>CM053587.1:233050908-233090203 GCA_028646515.1 Pseudochirops corinnae
AATAGACTGGGGGAGGGGGGACACACTGGGATGGCTGTTTTGGGGCGATGGGTGGGGGAAAGAGGGGGAGAAAATATGTAACTCAAAATCTTGTGGAAATGAATGATGCAAACTATAATAAAATTTAAAAAAAAAGAATGGTAAAGCTCATAACAACTGAAATTAGCAAGCAATATTTAGGACAACAATTTGAAATAGAAGCATATATTAATATGGAATTATTATGCATATTGTCTATTATATATCATATTTAATAATATCTTGTGAAAATATTGATATTACATATTATGAAAAATATTCTCTACCACCATATTTAGTTATATACTGCTAAAAGATATATGTGTGTGTATGAGCTGCTAAAATATATGTATATATAGAATATGAGATGTTAAAATACATATGTAAATGTATATCTATATCTATATATCTTTTAGCAGCTCATATTCCATATCCTTAGAGCAGCAGCATGATGCTGTTACCTAGTGTCAGAAACACTTCACTTCAAATATTTTCTCAAATAGTAATGCTCAATAGTAGTAATTGCTCAAATAGTAACGTGACTTTGGGCAAATTATTAAACATACCTGTGCTTTGAAACCTGGGGATAATAGTAGCACCTACTTCTTAAGAGGACCAAAGGAGATGATGTGTTTAAAAACTTTGAACCGATATATACATATATGGATATGAACCAGAACTATTGTATTGTCATTTTTCTTGAGGAATACAATAGTTATGCAGATATATTTGAGGAGTGTGTGTGTGTGTGTGTGTGTGTGTGTATGAGAGAGAAGAGAGGAGAGGAGAGAAGAGGACAGGAGAGGAGAAGAGAGCAGAGGAGAGGAGAGAGGAGGAGAGGGGAAGAAACGGAAGGGGAGGGGAGGTGAAGGTAGAGGAGAAACATTCAGGGATTTCAGAAATTCAGACAAAGTTTCCTGTAGGAGGTGGCGCCTAAGTTGAGACTTGAGGAAAGCTAATAGTCATAGGAGATAGAGGTAAGGTGGAATAATACATTTTAGAAATGTTGCAAACCAGTGGTTCTCAAAAGAGTGTGTTACAGCACCCTAGCATGCCACAAAATTCCACTGGGAATGACATGAGTTACGTGGAACTTACACTTGCAGTGACATACACATTTGTGAGTCTTCCAACTCTTCCATAATATATAATGATTCCCAGTAGCAATGTGTGTGTGTGTATGTGTGTGTGTGTGTGTGTGTATGCACATTCCTGTGCATTGTGCTGAGAGTAAAAAACCAAAAAATTCAAGAACCACTGATATAGAGGGTACTATATAAGGGCAGGTTGTAACTGATGGCAGGAGACTGGTCTCCTAATTCTGATATTCTGCCTCTATAAACTCTGACCCTTCTTGATAAATTCTCTTTCAACCACAATTTTCCCATCTTCAAAGTAAGGACAATCATAATTCTACTACGCATGTCAATATCCACATTTTCTAATATGGTTTGTTTAAAATTCCAGGACAAATTAAATGACCATGTCAGGATTTCTAATCAGAAGGAGACTGAATTAGTCTCTACTGTTACCAGACACACAGTTTCTGTCCAGTCTCATTGTGACTTTTGAATCAGGATACCTTCCAATCTGCCTTTCCTCTTTGCCAAATTTGCTTATTATAATCATTTTGTAGTATGCTATCATTGTCAATTAAACTCAGATCCTGTAAAACTACTTGTAGTGTCATCAAAGTTAAAGGAAATGGAGTTTCTTCTTTAATTGATTAATTAATTATTGATAGGGATTGGACTCTCTACAAAGCACTTTACCCATGTTATCTCATTTGATCCTCCCAACAACTTTATGATGTAGGTACTATTATTGTTTCTATTTTACAGATAGGGAAATCTAGTGAGAGAGGTTAAGTAGACATAGATATTCCTATAGTCACATGGCAAGTATTGTCTGAGGCACAATCTGAAGACAAGTCTTCCTGGCTCCAAATAAGACATTCTGTGCAATCTAGCTGCTGTTATCAGATACTTTAGAGATGTTGATTGGCAAAATGACTGAAAAAGGAGGTTAGATTTTATAGCATCATAGTTTTATATGATCTTCCAGGTGCAAAGAACTTTAGAATTCATGTTGTCTAATTATAATCTGAAGCACTAATCCCTCCTACATCATGAATTTTTGGTCATCTAGTCTCTACTTGAACATACCTCTTGACAGAATTCAGCACCTATAGGTTTACCTCATTCCACTTTATAACAGTTCAGATTTTTGGAAGTTCTTCCTTACACTAAGACCCTCAGTATCTTTTACTATTGGTCCTATTAATTCTGCCTTCTGGGCCCAAACAGAACAACTTGACTCAGAAGAAAAATATTGACATTTGAAGAATGCTTAACAAATTAACAACCTTGTAGATCTTGCTACCATAAATTAATCCAGGTTTGACTTGTTTAAATTACACTATTACAGCTAATTATGACTATAGTGTGAATGTATGAAGAAATATTTTCACAGAAAAGGTACATAGTGAAACAAAGCATTTAAAAATTTAAATTAAAAAAAATAATTCAAAACATTAAAAATTCTAAAGCTAGTAATTTGAGGTTAAATATTGGAAACATTCAGCAAGCAGGGTATAAAGGGTTATACCTGCCCAACTAGGAATGTCTTCACTTTAGATATCTTTTGTATCTGAATTTGCAATTTTAGTAAATGTGCTGATGTTTCACAGATTAAGATTAGACAGCTTGAGGCAAAAAAAGGATGAAAAAAACAGCTGAAACTTTTTTGGGCATTGTTACTTTTCAATGACTTCCACTCATTTTCAAGAAAACTTTTTTTCTAAATGAGGGGCAGGATAGGATGGAGGGAAATATAGTTAGTCTTTCAGAATATGGCTACTATGGAAATATTTTGCATAACTACACATGTATAACCTATATTGAATTTTTTGTCTTCTGGGGGGAGGGGTGAGGAGGGAAGAAAGGAGATAATCTTGAACTCAAAGTTTTAAAAACATATGTTAAACATACACTTCTAAACATACGCAGACACTTCCTAGTTCGGATTTTGGGCATATCATTTACATTCTTAGAATCACATTTTCCTCAAGAGCAAATTGGAAATAATAATACTTATATTATCTTGTTAGTAAATCAGTTTTGTCAAATGCAATGCTATACAAATATGTTATAGTAATGAGTAATAAGTTTTATTAGTTTTATCATGAACAACAAATACAGCTATGTTATCCTGTTACCCTTAAATAATATCCCATCAAAGTCTTACCACTAATAAATAATGTTTAAAGCTAAAACATTACATGAAATTACATGTGAATTTAAATTTTGGTTATTTTTTGGAAATAAAATAATCATAGAATTGGAAATTATCTGAGGGACCTAATTTAACCTTTACTATAATCCCAATATCTTTATTAAAATCCTCAAAACCTCCCATCAACCTTCTATCTGAGGATCTAGAGGGGTAGGGAGACTACTTCTGAGGCATGCCATTACATTTTTAGACAATTCTAATCATTAGATAACTTCCATTCATGACTCCAAGTTTTGTCCTCAACAATCAAGATAGACAAGTCCAATTCATGCTACTTCTTTTTTCAAAAAAATTTTAGTAACTCTAGATATAATAAAATTTACCAGCTCATATTTTGAAGACCTGAACAATTGACTCTGGTTTATCATTCTAGACATATTTCAAGTTTCTTTTCCCTGGAATTCTAAATTCTATCTCTGGCCTCTGTACTTTTGAGCAGACTTCATCCCTTTGTAGAATGCACTGACTGCATCCTTACCACCATTTTAGATCTTTAATTTCTTTAAAGGTTCAATTGTTAAAATCAATGAAAAATAATAATTTCAAAAGTCTAATGAAGAAACACACTTCCTTCCCCTTGACAGAAGAAAAAGACTAGAGAGGTGGAATGGAATTTGCTTTCTCAGACATAACTGATATATTCGTGTGTTTTAGGGTAGTTATCATACTTGTTTCAACAGAGGATTTCAACTCTAGTAGTGAGGGGAGTGATGGGAATTTAGAGAGGGGTATTAGCTATGCAAAGTGTATCAATAAAAAATTTTAAGTGTATAAGTAGAAATAAAAAATGCAGAAAGGGACACAAAAAGCAGACATTTCAATCACAATTAAATTCTCTCTCTCTCTCTTTCTCTTTCTCTCACTCTCTTTATATATATATATATATATATATATATATATATATATATATATATATATATATATATATATATATACACACACACACACACACATACACACACACATACATATATATATGCAAGTATGTATGTTTTCTATATATATATATATACATATATACACATACGCACACACGATAAATTTGTTTTTTTAATCTGGAAGTGACCTTAAAATAAGGAAGAAAACAAGCACTTATTAATCACTTCCTATGTGCTAGACAGTAAACTAAATGTTGAGGGTACAAATACAAGCAAAACATCCCAATGGAGGAACACAATGGACAAAAGAGAGCTGACAAGGAGGATGGGTGGAAGGAGAAAGTACCTTGCATGAGGACATGTTTTGAAATCCAGAGAAAGTGAACAAGAATGCCAGGGGGGGAATGAAGGTAGGTTAACCTAGGCCCTTCCACAAATTGGAGGCTCCAGGAGGAACAGACGAATGGGAAAAGAGGGATAGGATTTGGGGAACAGAAGACTATTCCATGCTAAATGGGTTATCTGCTGTTCCAGGGAGATAAAGCAGCAGGAGCTAAGGGAAGTTCCAACATAAGCTAGCAGTACAGGGTCATGGTTTTGTGGTCCATAGAATGTCAGATACAGTGCCCAAAGGGAAGCTTAAAAATCGTATAATAGTGTCTAGATGGACAAATTATAGCCAAGAGAGACAAAATGACTTGTCTAAATTGATTAAGCTAGATAGGCTAGGTCCAGGATTAGAAATGAATAATTTTGTTGTTATTCAGTCATTTTTCAGTCGCGTCTTTTTGGCAAAGATGTTTTGCCATTTCATTCTTCAGTTCATTTTACAGATGAGAAAGCAGAGGAAGATGGAGTTAAGTGAATTGCCCAGTGTCACATAGCCAGAAAGTGTAAACTTGTATGAACAGATTTGAACTTAGGAAGATGAGTGTTCCTGATTCTGGGCCAGGCACTCTATCCACTGTGCCACCAGAAATGATTAATTCTAAATGTTTATTATATCTTCCAGAGTCATTTAGGATTTATTAGAGGACCATATGCTAAGTCATAGTCAGAAGGAAATTTAGAGACTATCAAGTCTAAGTCTCTCATTTTGCAGATGAGGCAACTGAGACAAACAGAAATTAAATGACTTGTCCAGGATCACACAGCTAGTGAGTGTTTGAGGTGAGTTTTGAACCAAAGTCTTCCTAATTTCAAGTCCAGTGCTCTTTCCTTGCATAACAGAGTTGCTTCAATATACCAGTATAGATGAAATCTTTAGGATAAGGTACAAGTCTTTAGGTATGGAATTTCAGTCAGAACTAGATAGTCATGGTACTCCCTATCAAACTAGCTTACCTCTGGCACTACCTAATAGCTCTGTCATTGTGAGTCTATCCCTGGTCTCCGCTTAGAAATTCTCCCCACATAAAACATGTTGCAAATTGCTAACCTACACATAATTACAATGACTTCAGGTTGCATAATTGTGTACCTGTTTCTTGATACCATGTTTTACACACCTGGAGCATCAGACCAAAGGAATTTTAGTTGCATTCAAAAGTTCATTTTCCTCTATCTGGTTCCCCTGCAGGAGTGTTTTATTTCTCTTCCATACAACTCATTTTTCAATTGGGAGTGCAGAGTTTAATTTAATATACCATTTCATCCTAAATGGCCTGTTTTCAGTGGGCGTGCTCTTTTGGCACAAGCGTACAGGGCTTTTCACTGTAAATGTCATCTGTGATAGATACTATTGGCTATTAGGCCATGAGCATCTCTGGCCCATGGAGGAGGTCAGTAGGCAATTTTGCAGAGTGTCTGTGCAATGTACTGGAAGAACTTACTCAGCAGCAATGCCAATAGCTCTTCCTTTAAATTTAATTTGTATGATGAGTGCTTAAAGCAAGATTTTACTCTTACCACCACATCAATAGCTCCCAAGAAGGAACTTCAGTGGTATAAACAGAAGTGAGATGAAGAGGCAGAAACGTAATGGGAAATAGACAGTTTGGATTTAAAAGGCCAATATCTTCCTTAACCTCCCTGATTCTCTCAGGCAGGCTATAGGCAAGGTTGACTGTGGTAGTGAATATTTCATAGTTTATCTTTTATTTCTTTTTGGAATGTCTTCCTGAAAAGTGTCATGAAATACTTTTGCGGATGTCAAAAGAACCAGGGAGATAGAACAGACACAGCAAAATACAGAAAATAATAGAACTAGTGTAACACTGGTCAAAAAAATCTATAAAACAGTGGGATGTTTGAGTTATCTTTCCAGCACGACAAACTGTATGTGCTATTTATTTGGAGCTGTAAAACAACATGAGTGAGTAGTGCAAAGGTATTAATGGCCCTGGTCCGGGGCTCTGAGAAAGATGAAGGAAATCAGAACTGGTTCAAGAATGAGGCAAAATACAGGAACATGTCAGTAGGGGAAATTGGCTACTCTTTGTTCTTAGCAGTGTGATCAGTGATTCTCAAAGTGTGGTCAGTAAAGGTCCTTTCAGGATTCTGGAGGTTCAAAATACAATAACTTGGGGCAGCTAGGTGGTGCAGTGAATAGGTCACTGGCCTTGGAGTGAGGAGGACCTGAGTTCAAATTCAGCCTCAGACACCCTAAAAAGCCCAAACCTAGCTGTGTGACCTTGGGCAAGTCACTTAACCCCAATCCTCCTACTTTTCTCCCTCCAAAAAGCAAAAAAACCAAAACAAAACAGAACCCAAAATACAATAACTCACTCCATCCATTTCCCCCCTTATTTTCTAAAGAATATTTGTATGAAGTTTTTAAAGGAGGAAGATAAGCTTGTAAGAAATCTAGACCTGGTAATTTATGTTTATCATCTCCTCACAGCTAAAGAACTACTAAAACAACATTTATGAGTTTTACTGGTTTAGCTATCCTCAATGAGATAATAATTCTTCCCCATGCCAAGCCACCTTCTGTACATAGCCGTTTGGAATGGTAGGCTTAGCAACTAAAGACCAAACCTTATACAGAAAATATGTATTAGGAAAGTGGGTTCAAAAAAATTACATTAAATATTTCCAGATTATGGTGATGACTTTTTATTATTAGCACTGTGAGAGCCATTTAATTAAAAACTGACTTTTTCTTTGAAAAAATGACACCCTAATGGTTTTCAGAACTTGCCCTCAGAAGTTGGCTTATAGAAATTATGTTTTTGCCTGTGTGGAACAGTGGGAAGAGCACTGGTCCTGGAGCCAGGAAGATCTGAATGCAAATCTGGTCTCAGATTTTTTTTAGCTGTGTAACTTTGGGCAAGTCACTCAACTGTTCTGTTCCTCAGTTTCCCCATTTATAAAAAGAGAATAATAATAATAGTGGAGGCAGCTGGTTGGTGCAGTGGATAGAATACAGGCCTGGAAACCTGAATTTAAATTTAGTTTTGGGTATTTCCTAGCTGTGTGATTCTGGGCAAGTCACTTAACCCTGTTTGCCTCAGTTTCCTCATCTTTAAAATAAATTGGAAAAGGAAGTGTAAACTACTCCAGTATTTTTGCAAAAAAACCCCCAAAACAACCAAATGGGGTCATGAAGAGTTGGACACGACTGACATGACTGAATAACAGCAAGAAATAATAGCACCTACTTAACAATTCTGAAACTCATACCACCGAAGTGCCTCCATCCCTAAGTTGTCTTCTTCCCTCTGATTGGAGAGGGTTGAATGTGGACATCATGGAGCTCTTCTCAGATCCCCTGTTTAAGAGGGATGCTTACCTCATCATTTCTTACCTTGCTGCAAAGACTTCATCATGTTCTCCACACTCTGGCTGGGCATCCTTCCTCACCTTTTTTAGTTTCTTTTATGTATTTATCTTCCTCCATTAGAGGGTGAACTCTTGAGGGCAGAGACTTCCTTTTGCTTTCCTTTGTATCTTTGTAACTGAGCATAGTGCCAGGCATATAGTAGGTGCTTAAAACATGTTTATTGGCTGACTACATCCCAGAGTTGAAGTGAGGGATAAAAAAAAACAACAACAAAAAAACAACTCGTATTTTTAAAATACTTTTTAAATATTTAAAGTGCCATATAAAAGTTATTATTGGTATAATTATTAATCTTATTATTATTATCTTTGGTCTTCAGGTGAAGGAACTGAATGAAGATCAAGCACAAATGTTTCAACATGTATTCTGTCAGATAGATGGTAGACTGGAAGTGTAGGATACATTTTCAGATATGGTCGATGAGTCTATTTCTTTGGCTTGAATATACTTCTTATATAAGAGGATTATGCTGATGGTAGGAAATCATTAGAAAAATTATGCAAAAAATGATAAAATAATAAATGTGTAAAAAAAATTTCCTCTAACTTGAGCACATGGACCCAGATTCTAAACTGAAGCATATTTTCTTCTTTTGCATTTGCTTTTTTATTCTTTTTTGTACATGGCCAATGTGAAAATTTATTTTCCATGACTAATTTTGTGTATGTTATGTATGTATATTTGGATATATGTGTGTGTGTGTATATACATACACACACACATATTTGTATTCACATATATGTGTGTGTATAAATATATTTGCATATATTTTGTTTTGTTTTGTGTGTATTTGCATATATTTTGTTTTGTTTTATCTATTCATTCATTCATTCATCTATTTATTTATCTACCTACCTACCTATTTATTTATCTATCTATCTATTTATTTATTTATTTGCCTTCTCAATGATTGACGGAAGGGGAGGAAGGAGGGAAATAATTCAGTTTTCATTGCTGAGTCATTTTGTTCATGTCGGACACTTGTGGGTGTGTAGGGGTGTTCACAGAAGAATAGTACCTCTGGTGTGAGGGCTGCTGACCCCTTTACTAGGCTACTTTCCACCTTTGGGTTCCACTTGATACATGAACTCTTATTTGTGGCTCCAAGGAATTATAGCATGCACAGGAGCCACACCATGGTAAACTGCTTCTGCAGACAGTCTAAATCAGATTGAGGGTAATGGAGGGATCTCAAACCCATTGGTGAGTTAGGGGAGTGTCTACCCCAAGCATGTGAAGACTTCACCTGTTGGATTGGGCAGGTGAGAGCAATTTGTTCCAATGACCTCCAGAAGCTGCTACTGCTGGAGAAAGAGAGAATTTCTCTCAGCAGCATCTGGAGGCTGGGCTGCTACTGCTGGACTGAGAATTGAGAAGAAAAATGAGAATTGGTAACTGAGACAGATTTTCTTAGAGCAAACTCTGTGGAGGCAGAAGCTGCTGCCACCGGGGAGGCTGAAGAGGAAACTCCTCTCCCCACCCCCACCTCCCCAGGCTGAAGAGAATGATTGGAAAACCTGGATGGAGTGATTTTGATTCTGGGAATCAGCTGAAACTTCTGCTGAGTCCGAGGGCAGCTGGACCTTCCAAAAGACTGAGGAAGCATGACTGTGATGCTGGTAGCTTGCATGAACCTGTTGGTGGCTTTGTTAAGCCTTGATTTCCTGGGAACAGAGACGGTGAAGGATTTGAGATGGACTGGACACCGTGAGCTCCAATGTGGAGCAGGAACTGCACAGAGAGCTGCACAAGGACCTGGGAGCTGTCTCTTTTGAACCCAGGTGACAGTTTGGTGAATCCAGGTAGGATCTGGCACCATGGGGAAGGTGATCCAGGGAATCTGAGGGACCACACCAAGTCAAGCTGAAAGAAGACTTTACTTGGATACTATGTACTGACTAAGAAGATTATAATTTACTAGTGACCCAGGCATGGAGGGTTTATGTATTTTCTAATGATTGAATAGTAAATGATGAAGGATGTTTGATTGACTAAATGATTGTACTTAGTGACTGATGACTGAATATGTAATTGATTTGTAACTTAGTATGCCCCATGAGTGGAGAACTTTGACTATTGTACTTTGTGTCCCTTAAGGAGGCAAACCTCCCTTAGGATGACTGAATGATTACGATGATTGAATGATTGAGTTACTAAATGATTGTTCTTTGTTCAAAACTTTGTGACCACTGTAGTGGAAAGTATGTGACCATTTTTTGTGATAAGTTGTTGTGAATGCTGTATTTTGATTGTCTGTGATAAGTTGTAACATTGTGGATGCTGTACTTTGATTTACTGTGAACGTTTTGCTTTGATTTGTTATGGAATAGAGTGTTCACTATACTATGTAATCAGAACCTTAAAAACTGTTCACAGCAGCCATCCTCTGGAAAGCTGCTCGTGCGTGGCATTACACTGTTAAATTACATTATTACATTATATTAGAACCTGAAACAGTCCTGGTAGAGTGCTAAGACCTTGGTTAGACATCAAAGACACCAATGCAAGTCATTCAATGCATCTTGAGCCATCACCAGTTGTCTTGACTTTGTCCTGCCACTGGACTGTGATGACTCTGGAAGAGAAAGTGAGGCTGATAACTTTTCCTGCAACTCTGTCTCACTTAAATCCAATTTACACATAAATCAAAACATATCACCCATACCATTTTTTCATTTTTACCTATCTCAAATTCCTCTAGCAGCAGACAAGTGACAAAGCAGCAGGAATGGATACAATGGAAACTGTAGTCACAACCCTGTCCACAGACAGCCTGGGCCATGGGATTGTGTTCTTACTGGAAGCAGCCATGGGATTCGGCAGTCTCCTGGGTGTCTGAGCAATCTTTTATGGTTCTCACTGCTCACCTGGTGTGAGGAAGGAACTAAAAATGTCCCCTAAAAGTTGTCTGCTTCCCTAACCCTGGCCTGATTCCCATGGCAGGTGGGGATCCTGCAATTGAAACAAACATGAGATAAAATATACAAAAACCATCAGAACATGGAATGTGTACATACTTAAAGACAACACAAAATCTAGTATAACTGAAAGATGAACAGCTCTTGTTGCAAGAGAAATCAGCAGATATTACATCAAAGTAGCAGCCCTGAGTGAAACAAGGCTGGCAAATGAAGGCCAGCTTACTGAACTTGGAGCTGGGTAGACATTTTTCTGGAGTGGCCATACTGAAAAGGAATACTGTGAAGCTAGTGTGTGTTTTGCAATCAAAACTAATCTAGTTAACAAACTTTTATGCCTACCAAGAGGAGTGAAAAACAGACTCATGACAATGCAGCTGCTACTTGCGGGAAAACACCATACACCATTATCAGTGCCTATGCTCCCACTATGATGAACCCTGTTGAGGTTAAAGAATAAATTTATGAAGATCTGGAGACTCTTATCATCAATGTGACTAAAGGAGACAAGCTTGTAATTTTGGATGACCTTAATGCTAGAGTAGGCTCAGACTACTAGACATGACAGGGCGTCCTTGGGAGCAATGGAGTTGGAAACAGCAACAGCAATGGTAACTTACTACTAAAGTCTTGTGCATCTCATGACCTTCTCATCACCAACACTGTTTTACATTTACCTAAATGTAATAAAGCTTTGTGGATGCAGACTCATAGCAAACATTGGCATTTAATACACTATGTGAGAAGAGAGAAGGAGAAGAGAGAGAAGAGACAAACAGGATGTGAGAGTAATGAAGGCAATGTGTGGTACAGACTGCTGAATTGAACATAGACATCCTCCCCAAGCTAAATATTTGCATTCAACAAAAGTGGTGGCCCCAAGGAAAAAAAATGACTGCCAGTAGAATTTATGTCAATAGATTAGAGTGCTTGTCTGAGCAGGAACAGTTTGTCACTAAGTTGGAGGGAAAGTTGAGCCAACAGACAGTTGGCAAGAAAAAGGAGCAGAAAAGGAGTAGGCAGAGATTTGGTTTTTTCAGAGATTTGGTTTACAGCACTGCATTTGCTTTGCTGGGTCAGAACACTCACAAACATCAATATTTTTTAGACGAAAATGGTGGGGAAATTCAGAACCTGCTAAATGAAAAATGAGAACTCCACAGGGTTTACTAGCAGGATAATTCATCCATCTCTAAGATGGCAGCATTTAATTCAATCAAAAGTAAAGTACAAGCAAAGCTTAGAGAGATGCAGGATTCTTGGCTCAGAAGACAGAAGAAATTTGGTTTTATGCTGATATTAACAATCCAAAAGCACTTTTATGATGTCCTGAAGGCTATATATGTGCCAAAGACCTTTGGTGCATCTCAAATATTCAGTGCAGATTGAATCACATTGATTAATGATAAGGACATGATCCTAAAGACATGGGTTTAACACTTCCATAGCATTCTCAACAGACTGTCATCAATCAAGCCACTGACCATTTACCTCAGGTTGAAGTCAATCTCTCCCTAGCTGAAGTTCCAAATGAGGAAGAAGTTTTGAATGCCATTAGACTCCTTTTGTATGGCAAAGCACCTGGTGCTGATTCTATTACAGCTGAGATTTACAAGGTAGGGGGTCCATTTCCTACAAAAGCTGACTGAAATTTTCCAGGTTTCATGGTAAGAGGAGGTTATCCTCCAGGAGTTCAAGGATACCTCCATTATCCATCTCTATAAAGGTAAAGGACATAGATTGTCCTGTGACAATCACACGGGGAGGGTACTCTTTATTAGTTATTGCTGGCAAGATTTTTGCCAGAGTCCTCCTTAGCAAACTGATCCTTCTCCTAGAAGATGGTCAACCACCTGAGAGACAATGCGGCTTCAGAAATGACTGAAGAATGGTTAATAAGGTATTTGCTGCCTGACAACTCCAGGAGAAATGCCAAGAGCAGAACCAGGGTCTGTGCACAATGTTTGAAGATCTGATAAAGCTTTTGATACAGTCAGTCATGAGGGCTTATAGAAAAATATCAAAATTTGGTTGCCTGGAGAAGTTCATCAGCATTGTATGTCAATTTCATGATGGCATGCTCACCTGGTTTCTGGATAATAGATGATGCTCTAGTGCTTTCCCAGTCAACAATGCAGTGAAATAAGGGAGTGGGCTTGCTGCCACGCTTTTTAGCATGGTATTTTCACCCATGTTGTCAAATGCCTTCAACAAGGAGGTACATGGCATCAAAGTCAGCTACCATATTGATGACAAATTCTTCAACTTTAAAAGGCTACAAGACAAAATCAAAGAAGAGAGAGTGTTGGTGCATATTTTTTGTTTGCAGATGATTGTTCACTCAATGCAACCTCTGAAGCTGAGATGCAACAAAGTATGGATGGTTTCTCTGCTGCTTGTGCTAATTTTGGCCCGATTTATACCAAGAAAAAAAAAACACAAGGTACTCCATCAGCCAGCACCACACCATCCATATGTGGAACCACTGATTACAGCAAATGGAGACGTTTTGAATGTCATGGAGCAGTTTGCTTAATCTTTCTTATACTTTCTAGGAATCAACACATTGATAATGAGGTTGGTACACAAATTACCAGAACCAGCTCAGGGTTTAAGAAGCAAAGTGTGGGAGAGAAGAGATATTAGACTGTCTACCAAACTGAAGGTCTTCAGAGCCATTGTGTTGACCTCATTGTTGTAAACCCATGAAACATAGACAATATACCAGTGCCATGCCAGAAAAGTGAATCACTTCCATTTGAATTGTGAAGTGAAGCTTCAATTTCCCTTTGAGTTCTTTCTCTCTTTTCCTGGAGGACCAGAACATTGACTCTCATGTTTTCTAGTCTTTCTCTGAGCGCTGCCCATAGTGTCCCATAGGACCTAGGACCAGTATAATTTGGTAATTTGTCTCCATCATTTTTTTCTGTAATACTAGTGTTTCTATATTTAGAGTTACTTCTAAGGATTATATTCTTGATTTATGGAAGATAGTTAGATGTCTTAGATGTTCATTATTGAGCTAGAAATTTCCTCACTAATGTATTTGGTGGAATATGAGTGCCTTGATGATAACGATTATCATTTGTATCTTTGTTTTCTCAGTTGGACTTCAGTAAAACTGAAGGTTAGAAGAGACAAAAAAAAGTAAAGGGGAAGCCATTTCATATGTAAGAAAGCACTCCTTAAGGGTCTGAGGCTAGATATCTCAACTTCCTATGAAAAGGGCAGCAAAAGCAATGAACTTATCTGAAGGCACACACTGCCTCCAAACTTTTGTCCCCATCTCCTCATTTGATTAAAACCCAGTCTGGGACCTGGGAAGATCAATTGAGGTTTTCATCATAAATAAGTGTTCAGTGTCTCATTAAGTGAAGTTATCTGAAAAAAAACGATGGTAGGTTTGGAAAGACTGAACCTCTCCCAGTTCCTGCTTGAAGCTGACATCAATGTCAAGGCTCTGAGAGAGTGAGGGGAGAGGCTTCTGTCAATCCTAGGCTAAGGATCATTGCCCTTTCTGGAAATAGCACCATCACACATAACTGAGCCAAAGGGTGAAAATGGTTAGTGCTATAGCTTCCAATAGACAAGAGAGTTCAGAGAGACCAGCAAAGATGTTATGACAGAAGAGTCATTCTGTTGTTCATCCATTCAACTTTCTCCACCTCCCCCCCCTCCCCAATCAACTTTCTGTAGACTCCTGAAAGAAAGGAATTTTAGGACTTGCTGTCCCAGAATTGTGAATTGCCTTAGTTATATGTGTTCCCTACATATCTAGTCCTCTTAGAAAACAAAGGAAAAACACAACCTGTGAATATACTGAGCTGTCTGAATGGGGACCCAGCTAGTTGGGTAACTCAGCTCATCCCCTCCTCTCCTCTTCTCCTCTTCTCCAAAGGAAGGTAAATTTTGATGGCCAGAAGCTGCCCACTTAACTTGAGGTTTGGGGATTTACTGGCTCTTTCTTTCTTTCTTTCTTTCTCTTTCTTTCTTTCTTTCTTTCTTTCTTTCTTTCTTTCTTTCTTCCTTCCTTCCTTCTTTCCTTCCTTCCTTCCTTTCTTCTTTCCTTCCTTCTTTCCTTCCTCCCTTTCTTACTTCCTTCAACTTTCCCTCCCACTCTTTTCCCATCTTTCTTTCTTTCCCTACCCAATGTGTACTTCAGGACTGTATTTTGGGGCCCCTGGGTTTAGAGAGAATGTCAATAGTAACTGACTCTCTTTGGAACAGCAACCCTGAGGGTCTGCCCCTCCCAGATTGATTTTTTTCTTTTTTTTCTCATTAAAGAGGATATCCCTTGACTCACTTCTTAAAGAGGCCTATTCACTGAATGGGCATTACCTCACTCTAAATGAGTACCTGAAAAAACCTTAGCCTATAGGGGTCAGGGCCTCTCATCGTATCCTGGGTTATCTCCAGTTGTCCTGATGAATATCTGGTCACTGGATCCAGATGGCTCTGGAGGAGAAAGTGAGGCTGGTGACCTTGCATGGCCCTTCTTCATTCAAATCAAAGTTACCTGCAAGTCATGTCATCATTTCTCTGATGCCATAGTCCTCTTCAAAAAAGGACAACACACAACAAACTCACTACTATTATGTTTTAAGTTGATACCCCACCCCACCAAGACCCAAATTATATTTGTGGAAGGGGGTACCTCAAGTTTTCAGGAAAATGCTTTACAACTACTCTTATTATGTCCTCTGAGAAAAAGCCAGTCTTCTGGCTGATGGTTAAGGTGAAGCCCAATGGTTAGGGTTCAAAAATTATAATGTTTGCTAGTAGTAATCCACAGGGTTACTCGTAGATATTAATGTAAGCAATTGCCTTTTTGTGTTCCTAACTTACCATTGCCTTCACTAATATCAAAGAGCTGCTGAATGAAGATAAAATTGAAATAGCACCAACTGGCTCCGCTCTAAAATTTTTGTAACATAACCTCACCTGGGCTCTCACTGAAGCAAAATGGTCTTTTAAAATTTTTTCAGATTGACTTACTACCCTATTCCTACAGTGGATTTTTCAAAGCTTTTTAAATCTCAGAAAATGTTCATGGCTCAACAACCTTCTATTTCATTGCGGAAAAAATGAGGACATTAGCAAAGAACTTCCTCTTCTCTCTTCATCATTTTACATCATTAAGATGCCTTCTGCCTTTTACTTCTTCAGCCTGTCTCACAGGAAGAGGAGGCCTTTCTCCTGATTATCTTTACTGGTTATGTGGAGTGTAAACAGAAATCTGTGTTTGTTTCCATCTTTATTGTTCAAGGATTTCTTAACAATCTACTTACTTTGAAAATTATAATAAACTCAAGACAATTCAATTAATTGTTCAGTATTTTTAGGACACATATATGCATATATATCTGTATATGTATATATCTATATGAATATATGTATATATGTGCACACATGTATATTATATATATATACACAGATGTACACATAGATATAAATGTATCTATGTACACACATATACATACACGTAAATGTATATACATATATGTACACACATATTGCTCATTGGAGTGCTTGATAGTATAGATTTAGAAATTATGGTTAATCAACCAATAATCAACAGGCATTTATTAATCTTCCCAGAGGTAGCTAGATTGTACAATGGAGATAGAGTATTGAATGAGGACTATGAAGACTTGAACTCAAATCTGACTTCAGACATTTACTAGTTATGGGACACTGGACAAGAGATCTTTGTGTCTCACTTTCCTTGTCTCTCAAATGGGACTGAAAATAACTTTTACCTACCGTGGTTGTGGTGAGGATCAAAGAAGATAGTTTTAAAGTGCTTTGCAAACTTGAAAGTGATATATAAATGTTATTATTATTGTTGTGGTTGTTGTTTTAGTTGTTGATGATATATCAAAATCTGAACTGAAAATTTATTTACTCCAGTTTTATTTTGTTTGATTTTTAACAAAATTTCTGAGAGCTATCTTATTGAACCCTGGACTTTTGACCATACCTCTACTCAAATAGGAGATGGGGTACTGGATAGTTAACATACATGACAAACAGAAGATAAGAGGGCAGCAGGGTACAATCTGGCTTTTGAAGACCTAACTAGAAGAGTAAAGGAACTAAAATAAGCTAATATCAGTGAAAGGTGTGACAGCAACAGGCAAAGTTAGCTGAGACCAGAAGACCAACCTAGACAGACTGAGAGTAAAACAGTATTGAGTGAGTCAGTTACATCTCTATGACTTTGTATTAAGAATTCTTTGAGTTATTAAAAGGTCCAAGTCTCCCTTTGTAGGTAAAAATCCATTTCATTTAAAGAAACAGATATTCCATCAGAGTTTAGGTATAGAGTTTCCTGAGTCTTATGGAGGTAATTATATATTTGGTTTTAAGATTGTTTTTTTGTTTTAAGATTTGTTTTACTTATTTTTTCATAAAACTAGAAAATTTCAGAGTTGGAGGGGACCTCAGAGGGCATCTATTCTAATCTGTATCAATCTTTTCCAATCTGAATGAGAATTCCCTCTATGATAGATTCAAGAAATCCTTTCCTTAAAGATTTCTTGTAAGAGGGAATCTATCATTCCCAAGACAACCCATTCCCTTTTGGATAGCTCATGTTAGGACTCTTTTCCTTCCATTATTAAGCCTAACAATTTGGACTAATCTTTCTTCCATTTGGCAGCACTTCAACTACTTGAGAACAGATAAAATGAATTGCCCAAGTCATTTCCTCTTCAAGTGAAATAACTTCAGTTCTTTTAACTGAAACTCACTTAATGTTTACTAAAGTCAACAAGCCAACAAGCAATAAAACTCCAAGTATATGCCAGGGTGCTTTATTCAAGACTTTTTACAGTCTTGGTTATCCTTCTCTGGATGCTCTCTAGCTGGCAAATATGAGTCCAAAATGTGATGACCCAAACTAAACACAATAATCCATATATGATCATCTGACAGAGGCAGGGTACACTGGGAACTGTACTATCTGTGATCATTAAGAGGAAGAGAAAGAAATGGTTCTGTTTTCTTACGGAATTTTTGTCCAGACCTTCCACTCCCTTAGACTATCAATTCTTTCAGTACTTGAGAATGTAATTCATCTCAGTCCAGTGACTTGAAATCAAGGGCAGCTAGATCTTGATTACTAACTTCTCACTTATCTTTAGTGTTGATTCCTTTTTAGCTACTTTTACCTGCTTTCCCGCTTAATTTTCTAGTTCAAAGAGGTTTTTCTCTTGGCAGAGAAAACAGAATCAAGACAGGAAATAAGCAACTCTGCCTTTTCTTTGTTGTTTATTACCACTATATACCACTGACCCCAATTACTGGTACTGTTACACCTTTGATCTTCTGTTTTCCCAATATAGCTTAGAAAAAGACTAAGACTTTTGCTTTAGCTAGTCTTCCTTGTCAGTATTAGATCATCTTTTATTTTTTTTGTCTCCTCTACCAAGCTGTTGATTAATTTTTTTCATTATTTTCTTGTATCACTTTCATTTCTCTTCCCAGTTTTTCCACTACTTCTCTTATTTGATTTTCAAAATTCTTTTTGAGCTCTTCCATAGGCTGCGATCAATACATATTTTTCTTGGAGACTTTGAATGAATGCTGCTGGCTCTAATCCTCATACCACACCTTAATATTCATCGTCAATTAACTGCACTTGTATATACACATACACACACATATACACATAAATACATACACAGACGTGTATATGTATATTTGTGGGTCTATATAATGGATATATCTTTTAAAAAATCTATATCTATATATTATCATCTACAGAGGTAGTATGGGAGGAATCAAGCATTTATTAAGTATTTACTATGTGCTACAGAAGGAAATAACAAACCATGCCAGAATATTTGCTAAGAAAAATCCAAATGAGGTCATGAAGAGTTGGATTATGACTGAAAAATGATGAACAACTGAACAACAATTATGTACTAGACACTGAGCTTAGTACTTTACAAATAGTATCTTATTTTATCCTCACAACAACTCAGAAAGTATATGAGGTTGGATTTGGATTCAGGTTTTTCTGGCTCCCGGTCCATGGCTCTATCCACTGTATACCCTAGTTGCCCAGGGGTATAACTAGCTAGCTTGCCAGTTAGATATACAGTTCAACCCCTCAAGTGGTTTATTTATGATTTTCAATGTGACTTTTCCCCCACCTATTTACTTGGACCTCTAGAATGAGGGCTTGTACTGTTACCATGTCCATTTCCTTAACTATATTTTTTATTACTTCTAGGATTGTTAATTACCTACTTAGATTGTTAATTATACAATAGAAATGATCCTTTACCACATAATGTAGTTATAAGTACCTTCAGATCCATCAAGTGTAATTTTGAAATTTCCGGCACATTAATGCAATCCAAATTCTTTAGGAGAATGGATCATCAATGTCTTTATTTTACCTGATATTTCTCTTTCTTCTAAAACTAGAAAGCAGGAAAAATACATTTAGATAGTTTTGATTTTGGTAAATAAGATTCAGTTGTACTACTTTATCTATGTCTTCATAAAAGAATCTTCTTTCTTCAAGTTTCTTTTTATTTGGTATTTCATTTTCCCCAGTTATGTGTAAATATAATTTTTTTTATATTCATCATTAAAACTTTGAGTTCCAGATTCTTTCCCTTCCTCTTTCCCCACCCTATCCTCTTGTGGAGAAGGCAAGCATCCTACAACTCTGAATGGCTTAGCTATTCTCAGCAATAAGATGACCCAAGACAACTCTGAAGACTTATGATGAAAAATGCTATCCATCCCCAAACAATCTAATAAGTATGAGATAATATGTCAGAATTGTTCTAATTAGCATTCCCCCAATCAATAGTGAGTTCAAGTATTTTTTTCATGTGGTTATCAATAGCTTTGATTGCTTCATCTAAAAACTGATTGTATCTTTTGATCATTTATCAACTGGGGAATGGCTCTTTTTTTTTTTTAATTTGGCTCTATTATATATATGTTTGATGCATAAGGACTTTGTCAGTGAAACATCCTTCAAATTTTTTTTCACAGTTACTAGGTGAGTTGTGTTTCCTTCCATCCTATTGTGCCACTGTTTATTCTATTCTCTTTCTCCTTTCTTCCTGTCCTTCCTCAAAAGTGCTTTGCTTCTAACTATCTCCTCTCTCAATTTACCCTCCCTTCTATCAACTCCATCCTTCTTTTATCCACTTCCTCTCCTATGTTTCTATAGGGTAAGATAGATTTCTGTTCCCAATTGTGTATGTATATTGTTACTTCTTTTAGCCAGTTCTGATGAAAGTAAGGTTCACACACTCCTCCTCACCTCCCCCCTCTTTCCTCCCTTGTAAAAGCTTTTTCTTGCTCCTTTTATGTAAGATAATTGGTCCCATTCTATCTCTCTCTTTTCTCCCAGTACATTCCTCTTTGACCTATTAATTTTAGTTTTTTAGATTTCATCTCTTCATATTCATCTCATATCTGTATTTATGGACAGGGATCACTGTCTATATTTAAAACTCCTAACTATCCTAATAATGAGAAAAGTCTTATGAGTTATAATATCATCTTACCATGTAGGAATGTAAACAGTTTAACCTTATTGAATTCTTTATGATTGACTTTTCCTGTTTACTTTTATATGCTTCTCTTGATTCTTGTATTGAAAAGTAAAATTTTCTGTTCAACTCTGGTATTTTTTCAAGAATGGTTGAAAGTCCTCTATCTCACCTAATGTATATTTTCCCTGTCAAAGATTATACTTAGTTTTGCCCAGTAGGTGACTCTTGACTGCAACCCTAGCTCCTTCATCCTCTATGCAATCATATTGCAAAGCCTCTGATCCTTTAATGTAGAAGCTGCTAAATTTTGTGTTATTCTGGCTGTGGCTCCACCATACTTGATTTTTTTTTCTTTCTGGTGGGTTGCAATATTTTCTCCTTGACCAAGGAACTCTGGAATTTGGTTACAATATTTCTAGCAGTTTTCATATTGGGATGTCTTTCTGGAGGTGATAGGTGGATTCTTTCGATTTCTATCTTACCTTCTTGTTCTAGAATGACAGGGCAGTTTTTCATGATAATTCCTTGAAAGGTGATTTCTAGACAAATTCATATTTTTCTTGGAAGCTTTGGATATAGGCACTTTGACTTTTTTGTCTCCTTCTGAGTGTGATTTGATCTTCCCTTGTCACCATAATAACTTTTTATAGTCAGAGGATTTTTCCCCCTGTTGCTTAGTCATTTTCCCAGTCTATTACTTGACTTTTATTTCTTTGTTAAAGTAGAACTCTGCTTCCAGGATGTAGTGTACGTTGTCCAAAGGTTCAGTGGCTTTGCACAGCCATTTTCAGAGATACTTCTGGGGACCTGTAAGTTTTCAGTTTTTCCAAGGTGGTAAGATGTAAAGAGAGAGTTGTTTACTACTCTGCTGACTGTCCTCTGATCTGTGAGTGACCACAATCATTCTTTTCTTAAAAAGTTTTTTTTTATCTTCAGATAAGTTCATTTATACCCACATCTTCTATCTATGTACATCCCTTTTAAATGTCACAATAATTATTCAAATTTTAATATTGACAGATATCAGCTTCTCATATAGGGCTATAAATAGTTTGCTCTTATTGAGTCCCAAGTTATACACATGTGTGTGCATGTATGTGTATGTGTGAGCATGTGTTTTCCT
This sequence comes from Pseudochirops corinnae, assembly GCA_028646515.1. Classification (NCBI taxonomy): domain Eukaryota; kingdom Metazoa; phylum Chordata; class Mammalia; order Diprotodontia; family Pseudocheiridae; genus Pseudochirops; species Pseudochirops corinnae. The sequence goes on from CM053587.1 coordinate 233,072,451, forward strand.
TGTTTACCTTTTTATATCTTTCTTGGATCTTGTAAGTGGAGACTGAATTTTTCATTGAGCTCTGGCTTTTTCATCAGGAAAGTCTGGAAGTCCTTTATTTCATTAAAGGACCATCTTCTTGCCTGAAAGAATGCTCAGTTTTGCCAGGTAGTTGATCCTTGGTTGCAGTCCTTTTGCTTTATGAAATATCAAATTCCAATCCCTCTGATCTTTTAATGTAGAAGCTGCTAAGTCCTGTGTAATCCTGACCGTAGTTCCATGCTATTTGAATTGTTTCTGTTTGGCTGCATGCATCCTTGTGGCTCTGTATTTTGGCTACTGTATTTCTTGGAGACTTCAATTTGGGAGGAGATTGATGAATTTTTTTGATAACTATTTTACCTTCTGATTCTAGGACCTCAGGGCAGTTTTCTCTGACAATCTTTTAGAATTTTAGAGGATGCTGTCCAAGCTGCTTTTTTTCATCATGGCTTTCTGGTAGGCCAATAATTCTTAGCTTATCTCTCCTGGATCTGTTTTCAGGTCAGTTGTTTCTCCAGTGAGATATTTTGTACTTTCTTCTAATTTTTCAATCTTTATGTTTTGTTTGACTGACTCTCTGCATCATAGAGTCCTTAGCTTCAATTTGACTGATTTTAATTTTTAGTGAATTATTTTCCTCAGTTAGTTTTTGAAGCTCCTTTTCTATATGTTCAGTTTTCATTTTTAGGGAGTTATTTTCTCCAGTTAGATTTTGGACCTCCTGTCCTAGTTCTCCAGTTTTACTTTTTAAGAATTTTTTTTCTTCAGTGAGATTTTTTTTTTTTCCAATTTGGTCAATGTAGATTTAAATTTATCTCCTACCTTTCTAATTTGGTTTTTAAAATCTTTCTTGAGCTCCTCCAAGAATGTTTTTTGGGCTTGACACCAATTCACATTTCCTTCTGTGGTCTCCAGTGTGAGTATAGAGTCCATATTGTCCTCTGAATTTGGTTGTTCTTGCTCACTATAAAAGGATTTTATGGTTCTAGATCTCACAGATTCCTTCTTCCCCATTGTAATTGCCTATGTCCTGGATTTTTAGAGTGGATATCTGCTTCTGGGGTGCATATATATTGCACTTCTTAGGCTGGGAGGTAGAGATTTGGTTGTTAAGTTTGTGAGTGGTAGCCTCTGAGTGTCTAAACTGAGGCCAAGGCCAGGACTCTCAGTGTTTCCCATGAGTTACCCTGATGCTCAGAGAGTAACCTTTTGGGGAGGGATGGTCTGGCCACTTCAGGTTTCCACCTCTATGTCTCTGGGCTACAGCTTGGGCAGGCTCGGCAGCTGGAGGCCAGCAGGGCTGGTGTCTGCAGATTCCCTTGGTGGTGCTAAGGCACATCTGGGCTTGTGTTGTTAGTGCTTGCTGGATTCACCCCCTTGGGCTTAGACTCCATACTGCCTCACTTACCCCTTCCTCAGTGACTCCCAGGACTGAGGCTGTTTCCACTAATTCAGGATTTTACTCTGCGTGGGACATTTATCTTTGGCTTTTCTGGCACAGGGAAGGGGAATTGGAACAACTAGGTTTTATTCTGCCATCTTGACTCCTGGAAGTTCAGATATGAATTTTTAAACATTCAGGCTGTGGGCTGTTAGCCCCAGAAGAAGCTACTGTCCCTCTTGTGGGCCCTGTGTTTTCTCTTACCCAGCTCTGAGTATCCTCTGTCCTGTGGTGAGGTGACTGCAAATAGCCCTTGGGGTGGGTGAGTCTGCTGGCTGGGGCTCCTTCTCGCTCTGCTGTAGTCTGTTGTCAGAGCTCTGTGTTCCCCCATCCACACTTATGTGGACACTTTCCTGGCCTGGGAATCCATCACACTCCATCTCCCAATGGGTTCTGTCACTCTAAAATCCGTTCAAATTCACTTTTTAAAGTTTAGCAACAGAATTCTTGGAGGAGCTTAGAAAAGTTACTGCTTCCTTTCCGCCATTTTAGCTCCACCCACAACCACTCTTTTCTGCCCTGGAATCGTGACAAAGATCCCCTTTCCGATGTGGCCACCAGGTCTGTTATGTTAGTACTCCTCCTAGCCCTAGGACTGCCACCTAGGACTGTGACCTGGATCTGAATATAGGTAAAGCAACAGAGTCTTGCCTCAGTGCTAGCGAAAAGACCCCTATAATCTCCTTTTGACCAGTTGTTCAACCCCCTTAATGTCTGTTGACTGAGATTTCTGGAAGCAGCTACAGTAACTGCCACTGCTGATTCAGTCACTCACAAGGTCTGCTTCTGGTTTGTTGTGGCTAGGGACATGTTGGTACAGTCTACACTGGACTGTGCCAGACTCTCACTCTTGTGCAACAGACTTTTCCTTCTGACCTTCTAAACGGTCATTAGTGTCTGTGGTCTGAAGGTCTGGAAATTGCCGCTAGTGCCAGTGATTCAGTTGATCCAAGGTTATCCCTGCACCAGTTTGCTCAGAATACCCTGTATTGGACTGTACTCTTCTTTCACCCTGGCACAACAAATCATTCCTGCCAAATTTCCAAGTTTTCTTGGACTAGAAATTTATTTTGCTCCATCTTTTTGTGGGTTCTGTTGCTCTAGAATTTGTTTAAAGTCATTTTTAAAGGTATTTGGAGGGTTTTAGGAGAGAGCTCAGGTGAGTCCTTGCCTTTACTATAACATCTTGGCTCTGCCTCCCCTATAATTATTTTTAATGAAATTTCTTTTTCTATCTTTATTCTCAGGTTTTGCTGGTTGGATATAGAAATGTTGATTGTTTCATTTTGTATCCTGCAATTTTGCTAAGGTTGTTAATTGTTTCAACCAGTTTTTTTGTAGATTCTCTAAAATTCTCTGTCTACCACAATATTGTCTGCAAAGAGAGATTTTTTCATCATCTATTTTTATTACTTTAATATATTTTTCTTATTTATTGATATATCTTGCATTTCTCACAAAATATTGAATAATATTTCTAACAGGCATCCTTGCTTCACCTCTGATCTTATTGGGAAAGCTTCAAGTTTATCCCCATTATAGATAATGCTTGCTCTTGGTTTTAGAGAGGTATTTATTATTTTAAGATAGACTAAATTAATTCTTATGCTTTCTAATATTTTTAGTAAGAATGAATATTGTATTTTACCAAAAGCTTTTTTCTAAATCTATTGATTTCATCTTATAATTTTGTGCTTATAAATTTGCTAATAGTGAACCAGTCCTGTATTACAGATATAAATCCCATGTTATTATAGTACATAATCTCTGTGATATATTGCCATAATTTCGTTGTTAGTATTTGTAATAGTAATGTAATTTGATCCCTTTGTATTGGCAAAGCTATCAGGTACTCAGCCCTTGGTAATTAATCAAGCCTCTGTTAAAGAAACAGAAGGTATGAACCCCTGTTGCTGACATAACGGGAAGGGGCTGAAAAAGGAGGAGCAATACTGTATATAAGGAAAAGCCCCAGAGAGGGAGAGTCAGAACTCCTTGGGATAAGCTTCATGAAGGCAGAAGCAGCTGCTGCTGAGGAGGCTGAAGAGGAAAGGCCCAGGTTGGAGAGAATGATTTTGATTTTGGGAAACTGGGTGAAGTGATTTTGATTCTGTGAACCATCTGGAGCTTCTGTGGGGCAGCTACCAGCTTCTCCTGAGAGCTGCCAAAGACTAAGGAAGCATGACTGTGATACTGGTACTTTGCATGAACCTGTTTATGGCTTTGTTAAGCCTTGACTTCCCAGGAACAGAGACTGTGAAGGATTTAAGGTGGACTGGACACAGTAAGCGTCAGCATGGAACAGGAACAGCACAGAGAGCTGAACAAGGAACTGGGAGCTATCTGCCTTTGAATCCAGGTGACAGTTTGGTGAATCCAGGTAGGATATGGGACCATGGAAGGTGATCCAGGGAATCTGAAAACTTGCCCTGAGTCAAAATAAAAAGACCTGTCCATGAATATTGAGTAGTGACTGATCCTGATGTGAGGTTTTGCTTTGGGACTCACTTTGGGAAGAGTTATGTGATTTGGCCAGATGGGTAGCTGTTGACACCCCTCTCCCTCTGGCTTTGAAAACCCAGACATTGGTGCTTCCCTCTCTGGTGACTAACTAGATATGGATGTAATGGTCAGACAGTTTAAAACCCTGTATACTGAACTGTGTTATTTTCTGTTGAGTAATGACTGATGGAATTGTAATTTATTTGTGATTGTACTTTGTGATTGAATTAAGGACTCTGTGATTGACTAAATGAATGTACTATCCAGGGGTGGAGTACCTTGACTTTTGTATTTCGTGTCCCCTAAGGAGGCAAGCCTCCTTAAAGATGATTGAAAGATTGAGTTGATTGAATGATTTGAGTTACTAAGTGATTGATTGACTAAATGATTATACTTTGTTCAAAACTGTGTGACTACTGTGGTGAAAATAATGTGGCCATTTTCTGTGATAAGTTGTTGTGGATGCTGTATTTTAATTATCTGTGATAAATTGTAACATTATGAATGGTGTACCTTGATTTACTGTGAATGTTTTGTTCTGATTTGTTATTGAATAAATAGAGTGTTCACTATACTATGTAATCAGAATCTTAAAAGCTGTTCACAGTAACATTCTTCTGGAAAGCTGCTTGTTCTTGGCATTACAGTATTTTATTTTGAAATTTTGCATCAATATTCATTAATTAAATTTACCTATAGTCTTCTCTCTGTTATTGCTCTCACTGTTTTAGGTATCAAAAACATACTGTTTCATAAAAGTAACTTCATTAGATTCTTTCCTTATCTATCTTTTAAAATACTTTATATAGTACTGTGATTATTAATTTCTTAAGTATTTGGTAGAATTCATGTGTAAATCCAGCTGGTCCTGGCAATTTTTACTTAGGCATTCCATTGATGACTTGTTTAACTTCTTTTTCTAAGTCTGTGTTTTTTTTCTTAAAGTATTCTGTTTCTGCTTCTATTTAACCTTGGTAGCTTATATTTTTGCAAGTATTCATCCATGTCACTTAGATTGTCAGATATATTGGCACATTACTGGACCAAATAAATCCTAATAATTGTTCTAATTTCCTCTTCATTGGTGATTAATTCATTTTTTAATTAATTAATTTTTATTAATTTTTTAAAAATTATTAATTTTAATTAATTTCATTTTTGTGATTGGTAATTTGGTTTTCTTCTTTACTTGAAAGATCATATTAAATAATGGTTTATCTATATTATTAGCTTTTTTCTCATAAAAGCAGCTCCTACTTTTATTTATGAGGTCAATGGTGGCTTTTGAAATTTTTTTATTTTACTAACCTCTCACTTGATTTTCTGGATTTTCATTTTGGTGGTTAATTGAGGATTTTTAAATTGTTCTTTCTCTAGTTTTTTTAAAAATTGTATTCTCAATTCATTGACCTATCTTTCTCTCTTTTACTGATGTATGCATTTAGAGATATGAAATTGCTGCTAAGTACTGTTTGGGTGCATCCCACAGATGTTGTTGGTATGTTGTCTCATTGTCTTCTGTGAATTTATTGATTGTTTCTATGATTTGTTTTTTGATTGTTCTTAAGATTAGATTGTTCAATTTCCATTTAATTTTTAAGCTATGATTCCAAGGTCTTTTATTGAATATATTTTTTATTTCATTATGGACTGAAAAGTATAATTTAATATTTCTTCTTTTCTGAATTTATTTATGAGGTTTTTATGACTGAAATGTTTACAATTTTTGTGAAGGTGCCATATGAGAGAGAAAAAGTATGTACTCCTTTCTTTTACCATTCAATTTTCTCCAGAGGTCTATCATATCTAACTTTTTGAAGATTGTATTGATCTCCTTAATGTCTTTCTTATTTATTTTATGGTTAGATTTAGATAGCTCTGAGAAGTGAAAGTGATGTCCTCCACCACTATATTTTACTCTCTAGTTCCTTCTACAATTCATTTACCTTTTCTTCTAAGAATTTGAATGCTATGTCATTTGATCTGTGTATGTTTAGTATTAATATTACTTCATTGCCTATGTTGTCTCTTAGCAAGATATGGTTTCTTTGCTTATCTCTCTCTCTTTTTCTTGCTTTTTTGGATGGGAAAGGCAGGGCAATTGGAGTTAAGTGACTTGCCCAAAGTCACACGGTTGATAAGTGTTAAGTTTCTGAGGTTGGATTTGAACTCAGGTCCTCCTGACTCCAGGGCCAGTGGTCTATTCACTGTGCCACCTAGCTGTCCTCATGCTTATCTCTTTTAATTAGGGCTATTTTTGCTTTTGCTTTGCCTAAGATCATGTTTATTGCTCCTATTTTTTTTTTTTGCTTTAGCTGAACCATAAGTCTGCACTAGCCTCTTATTTTAGTTCTCTGTGTGTCTCTCATGTATGTTTCTTATAAACAATATATTATTTGATTCTGGTTTCTAGTTCATTATGCCATCTGCTTCCATTTTATGCATAAGTTTATCCCATTCACATTCACAATTATGATTACTAATTGTGTATTTCCCTTCATTTTATGTTTTTCTGTTTATCTTTATTTTTTATCCTGTCCCTCCTTTAAAGGTTGTTTTGCCTCTTCCTTTATCTGCCCTCCCTTTTATTACCACCTCTTCCTCCTTCCTTGCTGAGTAAGACAACTTCCATACCCAATTTGTGTGTGTGTGTGTGTGTGTGTGTATTTTTCCTCTCAACCTATTTAGAGTGAGGATCAAGTGTTACTTATCCTTTCCTCCATTTCCCCCTCTACTGTTAGAACCCTTTCTTGCATACCGTTTTTATGTGAGATCATTTTTCCTCTACTTTCCCTTGTTCTTTCTTTCCAAGGGCACCACTCTTAATTCCCCATCCATTTTTAAAATTTCATTCCAACATAATTGACTCACTCCTGCATGCACTGTTTTTGTAGAATCCTTCTAACTTCTTTAAATATAATAAAATTCTTAGGAGTTACTTGTATTGAAGGTGGATCCAAGATAGGAAAGGCAGGGACTTGCCTGAGCTTTCTCCTAAACCCCTCCAAGTACTGTTAAATAATAACTCTAAACAAATTCTAATATAGCAGAACTCACAAAAAGATGTAGTGAAACAAATTTCCAACTTAAGAAACTTAGAAGGTTTATAGGAAAGGTCTCTTGTACCAGAGTAAGAGTGGAGCATAGTCTAGTACAGGCTGCACCAGCACAGATCCAGCCCTAGCAACCTAGAAGTAAACCTTGAAACAGCAGGAGCAGCAGCAGCAACAGCAGAAGTAGCAGCAGCAGTGGCAGCAGTGGTGGTGATGGTCAGTGGCTGCAGCTGTTTCCAGAAATCTCAGCCCATAGATGGTAAGGGAATTGAACAACTGGCTCTCTTTGCTAGCACTGAGGCAGGACTATGTTGCTTTACCTATGATCATATCTGGGTCACAGTCCTGGTTGTAGTATTAGGGAAAAAAGGATTACTAGCACACACGTGATTGTAGTCACAGCAGAAAGGGGCACTGTCATCACAGTTCCAGGGCAGAAAATAGTACTGACTTGCAAAGAAGACCACATGTCATCAGAGTACTAGACACATGTCTCCTTACATCTTACCACCTTGCAAGAACTGAAAACTTACAGGTCCCTAGAAATATCTCTGAAAACAGCTGCAGAAAACCACTGAAGCTTTGAACAGTGTGCCCTCAATCCTGGAAGCAGAACCCCATTTTGCCAAAGAGTTGAAAGTCAGTTAATAGGCTGGGAAAATGACCAAACAGCAGGGGGAAAACCTCTGACTATAGAAAGTTCCTATGGTGACAAGAAAGATCAAAACACAGAGAGCAGAAGAAGATAACAAAGCCAAAGCTCCTATAATATCCAAAGTCTCCAAGAAAAATAGAAACTGGTCTCAGACCATAGAAGAGCTCAAAAAGGATTTTGAAACTCAAGTAAAAGAGGTAGAGGGAAAATCAGGAAAAGAAATGAGAGTAGAAAATCATGAAAGAAAGAGACATCAGCTTGGTAAATGAAACACAAAAAATATTGAAGAAAATAACACCTTAAAAAGCAGATGAGGCCAAGTGGTAAAAGAGTTCCAAAGAACTAATGAGGAGAAAAAGCCTTAAAAAGCAGAATGGGTCAAATGGAAAAAGAATCATAAAAATTAACTGAAGAAAAAAAATTTTAAAAAGTAGATTTGACCAAATGGAAAAGGAGGTGCAAAAGCTCAAGGAAGAAAATAATTCTTTAAAAATTAGAATGGAGCAAACAAAAATCTGATAACTATGCTAGAAATCAAGAAAAAAATCAAATGAAAACAATGAAAAAAATAAAAGAAGATTTGCAATATCTCATTGTACACAACAACTGACCTAGAGAATCAATCCAGGAGAGACATTTTAAACATTGGACTACTTGAGAGCTGTGATAAAAAAAAAAAGAGCCTAGATGTTATCTTTCAAGAAATTATCAAGGAAAACTACCATGATATTTTGGAACCAGAGAGTAAAATAGAAATGGAAAGAATCTACCAATCACCTCCTGAAAGAGATCCCAAAATAAAAACTGCCAGGAATATTATAGCCATATTCCAGAACTTCCAAATCAAGAAGAAAATATTGCAAGCAGCCAGAAAGAAACAATTCAAGTATGGTGGAATCACAATCAGGATAACAGAAGATTTAGCAACTTCTATGTTAAAGAATCAGAAGACTTGGAATTTATTCTGGAGGACAAAGGAGCCAGGATTACAACCAAGAATCACCTACTCAGCAAAACTGAGTATAATGCTTGAAGGAAAAAATGAACATTCAATGAGATAGAGAATTTTCAAGCATTCTTGATGAAAAGACCAGAGGTGAATAGAAAATTCAACTTTTTAATACATGACTCAAGACAAGCATAAGAAGGTAAACAGGAAAGGGAACTCATAAAGTATTTAATAAGGTTAAACTGTATACATTCCTAAAAAGGAAGATGCTTCTTGCAACTCCTAAGAACTTTCTCATTATTAGAGTAGTTAGGAGTATCTATGGACAGAGGGAATAGGTATAAGTTGAATATGCAGGGATGCTATCTAAAAAACAAATTAACAGATGAGAGAGGAATGTACTGGGAGAAAAAGAAAGGGAGAGGTAAAATGGTATAAATTATCTCACATAAAAGAGGCAAAAGAAGTTTTTACAGTGCAGAGGAAGAGGGGAGAGGGGAGAGAGAGTATGAAGGAATCTTACTATCATCAGAACTGGATCAAAAAGGGAATAACATACACCCTCAATTAGGTTTAGAAATCTCTTTCACTCTATTAAAAAGTAAGAGGGAAAGGGGAGGGTAATAGAAAGGAGGACAGATTGCTTTTTGGAGGGGGAAAGGCAGGACAATTGGGATTAAGTGACTTGCCCAAGGTCACACAGCTAGTAAATGGTAAGTGTCTGAGGCTGGATTTGAACTCAGGTCCTCCAGACTCCAAGGCCAGTGCTCTATTCACTGAGCCACCTAGCTGCCCCTGCAAAACACTTTTGAGGAAGGACAGGGTGAAAGGGAAAGAGGATAGAATAAATGGGGGGTGGGATGGTGGGAAATATAGTTTGAAATAATTACCACAAAAGAAATTTTGTGTTGTGTTTCTCTGATAATCTCATTTTTCAAACATATAGAAAACTGAGTAAAATTTACAAAAATAAGAGCCACTTCCCAATTGATAAATAATCAAAATATATGATGTTTTCAGATGAAGTAATCAAAGCTGAAAATAGTTGAACTCACTATTAATTGGGAAAATGTAAATGAAAACAATTCTGAGGTACTACCTCAAACCTATTAGATTGACTCATAGGACAGAAAAGGTAAATGGGAAATGGTGAGGGCTATTTTGGGAAAATGAGACATTAATGCATTGTTGGTGGAGTTGTGAGTTGATTCAACTATTTTGTAGATCAATTTTGAACTACACTCAAAGGGTTGTAAGACCACATGTATCCTTTCACTTAGGAATACCACTATTAGGTCTCGGTCTGTATCCCAAAAGAGGAAAAAAAAAACAAAAAGGAAAAGGACCTATATGTACAAAAACATTTATAAAGCTCTTTTCTGGGGGCAAAAAAAAATTGGAAATTGAGGGAATATCTATCAATTGCAGAATAGCTGAACAAATTGTGCTCAGGGATTATGATAGAATTCTATTGTGCAGTAATAAATGATGAGCAGGATACTTTCAGAAAAACCTGGAAAGACTTGCATGAGCTGATGCAAAGTGTAATGTATTGTATACAAACTAAGAGCAATATTGTAAGACAATCAACTGTGAATGACTTGTGTCTGTCCTTCATTTTTGAGGAGGACCATGATATCAGGGAAATGATGACATGACTTGCAATTGACTTTGATTTGAGTGAGGGAGGGCTATGCAAGGTCACCAGTCTCACTTTCTCCTTCAGAATCATCTGGATCCAGTGACAAGAAACTCATCAGGATGACTACAGATGACCTAGGATGCCATGGGAGACCTTGGCTTTTTTAGGAGAAGGCCTTTTCAGGTACTCATTTAGAGTGAGGTAACCCTCATTCAGTGAATAGGCTTCTTTAAGGAGTGAGTCAAGAGATAACCCCTTTAATTAGAAAAAGAAAAAATCAATCTGGGAGGGGAAGACCCTCAGGGTTGCTGTTCCAAAGAGAAAAAGTTACCATTGACATTCACTTTAAATCAGGAGGGCCTAAAATATAGTCATTAAGTGCAGCTTGGGCAGGGACCTTTGTGGTCCAATCTATGAGCTTCAGAGTGAACTGGGTTTAAGGTTTTATGATGATCCAAGACAACTCTGATTCATGATTCATGATGAAAAAATGCCATCCATCCTCAGAGAAAGAACTTACAGCATCTGAATACTGATTTAGACATATAGGTTTTTTTTTTACTTTCTTTAATTTTTTTTTCTTGAGGAAGGAACAGGAAGTTTTATTCTCTTCCCTCACAAGAAGAGGGAGGTTCTCTCCATGGTGGAGGTGAAGCAGAGGAGGCATGTTACAAAAGACAGAACAAGAATTTATACCCTAATGCAGTCAATCCTCCTCCCCCTGGCTGTCCCTTCTACCATTAGCTGGGAGTTGGGCTCTCAGTCTTGTCATGAAATCTAACCCAATGGAGGATAACAAAGAAGACCCCCACTATCTCCTACTGGCAGGGAGGTGGGACAGGGAGACAAGGTATCATCAATGTACTTATTTGGTAAACGCCAAGCAAGTGAGGGGAAAAGGTCATAAGCAAGGGTGGAGGTCAACAACTCTTTTTTTTTGTTTGTTTTCCATCTTGCCTTTAATATGTAGCACCTGTGAGTACTCCCCCCCCTTCCCCCCCCCCCCCCCCCCGCCCATCCCAGACTCCTATGGAACAATCCAAAGTGGGTTATCTGAAGTTTAGGGGACAGGATTGGTCCATATTCACTCAAGATCACCAGCTCCCTTTGATGTGTTGACTTTTTCTAGGCATGTAGAAACACTATGGGTTCAAAGCCAAGGCATTTAATGACAGAGTTAGGTAGACAGTGAATTTAAGTGCTCGTCTTGTAAAAGGTGCTGTGCTGAGTGCTTGAGATACAAATAACAATATTAATAATAACAACAGAGAACATTTAGTAAGGCTTTAACTTTGGCAAAGTGTTTCACAAATGCCACATTTTCACAGTGATCCAAGATACTCCCAAAACACTCATGATGAAAAGTGCTCTCTGCCTCCATAGAGAGGACTGATGGCATCTGAATACAGACTGAAGCATACTGTTTTTTCATTTTCTTTTCTCCTTCCTTTTCTTTTTATTTTTTTGGTTCAAGTTTTCTTCCATAAAATGACTCATATGGAAATACAGTTACTTGATCACCCACAAATAACATGTATTAGACTGCTTACTCTCTCAGGGAGGAGGGAGAGGAAAAGAATTTGCAACTCAAAATTTAAAAAATGAAATGTTAAAAATTTCTTTTTGCATGTAATTAAGGGGAAAATATTATTGTGAGACCCAGACAAACATTATGTCATTTTCTCCAAATCTGGGATGTAGGTGGTATCATTAATTTCATTTTACAGATGAGCCTGAGGCAAACTAAGGCTAAGTGACTTATTCAGCATCACATAGCTAAAAGCAAGAGGCTCTAATGCTTTTAAGGGTGTGGTATACAAGGGTGGAGGTGTAAAACTTCTGAAAGGGCCCTATTGCTGATGACAACAAGGAAAGCAGGGAAGGGTCCTAGGTTGTGTAAACTCAAGACTCAGGTCTGTCCAATCTTACAAAAGTCTATCTCTAGTTACCAGATAGTTTCTCTCCCTTCTCATTCTGAGGAGTCTTCACAGAGGATGCAGAGAGTATACCTCAGTTAGTCCCCCCTTCCTTTCATACTATCTGAAGACTTCTCAAACCACTGTTGATATAACTCATCCACCAGTTTATTACTTTCTTCTTTACTATCATACCACACACTTTCCTCCAAATTTTTTTTTTTTGCCCTGGGATCCATTCTTCTCTGCTGGGTCTGCTGCAACCTGTTCCTGGAGAAGCCTTAATTTAACAGATTCAGAATAAGTAATAGATTGTAATCTAGAGGAAATAAGGGACATTAAGCCAATTTAGTATGCAGGGGCCTAATAGGAGGCATTCATCTCACATAGATGTAATGGAACAAGGGAATCTCTCTGCCACTCTACCATTATGGGGGAGATGTAAGTCATAATCCCTAGAAAATGCTTATTCAAAAATTGTTCTCTGGAAATAGCTAAGGAATGGAAGCTTGCAAAAATTGCAAAACCTTTAAGAGAAATAACTAGGGGAATCCCCATGGTGTCACACTATGGTTACAAGTAAAACGACATTGTAGAGGTATGGAAACACATGCAAAGACCCCAAAAACAAAGACAATTGTAAGTAGCAATAGAATCAATATGCTCACCACAATCAAAGTTCTCACAGCAGGAGGGAGTGGTTCAGGGCTTATGTATTCACCCAGTGGAAAAGCCGAGGCTACACTGGAGGTGCAGTTTCAGGTTCTCTGACTCGACTGATTCAATTGTCCATGTCATAGGAGGTTCAACGGGTCGCTTTACTCTGGTATGGTGAGTCCAGCTTCTCTCCTGACTCGGGATGGCTGTATCAGAGATTAGCAGGACCTGAAAAAAGGCCTCCCCAAATGAGAGTTAGCTTCTCCTCCTTCCAAGCCCTGATCCGGACCCAATCTCCTTTATCTCTCTCTGGGTAAGGGTGTTCCTATGTCCCTCCAGGGTTAGTTCTAATCCTGACAAAGACTAGTGGGAGGTAGTCCATGGTAGCTGGGTTGTAATTGCCAGTTTAGTGAACTGTCTCTATTTCCTGATTCATCTTTTCTACCTTGCCAGAAGAGGAAGGGTACCAAGGAGTATGGCTCCCAAGTAATTTCTAAGGTCTGGGCCAGAGATTTAAGGACCCTGACAGTGAAATGGGTGCCGGGGTCCGAGTCTCCCCTCTTCACTATCCCATATCTAGGAATGATTTGTTCCAGTGGGATTAGGCTAACTGTCTGCACAGTGGCCCTCAGCATGGGAAATGCCTCCACTCAAGAGGTTAGGTGATTGACTATGACCAGCAAGTATTTTAGGCAGTCTACTGGAGGCAGTTCTGTACTCTGGAATAGCTTAATTTCTGGGGGCCTTCCCCCAGCTGTAGACTGGCACTGGGCATACTTATTTGTCCTTCAACAAACAAGGCAGCTGTCCACCAACTGCTGTGCTAAGGTATATAGGCCTGGAGACTGTAATGCCATGTACAAGCAGCTTCCCAAAAGAATGTTACTGTGAACAGCTTTTAAAGTTCTAATTATACAGTATAGTGAACACTCCATTTATTCCATAATAAATCAAGGTAAACATTAGCAACAAGTCATAATATAATATTCACAACATTACATCTTATCACAGAGAAGCACAATGTAGTGTTCACAACAGCTTAACATTAAAATGGTCACATAATTTTCAACAAAGTGGTCACAGTATTTGGAACAAGGAACAAATGAATAATCATCTGGTTTCCCTAAGGGGGAAACCCTTCTTACTTAATCCTTCAATCAATCATTTCACTATACAAGTCAGTCTTCCACTCATGAGGCAATCATAAGTTAACTTAATCAGTCACTTATCCAGACTCACAGTTACTAAGTATCATTAATCACTAAATACAATCATTAGAAAATTATACAAGCCTCCCACCCTGCAGTGTCTAGTAAACTTTAATTTCATCACATGTTCAATATCCAAGGAGAGGCCTTTTCTTCTTCTTGACTCAGCATGGTCTCTCAGCTTCCCTGGATCCCCTTCCATGGTCCCAGCTCCTACCTGAACCCACCAAACAGTCACCTGGATTCACAGGCAAATAGCTCCCAGGTTTTTGTCCAGTCCTCTGGCTGTTCTTGTTATGCATTGAAGTTGACAGGGTTCAGTACATCTCAAAACCTTCACAACTTCTGTTGCCGGGAACTCAAGGATCAACCCAGCCACTAACAAAGAAAATATTATCCCAGTCGTGTTTCTTCAGTCTTCCAACAATTCAGCTGGCCCTAAGACCCAGAAGAAATCTCAGCCTTCCAGGATGCAGCAGCCTCTTTGGCCTTCTAGGAGGCAGCATCCACTTTGGCTTTCCAGAAGGCAGAAGCCACTTCCACCTTCCAGGCAACTTCAGCCTTCACTAGATCTCTCAGCAGAACAGCTTCTTCCAACAGGAGTAAATTCTTGATTCTGACTGTCTCTTCTCTGCGTTCTTCTTAAACACACACACACACACACACACACACACACACACACACACACTGGCTTCCTGTTTCAGCCAACCCCTTCCTGTTATGTCAGCAACAGGAGACAGAGTTCACACGTTTCTTTCACAGAGGTACTTAGGGGCTAAGTACCTGCTAAATTAATTACATTACAGAGATATGCTCTGCACATACCAGTGACTACCCTGGTGTAAACATTGTAGTACCTGCTTCATACTTTCTTTGGTCAAGACCACTGGATCATCAGGGAGGAACCAGTGTCTGAGTTTATCCTCTTGTGCCCCAAGAATTTGGGCCTTCTGTTTCTCTTCCTAAGAAAAGGAGGGGGAAGGGAGACTGGGAGGAAACAAAGGGATCAGTCTTCCTGCCCTGGTCCTCCCTCTCAGACCCTCTTAGCCTCCTCATCTGCAATATTTCCTCTGGCCTCAAAGGATTGCCCCGGCTGCTTATTAAGACAATATGGGCTAGTTCCTTTCCTCTGCTATTAGTCAAGAACTCTACCTAAATTCCAAATTTGTACTGAAGAAAAAGAAAAAAAAAACCCTACTACTAGAGATTAATTTTATTGACTTTGAAGGCCATTTTGCAGACTGGCTGGTTTCTAACTCTATTGCCCCTCAGTAAAACTTCTTTCGAGTCCCTTATTGTAACTACTGCTCCTCCCTCCCCCTCCCCCTTCCTGGTGGGAGTGGTGAAGCCCTCTTCTTAATCTGATCTGTGATAAATTGAATGACTCTTTAGGCAATCCTCCTGAAATTCCCAAATCTCAGGGTCTCCTCCAGAAATGTTGTGCCCAAACCCAAGTCCCAGGTCACTATACACTACCTGATTTGTGGCCCACCATTGAGCCTTTATATTTCTGTCTTTGTCCCTATCCTATATCTTGTCATAGATTGGAACAGCTTTAAGGCATGTCTGGGCATTTCTCAGAGCAAAGTTCTCTATTAGCATTCTATATATATATTTTTCCTTGAATCAATATGAGTATACAAAGTGCAACTCAGGGTTATGGTGTAATATAGAGAACACCCTGTCCTGTTCTGTTGACCAAGCAGGATCCCCACACCCTTTGCCTGGAACATGACCCCGGCCTGTTCTAGGACTTTCCAGTTCCCCCTCACCCCATGACCTCCCACCCTGTTCTGGAGAGAGTTGACTACCTCTGCTCTTCTGAGGGACACCTGAGTCACATGAAGATTGCGCCCCTGTACCCTCACACCATATTCCAAAATTAGCCCTGACCTATAGATCTAACCAATGGCTGTTCTTTGCTTCTATACATCATGGCTTCTGCTAGCTCCCCTCCCTGATTATGGTTTTTGTGATTTTGGCCTATATAATCAAGTCTGTACTCCCCAAAGATCACTACTCATTTGAGTGAATATACTCAGGTAGTTGGACGCTTGCTTAATAAATCTACATCTAAATTTATCTTGAACCCAGGTCTTATTCTCTGTACAACAGAAACTTCAGAAAATTCACAGTAAGTTTGAATCTTACATAATCTATACATAATTGATAAAATGACCAGAAATCTTACAAATCTTTGTATAATTACTAACTTTCCCTTCACAAATTTTAACCTTGTTCTGGTATACAAGCCAGTTGTTATAGATCCTTTTTAATCTTTTGCACATAGACTTGCTACTTCTCATTGTTTAGGAGCTTCATAAATAAAACAAGCTCTTCTCCCCAGAGTTGATGACCTTTGCCCACACAGATTATTTCCAGGGGTACCTAACCCTTCTTTTTCCATACACATTAATAATTTTAGGTCTTAGCATTAACCCAGTTATATCAAATCACTATTATTGTTAATATATTTATAGTTAATATATTTTAGTTATAGTTTATAGTTAATATATCTAAGGAGCAGGGCACTCTCTACTCATAGTCCCCTTCTCCCTGCTTTCTTTTTGCAGGGCTATTGCTGTGTTAAATTATCCTTCATGATTCATTGATTAACCATTTCTCTCCCATCGAGCAATAACCAAAAGCCTTGCTCAGTTTCAATATTCTCAAATTTAGTAAAATCTTTCTTTTCAGCTTCTATAACCTTAGGGACCTGGGGAATTAACACATACATTTTCATAGATTCTATGGACAGGGCAGCCCCCTTAGCCTTGTAATCTGCTAATCTATTCCCCATTACCTCATACCAAAGATCTTATAAAACATTCCTTCCTAAGAGTATTTTTTTTCTTAGAAAAAAAAACAGCAAAACAGTTTGAACTTTACCTTGATTTTAGAAGGAGTAATCATTAAACCCTTATGAAAGAAAATTAATTGGAAGTTTTAAATGATATCTTTCTTTTTTCCTTTAAGCAAAAAAAAAAAATAAACCTTTAAAATTGGACAGAATTCCTATATCACAAAATTACAAATCTTAGAGCTATGGCAACAATATAACAATGAATTTCAAATGACATCAAATGACTTATAAATTAATTGATCTTACCTCTCTTGGCATCCAAAAACCATTTCAAAGTTAGAGGGATAATAATGTTTTGTCCAACACATGCCAGTTATTATATTAAACATTTTACAATCATTATACCATTTTAATCCCATACAATTATTATTTTTCTTTTACAAATTAAAAAAAACAACAACAGGTCAAAGAGAGATCATTGTAATTCCAGGTTGACCAGACCAGAAACTACAAGAAGTTTTACAGATTTGTTTGAACAATTTTAGATTTTAGCATTAAAACAGTTTCTTATTAAGTTTCATAGCAAAGCAATCTCAACTGAAACCACCTTTTTAGACAAAGACAAACTTGGAGGCTAAAGATTTCCCAAATTACAATATTTCAAAATATTACAACACACAGAGTGTCTCATTCCTTCTCTCACAATATAGTTCTTAATTTAATACAACTGTTTACCAGTAACACAAATATTATGTTCTTAAATTTAAACTGAATTCAAAACCAATTAATTACCAATCTGGTGACTTAATTTAGTCTTTTCGAAATTGCTTACAATTATATTAATCCCATAAAATCCCTAGACCATTCTCTTACTGAACAGTAAGCTAGGGCAAATAAAACTTTCTG
>CM053587.1:233090703-233103840 GCA_028646515.1 Pseudochirops corinnae
TAGAAATGCTAGATATATCAATAAGAAAAATAAATTGAAGCTGTCAGTTTAGGAAAAGAGGAATTACAATTATATCATTTTATACAGTATTATATTTTACTTAAAGAACTCTAGAGAATAAATAATATAGGAAGAGAATTCCATTTAAAACAATAGAAATGCATTATCTATTTGGAAGTGAACCTCTCAGAGGAAATTTAAGATAGGAACATAGAGCTACAAAACATTTCTACATATTTAAAAGACCTGAATAATATGAGAAGTATTAAATGTTCAGGAAAAGGTTGCATCATTGTGGTAAAAATGAAAATACTACTTAGATTTATCCACAGATTTAATGGCATTATAATTCAATTAGCAGAGGGATATTTTATAGAACCAAACAAAATAATATATTTATTTGAATCAATAAGAAGTTTGAGAGAAGGAAATGAGAATTGATATTGCCAGATCTTAAACTATCTTACAAAGTGAGAATTATCAAAATTCTCTCATAATAGTGTATTTTTAAATGCTGAAAGCCTGATTAGTGGAATATAACAAAACTGATAAAAGAGACAATATAAATAATATTTAGAATAGTGGAAATTTGGTGTTCCCCCCCACCCAGTTTAGTTGAGGTAATAGCAGTAAGTAATGAGCAATTAGTGAAAATAATGAGATATTATTATGTTAACAACATTTTTAAAAATTGTCTACACCTTATTATCCCTTTATGAAAAATGCAAAAAATCTCCATGACTGAATTAGAGGACCTATTTAGTACTGTCTAGTTCAAGACAATTTTGATCCCAGACACTCTTACAAGACCAAGATTTCTATCTTTCCAGGTATTCCAGGCAGGAAACAATTTTCTAGAGTTCTGTCTCTGTCCCTCTACCAGAAATTAGCTAGTAGGGGAAGGTTCTTTTCTTCCTCTCAATGGTCTTGGCATTTTACAGGATAACTATTTGCCTGGGAGGAATCACTGCATCCAGCATGGAACAGAGAACGGGAGAGATTGGCATTTGGGGCAGGAAGCAACTTTAAAAAGCTATTACCCCTGGCAGCAGAGAAGAGAGATAACTGTATATTCAAGGGGGAATTCATGCTGGCAATTGGAGACTGAGGTACATAGAACAACAATCCAAAGGTGCACAACTGAGCAAAGATTGCTGTTCTCAGTGTGGGCAGGCAAAATGAGCACATCAGAAGAAAATAAAGTATAGAGTATCTTGGCCACATGATTTCCCTAAGTGTATGACTTTTTACCAGTGCGCTCTAAGTGTATTCCCATTTTATCAACTGGCATTTTGTTTATTTGTAGGAAATTGTGTCCTTAGTTAAAGGGAGAATGTTTTGTGATTATTGGTGTTATGATTTCAATTTTAAAAATGTCTTTACTGAGCTAATAATTTCTAAAAAGTGACTATTAAAGAGAAGCATATTGAAGGGATCTCTTTCAGAAGTATGGACCCCCAAAGTATATTGAATCCTGGAGATTTAACTTACTAATATGAGTATGATTTGGGATGGGGTGGAGGTGCTACATATATAAAAAGTAAAGATTATTGGAGAAAAATCATTGTAGAATTATAATAAAGTATATAATTTGGGGAAAATCTTTAATACTTTTGATAAATGTCTATTTGATCATTTTTTTCCTTGAGGGCAACATCTTTTGCCTCTTTTTGTACTCTTAGAATTTAGTATAGTGCTTGGCACATTGTTTGTTGTCCATCGTCCTTGAAAAGGACAAAAATGGTATCACTATGTTGGGATCAAGATACCGTGTGTCCAAGTGTGGCTGATCAGAACAATATGAGTTTGGAAGGCTCTACCACAGGCTGGGTACAAACAGTCCATGTGAACATTTGGAGTGGGGATGTCTCTAAATTTGTGCGTCTCACATTTCTTTTGAGATACTGCAATTCAGCTTATCCGCAGAAGACAGCACATTCTTTGATGTGGTCCTGCTCTGCTGAGCAGTCCTGTGCCAATGTCTCCTATGTCTCACAATCAAATACAAAGTTCTTAAGAGAGACCTTGAGAGTGTCTTATATTGCTTTTTCTGACCTCCATGTGAGCAGTTACATTGTATGAGTTTTCAGTAGAATAATCTTTTAGACAAATGTGCCTTTGGCCTTCAAACAACATAACCAGTCTTTCAGAGTTGCACTCTCTGCAGTAGCATTTGAATTGCCAGTTCATCCAGAGAAAGGCCCTCTGTGTGTATTACCTTTTCTTTTACCTTGAATGCAATCTTTTACATTGATATCAATATATCTATTCAAATCCATCCTTCAATTTCTAACTCCTCTTCTTGTCTCCTTTCCCACAAAATAATCTTTTTTCCCTATTACATTTAAAGTCTGTACCCCAAATCCACTAATCTGGCACTTGTCATATTCTGGTTTTAATAGTTCATTTTGTTTGCTTTGTCATGTAAATAAAATCTTCTTTATTACATTTCATAATACAAAACAGTAAAATACTATTCTGTACTTTGTAACAAGTCAAGGTATGAAAAAGCATCAGTTATCATTCAAAAAAAATTTTTGGGGAAAGAGGGCTTCTAAATATGGGCAGTTTCTCACAGATATTTATAGTACACACAAAAAAAAACACATAATCATGACACATCCAGTCAAGACCTTGGGAGAAGTTTGTTGTATATTAGGATTGAGAAGACAGAAACCTTCTGATCTCCTAGTCTGTCATTGGCTTTCCAAATCTTAGACAAGGCAGATTCTCTTTTATTTGGTTTAACATAAGCAGTGGGAAAAAGGCAAAACATAGACATAACTTTCCATTTGATGCTAAAGCAGAAACTAAAATTGCATTCTTCGTGTCAAGAAAGGAAAAACATTTTCTCTATTGCCACATTTTGCTTGTGTTCTTTTTTTTTTTGAGGTGTAAGGAAAGCATTTTTTGTTGATTTTTTAATCTGTACCTGTAATTTAATTACTATATTAAAAAGTAACCAGAGTATTGAAAGAGTAAGTGATTTATGACCAACTGTAATGACAAGCAAAGAAGTACTTAGCACCTTGTTTCCACTACTTAAGTATTTAACACCTTGTTTGAGCCCCTTGTGATTTAAAGGTGGGAGAAACTTGCTGATGCAACAGGAAGGGATGGAACAGGAAGGAGAACCACAATATATAAGGAGGAGCACAGCTGGGACAGAGCAGAACTGAGAAGGAGAACTATTATGGAGGCCAGGCTCTCTGTCTGTGCTGTTGTGTTTGTGATACTTTGTACAGAAGCCCTGGGATTTTACTGGAAGCCCTAGAAGAGGATTTTCTTTTTGTCTGTTTATAGAAGTCCTGGAGGAAGGTTTCAGAGGTCCTGGGACTATACTCGTGATTTGTGTTGAGTTCTCAGACTTTATATTTGTCATTCTGTGTTGATTTCATAGGCAAAAAAGTGAATTGATGGCACCAGCAATGTGTATGAATGTTGTTTTGGCTCTATTAAGCTTTATCTTCCCAGAAACAGAAACTGTGAAGGACTTGAGGTAGACTAGACATCGTGAGCTTCAATATGGAACAGTAACTGGACAAGAAACTGGACAAGTTGCTGAGAGCTGCCTACCTTTGAATCCAGGTGACAGTTGGATAAATTCAGGCAAAAGCTGGGACCATGGAAGAGAAACCATGGAATCTGAGAGCCAGTCTTGAGTCAAGATGAAAAGACCTATCCTTGGGTACTTAATGCTGACTGATAAGATCATAATTTACTGCCACAATTTATGTTGAGTTCTCAGAGTTTGTTTGTGGGTCTGTGTTGATTTGATGATGGTGCTGGCAGTGTGCATGAATGTTGTTTTGGTTCTGTTAAGTTTTGTCTTCCTAGAAACAGAAACAGCAAAGGATTTGAGGTGGAATGGACACTGTGAGCTTCAATATGGAATGGAAACTGGATGAGGAGCTGGACAAGGAGCAGAACAAGGAGCTGAGAACTGCCTGCCTGTAAATCCAAGGAGTTGGACTCATGGAAGAAAAACCATGGAATTCAGGAGCCAGCCTTGGGCCAAGATGAAAAGACCTCTCCTTGGGTACTTAGTGCTGACTAAGATCATGATTTTCTGTGACCTAGGACTGGGAGAACTTTGTATTCTGTATCTTGTACCCCTTAAGGATGATTGAGTTAAGGATGATTGGAAACTAATCTCCAACCCAAAAGAAAGAAGACTTTTTGACTGAGAGATTAAGACAATGTGATCTAAGGGTGAGAAAACTTAGACCTTTGTACTTTGTGTCCCTTAAGAAGGATTGCTCCTTAAGGATGATTGGGTTAAAGACTTACTGAATGATATATGAAAACTATGTGGTTGCTTTAGTGATAAGTTGTTATGTTATATCATTGTGAATGCTGTAGTTTGGTTTCTGTCAATGTTTTGCTGTAGTTTACTGTCGAATAAATAGAGAGTTCACTATACCATGTGATGAAAACCTTAGAGCTATTCACAGCAGCAGTCCTCTGGAGAGCTGCTCATGCTTGGCTTTACAGCAGCACAGCCAGTATGTACCTGAAATGCCATTTAAATCTTGGTTTTTCTTAATCAGAGGTTTTCTTTCTATGTCACACTACCTCTCCACTGAAATCTATTCCTGAAGCCTTTCCATGGCATAGGGGTGACTCTAGGTTCTTTAAGTCTATGCTAGCAGAAGAAAAAATCTTCTACCAGATTGCAAAAGTTTTAAATATAGGATCATTGATGGAGTCTGTATTTTTCATTGAACTGGTCTGATTAAGTCTAGAGGGATTCATCACTAGATTAAAAAAATCATGACATATTTAATACTGGCAACTCCTCAAACCTTCTACCAAAGCATAAAGAATTGTTATCTGAAAATATCAACTTTTCTGTTGAAATCTCCATCTCCTCATCTAGATATATCTCTCCTTGAGGTAGAGACTCTATCTTATATTGATCTTTTACCCCAGAAAACACAGATGCTCCCCAAATATCTATACATTGCTTGAGGGATGAAAATTTTTGTTTCCAACAATACCTTTACAGAAACAAGAAAATTAAAAGCAATTTTATGTTTTGCAAATTGTTCATTTACAACATGCAAAAGGGTGGTAAAGATGAGAGATTTAAAGTCAAAAGAGTTTTTCCAGATTATTTAGTTCGATCCCTTAATTTTACAAATGAAGAAACTAATAGAAATTACATGACTTACTCAAAGTCATAATGATGGTACTGGTTAGTAGCAGAATTAAGATCTGATTCTGATTCCTCTGACTCAAAATCCACTTCTCATTTTGCTACATGATGTCAAATTATTACTAGATATCTTTATAATAATTATCAGCAATGAAAATATTTTCACTCTTCATAAATATGAAAAAATAACTTACTAGAACTGTCTTCTCATACTTGCTTTGCTGGCTTACTTTGTGGCATGGATCTGAATATTATAACTATAGTCTGTCCTTTTTTATATGTACTTTTTCAACTTCATATCCTTAATTTTTAAAATGAATTTTATATGACTTTGCTCTCCAAACTAATAAGGTTGATGTCTTTCCTCCTTACTTTCCTCTTTATTTGATTGAGTGAACATGGATTTTATGTTATGTTCTTTCTAATTAGGCATAGTTGAGACTCTTTCTTCATATGCCAAAATGCTCACAAGAAGTTGTATACTATGATCTTAATTTTCTTTCTGTTCTAAGTGGCCAAAAATATGCATTATTAAGTTCATTTATCCTTTTTCTTTTTGGCAAATGGCCCAAATATCATCCATAAACTAAATCAAATTTGCATATGGAGCATATTGTTTATTTCCTTCTCAGACTTTAGAATTCTAAGTATAAATATGCTTTTTTGGATCACCATTAAGAATTCCTACTAAGTCAGATATGAATAATCAGAGAAATTCTAACTGCCAGCAAATCTCAAGTACCCTGTGGCCCTGTGGTGAGTTAAAAAATATGACAAAAATAAATATTTTTTTCAGAGAAATTATCTCTATGTGGTTCCTAAATAGTGTTCCTGTTACAATAAATGAAAATAAATGTAACAGTGTTATTAGGTACTGCAGAGGAAGAAGAATATCTTCCAAGAGGAATAGAAACTCACAGGACATAATAGCCAAGAAAAGTCAGCAATAAAACCCTTGATCATATTTGTCTGTACATAACTACATAAAACATTCATTGTAACTTAAAATAACTAATTTAAGAAGATAAAATCAACATTATATGTATAACTGATACTTGAAGGGATGGGAATTGTGAGTATAATATTCCCACCAAAATATCATATTTAAAGGAACAGACTAGATTAAAAAAAGAAGTGAAAGAATATTGTACCTTGAGACATACTTATGTGAAGAAATACAAACCTTGAAATAAAGAGATTAATTGGGACCATTTTGGACCAATGGAAGGAGAAACAGAAATAATGATATGGGGGAGGAAATTAGAGAAAACTCTGCAAGAATACTCTTTCTAAAGATGATGAGAAGCAGTGTGGTTTAGTGTAAAGTGTACTAGTCTTAGAGTCAGGAAGAATGACGTTCAAAGCCCATGTTAGATGTGTGATAGTTCTGTGTTTCTGAACTTTGCTTCTCTGATCTTCAGTTTTATCATCAAAATGAGGTGTTTGAAGTTTATGACCTCTAAGGTCTTTTTCTAACTCTAAATCTCTGATATTTTGAAGGCTCTATGAAGAAATCAGATGCTTATTCTCTAAAAAATGATGGTATGGGTCCCAGGTGTTATTATGTGGGAGACATTCATTAAGGCTTACAGTAAGAAGAAAAGAATACTAGTGGTTGATGACCTCATGTTGTGGAGAATCAACATAGCTCTTTCTCAATTTGATGACAAAGGTAAAGAGGTCAACTGTCTTCCTAGAATATATATCCAAAATATAACAGAGTACCTTCCAAGACCTTATGATGGATGATGACTGTGTACTTCTGGTAAATGGCATAGGCAAAAAAGTGATTTAAAAAAAATCATAGAAAACATCAGTAAAGATTATTTGAAAGTTCACAAAGAATTAAAGAACTTTCCCTCAGAGTGAGGAACAAATATCCCGATTTAAAAAAAAAAAAGATGGGGGGGGGGGAGAGAACAAGATCTTTATATTATAAGCCAATCAACTTGACTTCATATAATATATTATTATAAATGGTTAGCAAACATCTAGACCCCAACCTGGATCACTGCCTTGTCATAATAGAGGGGTTTGTGTCTATGAGCTATGTCATGCAGGGTTACCGAAGATAGATAGGTCATAGAGAAAGATCTTAATATCACCAATAACCATGATGGTGTGGTTACTGATCTAGTCAGACATCTTGAAGAATGAAGTCAAGTCAATCCTTTCTTGCACAATCTTCAAAATATTTCCAAGGTTCCAGAATGAATTTGCTATCCCTTCCTCAAAACAAAACAAACCAACAAAACTCTTATAACTCTTTTAGTTCTAGGATAAAATAGAAAATTTTCAAACTGACATTTTTTAATTTAATTTTTCAATGAACAATAATCCATTTTCTCTTTCTCCCCCCTCAATGAAGTGAAGTCAAGAAGTCTTGCTAATACTAAGGCTAGGGAAGGCAATGGAATTTCAGCTGAGCTATTTAAAATCTTGAAAGACAGTTCTGTTAAAGCATTGCACTCAATATGCCAACAAATTTGGAAAATTCAGCAGTGGGAAACTGAAAAGATTAGTTTATGTCTCAGTCATAAAGAATGACAATGCTAAACACTGTTAAAGTTACCAAGTAATTGTACTCATTTCATATGTTCAAGCATATGAATTTCAAATGTATAAGCATTTCATAGCCATAAGCAAGTTTATGCTTAAGATTATTTAAGCTAGGCTTCAGCAATATAAGAATTGAGAATTAGCAAAAGAGCAGGATAATTTTCAAAGAGGCTAAGGAAGTGGAGACCAAATTGCCAACATTTGCTGGATATTGTAGAAAACAAGAGAATTTCAGGAAAAAAAATTAGTTTCATTGATTACACTAAAATCTTTGACTGGGTAGATCACAACAAAACATGGCAAGTCCTCAAAGAGATGGAATTACCAGATAATCTTGTCTCCTGGGGAATCTGTAAATGAGCCAAGCAGCAACAGTTAGAACCAAACATGGAACAACTGATTGGTTTAAGATGCAAAAGGAATACAACAAGGCTGTATACTATCACATTCATTTAACTTATATGTGAAGTATGTCATATCAATTGCCAGAGTGGATGGATCAAAAGCTAGAATTAAGTTTGCTAGGGGGAAATATCAACAATCTCAGATATGCAGATGAAACTACTCTGATGGCAGAATGGGGGTGAAAGAAGAGAGTGTAAAACACTGGCTTGAAGCTTAACATAAAACTGTAACAATGACAAAAGTATCTTGATAACTGGCCCCATCAATTCCTGGTAAAGAGAGGAAAAAGAAATGGAAAAAGTTTTAGATTTTATATTCTTGGACTCAAAGATCATTGTAGATGGAGACTGCAGCCATGAAACTAAAAGACACTTGTTCTTTGGAAGGAAAGTTATGAAAAATCTTCACAGCATACTAAAAAACAAAGACATCACCTTGCTGACAAAAATCTAAACAAAGTTGTGGTTTTTCTAGTAACAATATATAGTTGTGAGAACTGGACTATAAGGGAAATTGACCACCACAGAACAGATGCTTTCAGATTGGGGTGCTGAAAGAGGCCTTTGAAAATCCCTTGGACGGCAAGAAGATCAAATTAGTTGATATTTGATGCAGATTGATGAAGATTGAAGGCAAAAGGAAAAGGGAATGGAAGAGTATGAGATGGATAAATAGTGTCATGGAAACAATGAATATGAACTTGGACAGAATTTGAGAGATAGTAGAGCACAGAAATACCTAGTATGCTATGGTTCATGGAATCATGAAGAGTAGGACATAACTAAGGACTGAATAACAAGGACCTAGAAAAAAGAAATGGGGATCACAAAGAATCTGCTGAGTTTCACCATGATGAAGTCATTCCAGGTGAACTTTATTTAGATTTATTTTAACTTTATTTGTGAAAGTGGTAGTTCAGGGAATTCTGAAATTATTACTCCTAGAACACATAGTCAGCTATATTCTCTCTCCTGTTTTCCTGCTCCTGCATCATGAACTACCTATTAAATATTTTAAAATGAATGTTCCACAGGCACTTCAAACTTAATATGTCTAAAGCAAAATTCATTTGTCATACAAAACTCTTTTTTTAAACGTGTTACTGTCTCTCTTTTCAGCTTATACAGCTAATCATTTGCCACATCTTATTGATTCTCCCTCCACAAAATCTGCCATTATTCCTCTTCTTTAATAACATGGCAACCATACAGGTTAAGATCCTCATCATGTCTCACCTGAACTATTAGTATAAGCTCATAATTCATCTGTTCACTTCTGCTTTTTCTCCTTTTAAATGGCTTTTTTACATGGTCTCCAAGATAATATTTCCAAGATTCCAGACTGTTTGTCACCCCCTTCTCAAAACAAAACATAATAAACAAACAAAAAACTGGTAATTCTTTTAGTTCTAGGATAAGATAGAGAGTTTTCATAATGACTTTTTAAAATTTAATTTTTTCAATGAATAATAATCTATTTTCTTTCCCCCCATGCTTAGACTCTACTCATCCTGGGAAAGAAAAATGAAATCATTGTAAAAATGTAGATAATTAAGCAATACAAATTCCCATATCAGTTATGTTCAAAATATATATATAGTCTCATTCTGATCCCTGAGTCCATAATCTGTATCTCAGAAGGTGGATAGAATGCTTCCTCATGAATCATATGGAGTCATGATTAGTTAGTGTGTTGATCAGAGTTCTTAAATGTTTCAAAGCTGCTTTCCTAAGACTGATATTTAAGGCCCCCTATGAACAGCTTCAACCTACTTTTCTAGTGCTATCTCACATTTAAATCTTTTACACACTCAATAAACTGGTGAACTGGTCCTGCAATTACATTCTATTTCTTAGTTTTGCAGTTTCATCCTCTCAAAAACCCTCTATACTAGTAATAATTGTAATAGCGTCATAGCATCATACATTAGGAATGTGGAAGGACCTTAAAGACCTTTGAGTCCAAACCTTTTTTTCTTTTTTTAACAGATGAGGAGACTGAGGCCCAGAAAGGTAAAATTACTTCCCTAAGGATGAATACCTGGAAGTGCTGCAAGCAGGATTCAAACTCTTATCTTCCTAATTACAAGTGCAACACCTTATCTATTGAATTATCTAACTGCCTATTATGATGGCTTTCATAGGCAATTTCATTTATAAGAGATAAGTTCAATTTTCCATTTTAAATTCAAATAAATAAATAAATATTCCCTGAACATCTACTAAACTCTCTTTTCAATGTTTGTTATGTTCTGTGAAGAAGAGGAAAAGAGAACAAAGGGAAATATAAATGTTTTAAGGACAGGTACCATTTCATTTTTGTCATCATCTCCCCAGTACCTTGTACATAGAGATAAGACTAGGACCCGGATCTGTGCTTTTATTGATGGAAATAATTCCTACATGAGGAGATTCCTTCTACTAATGCAGTTCAGCATCTTCTTTGCAACTTGTAATCTTTGAGAGTTGAATGAGGCATTGAGAGGCTACATGACTTACCCAGTGTTATATACAACCAGTATGATAGAATTTTTAACACAAGTATTTGAGTCATTCCTTTTTTAAATTTTATAATCTAACTTGAGGTCAGCTATACTTAACTTCAAGGACATCTCTCTACTACACCACACTGCTTCTCACATAGGCTATTAATCAAAACTTATTGAATTGAAAGGAGACCTATGTGTGATGAAAATTTTACCCAAATTCTTCTATTTCAATTGGATTATCTTCTAGGGAGGGCAGCTAGCTAGTGCAGTGGATAGAGTACCAGACTTAGAGTCAGGAAGACCTCTCTTCATGTGTTCAAATACTTTACCCTGTTTGTCTCAGTTTCTCTTCTGTAAAAACGATCTGGAGAAGGAAATGGCAAAAGTATCTTTGCCAAGAAAATCCCAAATGAGGTCATGAAGAGTCAGAAGTGACTGAAAGGACTGACCAAGAACTACAAATCTCTTAAGGAAAATCTCAGTGGGTATTAATTACTGTGTGTGTGTGTCCAAATTATGTATTATTCTGCTCTTTTCAGAAAACATCTGGAATATTGTGTTAAGTTCTAGGTGTCAAAGTTTAAAAGAAAATACTGATTAGCTGGAGAGCATACAGAGGAGAGAAACCAAGATGTTGATGGGATGAAGATTACTTGAAGGAACTGGATATATTTAGCCTGAAGAAGAGAAGATTCCTGGGAGATGAGATGATTATCTTCGAATATTTGAAGGGTCATTATATGGAAGAGGGATTAGACTTGTTCTCTTTGGCTTCACAGAGTGAGATCAGGAATATTGCAGGCAACTTTCAAAGAGGCCAATTTAATATTGATGTCTGGAAAACTTCCTAACAATTGTTGTTTTTCAGTCATTTCCATTATGTCTGACTCCTCATGACCCCAACTTGAGATTTTCTTAGCAAAGATATGGGAGTGGTTTGACATTTCCTTCTACAGGTCATTTTTCAGAAGAAGAAACTGAGGCAAACAAGGTTAAGTGACTTGCCCAGGGTCACATAGCTAGTAAATGTCTGAGTTCAAATTTGAACTCAGGAAGATGAGTCTTCCTAACTCCAGGCCTGACACTCCAAACACTGCACCATCCAGCTGCCCTTTTAACCATTACACTTGTCTACATATGGAATGGGATATCTCAAGAACTGATGATTTCCCCCTTTGGAACTCTTCAAGTAGACGTCTGAGGGCCACTTGTCTTAAGTATTTCATTGAGGATGTCTTTCTGGTGTATATTAAACTAGAATAGCAATCTCCAAACTGGGTAATATGAAACCCAAGAGAACCATGGTCTTACCACAAAGGGGTCACATACTCCAAGTCGTATGTGATTAACCAGTTGAGGATGAGAAGATGGATTACATCCCACCCTTTCTTTGATAGACAGTTGTAGAGCTGGTTTCGAAAACAACTATAGCCTCCAATATTCTCACACTTTGTCCTTTCCCTTTATGATAGAAACCTTAAAACCTGGATTATTACAATAACTTCCTATTTGGTCTGCAGACCTCAACACTCTCTCTACTTTGATCCACCCTCTACTTAACAGCAAAAATCGTTTTCCTAAAGCACAGCTCTGACCATGTAAATCCTCTACTCAATAAATTCTTTTGTCTTTTAGTTGACTCTAGGCACAAATATTCATCTTTATCTTATTAAACAAACAAAAAAGACTTTTGTGTATATTTTATAACATATATTAGTACAATCATACTTGTATATACTCTGTGTGCAAATAAATATATACATATTAGAGGTGGATGCTTAAAATATTTTCAATGATATGGGTTCATAAGTAATTATGTTGACTACTGAATGACCCAACTGATGAGTTTCCTTCTAACTCTCAAATTGCATGATTTTGTTTTGCCTTGATCAGCTTTCTGTTGAGGTCAATGTTCCTCTCCTTTGTGGATATGTGTGTTTATTTTTAGTTTCTTTTTTCCCCTTTGAATAAACAAGGATAAAGGATGGAATTCTCAGATAAGTTGGAGGAATATAGGAGCATTTTGTTAAATGTTTAACAACCAGCTCTCTAGAAAAAGTAACATTGATAGATGTTTATATTTAATCTGCATTATTTATATTTTCTCAGTCAATTTATTAAATATAGAAAATAAAAAATAAGGGGTGGCTAGATGGTGCAGTGAATAGAGCACCAGTCCTAGAGTCAGGAGGACCTGAGTTAAAATCTAGCCTCAGACACTTAACACAAAAACTAGCTGTGTGACCTTGGACAAGTCACCCCAATTGCCCTCCAAAAAGCACCCCCCAAAAGAAAATAAAAAATAAATCAAGTCTTGATTTATAATATATGATGATTTTTGAGGTATAAACACTCCCACTGAAAATTTAATTGGTTTTTCAGGTGGAGGTGGCTCCAGCACATCCCTGTAGGACTGGCATCTATTTAGATAAGCTTGCAGACATCTTTCAAGCTAAAGCAAATATATATATGTATGTATATATATATATATATATATGTATGTATATATATATATATATATATATAT
>CM053587.1:233113011-233140634 GCA_028646515.1 Pseudochirops corinnae
ATAGGAGAGAATAGACTGGGGGAGGGGGGACACACTGGGATGGCTGTTTTGGGGCGGTGGGTGGGGGAAAGACGGGGAGAAAATATGTAACTCAAAATCTTGTGGAAATGAATGATGCAAACTTTAATAAAATCAAAAAAAAAGAAAGGGAAAAAAATTAAATTGTATTTTTTAATTACTAAGAATTCATTTTTCTCCCCTCTGCTTCCCCCCAAAACAAAACAAAAATAAAGTTCAAGTAACAAATGTTTATAATCAAACAAAACAAATTCCCACATTGCCCAAATCCAAAAATGGATGTTGCATTCTTCATAGTTAGTCCATTACTTCTCTGTCAGCAACTGGGGCCTACCATTATTTATCATTGGTCCTCTGGAACCATGGTTTATGAGTTCTTAAGACTTTCAAAACTGTTTGTTTTTAAGATATTGCTATAGTATAAGTAGTTTTCCAGTTTAGCTCACTTCTGTCTCTATTCGAACAAAGGTATGGGAATATGTATATAATGAGACTTGTAGCTTCAGAAAATGATTCAAAATTAATTAAAATATATTATTTTATTAAAAATTACTACTGAAACACATATACACACATTACACACGAACAAGAATATTGCCCTCTACTGTATCAACAGAGTAACATCGAGTAACATCTTGTCATCTTGGGTTCTATTTGTTGGTCCTGCAATGAAGTCTCAGCTACACGAGTTTTGCTAATCAACTCCTTTGCTTGATCCTTCATTCTGTACTTCTTATCTGGAGACACACTTTGAAAACCCCTATGGCTACCGCAGAGCACTTTGAAAACCCCTATGGCTACCGCAGAGCACAAATTGTTCCCTAGTCACTTCCACTTAAAACATTTTGCCATATATTTTGTTTCTTTTTGTTCTTGTTAGATGGCTTTTGTTCTTTAGGGAATGTATCCTGAGAATATTAAAAGGCCTTTTACAGTCTGTTAGATATTTTCTACTTTTAAAAGGCCTTCAAATCCACCCTGACACACTGAAGCAAAGTTAATAAAAGGATTTATGTATACACTACAAATGCGTGCTTGTGTGTGTGTGCGTGCGCGCGTGCGCACACACACACACACACACACACACACACACACACACACTGAACATATTTGACTTAAAAGTAATCCTTCCCTGCTTGGACAATGAAAACATATGAGAAAGTGAATTTTCTAATTTAAAACTATTCTTACCTCAGAGTACTACTGTAAATCCTGCATGTGATATTAAATTAAAAAAAAATAATAATGTTGGCAAAAGGACTACATTTCCATGTTATCGAGGAGGATTTGTGTCCAATACCCTTATATGAGGTGGACTATTCATTACTGAGCTGCAGTTCCATAGCCATATCTTTCATATTGGATGACTATTAGGATAACCTACCAACTATCATTACTGTTATCTGGTGTCCTTTCATGTCCCTTTTGGACAATTTGTGAGATGTTTGTATACAGTTGACTAAAATAGTGAACAATCTTTCCTAGCAAGTGGAGACAATCATTACCAAGGGGAACTTACCACTACTCAAATTGTCCAAAATGTTTTTTATTAGTTGTTATTTTTTTAAAAGATGGTGAAACAGTTGAGAAGGGTCAGGTAGGTGGTGCTTTGGACAGAGTTCTGGGCCTGGAGTGAGGAAGACTCATGTTTGTGAGTTCAAATCTGGCCTCACACACTTAACTAGCTTTGTGACCCTGAGCAAATCACTTAAGTTGCCTCAGTTTCCTCATTTGTAAAATTAGCTGGAGAAGGAAATGGCAAACTACTTCAGTATCTTTGCCAAGAAAATCCTAAATGGGGTTACAAAGAGTCAGACATGACTGAAAATCATTCAACAATAACAAAAACAGTTGAAAATGTTTAACTACTTCAGGCATTCCTGATTTTACTAGTGAATGTATATGAATATACCTGGCAAACCTTTTACATATTAGGAAATATACTTTATGAGTTTCTGTGTATTCCCGAAGTCATTACAGATACCTGACTTCTGAGCGTGAGACTTTCCAAGCTTAGCTGCATATAGTAGACATACTGACAGGAATAGCCCTGTGCTCCAACTCTTTCCATTTTGATAGGTGACTGACTCTACCAGAGCTCATACTCCTCACATTTCCATTGTGAATCCACAGATCATTTCCATGCCAAAATGAGTCACTGGAATAAAAGTATGGAGATGGAAATCTATATCTGATTAGTGTAAATTCAGAAAACCAGAACTTCTCAAATGATTCAGGCAAAGGATCAAAGGTCTATGCTATGTACAAGCAAATCTTCAATCAATTTGAGAGGAATAAAGTTCTTGATCACTTAATAAAACAGATGATGCCACATTGGAATTATGTTGAGTTGGTTGAAAGAATCAGATACATTTCTATGCCTATGCATATTAAATAGGAGCATGCTGGTCAGTCTGGTTGAAGGAACTTAGATAGGGGAGGGGCATATTAAGTTCTCTTGTTCATCTCCTTCATCAGACAACAACCTTGTAAATTTCAAAAAAAAAAAAAAAATCTGAATTTGATGTGGACTTCCAATTGCTGGAGTAGAGTTGCTGATGACATGGTCTGCATCTGCATCTGAAGCTAAGAGAGATGCTGAGGATCAACAAAAAAAAGGCAGTGCCAGGATTCTGAGGTACCTGCGGTCAGAGTCTAACTGAGAATTTCAAATAAGGGGAACTTCATGAAAGGAAGAAAAGAACTTCTATTACTGGGAGCCATGACTTACCTTATGGCTATGTGTACTCTTTCAGATAAAGTCCATTCTCCCTAGGGATCTTGTATGTGATAGAGAATACTTTGGTTCTGAGGAGGGGGGGTGGTGTTTGTACCACCTATTGTTATTATGTTATGTTAGTAAATATCATTTTGTAAAAGCTAATTATCTCTTGCTAGCTAATTGATAGTGATTAGTATACTGTGTTGAGGCTCCTGAGTACTTGAAATAACTTACCCCTTAGGTTATCTCTAGAAAATTGAGGGGACGAATATTCAGCTGTTCTCAAGGGATCAAGCCTGCTAATGCTAGTGGGAGTTGGGCAAAGTAAAATAGGTTAGCAGGTGCTATGGGATTATGATGAGAGAAGTTGAGTGACTTTCAGAGAGGTTGAATGACTTCTCCATGGCCACACAGTTTGTGACAGAACTGATAATAGAACACAAAAGTCTTCTAACATCAGATTTGATACTTTTTCCTCTCTGCTATATCATCTCCTCACAGACCTACACAAACCTTGGTGGTAACAGATAAGAATGTAGTGTTTATTTATTAACTCATGATTTCTGATGTGAGTGAAGTACCTAAATTGTGTTTCTCATCCTTGTCTCTTTCCTTTTTTTTTAAATTTAGGAACAGAAAAAGGTAAGCTCCCTAATGTATTAGATGTCTGAGTCTGGATGCAAAAACCTCATGGAATTTTAAAATATTGGACTAAAGCTAAAAAAGATGAAATTTGTTAGACTACATAAGACTATGTAGTTTTACATTTGGATTAAGAAAACCATCTTTGCAAACACAAAGGAAAAATTACCTGGCCAACTGCCAAAATACAAGAAGGGATTCCTATGTCCAGGGTGAATTGAATGGTGGGCAATTCAGTTATTTTTTCTGAGAAAGGCAACTAGGATGGTGAAAGGCCTTGAAACCTGGCCACATAAAGGCTGTTTGAAGGAACTTGTGATTTTTAGTATGAAAGAAGGAAGGTAGGTGGATATAGAACATGCGGAACTTTGAAACTGTGTCCATGTATTTAAAGGGACATTATGTGTGTGTGTGTGTGTGTGGGTGTGGGGGGGATTAGTTTTTTTTTTTTCTACTTGGCCTGAGGGAAGAAATAAGATCTTTTAGAGGTATGTGAGTAGTGTGTGTGTGTGTGTGTGTGTGTGTGTGTGTGTATTCACGTGTGTGTGGCATGGGAGTTGAGAAGAGGTAAATTTGGGCATCATGTAAGGAAAAACTTCCCTAAAATTAGAAACAACCAAATACTACAATAGGTTACTTTTGAATATAGAAGTCTTCCTACGAAAATTAAATAACTGCTTGTTTGAGATGCTATTAAGGAGATTCTTGTTTAGGTATGGGGTAGATTATATGTTCTGTGAAGTGTCTTCTGACTTTGAAATTCTATACTCCTGTGTAAATGTAGTTACAGATAATGCAGATGTTCTTATGCATAAGAAGGTATAGTGGACCAAAAAGTAATTATCTAATTCTTTTTTTTCCTTTTAAATAGTATTTTATATTTATTTACTAGATAATATTTTATTTTTTTCCAATCATATGTAAAGATGATTTTCGAACATTTTTAAATAGAATTTTGAGTTTCAAACTTTTTCCCAACAAATTTGATATAGCTAGGATGATGGATATCTGGGCATAAGGATCTTCAGGAGGTTACATATTTTCTCTGACATCATGAGCTTATTTTCTGTTGTCACAATTTGGTTCTTAAGTGGATGGATTTACATAAATAGACCCTTTAAAGATTATAAAATGACCAAAAATAAGTCTTGAATGTTGCTGAAAAAAAAATGTAGCTAATGGAAACACATTAATACGCTGTCAACAAAAAAGTCTATGAGAAGATCGTGACTTGTGAGATGAAATGGTTGTGCACATAATTCACTCATAAATGACCAAAGGCAGTATATAGCCATGAGAGGGGCTGGACAAAGTTGATCTATGTTTAGACTGCCACTTCTCATGGCATGCCTTTCTGATATGGTATAGAAAGCCTGAAAATAACTGAAGTTTAACAGATACTTTACTGTTCTCGACAATGTAAACTCAATAAATTAACAGTGTCAATGGTAATAAGAATCTGGATCAAAAACTAAAATAGCTGATATTCAGGACATCCCTCAATGTATTCCACGACCTTCCATTTAAACACTATATGAAGTGGGCAGGATTTAAAATTGGTAGGTTCAAGGAAATCAAAAGCAAACAAACACTTTTGTAGTTCAAGAAATGACTATTCATTAAAATAAAACTGATTGTTTAATTTTACCTTTCTCTAGCTTGGATTCTTTGTTCATTCAGGTTCTTGAGTTCTTTGGTATTCAATCAATTTTTAGTTGATTGAGCCTGGGTGATATTTCTTTTATTGGTCCTTTAAAATTTTGTAAGGGGACAAATTATGCATCATGGTGAGCTCAAAGGAAAACAAAGAAAAAATATTTGGATTGGTGAGAAAATTGGGTTAACCCGTAGCAATAGAAAAAGCTCAGTATTCAGGGAAGTTCTAGGTGTTAGGCTATGTCAAATGAAAGGTAATGTAACTTGGTAATATGTTATCTTCTAGTTTGCATTTATTAGAAGTAAAGCATAGTCTAGATTACATCCTTAATTTAAGAAGAGGAGATTTTAATAGTTCTAAAGCAAGTTTGGTTTGAAACTCTGAAAAGTCAGAGTAAAAGGACTAGGTAGTTCTAAACTGTATAATTTTAAAGACAAATTACTAAAGCATTTCACTAAGGAAGAAAATAAACAGTTGTTAAAGGGATTTATATGGTTCCACAGAAAACCTATTAGTGATATTTGGTTTTTAAAGGACATGTACAAAAGATGGAAGCAAGGACAGGCAACTGAAGATCAATAGGAAATAGTGGAGAGGCCCTGTAAGAACGTCAGGAAGGATAAAAAAAATCTGGAGTATAAGATGAAGTTTGAGAAAAATACTAATGGAAGGAAGAAAGTGGGTTTTTTTTTTCCCTTCAAAACTATGTTGAAGGCAGAAAAAATAAATTAATAAATAAGTAAAAAGATAGACCCACAGCTCAGAATGAATGGGATGATGATAAAAGATGACAGAAAGAAAGTAGAACTATTTACTTCTCATTTTGTTTCTATTTTCTCTATCAGAAAGAATGATCTTCAGATTGGAATAGATAGAAGAAAATGGTTAGCAGGGAATTGAAACCCTAGATAATTGAGGAAGTGGTTTGAGAACACCCACTTGCTCTAAATGTCACCTATTCTAGATAAGTAGCACTCCAGGATCTTGAATGAACTTGCGAATGTGATCACTGGACTACTGCTTATGATCTTTGAGGAAGTGATTATAAAAAATGGGAAAGATGTCACAAGTTTGGAGACAGGTGACAATATGATATTTCAAAAAGAGTAAGGAGGTGTATTCTGAAAGTCACAGGTTTCAGAGTTTGATGATGATTCCCCCCAAATTTCTAGAATAGTTTATTAAGGCAATAGTACACTAGTATTTAGAGAAATTAGAATTGATAACTATAAATCATCATGAATTCTGTCAGGCTAACCTTACCTCCTTTTGTTAATGAGTTAGCTAATTGGCAGATGGCAATGAGGGAAAATTCAGAGACTTAGATAATCCATTAGAAACAGCTGATGGTGCAGCAGATAGAATGCTGGAAGTGGAGTCAGAAATACCTGAGTTCAAATCTGGCCTCAGACACTTACTATCTGTGTGACCCAGAGCAAGTTACTTAAACTGTTTAATTCAATTTTCTAGACTGAAAAATGAGGATATTAGCACCTAAATCACAACGTTGTTGTAAGGATCAAATGAAATAATATTTGTAAAAAACACTGAGAACAGAGTCTTGTGCATAGTAGGCATTATATAAATAATGCCCTCTGCTCTCATATTTTCCCAATGAACAAGATGGTGAGTAAATGGTTATATGTTTCTACTATTGTGATGAATTTTGTATTGATTTAACTTGTTTTAATCTTCTTCTTTATCATAAATTTGACAAATATAAACAATTCTGATCATTTCAATAGGCAAAGTACCAAAAATATATGCACATTCAAACTTTTTGCTTCGTGTTTTATTTTAAGGAATAAATCAAAATCAGCATGATAGTAACAAACCTTCCCTGCTTTTCTTCTTCTGAAGTTTTAACTGTTGATTACCTAATACTTCCCCTTACAACTGAGATCAAATGTAAAAATATACGCAAAGCACTTTGTAAACCATGATGTGCTATATAAATGCAGCCATGATTATTAAAACACCCCACCTGATTTCTTTTCTAATCATATTTTCTATGTATTTATTATTTCATGTGAGTTATTAGATGCAAGTCATCCTCCGAAAAAATTTTGCCTTCTTTTGTCCAACAGTAAGATTTGCAAGATGCTTTGTTCTTCTTTTCCTTTGGGTCACCCATAATTTTGATTCTTCAGAATTTGTGTTCTTATATAATTCATGCCTATATAGAATCATTGCAAGAATTTTACAGTTTAAAAGATTATAGAAGGAAGTATAAAGGCCTTCTTGGTAAAAATAAAAATCAATTGTAGAATAGGATCAGGGAAACATGAATCCACAAAGGTTTAATATTTAAAAGGCCTGGAGGTTTTCATTGACTACTTGTTCAATAGTACATCAACAGTATGCGATTGAATACAAAAAGAAAACAAAACTAAGTGATGTGCCTTACTAAGCTAAAAAAAAGAAAACAGTGACACTAGATTGGACTAGGCAGAAAGGTGCAGTTGTATTAAGAACTGGACTAATTTTCCTCCTTTTTGGGTTGCCTTCAACCAATGGATAAAGATAGATTACAGTTCACACATTTGTAAATTAATTCATCTGTAA
Source organism: Pseudochirops corinnae (assembly GCA_028646515.1). Lineage (NCBI taxonomy): Eukaryota > Metazoa > Chordata > Mammalia > Diprotodontia > Pseudocheiridae > Pseudochirops > Pseudochirops corinnae. The sequence goes on from CM053587.1 coordinate 233,120,616, forward strand.
CTAAATACTCCTTTTAGAGGTACTCTACATCCTCCCTACTCCCACCCTCACCCCTACTTCCCCCCAAAATCTAACACTTTACACTGAAAGATACTACATCCAGTGGCAACTACCTCAGAGTTAAGGTACTCTTTGAATCTGAACTCTGAAAACTATAGTTCATGAGTAACAACTGGTATGTTGACCTTGAATAGTCAACTAACAGAAAAAAAAATAACCCAAAGGAAAAGCATTTACTAAAAAAACTGCAAAAGCAGTAGTTATAAAAGATAAAACAAAGAGTCAGCCACATGATGCAGTGAATAAAGCACTGGGCCTGGAAATAGGAAAATCTGAGTTCAAATCTGTCTGTAGACAGTGTGACCTTGGATAATCACTTAAACCTCTGCTTGCCTCCCTTTCCTCATATGTAAAATGGGAATGTGTTGTTGGGACAGTTGAATGAGATAATCATTATGAAGTGCTTAGCATAGTTTCTGGCCCTGTAGGCATTATATAAGTGTTATTATTATCATTAATTTTAAATTAGTATATTCTCTCACAATTGCATGCATAGTCATAGTAGTTAAGCCATGCATAGTGAATGTATGCAATTTATGCAGTTGTTTTTCCAGTCCACCATTCCCTTTTTCTCCATATTAATGTTATAATTGTTGAATTGTTGACTCATGTCCAATTCTTTATGACCCCATGGACCATATTGTACTTGGAGTTTTCTCGGCAAAGATACTGAAGCAGTTTTCCATTTCCTTCTCTACTGGAGGCAAATGCAGATCTTCCTAATTCCATGCCAGGTGCTTTATCTACTGCACCAACTAGCTGCCTTTTTTTTCTTGTTGAGTTTTTATGCAACTTTCTCAAAGGCTCAGGAAATTTAGCTTCTATAGGTTCCCTGATATATCTCTCCACAGCTCAACTCCAGAGTGCCATGACTGATTCTGTTTTTACTCAAAATTCCTCTCTTCTCTTATATTGAATGACAAGGACCTGTTCCCTGCTACATATGTGTTTCCTCCTGGACCAGTAGGCCCACTGAAACATGTATGTCTGATGGAGTCAGGAGAGAAGAGAAGAATTCTTTCTCCACTGCCTCCACTCTGGTAGAGGCAAAAGGGGTAAGGCAAAGAATAATCCTCTTTCAATTACTAAATTCTTCCTTCATAGGTTTCTCTTTTCTTTATTTCCAGAGGTCACTCTTCTAAGAATTCTACTGCCTTGACTGGGCTTCCCTAGCTAATACATCTTGTTTTTTAAAGGTCACCAGGGACATAAATTATCTTTGGATATCCAGTAACTGTTTTCTAATTCCGTTGAAGAGAACTCCTTCATGCATTTAGATGCATCTTTTCATTTACCTTAACACATAGACATCTTCTTGTCTCTGTCATTGTGCCTTCTGGAATTCCATAAATTTGACTGGTGTTGGTAGGGACAGCTGCTAATTGCTTTGGATATCCTAATCTATTCCTTCTATCATTAACATGTGAGTTGTCTTTTGTCTTGGGTGCTCAAGTTTTTTTGGAATTCTTTGTGTGTTAATGTTCTTTGCTGATTTGTCAGTGTTGCACCATTAGAAGACAGTCAAGGATATGTGCTTTTCTTAAAGCTCCCTTGTCTGCCACTGGTCCAGTTGAGGGGCTATTTTAGGATCTTGACATAGCTAGCAACATCGGGCATTGATTTGTGATGACAGTATCCTTTCAGGTTGAATAAATGATGAGTCCAATATAATTCTTGATTAAGATAACTCCTAATTTTAGACTAGAATGACAGGGTAATTATAAGTACAATTATCAGAAAAAAAGTATTGTAGCTTCATTGTATACAGTGCTGTTTAGACCACTTCCATAGCACTGTAATCAGTTCTGGGTGTCATTTTAGGAAGGATGAATAGAATGTCTTGTAGAGGAGGGAGGCCAGGATAGCATGGGACTTAAAACATTGGAATCTATCAAAGGAAATGAAGATGGTAGTTTTGGGGAGGTAAGTGAGGGTGGAAAGATTACTGTCTTCATATATATGTATGTGTGTATATAAGTACATACATATATACACACACATACATATACATACGTGTGTGTGTGTGGGGGCATATATATATATATATATGTATATATTTACCACCTGGAAGATTGAATGGGTTTGTCTTATTTGGCCCCAGAGAACCCTTTAGAATCAACAGTTGAAAGTCACAGAGATGTAGATTTTGGCCAGATATTAGGAAGAATTTCTAAACATTTGGAGCTATCTGCAAATATAATGGGCTATCTTAGGAGGATATTTTAAAGAAGATTTTAGACTATCATTTTCTGAGGATGTTACAGAGAGAATACATGTTTCAGGGTGGAATAGATCAAAGTTAACATCTGTTTTAATTCTTATATTAAATAAGATAATGCATTTAAAGCATTTTGAAAGGTTAAAATTTCTATAAAAATATATTATTATTATAATTATTGTTGGTTATGGTTTTATTTAATATTATGTTAGGAAGAACAATTAATTCTGTTTAAAAAGTCATAACAATTATAACAATCACATTTGGGATGGTAGAATACTGGAGCCTCTACTGCCTACTTTGAAAGAAAATTTAGAGATCATTTAATGTAATACTTCCTTTTCTACATTCAGAGGCCTATAGTTGAAAAGAAACTGTGCTTAGATACTAGCTCTAGTGTTATTTGAATGATCTTTGACAAGTGACTTCACCTCTTGAATAGTTCATTTCTTCACCTGTAAAATGTGTGAATTAAAGCACTATATAAACCTTAAAATATTATACAAAATTATAAAAAAAAAATTATACAAAATGTCAGTTTGTGAAAAGTTGACTGAAACCCAGAAAAGTAAAATAACTTCTCCAAGTTCAAACAGCCAGTCTTTGGCATGGCAGACACTAGGCTTCAGATCTCCCAACTCCTACCCCAGTATGATTTGAGAAAAAAAAAAGTGTGTGTGTGTGTGTGTGTGTGTGTGTGTGTGTGTATTGTGTGTATACACATATATGAGATTTTATTTCTAAATTAATTTTATTTCAATAGTTAGAAATGTATTTTCTCTCCTTTCTACCTCTTCTGCCTCCATTTAAAAAAAAGGAAAGAAAAAAATAAACTTGTTACAAATACACATATTCTAGTCCAAAATTTAATTAATTATTTCTTCTGTCTTAGCAAGCAATTGCACCCTACTGAGACCAACTTCAGCAGCTGAATTATTTCATGAACTAGATAATCATAGTCTAGATTACTGAAAATTAATAATGAAAGACTAAAATCTTGAATTCTTTTATTACTCATAACAATTTGACTTTTTTAAGGAAATTAAGCTATATATATGTATATATATACATGTCTATATATATATATTAAAAGTATTGAAAGCAGTATATATGTAGGGCTGATTCAATATTGGGAAAACTATTAGCATAACTGATCATACCAATATCCAAATGAATAGAAATCATATGATTATTTCAATAGATGCAGAAAAAACTTTGGACAAAATACAACATTCATTCCAATTAAAAACACTAGAGAGTATAGGAATAGATGGAGATTTCCTTAAAAATGATAAGTGGCTTCTATCTAAAACCATCAGCAACCATTATTTGTAATAGGGATAAGTTAGAAGCATTGCAAAGAATATCAGGGGTGAAACAAAGATGTCCATTATCACCACTGTTATTCAATATTTTACTACAAATGTTAGTGTTAGTAATAAGAGAAGGAAAAGAAATTGAAGGAATTAGAATAAGCAGTGAAGAAATAAAACTGTCCCTCTTTGCAGATGACATGATGGTATATTTAGAGAATCAGCTAAAAAAACTTTAAAATAATTAACAACTTTAGCAAAGCTGCAGGATATAAAATAAACCTATATAAATCATTGGCATTTCTTTATATTACTAACAAAGACCAGCAGCAAGAAATAGAGAAATTCCATTTGAAGTAACTGCAGACAATATAAAATATTTGGGAGTCTACCCTCCAAGAGAAACCCAGGAACTATAGGACAACGATTATGAAACATTTTTTTTCACACAAATAAAATTAGATCTAAATAATTGGAAAAAATATCATTTGCTCATGGATAGGCTGAGCTAATGTAATAAAAACAATATTTTTACCTTAATTAATTTACTTATTCAATGTCAGCCCAATCAAATTACCAAAAATTGTTTTATAGAGCTAGAAAAAATAATAAAAATTCATCCATAAGAACAAAAGCTTCAGAATATCAAGGGAATTAATGAAAAGAAATGAAAGGAAGGTGGCCTAAATGTACCAGATTTAAAACTGTATTACAAAGCAACCATCATCAAAACTATTTGACTGGCCAAGAAATTGAGTGGTGGGTCTGTGGAACAGGTTAGATACAAAAAACACAGTAATCAATCACTATAGTAACCTACTGTTTGATAAACCCAAAGACTCTAACTTCTGGGATAAGAATTCACTATTTGACAAAAACTGCTGGGAAAACTGGAAAACAGTATGGCAGAAAAAATGTATAGACCAATATCTTAACACCTTATACCAAAATAAAGTCAAAATGGTACGTGATCTAGAGATAAAGTGTAATACTATAAACAAATTATAAGTTCAAGGAATAGTTTGCCTGTCATATCAGTGAAGAACAGAATAATTTATGACAAAAAAACCAGAAACCCTTAAGAAATGCAAAATGAATAATTTTGATTACATTACATTAAATTTTTTTCTTTCACAAAGCCAATGCAACCAAGATTAGAAGGTAAGCAGAAATTTGGGAAATAATTTATATAGCCAGTCTCTCTGATAAAGGCTCATTTCTGAAATATATATAGAAAACTGAGTCTGATTTATAAGAATATAAGTCATTCCTTGATTGATAAGTGTTCAAAGGATATGAACAGGCAGTTTTCAGATGAAGACATTAAAGCTGTCCCTAGTCATATAAAAATACTCTAAATCACTATTGATTAGAGAAATGCAATTTGAAACAACTCTGGAGGACCACCTCACACCTATCAGATTGGCTAACATGAGAAACAAAAACAGAAAAGTGATAAATATTGGAGAAGATGTGGGAAAATTGGAACATTAAAGCATTTTTGGTGGAGTTGATTCAGCAATACTACTACTACATCTATATCTCAAAGATATCATAAAAAAGGGAGCAGGACCCCCATGTACAAAATTATTTATAGCAATTCTTTTTGTGGGGGCAAATAATTGGAAATTGAATGGATGCCCATCAATTGGGGAATGGCTGAACAAGTTGTAGTATATGAACATAATGGATACTATTGTTGCATAAGAAATGATGCGCAAGAAGATTTCAGGAAAAAAAAAACCTGGGAAGACTTGCATGAGCTGATGCTGAATGAAGTGAGCAGAACCAGAACATTACACACAGTAATAGCAACCTTGTGCAATGATCACCTTTGATAGCCTTAGGTCTTCTCAGCAGTGCAATGATCTGAGACAATTTCAAAGGACTCATGGTGGAAAATGCTATCCTCATGCAGAGAAAGAACTCTGGAATTTGAAAGCAGATTGAAGCATAATATTTTCTCTCTCTTTTTTTCTTTCTCATCATTTTTCCATTTTGTTCAGATTATTCTTTCACAACATCTCTAATGTGGATATATGTTTAATATGATTGTACGTGTATATCATATGTCAAATTGCATGCCATCTTTGGGGGAGGGAGATGGAAAATATAGAACTTGAAATCTTATAAAAATGAATGTTGAAAACTAAAAATTAATTAATTAATTGAAAAAATAAGAGCAATTTATATATGCATTAGCTTGTTTGATCCTCACAATAACCCTGGAATGTAGGTTCTATTATATCTATTTTACCAATGAAGAAAGTAAAGCTGAGGTGGATAAAATGACTTGCCCAAAATCATAAAGTTATTAAATATTTGAGTTATAAATCTAATTCAAATCTTTCTAATGCTAACCTCTCCACTACTATACCAAGTTCCTCTAGTAATATCACATACGAAAGGAAATGACTTGATTTTTATGGTAGTTAAAATCTGGATCCAAGATTCCCTCAAGAGTAGACACAAGGGAAAGAAAATTTTTAAAAGGCTCATTTAGCTAGTGCTCATCATCTTAGATATGTGTGAGAGATTATACTATTCTACTTTAACCTTTTTTGTCATATTGATTCTTGAAGGTAGTTGAACAATTTTACAGATCTGTCATGTTGCATGTTGGACATAGTTTCCATGAAATGCTTTCTCCTTCTTTGCCTTATGAATATTGACACTTTAAATATCACCTTGGTAATGGAAATGGGTATTTCCTAAAATTAAATGAGTCTTGTCATTTTAAAATTGGTCCACACAGAAATACTAAGGAATGTCATTCTAATAGTGTCTTTATGATTAAGAGCTAAATCTTATAGTTTTAGAATAGTCATAGAATCTTCATGTTTATTATATGGATGCACAGAAATTAAACCCAGAATAAGTGAAATGATTTACTCAAGATAACATGGCAGATAAGTGGCAAAAATAGAATCAAGAACTCAGCTTCTTGTATCTCCTAACCTAACCTAGTATTACTGTTTGATAAACCCAAAGACTCTAACTTCTGGGATAAGAATTCACTATTTCACAAAAACTGCTGGGAAAACTGGAAAAGAGTATGGCAGAAAAAATGTATAGACCAATACCTTTTCAGGGAGCACCTTTTCTCCTAAAAAGCAATATCTGCTTAACATTATTGCTATTTAGAAAGTATTCTACATTGATGGAGGAAATCTACATTGATGGAGGAAATATCAACATCATAAGGATTATAAGTTCATTGAAATATTTTTAAAGGGTTTAGTGAGAATGAAACAAACTTTAAAAAAAGATAACTCCCTTTGTATAAACAGGAAAATAGCCAATTTTTCCTTTCTATAGACACTACAACTTTTTGTTCTCTGGTTCTGATTACACATAGTAACAATACAATGATTGCATTAAAAAATCTTTGTATGTCCAGCAACAAGACTTATGCCAGAATAAAAACAATAGTGATGATAACTAATATATAGAATTTCAGAGTTTTCAAGGTCTTGCATGTGCATTATACTACCATAATAAGTGCTTTATGAAAGTTTGTTGACATGAAGTGAATTATTCATGAATGAAGAGTTTTGTTTAAAGGATGAAAATATACAAAGTTGTATTTTTGAGATTTTTTTGCTTCTCACTTATTTTTTTTCCTTAAGAAAATCAGATACTAAACTCCATTCTTCTAAGTGATACAGGTAGTATACAGTACCAAAGCAAGTACAGTAAGTGCTTTGTACTAAAGTGATAACACTTGAGATGCATATAATTATCAACCTTCTGGACATAGAAGGATCAATATCCCAGTGGATGAATAGAAAGGATGTGATTAAAAAAAAAGTATTGGCCTGAAGCAGCTGAAAACCTAAAAAGGATGCAGTGGAAATGATTCTTCCTGATGTACTTCAACATGTAAAGCTTTTCAGAGATGCTTTCTCAGCACTAACTGCTTCTCACAGTGTAATTGCTAGAAAAAGAAACAAAGACTCTGGTAGAGAATTCATCCAAACATTCTCAACAAGAAACAGAAATTGCCTCCTTTTTTTTCCTATTTTCTTTCATATTTTATAGATAAAAATTTTTTTTATTGCTTTTAGTGGATTAAATGCATTTTATATGCTTTATGCCTTTTAGAAGAGAGCTCAAAGTTGAAATTTTCTATTACCTTTGAGATTATTTGTTTTCTATCACTGAAGGGGTTTGATTTATAGAGGAACTGATACACAGTGAGGGATTTATGTGTCATAATGCAAAGGAGTTGAGATGATGCTATTCATTAGAAGTTCAGATTCTCATTTTAATGGAATATTTTGAAAAGAAGCAACCTAAGATGGTGCCTGTATCTTAGATTAACAAACAGATAAAATATTTTATTTAGCATTAGTGGAATGGTGTTTTTTACTCTTATTGGCAAAGTATTAGTGAATTTATTCATATTAGAATGCTGAGGAATTCTTTGAGGCTTATAATTGCCACATACTTTGCTTCGTATTTTGGGAACACACAACTAAATGGAATGCATAACAGTATAAAAAGGAATACATAAATGTAAAACAACAACTGCAAAAACAAAAACACTGTAACACCCCCACCAAGCCTCCTGAACATATTCCCAGTCCTTTTTTATTTTCACCATATTCTCATCCTGACTTTCATAGCAATCTTCCTTCTCTCTTTCTCTCTTTCAACCCCATTAAGTTATAAATGAAAGTAACCATTGGCCAGTTTTCCTAAGGATGAATGGTTTTTGGTTTAAGCATTTGACAAATGACTAATTTTCTGTAACAAGATTTAAGTGGATGTAATGGTAATGAAATTTGAAGATCCTTTTGTATTGCTAAGCTGACAGGTACTTAGCTCCTAGTTTCAAATTAAGCCTCTGTTAAAGAAACAGAAGCCTTGACTTCCCAAGAATAGAGACTGTGAAGGATTTAAGGTAGACTGGAAACTGTGAGCTTCAGTGTGGAGCAGGAACTGCATGGAGAGCTAGACAAGGAACTGGGAGCTGTCTGCCTTTGAACCTAGGTGATGATTTGGTGAATTCAGGTAGGAGCTACTCATCTCAAGTCAAGATGAAAAGACCTCTCCATGGGTTCTGAGTAGTGACTGAAATTGTAATTTACTAGTGACCTAGGGGTGGATGTATATTTCCCACTACCCCTTAAGAGGGTACTGAGTAGTGACTGATGATTGAATAGTGACTGATGACTGACTAGAGACTGATTTGTAACTTAGTATGCCCCATGGGTGGAGGACTTTGACCTTTTGTACTTTATGATTGAATGATTGAATTACTAAGCGATTGATTGACTAAATGATTGTACTTTGTTTGAAACTATGTGACCACCTTGGTGAAAACTATGTGGCCATTTTAGTGATAAGTTCTTTGAATGCTATATTTTGATTATCTGTGATAAGTTGTGACATTCTGAATGCTGTACGTTGATTTTCTGTGAATGGTTTGCTCTGATTTTTTATTGAATAAATAGAGTGTTCATCATACTATGTAATCAGAACCTTGAAAGCTATTCACAGCAGCGTTCTTCTAGAAAGCTGCTCATGCTTGGCTTTACAGTGGACAGTGGAATTGGTGGGACAGATTAGGAGGGTGGAAAGCCTTGAAGGAGTTTGATTTACTTTCCATCTTTGGTAAAAAGGAGTTGTTTAAAAAAATTAAGACACTACCTTAAATTAAAGCAAGTCTACTAATTACTTTTCTTCTCCTAACTGAAAAAGTCTGCTTCTACAGAAGACCTTAATTCACAATTTTTTGTAACTCCAGTATGTTAGAACAAAAGGAAAGACAGAAAATGAGGTAAAAAGACTTCCACTGAGGCACCTGAGCATCTGTAGGTCTCTGGGGACAGAGTTCTGTACCTGTAGTCAGTAATACCTGAGTTTAAATCAGGCATCAGATATTTGAAAGCTGTGTAATGCTAGGTAAGCCATCTAATCTGTCTGTTTCAGTTTCCTCATCTGTAAAATGTAATAATGTACCTATACTTTAGAGTTGTAAAAATCAAATACCACTTATAAATCACTTAATACAGTACCTGGCACAAGGTAGGCATTTAATAAGTATTAATTGGATAGATAGATAGATAGATAGATAGATAGATAGATAGATAGACAGATAGATAGATAGATGTTTACTTTTTGGAGGGAGAAGGCAGGATAATTGGAGTTAAGTGACTTGCCCAAGGTCACGTGGCTAATTAAGTTAAGTATCTGAGGCTGGATTTGACCTCAAGTCCTCCTGACTCCAGGGCTGGTGCTCTATTCACTGTGCCACCTAGCCATCCCTGTGCTAATTTTATAAATATATAAATATAAATATATATATATATATAAAATAAATGTATAAATATATAAATATCATTTTATATTATTACCATTATTATTGCTGCTGTTGTTATTGTTGTTGCTGTTAATATCCAGGCCAAGTCTCAGTCCTTTATTAGTTGCATAGACATAGACCTAGTTCAAGTCGCTCAACATCTCTGGGTTTCATTTCTTGAATGGGGACAGGAATTTCATGGCTTTGTGATTTCATTGCTAAAGGAAACTCCCAGGGAAAGGGATTCCCTTTGCTAAGGCAGGATGTCACATTATCTGGAATTTGTAGTCTTAAATAGTTTCCTGGAGCATGGGAGGCTGTCTTGTCTATATGTATAAGAGGAATCCAATTCCTCCTTGATTTCAAGGCCACTTGTCTATGAAAAAGAAAAACAAATACAAAAATGAACAATGAACAAACATAATATAATTTCATAGGATTGTAATGAGGAAAGTCCATTGTAAACTTTATAGACCTATATAAATGTTAATTATTATTATATTTCCCTCTATGTGCCTATGTCACTGGGCCTGTGATTTCATTGGTATGAGGAACTTCTGATGAGGAAACTCCTAGTGCCTTAAAAAGTTTCCTAAGGAACATAGAGAAACGAAATGACTTGTCCAAGGTAACATGGCTAGTGAGAGTGTTGAGGTAGGACCTGAGCCCATGTCTTCTTCTATTAAACTATACTACCTCTATAAAAGATCGTTGAATTTATGTTTGAAGTAAGCACTTAATGAATATTTTTTGACTTTGGGTTTTTGTTCTTTGAATACATGGGTCATGTTTATCTTTTTTTTCTTTGTACATTTATTATTTGAAAAGAAAGAGCTAATAGTTTGTATAAAAATATGTTATTCTGCAGCACTCAATGTATTAGGAACCCAGATTGTACCCACTCCCACACCTACATGTTTCTAGATGAAACAGTGGATAAAAGCATGGAGTCTGGAGTCAGAAAAAGCTGAGATGAAATCCAGCTTTTATATAGTTAATCACTATGTGACCCTGGGTAAGTCATTTAAACTGCTTGTCCCAGTTTCCTCAAATGTAAAATGGGTATAATAAAAGTATCTACCTCCCAGGGTTGTTATGAAGATCAAATGAGATAATAAATGTAAAGTTCTTAGAATAGTGCCTAACACATAGTAAGAACTATATAAATGTTAGCTCCTATTCACACCCAAACACTCTCTGTCTCTTTCTCTCATTTCTCAGTGGGCTTGTTTTCCCAGGAAGAATAATCATGGAATGACATTTTCTACTCCCAATTGCTTCAAAATGATAAGAAAACTTCTCACACATCAAATTGAGATTTATTAAAGATATCTTGCTTTTGTTTTTATTTATACTAATAAATATTTTTAATCAATTGTTTTTCCTAGTTACACACAAAAACGTTTTTTAACATTTGTTTATAAAACTTTGAATTCAAAATTCTTTCCTTTGCTTCCTCCCCACTCCACTCTCTCGTTGAGAAAGCAAACAGCGCAATATAGGTTGTACATTGTTGTCATGCAAAACATATCCACAATAGTCATGTTGTGAAGGAATACATAGCTAAAAATAACAAAATTTAAAAAAAAATAAAGTAAAAAAAAAAGTATGCTTCAATCTGTATCCAGTTACCAGCAGTTCTTTCTCTGGGGAAGGATAGCATTTTCATCACAGGTCCTTCAGAATTGTCATGGATTGTTGTATTGCTGAGAATAAGTAAGTCATTCACAGCTGATTATCATACAATATTGCTATTATTTTGTATACAGCACATTTCACTTTGTATCAGTCCATGTAAGTCTTTCCAGGTTCTTCTGAAAGCAACCTACTCATCATTTGTTATAGTAAAATATGTACTGGGAGAAAGATCATAATCACAACTTTTTCAGTCTTTCCCCAGTTGATGAATGCCACTTCAGTTTTCAATTTTTTCCTGCCAGAAAGGAGCTGTTATAAATATTTTTGTACTTAGAAGTCTTTTTCCTTTTTTTTTCTTTTGGGATATACACTTAGTAGTAGTGTTGTTAAGGCAAAGGATATGCATGATTTTATAGTCCTTTGGGCATAGTTTCAAATTGCTCCACAGAATAGTTGAATCAGTTCACAACTCCACCAATGTCTAATTTTTCCAACACCCTTTCCACCATTTATCATTTATCTTTTCTGTCCTATTAGCCAATCTAATAGTATGAGGTAGTACCTCAGAATTATTTTAATTTACAATTCCCCAATAAATAGTGAGTTAGAATATTTTTTAGTATGACTATAGATATATCACCTCAAAACTGATGATATCTTTTAATCAATTATCATTTGGGAAATGGCTCTTATTTTTATAAACTTGACTCAGTTTTCTATATGTTTGAGTAATGAGGCCTTTATCAGTGAAACTTGCTTCATTTTCCTTCACAGTTACTTCTGCTAACTGTATTTCCCTCCATCCTACTCCCTCCCCTGGTTATTCTATTCTCTCTCCTTTCACCCTGTCCTTCTTCCAAAGTCTTTTGTTTCTGACTACCCACTCCTGCAATCTGCCCTCTCTATCATACACCATCTTCTCTTATTCCCTTCCCCTCCTACTTTCCTGTAGGATAAGACAGATTTCTATCCCCAATTTAGTGCGTATATTACTCTCTCTTTGAGTCAATTTTGATGAGAGTAAGATGTATTCATACTTCTTCCACACTTCCCGTTTTCCCCTCCACAGTAAAAGCTTTTTTTGTCTCTTTTATATACAATAATTTACCCAATTCTACCTCTAAATTTCCCTTTCTCCCAGTATATTTCTCTCTTATTCCTTAATGTTATTATTTTATATCATCTTTTTATATTCAACTCACACTTGTGCTGTCTGTCTATATATATTTTTTCTAACTATTCTAATAACAAGAAAGGTCTTATGAGTTACAAATATCATTTTCCCAAGTAGGAATGTAAACAGTTATCTTATCAAGTCCCTTATGATTTCCCTTTACTATTTACTTTCTTATGCTTCTTTCAAGTCTTGTATTTAAAAGTCAAATTTTCTATTCTGCTCTGGTCTTTTCAACAAGCTTGAAAGTTCTCTATCTTAATGAAAATTCACTTTTTCCCTTAATGGATTATACTCAGTTTTGTTGATAGGTGATTGTTGGCTACAATCTTAGCTCCTTTGCCCTCCCGAATATCATATTCCAAGCCCTCTGATGTTTTAATGAAGAAGCTACTAAATCTTGTGTTATCCTGAGTGTGGCTCCATGATACTTAAATTGTTTCTTCTGTCTGCTTGCAATATTTTCTCCTTAAACTTGGAACTCTGGAATATGGCTACAATATTAGAGTTTACATTTTGGGATTTCTTTCAGGCAGTGATTGGTGGATTCTTTCAATTTCCATTTTTCCCTCTGGTTCTAGAATATCATGGCCATTTTCCTTGATAATTTCTTGAAGATGATGCCTAGGCTGCTTTTTAGATAGTGATTTTCAGGTAGTACAATAATTTCTAAATTATCTCTCCTGGATCTGTTTTCCAGGTCAGTTGTTTTGCCAATGAGATATTTCACATTATCTGCTATTTTTTCCCCATTCTTTTAGTTTTGTTTTGTTTCTTGACTTAGTATAGTGTCATTAGCTTCTACTTGTTCCATTCTAATTTTTACGAAATTATTTTCTTCAGTGAGCCTTTGGACTTCTGTTTCCATTTGACCAACCCTGTTTCTTAAGACATTGTTCCCCTCATTGACTTTTTGGACCTCTGTTTTCATTTGGCCTAATCTGATTTTTAAGGTGTTATTTTCTTCAGTATTTTTTTGTGTGTGTGTCTACTTTACCGAGCTGTTGGCTTGTTTTTCATAATTTTCTTGCATCACTCTCATTTCTCTTCCCAGTTTTTCCTCTGCCTATTTTACTTGATTTTTGAAATCCTTTTGAAAGCTCTTCCACAGCGTTATGGACATGCATATTTTTCTTGCAGGCTTTGGATATTGGAGCTTTGACTTTGTTGTCTCTTTCTGAGCGGCTATTTTTATTTTTCTTTACCTTCCTTGTTCATAGTAACTTTCAATAGTCAGATTTTTTGTTTTTTTCTGTTGCTTGGTCATTTTCCCAGACTATTACTTGACTTTTAATTCCTAGGTAAAGTGGGGCTCTGTTTCCAAACTGGAAGGTGCACTATTCCAAGCTTCAGAGTTTTTGTGCAGCTGTTTTCAGAGATATTTCTAGGGATCTGTAAGTTCTCAGTTCTTTCAAACTACTAAGATCTAAGGAGAAGTGTTTACTACTATGCTTGCCTGTGCTTTGGTCTGTGAGTAACCATAAGCACTCTTTTCTGCCCTCAAACTGTGAGGAGGGTACACCCTCCACTGTGACTACATACTCTGCTATGCTAGTGCTCCTTCTTGCCCTGGGACTACCACCCAGGACTGCAATCCAAATCTAAGTATAGGCAAAGCAAAGGAGTCTAAACAGTCTTGCTTCAGTGCTAGCACAAAGATCCATGTAATTGCCTTCTGACCAGTTGTTTGACCCCTTCATAATCTATGGACTGAGAGCTCCTGAAGCAGCAGTTGCCACTGCTGATTCAGTCATATCCAAGACCTGTTCCTGCTTTGCTTGGGTCAGGGCTATGCTTATGTGGCCTGTGCTAGACTGTGCTCAACTTGTACCCATGTGGAACAAATCCTTACTGCTGATCTCCCAAGCTGTCCATGGATCAAGAGGTCTGGAAACCACCATCAGTCACCCAGAAGCCTGTGCAGGGTTTGCCGGAGCTGGGACTGCAGTGGCTTCTCTCTCACTATGGTGCAACAGACTTTTCCTGCTGACATTTCAAGTTGACTTGGGAAGAAAATTTATTTTATTCCATCTTTTTTTTGGATTCTGCTGCTCTTGAATTTGTTGAGTCATTTTTAAAGGTATTTGGAGTGTTTTGGAGGATATTTCTGACAAATCTCTGCCTTTACTCTGCCATCTTGGCTCCACCTCCTTGAAATTTCTTTTTTTACTCCATGAAAAAATATAGTTATTATAAAGTAAAACAAGAAACCCTAAACTTATCTTTCATATAATAAATGTTTGCTATTGACCTTCTTTATAAAAACAAATGTAAAAAACAACAACTAAAAAAATCCTAGACCTATTTTTGCCAGCAACAATGAAAAATCTCTTTGACTTCATTATAGGATTTTGTTGAGATTGGAGAACATATAGGGTATCTCTAGTCTTTGCAAAATTCAAATCACAAGTTCATACATTCAGCACTCTCTTCTTGGTTCAGACATTTTTCAAGATCCACTGATTTCTGAGCAAAGTTCCCTTGTCCTTTGGAGATAATGGAGAATTTTCCCTCTCAGGGATTATCATCATCATTGTCCTCCATAATACTAAGATTGCATCACTGTGACTTGTTGCAAAAGTACCCTGTCTCCTTAAAGTCACAGAGACACCCATGGACCAGTGTATATTTTCTTATTTCCCCTACCATTCTGAGAACCACAGTCAAGTTGCTGAAGATGCTTTGGATATCCATATCCTAAATCTGTTTCACTAGTACTCAGAAGTGACTTATGTTTTGCTCTTACTCATTTTTACAATTCCAAGCACTTCAGTGTGTCCTATCTAGTCGGACTCAGTTCATATGCTCTGTGCTTCTCTCATACTCACTTTTATCCCATGCTCTGACTGGTATATTGACTTACACACTGTGCTTTCTCAGCAACTTTTCCATCTCAATGGGGAAAGTAGGGACAGAGGGCAATAAAGGGAGGGAGAAAGCTTTATAGTAACATCAACTCAGTACAGTAACCATTGGTTCAGAATTATTCTGATTTCTTCTTCATGGATCAGAAGATAATCAAAGATAGTGAACAACTGTTCACAAGTTGGGACTTTTAGTCAGAACACTGCAATACTTAAATAGCATTTCTTTAGTACTTTTTATAGAACTCATGTTAAATTAAGAGGTTATTTATTTAACAAGTCCTTTCACATGTTCATATTTTTGCTTAGCACACACAGGAATTAAGAATAAAGATTCTGAAGTGACTGCAATGTAATTCAATCATCCTTTGACCTTGTTGATTATTGAAGCACCCTTTCATAGTGATTATACCTTGCTTTAACTCCATTAAATGACATGCAGATGAAAGTATGCATTTTGAGACAGGCAATCAGTCAAAAAAAAACCTGATATGAACCTTTGGGAAGGAATATGAAAATTGTTCCTCGTTGAGGTGGTGCATGAATATGAAGCAGGAATAAGTCAATTACCATTGAAAAATGATGCCTGGATAATGACCCACATTCCATAGGTTACCTTGAATTTTTTGGTGGTAGTAAAATGTGAGTTGTTTCAGTGGAATTTTAGTAATGAGTAAACTAAAAGCAAATTGTTTTTTTTCCATTGTTTTTAATACTAATTGGGGCCTGTTAAAATCAAGTTCATTTTATTTTCCTATTCAGTCATGTTTTTCAGATTACTCAGTGAATGTCTCAGAAAAGATTCATTTTCTTATTTCTTGGTGTGCAGCTTTTCTTCACAATGTACTTGTTACATGTTTATCTTGGATTCAAAATTTTTCACTTGGATTTTCTTGCATCAATTCATCTGAAGCAGTATACAAAATCTTCTACATAGCATTATTTCTGTCTTGTTTAATGTTCTTAGTCTTGATAGTATCCTTTTATAATTAGTGAGGTATACAATCCCTCCCTTAACATCTAATTCCATGCCCAATAGTTTAATAGTTTTTGTTTAAATTTCGTTGTGACTTTCACTCTGCTTACCATTGATATCCTCTATTAACCATCTCTACAAAATTTATTTTTACTCTGCTTCTTTTATTAGGCATCTGCCTGCAGGAAGACCACATTGAATTTTTCCCAAAGCATAGTTTCACAGAGGAATCATATTAGAAAAATATTATAAACTTGTGACCATAACTAAGACATCCCATATATCTCTTACACACTAGCACTCATTTGACTTTTAAAAACTCAATTATAATTGCCAATAATTTAATTCAATGAGTATTTATTAAGAATATATTTTGTGCCAGGTAATGTGCTATATACTGGGAATACATAGAAAAATTAAAATCTTGTCAAGGGTTTAAATTCTATTTTACAAGGGTTGTGGGATTTAGGAGAAAAACTACATGTATGTATGTAAATAATACAAAGTAAATATAAATTGGTTTCTAGGGAAAGGGCACATAATTCTAATGAGAAGGGCAGAGTAGAAGGATATTGGCGGAATAATGGAAGCTCACCGAAACCTTCATAATTTCAAAAGCAGGAAAGAAGAGTACAGAGAAAGGTAGCATGAATGGGACTGACATGGATGAATTCCTCAAGTGGTGACTAGTATTTAGGGGAGTGGAGCAGCAGGACAAATGTTCAGGACCTGCTCAGTGGAATCCTGAGGCCAGGACAATTATAGAAGGAGTAAAAAGCATGCCTGAGTTACCTTTAGTCAAGTCAGGACTCACTCCAATGTTGAATACATTATCTTCCCTAGAGAAGAGAATGAGATCAGCAGAATATTTGTTCCTGGACTGGTGGCTGCTTGAAATTGGAGATTGTAGCAAGGCAAATATCAGCATGTAGTCCTGCCAATTTGCCAAAGCAGGATTTAGTGGAGTCCTGAGGCTAGTCTGATTTATAGAGGGGAAAGGCAGTTGTTATTGACAAGAAGAGAATATAGTAACAACTGATAATGAAAAAAAAATAATTTATGACTGGATGATAGATGATGAAAATCACATCTTAATTTGCAAAGGAAAGGAATTTCCACGATGCCTAACATTCTGTGAAAAAAAGAATTCACTACTGTTTGACAAGTCAGCAGGTCTAGATGCATTATGTTTGGAACTGGTGAGTCTATGGCAAGTCAGAAAATAGGTAAATTTATAATCTTGGCAAAATGACCATTACTTTAATAGACTTAATATTATTGGCTAAAATTGCTTAGAGCAACATTTTCCAGATTTTACAGTCAAGTTGTAAAAAATGGACTTTAGGACTCTTTGCCATATGCTCAAATGCATTTAAAAAAATCTGGTAACAACTAACCACATAAAAAATAGTTACTGAAGGTTTTAGGTAGAAGTAAGTTTTATTTTCTTCCTCTATTGCACTATTATCAGGTTAAGTTCCACTTACCATCTGCCCACCCAGATTTCTATCCACCCTTCTGAAGTTGATTTTTATTTTTTACCTGATGAAGGGGAGACTGTTTTCATTTTGAGAAAATGCTTTTGCTGTGGAGAATTCTTCAGTGGAGGCAAAGTGGCAGTTCAATGTCACAAGTTCATTTAAAGAATTTCCTTCGGGGATTTTGATTTCCTCCAGGGGGAAATGACTTCAGAGAATGACCTTTTTGCTTGCATCAAAAAGATCTGGAATCTTCTTACACATCAAATTGAAAGTTTTGAGTTTGTGGAGATTTGATTGTTATAAGGATAACATGGAAATTTTGAAACTATCTTGGATACAATAAATGCCTGCCATCCCATTCTTTATTAAAAGAAATGTGGAAAGAAGTTATTCTTATAAAATATCATCTAATTGTATGTGCAAAACAAGCTACATTTTTTCTTTACAGGTTCATATTGACACAAGACTATGAAGAGCAATCACTGTCTTTATACAATCTGTTAATAAGAATTCATTTTCCAGGACTTATTTACAGGGGAGAAGATAATATATGAGTTCATATATTCATCATGGTGTAGTAATTAGAAGTATTGATTTTTAAAATCTACCTGACCCAGACAAAAGTAACCCCATATTTCTCAAGAAACTTACAGTGAAGTTTCCTCAAGGCCTTATTTGACCATTTTAATTTCTTCTTAATGAGCAGTGGTTTTCTATTTTAGTAATTCCACTTGGGAACATAAGCAATAACAGTGTATTCCTATTACAAATTTGTTGTTTGCCTATTTGGACTATGGATTGAAATTATGCATCCAATCTTCTAATTCTTGGTTTACTCCCAGATAATCAGGATAGTCACTGATGACATTGTTAGTTTATTTTAATTTTCCCATAATACTTTTAAATTTCTTTTCAGCCAGGAACTGTTCTACCTTTTTATTCAGGGATTGGTGAACACTAGTCACAAATGCAGGGTCAAGTTTTGATAAGGTTGAGTCAAATAGGAAAGTAACAAAAACAAAGAAAAGCTTTAAACAGGTAATAGGAAAAAAAAAATCAGATAACACAAAAGGAACCCAAAACATTGATGTTTTCAGGTTTCCCTTTCTTCCTTATGAAGACATATCTATGTTGGCAGTAACCTACATGGGGATTGGGAGTCTGTCTCCTATACTCTGCTCTTGTAACTGGTTTACATACAATTCATTGAGTAACAAAAATTAGGCCTTAGTGCCTATAGCCAATCAATGAATGCTGTAGACTTTTATGGCTTAATTTGGAACTTTATCTGGCTCTGCCACTAAAGGACAGTATTCTGCTACCTATATTCTTTTCCAAGGTCTCTATTTTATATACCAATACTAAAGACTGCATATGAACCTTGAATTCTTAATTTCTAATGGATCTAGTCAGTCACGTAATCTCCCAGAATGGGGAGAATGTGTGGTTCTGGTTATAATGGTGTTAGGTTTTCTCATGGCCATAGTCAAAAGTAGTGATTTCCTGTTAGAACATACTAGAAACAAATGCTGGATTTGCCACTTTGGCTCTCTCACCTTAATTCAGTAATTTGTATTTGCTATTCCAAATTTGGGTGCAGGTATTCAGAATTCATCCTAAAGCCATCGGAACCTAACTATAATCCTCCTAATCATTTATTTAGTTAAATAAATGTATGTTCTTTGACCTAGAAATAGGTGAGAAAATACAAACATGCATCTAAGATTGTAGTCACAACTTAGTAACCAGAATTCATTACAGTGAAAGGTCAAGTTCAAAGTTTTCAAAAGACAATTCTATTATATACAATAGTATCTCTACTTACTGACTCCTGAGAATTTCAGGATACTCATGTAATTTATATACTTTACTATACACTCTAACATTTCATTTATGCTGTGTTTCTCTATATGTATAGGCATAAAAGAATATTTAGAAGTTTTATATGTATACACACACACATATATATACATATATACACATACATA
>CM053587.1:233141134-233191594 GCA_028646515.1 Pseudochirops corinnae
GGAAATGAATGATGCAAACTATAATAAAATTAAAAAAAAAACCAAATATTCCAGAGAGAATGAGGTTATTGCAAATATGGATGCATAGTTTTTTTTAGTTTAAGTCTTATTTGTCATTCAGCTTTTGTAGTTTAACATTATTAAATTGATATTGTATATATATGTATACACATAGTACATATATGTGTGTGTGCACATATATCTACATACATATATATATATGTGAATACATGTGTATATATCTTGGTGGAGAGGAAAAATTTTATGATGTTTTCATTTTGCCTTAGACTTGTTCAGACTTTATTTGTTTAAGAATTCCTGATTCAACCCAACTCTGTTTGTGATAGCACAACCAATATAAGCACGCTTAACTAATGAGGTCAATTTGAAGTCCAAACTGCTTGTGAGAGTCCAACTGTCCAACAGCCTCTTGTAGGATAACAAATCTATTCTGCCTATAAGATATATATTTTCGGCTTTTCATAAAATAGGTCTATTTTCAGGTATATTGACTTAGGTGATCTTGATATTATATTCAGTTACTCAGTTCTCAATCTTTTTGCAGGGGACCTTCTGGCCAAAGAACATCAACGTGATGGCAACCCTTTTCTGTCTTTGCAAAGTAGCTAAGAGCTGAGCATGCCTGGATAATTGACATTTTCACCTTGAGAGAGAACTCTTTTGGCATAGATCTGAGATTGTGTCAGAACGTTAGAACATAGAATGAAGAACTTATATTGTCACTATCTAAGTCTTAATTACATTGTGGGAAGATGATTCTAACATTTTTCATGCATACTGAATTGACATAGAAGGAAAGAGACATCTTACTTTTCTGAGTTTTTTAACCTTTCCATAACTTCTAGGATCACATGTAATTCTATGATGTGATGAATTTAAGAATTTTCTATTTTTGGAGAGTTTCTTTTCCTGCTGGGTGAAAGGTAATGATTCAGTAAAAAGGGAAAAAAAAGCCTGTTGACCCCAGGACACATAATTGTCAAAAGACAAGACTTCTCTGGATCAAGACTAGTGACAAGGTTAAAGCTGTTTCATAATTCTCACTGATGTACACTGCATTATATTATTTAGGGCATGAGGTCATAGAAGAATAGAATATTAGGAAGAGGCATGTGGCAACAGATTGATCTTTCATAGTAATGAATCTTTGAAATAGATTTCATAAAAGTGACCTGTGAATTCTTTATTTAGATTGTTATATTTTCTTAAGCACAAAATAGTATTAACAAACTTTTTAAAACACTGGTTCCATTCATAGACTGGAGGCATAAAAATGCCACTTCTTTAACTTAATTTATCTTGGGATAGCCTATACATGACACGCCAACTCATATTTTGTTCATTCATTTTAAGAATATAAAGAAAAAGTATCCCGCTCTCCTTTACAACTACAGTCATACAAAATTACAAATGTGAATACAATATGATAACATAAGGCTGCCATTATTTCATGGACCTTAAAATTTTTATGAAAATACTTATAGATTTAAATAATAATAACATTAATTTAACATATAAAAGTCACAAAAGGAATTAGATCCTCAAGTTTTAACCCTTAAAAATATCACAGAAAAAGGATACAAAGCAGCAAATAGAAACTCAGATAAAAGTAAGAAAGAACCTCTTTTAGCTAAACATGTTTAGCAATGTTTAAATACTACAGCCAATTGCATTTATTTAAAAGAGAAACTGTTTGCCAAAAGTTTATGAAAGAGAGTTAAGGTCTTTCTTCAACAGACACATACTTGGTCACTGCTCCAGTCACTTTCTTTTCTTCACTACTTCCAGTTTATGTGATCTAACTGTGCGCATTCTATCTCCACTAATGTACATCATGAGCTCATTGCATACTGCAGTAGATTGTTTAATGAGCCACTGAATCCTCTCTCCCTTGTACCATAGGACTCCTTTCTGAATATCACCTAGTAGGTAATCTTATAGGAAGCCTCTCTGAATGTATATAGATTGCTCTTAAGGAATAGCTTTTCTAGGTTGATAAGGCTTAGATTT
Source organism: Pseudochirops corinnae (assembly GCA_028646515.1). Lineage (NCBI taxonomy): Eukaryota > Metazoa > Chordata > Mammalia > Diprotodontia > Pseudocheiridae > Pseudochirops > Pseudochirops corinnae. The sequence goes on from CM053587.1 coordinate 233,143,166, forward strand.
TGTGCTTCTTCTGAATGACTTTCAAGAACCCAGGATTTCCTTTACACTATGACAAGATACTGTAGTTTGGTATGGTGTCACATGCTTATAAATCCCTAATATTGAGTGAGTCTGTCTGGTGGATTACTTGAGTTCATGAATTCTGAGTTTCAGTAGGTTAAGCTAGTCAGATGCCCACAAAAAGTCTGGCACTAATATGTTGAGCATATTTGGGATAGAAAAGTCACTAGGTTCCTTAAAGAGGAGAAAAAAGCCCAGGTTGGAAATGGAGTAGGTCAAAATGTCTATATTACAATTATTACTGAGATTGAGCCCCTGAGGCAGCAGCATGGGTAACATAAAGAGACCAACTTCTGTTTTCTTCCACTTAATATTATTTTTTTTCTAATTATATGCAAAGATAGATTTTAACATTCACTTTTACAAGATTTTGAGTTCCATTTTTTTTCTCCCTCTCTCTCTACCTCACCTCCAATCTTCCCAAGATGGCATGTAATATGCTACAGACTATAAGTGTACAGCCATATTAAACATATTTTCACATTAGTCATTTTGTGAAAAAAAAAGCAGAGCAAAAAAGAAAAACCATGAGAAAGAAAAAAAAAAGCCCACAAAAAAAGAGACAGAAAAAATAGCATGCTTTGATCTGCATTCAGACTCCATAGCCCTCTCTCTGGTTGTAGATAGCACTTTCCAACATGAGTCCCTTGGAACTGTCCTAGATCATTGCATTGCTGAGAAGAGCAAAGTCTACCAAAGTTGGTCATTGCACAATGTTGCTGTTACTGTGTACAGTGTTCTCTTGATTCTGCTCACTTCACTCAGCATCATTTCATGCAAGCCAGTCCAGGTGTTTCTGAAATCTGCCTGCTTATCATTTCTTATAGAACAATAGCATTTCATCACATTCATATACCACAACCTATTCAGCCATTCCCCAATTGATGGGGATCCCTTCAATCTCCAATTCTCTACCACCACAAAAAAACTACTACAGTTTATTTTTTTGTCAGTGGGGGTCATTTTCCCTTTTTCACGATCTCTTTGGGATATATAATTAGTGGTACTGTTGAGGTTTAAAATGTTGGGATTTAGGGGTGCCTGAAATCCCAAAATATCAACATTCCGGGTCCTGCTGAATAAATTTGATTCAAGCCTTCTCTCAGCCAATATAAAACAAAGTTTATTAAACATTCACCATAATGTGCAGACTCCTACGGAGCCTAAGCATTTATGATGCTTCCATTGACAAGCAGGTCAGAATAATCTGACACAGACAGTCTGAACTAGATTGAATCTCAGCAACTTCATGGAGGCAAGATGGAAAGATTGTGGGAGGGATGTAGGGGTGGTCTAGAGGAGGGGTTTGGGAAGGGTCTTGAGCAGGAGTCTTGATGGATCAGAAGTCAGACTCTAGGAATTGGATTAAGGATAGGAAATAGCTGAGGGCTACCTGGGGATGACAATGGAGGGCTAGGCTAGTTTAAATGTAACAGATTTCTGTATAGATGTTCTAATAGGATCAAAGTGGGGGAAGCAGTCAGACAATGAAGGATGAGGCTAGGTTAAGGGTAACAGAGATCATGAAAGTCTTATGACCTCAGGCATACACCTTATCAAGTCCAAAGATTTAAGAAGAGTTCAAGGGGCTTCCCGGAGCATGCACCCTATCATTATCACTGGATCAAAGGGTATGTAAGTATGCACAGTTCTATAGCCCATTGGGTACAACTCCAAATTGCTCTCCAGAATTGTTGGATTATTTCACAACCCTACCAGCAATGTGTTGGTGTTCTAATTTTCCCAAATCTAGGGAGACCAAATAAAAAAAAAAGACACTAGAGTGTCTGATTTAAAGAAAAAAAAAATATGAGTTTATTGTTTTTATAAAAATGTTTTACAGAGTTCCTTATGGGTGATATCAGTAACAAAAGTATCTGCCTTTTTTTCTGGGTTTACTGGCTAAATTTCTTTCTCAAAGACCAAGCCTTAAACCCAATTCAATCTGGAGTTCATAGATTGGATAATAGGTCCCTGCCCTTCTAGCACAGAGTGAATGTAAATACTGAATAGCAACTGTTTGTCTTTTGGCCTGGAACCCTGAGGGGCTTCCCCTCCCAGTGTGATTTTTTTTTTCTTTTTTTGATTAAAGGGGCCATCCCTTGAGTAACTACTTCAAGAGGCCTGAATTCACTGAATGTATTTTAATTCACACAGAATGAGAACCTGAAAAGACCTTAACCTAAAAGGGCCAAGGGTCTCCCAATGAACCCAGGGCAATTTATGCTCATCCTGATGAATATCTGACCACTGGACCCAGATGGTTCTGGAGGAGAAAGTGAGGCTTGGTGACTTTGTACAGCCCTCCCTCATTCAAATCAAAGTCAACTGCAAGTCATACCATCATTACCCTGATGTCATGGTACTCTTCGAGAACTAAGGACAAACACAAGGGCTCTCTGGGGATCAAGTACCCTGATTTTTTTTTCTGTTTCCTACCCCACTCCAATATTCTTGTCATTTTGACAAGAAAGTGAATTTGAGCCCAACAAGATCTAAGTGAAAGAGACAAAAATTTTCCTCTACTAACTAGGCTTCAGTTTCTATTTTTTTTGGCTTGGATCTCCCCTACTTTTTCATCTAACCACTGGACATCATGGCAGACTTATATTGCTTGTTTCTAGAATGAAGAATAATGTCTAAATGGGTGAAAATTTTAGTAATGTAAATTCCAGTTTAAATTGTACAATATCTCACTAAAACTTGGAATTTTCACAAAATAATAATACAATAGTATTTATGCAGGACAGCCTATACGACTGTTTCAAAAAGGTATCATACTGAGCGTTCATGCTTCAGTATAATGAATAGAAGGGACTGATTTTACCATTAAGATGCCTTCTAACTTTGATTCTATGAATTAGCTCCAATGTGATACAGTAGAAAGAACATGGGTCCCAGAGTCTGAGAATCTGAATTTAAATTCGACCCTTGATGCATAATTTTCCTAGGTTACAGTCTCAACTCTAAAATTAAGGGTTTGGATTAGATGAACTCTGTGGTTCCTCTTAACTTTATTATGTCTATGATCTTTAGTAAAAGGAAGGAATTGGCCAAGTACCTCATTGGGGTGTACTTTTTAAAAAATGGAAATGATATGGTTATCCATAAAGAGGGTTAGGGTTAGAGTTGCTCTGGAGACCCCCAAAATACCAACACACTGGATCCTGCTGAAAGAATTTGACTCAAGTCTTCTCTCAGCCAAAGAAAAATTAAGTTTATTGAAAGTTAATTAAAAGTTCACCTCATTGGGTAGAATAAGTCTGTGTTAGGTCATTCTATGACACTCTCACACCAAATGAAGGGAAGATGGGGTCTTATGTACAGAGGAATCTAGAGGTGGTCTAGAGGAGGAGTTTGGGGATGGTCTTCAGGAGGAGTCAATGAGGTCAGACTCCAGTAATGAGTTTGGGGATGGTCTTCAGGAGTCAATGAGGTCAATGCAAGGGTGGATTGATATTTTGATAGGCTCAAGGGTGGGAAGCAGATGAACAATGTAGGGCTAGGATAGTAACCCAGGTTTGGGCCCAGTCACAATGAGAGTCCGTAGCCTCTGCAAATGCCTCAAGTGGGAAGATTCAATCAGTCTTCAAGGGGTTTCCCAGAGTCTGTACCTCAAAGATTCAAAGAGGACTCGATGGGGCTCCCAGAGCCTGCACCTCATCAGAAATATTGTGTAAAAATTCCTCTATAGGAGTAGGAGTTGATATTTGAAGACAGCTTCTGATCTAAATCTCTCAGAAAAGGGTGTGCTTGAAAGGTAAATGAATATTATTGGTCATTTATCACTCACCTCAAAACAAGACTGAGCAGCCATTCAGAGGAGACAAAAATTAACCTTTGTCAAAGAAAAAAACAAAAACAAAAGGCCAATGCTTAACTGAAGCAAACCTGCATGAATGATAGGAATCCAAAGCTCATTAATTGATGTCTTTTATTCAGTAAGGGAAAAATGCCTTCAAAATGTGAGCCTATGAAGATTTGTGGAGTTAAAACTGAACTAAGATGAAATTCAACTCAATGAACTCAACATTTGTTAAGGGTCAATGGTATGTAAAGGATTGTGCTAGGGATTTATGATGAAAAACAAAAAGCAAACTATCTCTGTCGCAGAGAAGTTTACATTCTACTGGAGGACAAGAATACATTTATGTGTGTGTAATATATATGTATACATATATGTTTATATAGCTATTTGAATGTAAACAAATATATGTAAAAATATACAAAGGAATTTGGTAAGTGAGGGTTTGGGAATAATTGAGGGGATTAGGAAAGGTTTTATGTAGGAGATGGTGTGTGAGGTAAGCCTTGAAAGAATATAGGTATTTTGTATTATGTGGGGATGAGGAGAAAATGGATTCCAGTAATGGAGGACATGCACAAAAGTGGGAGATGGAATTTTATGAAAGTGAATGAACTAATTCAGTGGTTCTCAACCTGTGGGTCACACCCCCTTTGGGGTTCGAATGACCCTTTCACAGGGGTTGCCTAAGACCATTGGAAAACACATATTTCCGATGGTCTTAATAACTGAGACACCCTCCTTTATCTGTCTCCAGGAGGGTACGCCCACATGCAGATATGCCCACATAGGAGTATTAAAGGGTTGAGGCATTAGGAAGGTTGAGAACTCACTGAACTAATTAGTTAAGAACAAAGATCATGTGAAGGAGAGAAATATGAAATGATTTAATGGTAGTATATGTTAGAACCAGATTGTTGAGTTTTAAACAAGTCAAAATATAGGCCATGTAGTGTTGATTATTCCAATGGTTTCTTCCCTATCTTGGCCATGAAACATTCAGTCATTGTGAACTTTTTTTTTTGGGTGATTAGGATAAAGGGCAAGCAGAAGGAATGTATTTGGGGAAAAGAAAAAGAGACAGGAAATGTAGAAGTGAGCAGTATTGACCAAAAAGTGATCTTGTAGTAAGAAGACTTAGGCTAAGATCCCCCTGCCCCAACTCACCCCCCCCAAACCCCGCATCCCCCAGGCACTTTCTAAATAACTTCACATTTTTGGGACTCAGTTTTCTTGTCTTTTAAATGTGAATGTTGGACTCCATCCTTCCTAGGGTTCCTTTCAGCTTTTATATTTTAGCTCTTATCATTCTATAGTGGTAAAAGAAAGCAGAAAGAATACTTGCTTAGAAGGAACTAGACGAATTAAAAGGGATCAAGAAACTTAACATGCTATTTATTTGTTAAAGAATGGATTCAAAGGTACCTTTATATTTATCAAAAATTACTTAATTTAAAAGCTTAAAATGAAGCCTTTTGATTACTCTTATCAACATCTTGGCCATAGTGTTGCATATGGCCAGTAAATATTTATAAATGGTTGTGAAAACTGAGAGGCTCAGGTGAGCATACAAGTAAGAATATAGAAGGGTCCCTGCATATATATCACCTGTATAAAGCATATCAGTGAAACCTGATCTCCAGAGGCCTCAGGGAAGGCAGCAGTGGGACCGACAGAGTGAATCTCAACGTTTGTTTATGTGTCATGTAAACACGTTGTGTCACTTTATTCTGGAACAGCCTCATGAGAGTACTTTACAGTATGTAATTCATTGGTCAGCACCGTTAGCCCCCTCCTCAGTCCCGCCAAAACGAAGGCCTTTTTAATTCACTGTGCCTTCATCCGTGTCTCACCTCAAAGCTTTTCACATTATGAGTATAAAAATTTTATACTGCTCCTTGGAAGCACTATAACTTCATTCTGAATTCATTCAAAAGATTCAGTGAGAAAAGATGCTGTTAAGCTGAGAAATATTTTCTTTTGTTTCTTAGAAATAATGAGAGAGAATCAGAAAAAGCCACAGAGGAGTCATTTGGGTAAAAATAATTTCAGGAAAATTCCTGGGGTAAATAAATCAATGAACATTTATTAGGCGCCCATTATGTGCCAGGCCCTAAGCTAACCACTAGGCCATTATAGAACCCCAGACACACATTCAGAGGAATATAAATTAAGGTAGGAACAGGACTATGAGTCTATGCTACATTAAAGGCTTATAAAATAGTTATGAGGACTAATCTGATGAATCTGGTTTGAGCTTAGCGTATAATTAGTACATATTAGTACTGAATATGCAATATTATATTTGATTCCTTAATAAATGCTTGTTGAATGAATAAAACATGGACAAATGAACAGTTAAATAATCAACTCCAATTTACAGATAGGAGAAATGAGAATCTCTATGTAGTATTTTATAAAGTAACAAATCAATTCCATGAATGGGTCATTTACAGCAAAACAAGTTTTACCTAATAAATTATTTTGTCAACAGACTTGTCTTAAACTGGTATGTACTGTTCTATCAATGAGGAGTGTTTAAGTCAAAATATAAGTGTGCAAACTAAAATGGTCAGGCTAAGCTCTTATTCCTTCCTCTCCATTAGACATTTTTAAAGGCAGCTCAAAAATCAAAACACTACTCAAAGTGTAGAGGCCTCATGTTGATTTTGGATTCCACAAAGTGGTCCTGGGATAGAGTTGTGGTAGTTTCTAACATTTCCATTCTAGATATGTCAATAAGTAGGTTCACCATCTTTTGAAAAATTTAGAGGCAGAGGCAAAGTTAGAGAATAAACTCCTCTTATGTTATCATCTTTAGACACAGTAACTAAGGTCCACAGAATTTAAATGACTTCCTTAAAGTTATATTGCATTAGGAAAGTGAAGTGGCTCGTTTTCAACGAGGAGCCGTTGTCCAACAGCATTGTATTTCTACCCAAATGTTTAGCTACATCCAGGAAGAAGTGAAACAAGGTGGGAAAAAGGAAAACACACAAACAAGAAATAAACAAAAATCTATGCTAAAGCATCACCGTCTGTTTGGATGTTCTTCTCTTTTGCGGAAATGATCTCCCTCATTGAAACTTAATGACCACCACTAGCTTAACCTTCACATTCTTTATACAGTGATGCTTTTTCACCTAGATAAATTCCCCAGGTTGCAGCTTCATCTTTGAATTTCCTTCCTTCAGTGAAAACGTTCAGTGAATTTTGATTTTGCTGTGCTGCTTGTATTTTGGTCACTGTTAAACACTATGATTGTTAAATAATATATATTGAATCTTCCTTTGGAAGTCCGTAGAATAAACCAGAACCATATCCAGGCAAGAGAAGATTGAGGGTTTTGGCATCATCATTGATCTAGCAGTATGATAAGGTTGTTTTTAAAACCCTTGCTAAGAGATAGAGAATTAGTTCTGAGTTAGTTCTGTTATTGACATATACAACTACACACGCAAACACACATACACCCATCTCTCTCTCTCTCTTTTTCTCTCTCTCTCCCTTCCTCCTCTCCCTCTCATACACACACACACACACACACACACACACACACACACACACACACGAAACTTAAAAGGCAACTTCTGAAAAGAATACAGCAGCAGCATTAAATATCCAACATAAAATATCCTCCTGATAGAGAAATTTAACAACATTGAATGCAGAGGGCAGCTTGCTGAGCTCATTAATCAGCAAACAGAATGTATTTTATTTAGGAATAACAGGAGTTATAATGAAGAATGGGATCATGACAGTGAATATGCAAGCTCACTGACTGAGATAATTATGTGGAGAGATTAATACACATTTTTACAATGCCAGAAATAATGATATTAAAAACTCTACTGATTTCTTGGCATAAAATTAGATCTTACATATAGATTTAGAGCCACAATAATCAAATGGAATCTTAAAGATTGATGAGACCAAAATAAAAATTTATGCTAGAGAGAAATAGCATCCAAAGATGCCTATGGACAATTTTAAAAAATCAACCGCTTTTCATAAAAAATTTTATGAATTCTTCACAACAAAAATGTCCTTATTTATGAAAAGTAATAACTGAGTTCTGCTTTGAAGCTCTCTTATTCAGTCCCTATCATACCATAAGATCATATGTCGTAGAGTAGAAGGGACCTTAGATGTCCTTGAGTCCAACCTCCTTGTTTTACAGATTAGCAAGCTGAAGGATAGAGAGACTGTCACTTGCCCAGGTTTGCATAGCTATTAAGTTTCTCAGACAGGATTTGAACTTGGATCTTCAAATGAGATAATACTTTGTAAAGCTTTTAGCACAGAGCCTGAGCAAAGTTGGTACTTGTTCCAAGAACATAATCTTTCTTTCTTTTCTTTTCTTTTCTTTTTAACTAAACTTTGTGGTGGCATGAGTGGGAAGAAAAACAGGGGTGTGTGAAAGGCAATTACCCAGGATCTTCCTAGCTGATTAGAATGAAAACTAAACAGGAAAACTAAAATGATTTTTATCTCTAAGAGATTAGAGAATAGGCCTGGAAGAGAAGTCGAAAAAAAAGTCTGGCAAATACAGTGGTGTGTAAATTACATGGGATAAAACATAATTTTGATATAATTTCAGTTTTGACAACAGTGGTTATGAGTACATGCAATCTATATTAGGTTGACTTAGAACATCTGATCTTGACTAGACTGAGCTTTTTCCCCACACCAGTTAATTATCTGTCAGGAAAGTGATGTCATGCATGCATTCACTTATATCTTTTTTTCTTTTTTCAAACAAGTTTTATTTTTTCAATTACATGCAAAATCAATTTTAACATTCTTTTTTAAAAAAAAATTTGGGTTCCAAATTCTCTCCCTCTTACCCTTCCCTACCCCTCCTTGAGAAGGCAAGCAATTTTTTATAAAGTGTACATGTGTGTCATATAAAACATATTTCCATATTAGTCATGTGACAAAAGAAACATCCAAAAAACCTCTAAGAAAAATAAAGTTTTTAAAAAGTATGCTTTGATCTACATTCAGACTACATCAGGCCTTTCTCTAGATGTGGATAGTATTTTTCTTCAAAAGCCCTCTGGAATTGTCTTGGATCACTGTTTTGCTGAAAACAGCTAAGTCATTCAAAGTTCATCATAGAACAATATTGTTGTTACTGCGTATAATGTTCTGGTTCTGCTCATTTCACTTTGTATCAGTTCATATAAGTCTCCCCAAGGTTTTCCTCAAAGCATCCTGCTCATCATTTCTTATATCATACTAGGTATGATTCCATCACCATCCTATACCACAACTTGCTCAGCCATTCCCCAATGGATGGACATTTCCTAAATTTCCAGTTTTTTGCCAGTACAAAAAGAGTTACTATAAGTATTTTTGTATGTATATCTTATTTTATTTTTCCTTTGGGATAAGGACCTAGTAGTAGTATTGCTGACTGGGATGGCATTGAATAACTAAATTCATTTAAGTAGAATTGTCATTTTAATCATATTGGATCAACCTACCCATAAGCAATTAATATTTCTCCATTATTTAGATCTTACTTCCTTTGTGTGAAATGTTTTGCAGTTGTGTTCATATACTTCTTGGGTTTGTCTTGGCAGGTAGACTCCCAAATATTTTATATTGTCTGCAGTTATTTCAAATGGCACTACTTTATCTTCATGCTGAACTTTGCTAATAATATATAGACATGCTGAAAATTTATGTGGTTTTATTTTATATCTTGCTACTTTGTTTAAGTTATTAATTATTAATTAATTAATTATTAATTATACATCATCTGCAAAGCACAATAGTTTTATTTCCTCATTGCATATTCTGACTCCTTTAATTTATTTTTCTTGTTTTATTGCTATAGTTGGCTTTTTTAGAACAACACTGAAAATAGTAGTCAAAATGGGCATTCTGGTTTCACCCCTGATCTTAGTGGAAAGATTTCCAGCTGATACTCATTACTTTTCTTCCTGCTGTTTTCAAAGCTATCTCTGAGAGTCTGTATGTTTTCAGTGCTTTTAAGGTGATGTGATCTGCTGGCTACACTGTGTTCCTGGGGCCTACCACCACCCCAATGAGACAAAATTTTCTTGTAGATCTCCTAAGTAGTCTTAGAACAGAAAATTGTTTCACCCAATCTTTTCTTGGTTCTCATGCTGTTGTATATATATTCTCTACTCTGCCATCTTGGCTTGGTATCCTCTTAAGTCTACTTTCTAATTAATTCTTTTCTTCAGTGAATTTTTTGTACATCTTTTCCATTTTATCAATTCTGCTTTTTAAGGGTTCTTCTCAGTAGATTTTTGCGTCTCTTTTACTATTTAGGCAATCTTTTTTTTTTAAGGTGTTAACTTTCTTCTGTGCTTCTTTTACCAAGATGTTGACCCTTTTCATAATTTTCTTTATCGGTCTTAGTTCTTTTCCCAGTTTTCCCTCTTCCTCTTCTAATTGAGTTTTAAAAATCCTTTTTTGAGCTCTTCTAGGAATTCTTTTGGGGCTTGTGTCCAATTCACATTTTTCTTTGAAGTTTTGCATGAAGCTTTTTTGACTTCATTGTCTTCTTCTGAGTTTGTGTCTTGATCTTCCCTGTCACAAGAGGAACTTTCTCTGGTCAAGTTCTCTTTTTATTGTTTGCTCATTTCCCAAACTATTTCTATATGTTCAATGTATGTTAAAGTTGCTATCTGCTCCTGATGTGGAGGGGACATTGTTCCAAGTTTTAGGTTTTTATGCTACTGTTTTTAGAGCTAGTTCTGGTGATTTGTAAGTTTTTGGTTCTTCCAAGATGGTATGATCCAAGGAGAGGTATGTCCATTGCTCTTCTGGCTTGTCTGGTCTGTGAGAAACCATAAGAAGCTCTGGAACTGTGACCAGGGCTTGCAAGTGCTATTGCTCCTTATGTCCCAGGAAATGTGACTTGGGCCCTTGCTCTCCTGTGGCTGCAAGAACTAGTACTTCTTTTTGCCTTAGACCTGAGACTAGGCCACTGCCCCTCCCCCCTTCTGAGTAAGCACAAGTGCTAGTCCTTCTCTTTGCCCTGAAATTGTGACCTTTAACTGTGTATAGGAAATGCAATAGGGTCTTGTACTCAGTACCAGCAAAGGGTCCACTGTAATCTCCTTCTGACTGGATGTCCAACCCCCTTACCATCTGTGTTCTGACAGCACCCAAAGTTGCTGCCACCATTGCTTTAGCTGCCTCTAAAACCTGCTACTGGTTTGCCAGTGTGTCGCCTATGCTGTACTCCTCCATACCCAATCACCACTGTGGTGAGACTCACCTTTTCTGCCAATATCCTAAGTAGTCTTTGATTGGAAAATTGTTTCACTTCAAACTTCTGTTGGTTCTGTCCCTCCAGAACTCAAGTTGGGGGATAGATAGTTCAGATGGATTCTACCTTTACTCTGCCATCTTGGCTCCACCTCTCATATGGTTTTCAAGAATGGATTTTTCTCAAAGTAGTTGTATAAAAATTAGTGATCTTAAAAAGCATGCATCACTTACTAATAGGGTTATAATATTTGCTGTAGGTATAGGGAACTCAAACTTTTTGAGGATTATTTAAGTCTGTGAAAGGGACTTAATTTTACCAAAGCACTAAAAAAGTATAGAACAAAAAGAAAAAAAAAAACAAGATAAGAGTTGGAAACTATTTCTGCAAAAAATCTAATTAGTCCTCAAACAAGTAAAGATCAATCATGATGGTAATAGTTAGCCTTTATGCAACTTTGTTTCCAAAGCATTTCACCTTTATTAAGATTTGGAGGATATATTACAAGGAGGATATATTACATAGCTAAAGGTTATTTTTTCAGAGATATAAATATTGTAAGGTTTATTGAATTAATCAATAAACTTAATTATTTTACTTTGACCCTTTTATATTTCATATTACTATTTGACAGACTGAAATGTTTTAAGATGCCAAGCTGAATTGAACAAATTATTAGCCCTAGAACTGATGTGACTCTAAGTTAAGAATTCACAACATTAGAAGCATTCTAACAGAGACTAGGAATAAGAACTAATGGTTGAGAACATTTATAGATTAATAAGAAAGAATCTGAATCATACACCAGGAAAAAAGGAAATTATACCTATGATACAAATGTTTATGCTCTTACTGCAGAGCCAATTAAGTAGCAACAAATAATAATTGTCTGGTAATGCTTAGATAAATGAAGGGAAAGAAGGAAATAAGCACTTATTAAGTGCTTACTATATGTCAGGCATTGTGCTAAGTGCTTTACAATCTGATTTCATTTTATTCTCACAACAGTCCTGGGCAATAGGTATAATTATTATTCCCATTTTATAATTCAGGAACCAAGAAAAGATGGAGGCTAAAAGATTCACCCAAGATCATATCGCTAGTAAGTGTCCGATGCTAGATTTGAACTCAGGTCCTTCTGACTCAAGGCTCAGTCCTCTATTTACTGAGCTACCCAGCTGCCTTCAAAATTGCTATTCATGTTGAAAGATGAAGCTGTAAACAAACATATAAATGACAGCTAACATTATGATTCCAGTCTTTTCCCCATAAACAGAAGTAATGTGATGAATCCATGATTTCTCTGATAAGGGGTACTCCTTCCACTGAGGCAGACCCCTCACAGCCTGTATATAATGTAGAATTTTTGTCTTTGCCTTTTCATAAATCCTCCATTGAGCATCAATTCATCCAATAGACCAAAAGGTCTATTATTTAGTGTTTGTAGCTACCATTATAACCCTCATATTATGCATAGGCTTTCCCTACCATTCAATATGGGTATAGTTGGTCCAGCTCTTTTCTACTTATTCATATATTCAATAATGCCACTTCATTGACAAATCATCACTGGCAACATGATGTTTCCTATCAATGCTTACCATGAATCTTTTCACTGATATTCAAGTCATTTTAAATTTTGATCTTTGTTAAGATCCATAGCTTTATAATATAAAAGCTAAAATAGTGCTAGAGAGATTTTTTTTTTTATGTAAGCAAAATGGTGTTTTTAAGACATTTGTCCTATTTCCCAATATGATGTAATTTAATCACCTGCTTGGCTGTTCTGGAAATAGATCATGATCATCTGCAATTCCTGATTGGATAATTCATCATGCTTACCATTTAGTTCCTGTTATAATATGGACAATGCAAATTTTATATCTACTTCATTTTGCTAGCGTAGATTGCAATTCATGGTATTGTTTATACTTTGCACTAAACATACACCATGTTTTTGGCAAATGCCTTAAGTGAACATATATCTCTGGTTTATGCTTCCCTAACATCATCATTGTTGATTGAACACAGCTACTTTGATAGTTATATCTCTAAGTAGCTATATATATCTAAGATGATTTAACTATTTTAAGATATGTGTGTAGCCTTTATACATTCTGGACTCCCACTCTCACAGCAGAGTTGAGTCCCTCCAAGCAAGCTTGCCATCTCTCCCTCTTCTCATTTTTCTAGAAAGATTGCCTTGGGATTGAGGATATTTCCCTAATGCTATTCATCCAAGCTCCTATTCTGATATGTTCTCTGAAATGTTAGCTGCCACGATCAGAGCCCCAGTTTCATTTAACAAACTGACTTCAAATAACTTTTGTAAAGGAATATTTACCAAAGGGATATTTTTCAAAGGGATATTTAGGTATAACAAGAGCAAGTTACAAAGTATTTCACTCTAATACCTAGGGGTACACTCTCCCCTTTTCTACCTTGATCTCTAGTGAAAAATGGACTTTAAGTAAAAGTAGTTATATAACATTGACCCTACCAAGTTCACTTCTGAATTATGCTTAGTTGATAGATGAATCACTATATCTCCCTAGTAGCTGCCTTTGATCTATGCTGCGTCAAACAGGTTGATTGAGACTTTGATCCTTACAATGTGGCTTCTGGAAAATCCTAACATGGATTCTAGTTCCTAGACTTTTCAAATGACCTTTCAAATCTCACAGGGTTGTGGCCATCTCCAACATTTGTTCCCATTAAGCAAGAAAGGACAAAGGTAAAGAGCCTATTTTATGGGCTGCCTATTGGTCCCAGGTCAAGGGGACTCATGGTCTCTACCATTCAGAGGCATACAGCATCTCTCCCTGTCTCTTTGTCTCTTTCTCTCCCTGTGTTCATTTGTCTGTCTGTCTGTCTCTCAGTATAGCCAGACAGAAAAGAGGACGTTCCATATGGTACTTATAATTGTTGTTATTAGTGTGATTTATTATATTTATATTCTTTCCTTGCATTGAGCAAACACTGCTCTCCTGGTATAAATATAATCTGACCATCGTGTACAATCATTTTAATAGATTTTTTAAGCCTCTTTGCTAATATTTTATTTAATTTTTATCAATATTCATTAGAGATATTTGTCTGTAGTTTTATTTCTGTTTTGTCTCCCTGATAGTTTCTTTATATCATCTGCAACTGTTATGAATTTTCCTTTTTATTCTTTGATATTGAAGATTTATTTTTGTTTACTCTTAAAAAGTTGAGGTAGCTAATTGTTTTATTAGTTTAGAAAAAAGAGGGCTCAGTTTTGTTTCTCAATCCATTGCTTTTGTTGCTTTTTTTTGTTAATCTCTTCTTTGAACTCCCCAATTTCTAAATCAGTGTATCTTCATTTTTATGCATTGCTTTTCTAGCTTTTAAAGTATATGTCCAGTTAATTGGTCTGTTCTTTCTATTGTTGATAAAGCTATGTATGTATGTGTATATATGTATGTGAATATATACATACATGTACATATACATACACACGTATACATTTGTGTATGAATCTCTGTATGTATATGTATATATATAGGAGTGTGTGTGTGTGTATATACACATCCTCCTAAGAAACAACTTAGCCTTACTCTGAGACTGTTTTATGGTAAACCTTCATTTAAAAGACCTTTGTTACATATTATTTTATCACGTTACGGTCAGTAAACTATGTGTTTAATATTTCTGTTTTTATGTTATTTTCTTCTTTTGTTTTTATATCCTAATTCATTATGGCATTCAAAAAGTCTAAGAAACATAATTTCTTGGTAAGTAGTCATTTTATTAATAATGCTTGATTTTAATAAAAGGTCAGTGGCGTTCTCAAATGTCAAAGACAATAATGGCAGTGGGTTCATGGCTTATATGTCCTTGGAAGATGGGTGTTCCCAAGGATGGCAGTCAACTCAGATTGTTCAATAATTAATGGGGGAATGAATATTACAGTGAGGGACTAGAAGAGAGATTATCCTTATACCTGGACCATCCCCAGCCTTGGGCAATCTAGACAAAGGATCTAACTCTACCTATGCTTGATTGAGTGGAATTCAACTGAGATTAGAGATTCCTTGTGTGGTTGGTTGGGGTCTGATAGAGGAGAAAGTTAGTTTAACCTTGGAGACTGAATTTTTGAAATGAGGACTTTGGAAAGGGATGAGTTTTGGATCTTCTCAAATCATTGGTTATTCATAATCATTTTTCTCACCATTCAGAATTTTTGTGAAGTGCCGTGTATTAGTACATGTTCATTTATATTCCCTTTATATTATTATAATTATATTTATTTCTTTTATTATGTATTTATTATAAACATTATATTTTATTATTAATTATTTTAATAATTAAATTATTATATAATATTACCTTTATATTATATTAGTGAATGTTACTTTATATTCAATAATGATCAGAGATTTATCATATCACATTTTTATAAAATTTTAGTTCCTTAACACCTTTTTTATTAATCATCTTGCTAAATTTATCTAGGTCTAATAAGGCATATGGAGCTTTCCAGCTATTTTAATTTTACTGCCTCTTTCTTCCTTTGATTCAAATAACTTTTCCTTCAAACATTCCTTTAAACATTGAGATTTTATGCCATTTGGCATATATGTATTAAATATTAATATAGTTTTATTATGTGTGATATCTTTAAATATAATGTATTTTTCCTGTTTGCTTTTAAAGTTGTGTCTATTTTTACTGTTGCCTAATTTGAAGAATCTAATGTCTTGACAGACTGGTGGTAGTTCTAGGCTCTTTGGGTTTATACACTTAGAGAACTATCTTACAGTAGTTAAACTTATAGTTTTATATAGTTAAACTTAAATTAAAGATTTGCAAGGTTCTTTGAAAATCTCCATACAGATGAAGAAACTGAGGGAGACAGAGGTTAAGCAACTTGACCAGGATTATGCAGCTGCTACTTTCTGAAACTATATTTAAACTCAGGTCTTATGACTCCCAAGGAAGCATTCTACTCAACTACTAGCTGCTTCTAGACAGCTGATCGTGTTCAGGATCAATATGATTATTTAAGTCAATTTAGTGGAACGCATTATGTTTTGATAGGAAAACACAAACTCCAAACTCGATGTTTATATTTGCCTGTCAAAATTCATTAAATACATGCCTTCATTTATTCATGGAATGACTGCTTCCCTTTCTTAATTCTCAGATCCTGTTTTCCTGACCCATAAAATGAAGATAGTCCTTGTGTTACCTATTTCAAAAGATTATAAAATGATATATTCAAAGAGGTTTATGAACTATAATTCCACATATGTGCATGTATACACACGTGTGTGTGTGTTCAAAATTTCTTCATATTTGAGAAAGCACTTTAAATTATAAAAGTAAGTCAGGGTTGTTTCCAGTAAATTCAGCTCTCTCTTTTTTCTACCTTCAACTGGCAAACACCTAACAGAAAATATATATCTATCCCTTCCTCTGAAAGATGACCAGCCAGGGGCTTTACTGGCTCAAGAACAAAGGCATTAAACATGTTTTATTGGTATGTATTTTTAGAAAGAATGTTTGCTATCTCTGATCTCTTATAGTTGAACCTAAGCAACTCCAGTAAGCATTCTAGTTCATCTTTAGAAATGGTAAAGATTAGGCAGAAGAAAAGTGATATTTAAGCAACTTAAATGATATAGGTTTTCACTGAATTCCCAACCTGATACCTTCTCATGTTTTTATCACAGGTAATTCTATTCAGGCACATTGACACATCAGTATCTCAACAAATTTAGAAACATGGGAGTGAATTTTTAGTTACTGATTTCTTCTCGGTCTTCCTTTTAAAAAATTATAAAATATCCATCCATCATATTTCCATGCTTATGAATTTTTCTCTTCTTTGAAAAAGACTAAAATTTGATTCCCAAATATCTTTTAAAAATTGGATCACTTACTCTGTGTGTGCGTGTGTGTGTGTGTGTGTTATTTTTCCCCTGTATACATTTGGTCAGATCCCACTGCTTTCTATTTTATCTTCCTACACCTACAAAAAAGTAAATGAGGCATTGAAATGGTGTTTCTATTGTCCTTTCTGATAAAGCTAGCTCATTACAGAAATGCAGATCTGATATATTTGGTATCTGTTTGCTTTTTAGTGGTCCTGAGACAGCAAGGAACCTTTCCAGGGCCATTCTGAAGTAACTATTACTAACACTGATTCTTGGGGGAGCTTCAAGTCTCTGATATTTAGCTTTAATCTGTTCGTTAGTGGTGTGTCTAGCTGAGCTACAGTCTAAGAAGGAACTATGCTGCCTTCAACACAGATGCATAAGAACTACTCCCTATTATGACCATATTAAAATCACCTACTCCAATACCTAACCTCTAAGGTCAGTGAGATAAATTTTTGCCAGACTAACTACTTACTGCAGTCTTCCCTATATTATAAACACTATATTCTTTTTGGATTGGCCATAAGAATTACATCTTTGCCACTCAAGTCATTACTAAACTGTGGGTAATTTGGTTTCCCCAAACTCTTTACATTCATCAGCACCAGTGTGTATCTGATATGTCTGGGTATTGTTTTCTTGTTGTTCCTTTTATATGACCACATTTAGGTCTTTCTTGGCAAGGGTACTGAAGTGGTTTGCCATTTCCTTCTCCAACTCTTTTTATAAAAGAGGAAGCTGAAGCAAACAGGGGTAAATTACTTGCCTAGGGTCACATAGCTAGTAAATGTCTGAGGCCAAATTGGAACTCAGGTCTTTCTGACTCCAGGCCTGGTTCTCTATCCGCTGTGGCATCTAGCCGCCCACCTTGTCTCTAGTTATAGGCAAATACAGCCTTGATTTTCACTATTAGAAATACCTTACTTGGGACGGCTAGGTGGTGCAGTGAACAGAGCACTGGCCCTGGAGTTAGAAGGACCTGAGTTCAAATCCTGCCTCAGACCCTTGACATACTAGCTGTGTGACCTTGGGCAAGTCACTTAACCCCAATTGCACTGCCTTCTCCCCTCCAAAAAGAAGAAAAAAAAAAGAAATGCTTAACCTAATGTCTTTGTAATCTTCTCCAGCTTCTGAAAGACTTATTTATAAGAAGCATCATGGGCCAAATAAACAAGGTTAACATGACAAAATCATGGTCCCTGAAAAGACAAAAAAATCACCTTAATCTCGAATGAATTAAATCTCTCCGTAATTTTTGATTGTTTCAAGAATTACTTGACTTCCTTAACAACCCTATGGCCCCATACCTGGCAATACCGCTGGACTAGGTGAGCTGGAGGTATAGACATTGGTGAGTCTGGTATTCCTTACTCCAGAACACTATGGTCTTTGACTAACTCAGGTTTACTTGTCATCCTTAGCCATCATATCATGAATGTGATCTTTAGCCTTCCCACCCTGGTGTTTACTCAGTTATACCCTCACATAGCAATAATAACAATGATAATAATAATGATTAGTATTACTATTACACATAAAACTTTAAAACTACAAAAGAACTTTTTGATTGTCATAAAAATCCTAGGAGATATATAATTATATAATTATTTTACCAATGAGGAAATAGACATTAGAAGTTAAATGACTTGCCCAGGATCACCAGGACTAAAAGTCTGAAGCAGAATTTGAACTCAGGCCTTCTTGATCTCAATATTCTGTCCACTAGCTACTTAAATACATATAAATTAACTACATTTTTCCTAAATCAAGACATACCCACAATAATCATGTTTGTTCCTTGCTTTTTTTTTTTTTTTGGTAGGTAGGTGGTAGAGAGTATAGAGCATTGGACATGAAGTCAGAAAGACTCAAGCTCAAATTTTGTCTCAGACTCTTAAAAGTTGTGTGACTTTAGGCAAGTCATTTCTGCCTGCCTCAGTTTCCTGATCTGTAAGATGACGATAATATTAATACTTAGCTACTAGACTTATTATGAGGATAAAGGAACTTCACAAATTTGAAAGCACTAGAAATGCTAGCTATTAATATTATTCCTTTACTTGTTAGATGTTTTTTCTCCAAATCTTTTTATCCCCAACATAACTTTACTGACAGAATTCATTGATGCATTCCACTAGTGAGTGATCCTTCTGTAAGATATATAATGTAGTTGTGGCTATGTGCTACGTATAGAGGAGGTACACTCAAATTCCTAGAAATCTATTTTAATGACTCTATTCCTCTATCAATGGGCAGCCCGGGCAGTCCTATCTTGCAAAAGCAAAATTCCTAACTCTCTAATGACAAAACCCTGTTTTTAAAAAAATAAATATATAATTAACTTTTAAATACTTCACAAGTCAGTTTTGTTTTGTTTAGTTGTTTTCCGTTTGTTTCTTCATTTGCCATTTCCCCCCCTCCTAACTACTCTTGAAACATCTGCTGGGAAGTCATTGCACATTCAAATGGTGGCATTCCTGTTGCACTTGGAGGTCCTCAGCAGACCCATCAATGCCACCGGTATTAGGTGATCTGATTGTTCTGTGACACCACTATCATCCCCTATATCAGTGGTTTTCAACCTGTGGGTCGCGACTCCTTTGGGGGTCAAACGACCCTTTCATAGGGGTCGCAGGGGTCGCCTAAGACCATCAGAAAACACATATTTCCGATAGTCTTAGGAACAGAGACTCAGCTCCACTATCTGTCTCTAGGCGGGTCTGCCCACATATGAGTATTAAAGGGCCACGGCATTAGGAAGGTTGAGAACCACTGCCCTACATCAAGGCAAGTCTGTGAGTACTTATTAAGTGCTTACTGTGCGCCTGACACTGTGCTGGAGATACAAAGAAAAGCAAAGAGAAAGGAGCTCACAATATGATGGAGGCAATAACTAGGAACAGGGGAGCTACTTCCATGATGCCAGTACAATTTTCACTCCAGAGATCCTCTGAGTCATTAAAGGAGGGAAGAGAGAGAAGACTGAAGAAGTTTAACTGACTGTAATCCACTACAAACACTGCATTGCAGACTCATCACAAGCTCCTGAGGTGTGAATTTGTCCTTACTTTAATACTTGTACCAAAAATGACCACAGTATATGACATATTCAATTAAATGGGAAACTTTCACAATCATCTCCCTCAGGCTCAGTAACAAAGTACACACAAAATACAGATGGGGGAACACACCCAAGTCACCAAGAAAGCTTCAGTCACACTTCTCCACCTGCAATCTTAGCATAAGGAAGTATGTCTTTAAAGAGTAAGTGGGTGTCTAAACATGACTCAATTTCTGCAAGTTTACACTGCAAACAGAAAATGCATAGTCATAGTGGCTTTGCAACTATTCATCTACTTTCATTGAGGGCAGTTTGTTGTTTGATAGAGGATGTAAAAGAGACTTTATAATCTGCTAATTTACGATTGTTCTGGAGAGAACTGCTGTATTTTCCTTTTCTTCACGAGTAATGCCATTTTAGAAATAGCTTCAATTTGTTTTAATAGTACCATATATACCCTATGTTTCCTCTTATATGATTCTAGCTTTTGTCCAAGTTTAAACAAAGGACAAACACAATGCTTCCTCTACCCCATCTTAAACCCCTCAGAACAACGGCAAATTAGCAGATTATAAAGTCTCTTTTACATTCCCTATCAAACAACAAACTGCTCTCAATGAAAGTAGATGAATAGTTGCAAATCCGCTATGACTATGCATTTTCTGTACACAATGTAAACTTGCAAAAAATCGAGTCATGTTTAGACACCCACTTACTCTTTAAAGACATACTTCCTTATGTTAAAAATCAATGCTTCTATGTCACTAAGCTCAACTTATGGAATAAACCTTTTAATGACATATTCTAAATTGAAATATGGTGAAAGAATCTTGCTATACCACCAGATTTTAACATGAGACTTTCCATTTTAGTTCCAATGCAATACAATTCAACAAACATGAAGTATCTATTTCATTTAAGGCACTGATCTAGGCACTGAGAATAAGAAAAAAAATATAAATAAAAGTTCTTGCTCTCAAGGAGATTAGATTGCACTGGAGTATCCAACCTGTAAATAGATAAATAAAAGATCATTTGAGAAGGGAGAGAGTGCAAACAGGAGGATCAGAAAAGACTTCCTTGTAGACATGGAAATGCTCAAAACACAGTTTTTTGAACAGTCATATACATTGATGAAAAAATGCACTCTTCAGATGATTGAATACAGTGGGTATTTTCAGTGCATAGAGTGAAATATTACCATTCTCCATTTAAGTTCTATTGTCTCCTATTATACCGAAAATTTTTAGAACAGTAATGAAAACTCAATCCCAAGTTAGATAAAGAGAAAGAGAAAAAAAAAAGTTCCATCAGCACAGAGGAATGAGCTAGTTGGTAGATAGGAAATTTCAATAACTCATACCTCTCTTTGACAAAAGCAAAGAAACTAATAATGCCTTGGCTTTTATCAGTGATAGCTCCATAAAGGGATGTATGTGCTGGTAAAAGGTTTCAACCTGCTTTGCATTACTAAATAAATAAAAAAAAATAAATGGATGGATTAATGAATGAAATAAAAATAAATTACATACTGTATACTTTCTCCATAACCTTAAGTTTAGGCAATCATCAAAACAACAAATCAGATCTCAATCTATCCTTTTTTTTCCCCCTCTTTACTAATTTCTAATGTGTAAATGCTTGCCCTGAAAACATAGCAATCTACTTTTACAAGCTGGTTCAAATTGTCCCCATAACATTGCTGATTTCATCCTTAAAGTTATGGAGAAATTATGATCTCTATTTAATCATGCTTGCCTTACTTTGAGGCTCAACTCAAGTGTTACCTCCTCTATGAAGTGATTCTTTCCTTAATTCCAAAGCTATTACCATGCCTTCCTCCACAATATCCTTTAAACTATGTTCATTTCTTTAAAATGCAGTATTTTAAGTAGAGTGCAAGCATTTAGGGTAAGGCTGTGCTGATCAAATAGGATGATTAAATAGCGATTGTAGATTCTTCCCTTTTAAAAGGATGAAATCAAGAGTATGCTGGAGCTAAGTTGAATATACTTGCAAGATTTTCCGTTGCTAAATTTTCAGTGTGAATATGTACATGTTTTTGTTTCTGTCTTTATACCCTCACCATCTGGCAATGTCTTGAACTCAGTAGGTGCTTAATAAACATATGTGTGATTGAATTGATCTTAGGAGATAGCTTTGCTCAACAAATCACATTCAAGCTCCAACACATATTTTTCTGGACTTAATCAAAGTTATTGAGACTTAAACAATCTTGGCCAAGAATTTTATACTTCAAGTGTTCAGGAATTATTTTTGTTGATATTACCTCAGAAATGCAGGAAAAATAAAGGAGAAATTGCCATGGATCATGTACTCATCATAGGCTATTTAGGCTAGCACCACTAAAAGAAAATGTAATCTCTTAACCAGTCTTGAAATTAAATAAGAATCTATAAGAAAAATCCTTCTTCTTGTTGCTAGATGCAATATTTTTATCTTAAACTCTCAAATTTAAAGTTCTTCAGATGTTCATTCAAGTATAAATCTTACTGAACTCATTCAATAGCCAACACTTCTATTTCAATTGAAATAGCTCTGTCTTCCTGTTCATGAATTATCAACAGAAAGATTTTAAAATCCACTTTCTTAGCCAATATATTATCAGAGTAGTTCATCAGATTACAAAAGTAATGGAGAAAACAGTTTTCCTGTAATATTGAATTCCATTTTGCTAACTTATTGCCTACATTGTAAAAAAAATAGCTTCTCAGATGATAGACTAGTAAGTGATTATGATTGGCTGTATCTTAATGTGCTTCTTGCTTTCTACCTTGTATCTCCCAAATATAAGGGAACCAGGTCACAGTGGCTCATGAAGGATGGTAGCCTCCCTCTATATTTACTACACTTGAGTTTGTGCTAAATTAATACATAGAGCAACCAACTGTTTTTTTTTTCTGTTATTGATACATTAAATAAACTGATTGTCAATGCACCCAATTGATTTGACATTTTTTTACATGGGTGGATATTGTAGAAGAGTTATATTGTTTGTCTGATTATGTTGATCTTATGGACAGAGTCCAAGTTAACATCTTAATATAACAAGCATATCACAAACACTGTCATGTTAATAGGAAATAATAAGATACCCAAATACTTTTATGATATATATTTAATTTATAATTCTGTATGTTTTTGAAACATGTTTTCAAAATGAGAACACATTATTCTCAGAATTTCTGTGTTATTGTTGATTATAATCACCAAAATGTATTAATCCTAAGATGCTAAGTAACTATAGTATCCTATATTCTTACTTCCC
Organism: Pseudochirops corinnae; assembly: GCA_028646515.1. Lineage (NCBI taxonomy): Eukaryota > Metazoa > Chordata > Mammalia > Diprotodontia > Pseudocheiridae > Pseudochirops > Pseudochirops corinnae. The sequence continues at coordinate 233,166,539 of CM053587.1, forward strand.
CTTCTTGGAAAACAAAGTTTAATTTGAGGTTCCACTCAAGGACTTCCTCTTATGTTAGGTTTTTTTCCTAACCCTTCACCTGCCTCCATTACCCTCACATTACCTATTGGTAATCTCATGAATTTGAAAGTCAAGAGCTTGTGGTTCTACAGGTATTTTTTCACAACATCTTAGAGAAGAGTACCATCACCAAAATGAGGTTACAGCTGAATGGACTAAGAAAACCCACGATATATCTTATAGTATCTGAACAACTGTAATGGAAATGGTAATTTGAAGAACTTCTCTGCCCTTTAATAAGCCTAAGGGAATCTGAAGACCTTGCCTGTTTTGAAAATAAACTCTTCCCTCTAATAGGTTTAATGTAATCCCATGGAGCCTGTGGTGGGAGGATTTTGATGAAGGGTGGAGCAGAGCCCACAGGAAGCTGGGAGTCAGAGCCAGACTAGATGGTTGGGAGGAGAGCATGCTTCCCAGGAAGCCAGATAGGTTTGTGAGTAAATATGGTCTTATATTGGCTTGTGGGAAGGCTAAAGGATTCTGTGGCTTTCTATGCTGTTGTGGCTTATTAAGTTCTTTGCTACTATGATATAATTGACTTACTGGTTTGGGGAATCTGGTTTTCTGGTGTCCGAATAAATGTGTTGCTTCTGTCTTCTATATGGAGATTCTGTTATATTTTGTGATTGAGCGCCATGCAGGTATATTTATAGTGATCATGGGTACTATGAATATTGCATAGGTACTACAACATCTCACAAATCCAGATTTTTTTTGTCAAGTCAAAGAAGAAAAAGCTCGGGCTTTCTTAGTCCTTTCAGCTCTATCACCCTCCTAATAGTGGTAGCCACCTCTGAAAAGTTGTTGCAGAAATCACCTTCAGCTACATATGAGCTCTTTACCTCTCAGATTCCTGAGATTAACAGCAGGGCTGCTAATATCCATCTCTTGCTCTAGGAACAATAATCAGCATTGTGTTCCTCTGATTCCTATTTAATTATACATTTATTTTATAAATTTAATGCCATTACTTTGATGTGGTCAATAGACTTAGCCAGATTCCATGGCACTATACACACACTTATACATACATATAGCTAAATACACAGACACACAGACACAGACACACACACACACACACACACACACATACACAGAGTCAAGAAGACACAAACATGGTCAATTTTCAAAACTCTTGAAATTTTTTAAGGCTGATTCAGCCTAAGAATTTTTCACTAGTGGAAGGCTAGATTATATGATCACTTTGGTTCTCTTCTCTTTTTCATAGGAAGTTAGGCTCAAGATTATCTTCCATAAAACACACCCTTAGCCTACCTATGCAAACACAAGTTCATTCTCTCTTCCTACTAAAAGACAGTCCTTATTGTTCTATGAGTTAGAAGAAAGGTGTAAGACAAAGTGTCTGTTCAAGTAGAGTCGCAACTACTCCACTTTTTTGATGCTTATTATCTTAATGAAATAAGAATAAGTCTTATTCAATCAATTAATCAATAACAAACTTTAAAACTAAATATGATTTTTTAAAAGCCAAGTTCAAGCCAAATGGCACCAGACAAGATCTCTCTTCTACTTGGCTGGAGGAATTTTTAATTCCCTCAGGGTCTTTATAAGTGCATAAAGTTAGACAGATGGACAGGAATTCCAGAAATTCTACTGTGTGGCTTTCCAGCATGCTGCTTAAAAGGAACCCCTTTGGAGGTGGGAAAGAGAGACCTCAGTTTTGTCACTGGTAAAGTCATCTCCCTTTGAATGGAGGATGTCCTTCCAAAGTTCATCCTGAAGAGTAATCATATATAATAAATATCTGCTGACTTGCTGACTTTTTTACCATAAAACTACAGGATTTCAAATCACACATATCTTCCTATTGGTGGCCTCAATGGCACCCTTGCAATAGTGTCTGCATCATGAGCCAAGGACAAACTGGATGTGGATTCTACATGTTTAAGGGAAACTTCTTGGGTCCCCTACATATGCAGAAAAAAGAATTTCCAGCAACCAGGATCTGTGAGATAATTCATAGCCACATGTACTTTCTATGATTGAGATCATGTTCCTCTGGACTTTGCATGCCTTTGTGGAAGAATGCATCAGTAACCTTTGAGAGATGCTTTCTACCAACTGTGTTTATTATAACATTTTACTAAATATACCTTTCTATTTAAAACAAAATGTTATTTAAGCATGGCTGACTAAAATGATTCTCAACTCAATTGTGGGGAGGGAGGAATACACTAATAGGAGCTTTAGATGATTACATTAGAAAAAAAAAAGTAAATGCTTATTTTGGGGAGGCACCTGTAGCTCCTTCAGGGGAAATTTAGTCAGTCTCTGGAGACCTAATTTGTCAGTGGGAGTTGGGGTTCTGATAAGGAAACCTGAGGGAAAAAATGCCTAAAAGCAGTTATGGGGCTTTTGCAACAGGAGTTCACCCTCCAAATTGTTCAAATCAGTCAATGAATTTTGAAGGCGAAATACTCATTGAAAACCAAATAAAAATTATTCTTTGTCCTTTTATGGTACCAATGGATATGGCTATGTTCTTTAGTGGGGTGATGCTTTCTCACCCCATAAATTGTCTCACAACTTTCAAATTTAACTGAAATAATCATAGGAACTTCTCTGATCAACCCAACCTACTTATTTTACTCTCTCTTCTCTTCTCTTCTCTTCTCTTCTCTTCTCTTCTCTTCTCTTCTCTTCTCTTCTCTTCTCTTCTCTTCTCTTCTCTCTCTCTCATTCTCTCTCTCTCTCCCTCTCTCCTCCCCCTCCCCTCTCAAGTCATGGCTTACTGAACGAATGTAAGATCCTAGAAACAGAGCATATTTGTCCCTTTGTCTTTCTATGCACAGTATCTAGCAAATGCCATGCACAGGGTGATCACTTATTGCTTATTATATTTGGTAAATAATACTGTCAAAGATCTGTATAACAGGATTTTGTACTCACATGATACCAAGAGATCAGAAGTCTAGGAAAAGACCCCCAGCATATTGAATGGACTCCCTGTGGTAAGTTTGGGCAGCCCAGGGCCATATGCCATAATAGATGGGTATACATTCATCTGTTGAGAACTACATTGCAGCAAACAGTACCACACTGAGGAAATCACAGATCCACTGAATTGTCAGTGTCTCATTTTATCCTAATAACAACCATCTGTTGCAGCTACCCCAGGAATTACTCCAGCAATTTTACAAGTAAGCAAATAAAGATTCAAAGAGGTTTATAACTTGCTTAGGCTCCCACAACTATTGTCAAGTGAGATTTGAACCAGAGATGGGATTCTGAATTTTTTGAAAAAATCTCAATTGTTATTCCAATTCCATGTCCAGTACTGTTTCTACTATAACATTATTTTTCCCCTTAAAAGATAGGGATTTGTTTTGATAACATATCTTATAAAGTTTCTAGGAAAAGAGTAGTGATGTGTCTTTGTGAATACTGAGGGGGATAAAAGCTGGTTTTAGTTTCCAATGATCCTATTTAGTTTTGTACTTAGGTGACTGATTAACTATAAAAATCAAGATAATTGTATCATTCAGTTCTCATTGCAGGTTTCTATCATAGGAAAAATAAGTCTGTGGGCATCTTGGAACAAGCCCAATATGTTTTTTTAAAAATATATTTAGAGTAAGTATTGAAAGGCAGATTTATCACAGCCATGCTCTGTCAGATACTCTTTCCTTTCTGGGTGTGCTTTAGCACTGTTTCATTCCTGGAGCATAGCAGTGCACCACATACTCCCATTATTTCAGTAATGTCCTAGTATATATCATTGAAAAGTAGAACTTGGCAACTTGGTGAATGCATTAGAATATTAGCAATTGCCTTTGCTGAGCTTGAGTGCTCAGGATTCCTGTGGGTGGGTGCTAATCCTGAATAAAAATGACCATCGTTGGTCAACCATTGTTGACCATGATTGCATGAGACATCTGTTTAACTATACTGGATTAGTTTGCTCCAATCTTTCAACCCATACTCTAAGTCAGGTTCAGTGGAATAGAATAATGGCCAGTCATTTGCAAGGGTGGATTTATAGTATCACTCAAAACCTTCAATGTTATGTATCTTCTTATACTGCTTTGTCTCCCACCCAAGGAATTGTTCAGTAAGTTGGGATATGTGATGTCATCACCAATGGATGGTGGTTATGAAGAACTCTATCATATCTGTGGCATTATTTAACATATTGAGGTTTAGTGGAAAGATACTGAGATAGAGGTGAGAATAATACTAATACTAAGAAATAATAGTAATGAAAATAATAATAATAATAAGTAGCATTTATATAGTGCCCTAAGGTTTACAAATCATTGTACTTGTTATCTCACTTGTTCCTCATCATGATTCTATGAAATAGATGCTCTTATTATCTCCACTTTACTGATTAGTAAGCTAAAGTTTAAAGAATTTCAACTAGGGGAAGTTATAAATGCCCAAGGTTACAAAACTAGGAAGTATCTGAGTCCAGAAGATAAAGAGTCCTAGTCCCAGAATTGGCTGCTTCCTCACCAGCTATGTGACATTGGACAACTGACATGCTATTTAACTCAGCTTGCCCATCTGTAATTATTTCCTCGACCCTAATATACCTTTAAGCTATTATCTTACATCTCTCCTCGCATTTATATCCAATTTTCTAAAATGAACTAAATTTGGTGCCTCCTTGTTCTCACCTTCCACTTATTTCTTATCTCCTTGAAAGCTCCTAATTCTACTACTTGAGAGAAATTACCTTCTCTAAAGTCACCAATGATCTCTTTATTGTTTGATGAAAATGTCTTTTCTCAGTCCTTATCCTTTTTGATCTCTCTGTAGAATTTGAAATGATTGACTTCTTGCTTCTCACATACTCTTTATCCTCTCTGGGTTTTGGTCACAGCCCTATTGTTCTATTTTGAAATGTTTGATCAATTTTCCTCCAAATCCTATGTAAGTTCATCCTTCACGATCTATCCCCCACGTGTAGTTAAACTCCATGGTTGCCTTTAGTATGGAGAAAATAAGAAAACCCAATTATATGATTCTCCAAAATAGCTGACAATATTTTAAAGTAAAAATGTGTTGTGTCATTGTGGAAAGATCACTGGATTTATACCAAATGTGCTACTTGTATGCACTTGGTCAAACTACGAAACCATCCTTCATCCTTTCCTCCTTTCTCTCTACACTCTTACTTGGTGATATCATTAGTTCTTAGCTATAATATTTTAACAAATGAAGCTCAAATATTAATATACCCTTGATGTTTAGTTGATGGGAAACTATACATCCTGTTCTTGTTTCTCTATTGAAATGCCATCCTTTATCTCCAACTAATTGTACATCTAACCTGATAGTCCAGAAGTATCTGAAACTTGATGCCAAACCATTATCATTTCACCTAAAATGAATTCCCCTCCAAAATTTCCTATTTCTCTCAAGAGAGAAATTCATTCTGGTTTGCAGTCTAGGAATGACCCTCGTCATTCTCATTTATCCCCATATCCACTTAGGAAATAGGTAGTACAGGAGACAGAGCGCTCAGGAACTTAGGATGAACTGAGTTCAAATCCAGCTTCATATACTATATTGTGACCTTGCATCCAATTCCTCATCACTAAAACAGGGATGATAATAATCGTACTTATCTCCCAGGTCTGTCATGAGGACCTAATGTGATAATATTTTTAAAGTTCTTAGCACAATAGTAGCTTCAATTAGTTACCAAATCTTGCAAATTCTACATTCTCAACATTTCTCACATCCATCCTCTTCTCTCCACTCATGGGACTACTACTTTTCTTCTCTGTAGATATTCCTCATCTAGACTATTAGAATATCCTCCTAATACTCATTGCTTTTACTTTACTCAAATCTCTCCTCCTTCTAAATCAGTAACTCAATACCCTCTAAAGTGATATTCCTAAAGAATTGGCTAGATCTTTATTACTACTAATATAAAATATAAATTTTCCATTTGGTATCTAAAACTACTCATAGTCTATCTCTTGTCTACCCTTCATGTTGCTCCCACATACCTTATATATTCCAGCCCAAAAGGGCTATCCACTGTTCCGAGTATATAACATTCCATTTGTAACCTCCAGGACTTTGCAAACACTCCCTTGTACCTAGAATCTTCTCCCTCCTCATCTCTGCCTCTTGTATTCCCTAGTTCACTTCAAGGCTCGATTCAATGGCAGTCTTCTTTAAAAGGCTTTTATTTATTACCCAATCAGTAGTGCCACTCTCCCTCAATCATACTGAATTTATTTTCTATATACCATGCATTTACTTATCTGTGAATACTTTTTATCTTTCCAGTAGAATGTAAGATTATTGAGCAAAAACACCATCTTATTTCTGAATATGCACTCCAGAATTTGGCACAGGACCTGGCACATTGTAGGTGCTTAATAAATATTTATTGTTGATAATGATGGTGATAGTGATGACAATGATGATCATAAAATGATGACAATAATACCTGCCATTTCTGTTCAACAGGTTTTTGTGAGAATCAAATTATATATCATTTGTAAAAGTACTCCATAAATTGTAATGAGGTAGTAGTGGTATAGGTAGAGAAATAGGACATCTTTTGAAAGTCAGAATTGTGCATGTAGAATCACCTTGAGTTACTCCCCTAGCAAGACTTGAATAATTAATTAGGGACAGCTGAGGGCATAAATTGAACTCCTTTAATCTTAAAGGTGTTGAAGCTCAGTTTTAAGGAAGTTTTTTTTTTCTAGAAAAGAAGAGCAAGTAAATGTGTGATGATCAATTAGTCAAATAAGAAATCAAGAAGACCTCAGCTTACCTAAGACTAAAGATCTGTGCCAGGGCTGGATACTCTGGAAGATATGAATCAATCCATTTGGTGAAGTGAGTAAATTGCCAATATGTGTTAAGTACTCAATATGTACCAGGCCTGTTCTAAGCACTGGGGATACAAAGAAAGACAAAATCTCTGACCTTGCTCTCCTGGAGTGTACTTTCTAATGGAAGAAAAAGAAATGTAAACAGCTATTAAACTATAAACATGGCAAGCTGAAGGTAAACAACAGAGGGAAGACAATGGGGATTTTAGCTGAGACTTGGTGGGGGAACCAAACCAAACCAGGGAAGACAAGATGGGGAGAAGAGAAGGGAGGGCGCTCCAGGAATGAGGGAAACACTCAGAAATAGCGGTTAGAGTGAGGAACAACATGGAAGACAGTGGTACAAGGTCATGGAGTACATGGAAGGGGAGTTTAACGCTGGAGGGTAGGACACAGTGAAGTCAAGAAGGACTGTGAAAATAAGAAAACTTTTTATTTGACCCAGAATGTAAAAGGGAGATATGGAGTTTATTGATAGAGGGATTGATTGGTCAGATCTGTTCTTTAGGAAGCTCATTTTGGCATCTGAGTAGAGGGGAGTGACTTTTTTTTCCCTATTATTAATAGAGTAATTATGATTCACTTTTTGTATAACACTTTGGTGTTTATAAAACACTTTATATATATTTTGTTATTTGTACTTCATTAAAAACCCTACAAAGTACTGAGGAAAGTATTATAGTATTATCCTCATTTCACAAATGAGGAAACATAGTAGAAGAGCTAGAATTTAAACCCAGACAATATATAATCATATAATTTAGAGTGAAAACAGACCTTAAGGATCACACAATATAATCCCCACTTCGTTTCATAGATGATGAAATTGAGACCTAGATAATGTTAGTAGTTTATTAGTTTTCATACAAGTGCTAAATCAGAGAGTTGGGATTCAAAACCACATCTAACTTCAAAACCCAGAGTTCATCACACTACAATATGGCACATTGTTATTTAAATATATTGTTGATTAATCTGGAAGAGCATAGAACTGGGTTCTCTTAGTTTCTTCCCACCTATAGCAAGGTCAATCAGTCAGTAAACATTAAGTTTCTACTATGTGCTAGGCACTGTACTAAGCACTGAGGTTACAGAAAGCAGAAAAACACAGTCCCTGCCCACAAGGAGCTTACATCTAATGGGAGTAAACTCTTGGTACTATGGAAAGAACAATATGTCCAAAGTTATAAAACTTGACCCTGTCACTTCGTATCTCCACGACCTTAGGCAAGTCTTTTCTTTATATTAACTCACATTTATTTAGTGCCATAAGAGTTACAAAACATTTTTTTTCACAACAACCCTATGAGATATATAGTTAACATAGTTGTCTATTTTATAGATAAACTGAGTGGAAGTGATTCTCTAGGTCACATACTATCTGGCTGTCCAGAATTCAGTTCATGTTTTCATACTCCAAAACTTATGTTTTATTTTGTTCTTTTAAACTCAATCATAATTTCTCCTAGACTGCAGGTTTCTTATTAAATTAAGAGGATTGTATTGGTCAGTTGCAAACATCCCTTTCAACTCCAAATCCATAGGGATTATAATAAAATTCTTGTATTACTACATGACCTCAAAGAGGCACCATTAATCAATTACTTGGAAGTAGAAAATAGAAGTAAAGGAAAATTTCTTATAAGAATTAAATGGCATAAATTGGACATTCCCTAATACTGCAATTCCTTAATCATGGCAAAAAACAAACCAAACAATAACAAAAATCAACACAAACTCAACCTAAAACATTACAAATGCTGTCAAATAGAAAAGGAAAGAGACTTGCTTTATTTTTCCATGGAAGGGTGTAGTAGGGCCGAAGGGGCATGGAGAATGGATTTTGATTCAGTTTTAGGAAAAGTTATCTAAAAATTCTAATTGCCACCATATATCCCTGGGGACTTCCTCAATAAGTAGTAAGTTCTCCTGTAATGAAGGTCTTGAAGCAGAGGTTTAATGACTCCTTGTTGGGATTCATACTTTGAGCAAGAATGTGACTAGATGACTTCTAAGGTTTCTTTTACTTCTTCCTTTCTGTGAATCTAAGAGAATCAGAATCTGGGAGGTGACAAATTAGGGACCTTATTTTACATTGATAGAATGCTTTTCCTGAGACTGTCATGTTGACCTTCCAATTGGTAACCTGTGATGTGTTACAATGGATTTTCACCTTTTCTCCAGGGTGTGTGCACCCATCTTCTTTATGTGTTATCTTTCCTCATTAGAATGTATGCTCCTTGAGGGCAGAGGATTTCTTGGCTCACTTTTACTGCTACAAGCATACACACATATACACATACATGTGCACACATATATACACTCACATATAATTGAAAGGGATTTCCACATTGATCATGTTCAGAATAATTTTTTTCTGCACCTTGAGCCCTTCACTACTCTATCAGGATGTAAATAACATGTTATCCTCATTAGTTTTCTAGAACCATGGTTGGTGGTTATGATGAAAAAATTTCTTATTTCTTTTAAAATTGTTTGCCTTTGCCACATTGTTGTCATTGTATAAATTGTTCTACTGTTTCTATTCATTCTATACCAGTCAGGTCTTAGGTGCTCTATCTATACAGTTTGAGTTATATTTTTATAATTTATTTATTCTAGATAATTTATTTTCATTATTTAAATATGCTGTGTCTCCTTATGCCTAGCATTGTGCTTTGCATATAGTAGGTCTCAAAAAACATTTGTTGATGATCATGATGATTGTATATAATGGGTATTTTTTTTTTATCATACATTATATCTTAAAGTTAAAAGGACCTCAGAGACCATCTAGTCCAACTTGCAGCTGAATAATAATAATTCCCTTCCATGTAGTATTCAGCTATTGTATGAACAATTCCAGTATATCTTTGGAGGCAGACATTTCCACTTTTGCATAGCTATAATTCTAAGGTTTTCCCTAGATGAAGGTGGAACTTAGACTCTTCGTGACTTCTACTCACTGGAAGTTAAGTGGTACAGCAGAGAGGATATAGGGCCTGGAATTAGGAAGGCCTGAGGTCAAATTCTGTCACAGACACTTACTAGCTTTGTGACCCTGGGAAAGTTACTTAACCTCTGTTTGCCTCAGTTTGCTCAACTGTAAAATGAGGATTATAATGGCATCTACCTTGCACAGTTGTGAAGATCAAGTGAGATAATATTGGTAAAAAGCCCTTAGCACCATGCCTGGCACATAGTGGATGCTTTATAAATGCTTGTTCCCTTACTTGTTTCTCCCTGTTCTGCTTGCATCAAGTTCTTCCTTCTAGGAATGAATATAGCCTCTTAGGTGATAAAGTCTTTCAAATCCTTGAAGACCATTATCATGCCCACCCTAAGAGACAGCATGATATAGTAGAAATAATGCCAGCTATTGAGTCACACAACACTGGTTCAAATCCTGGCTCTTTCACTTTCTACTTTTGTAACCTTAAGCAAATCAAGTAATTTTTCTGGACCTCAGTTCCTTCATCTATAATATTAATAGGTTGGACTTATTTTCTTTTCCAGACCTACATCTGTGAAATCTGTGATCATGTTATCCTTTTATCTTGTCTTCTTTTCTGCAAACTAAACATCCCCATTTCTTTCAAATGCTCTTCCTATGGCATAAACTCAACAACCTTTACCCTGCTGGTGTCATTGCCTTCCCCTGGACACATTTTACCTTATCAATGTCCATCCTAAAATGTGGTACATAGAACCAGACTTAATACTTCACATATGTTCTGATCACAATAGAGTAGAGCAGGACTATGACCTACCTGGAAATCATTCTCTTAATGAAACCTAAGATTGCATTAGTTTTATTGGCTGGGCTGCCATATCATATTCATATTGAATTTGAAGTCTGCAAAATCCCCTTCATGGCCCCATGTGTGCACAATTTTGAATACAGATCAAGAACATCAAAAGGGATAACGTAATTTATCTAGCAGAAAAATCCCTAGACATAGAATGTGAAGATTCATACTTTTCTCTCTGCCACTTATTAGCTCTGGAATCCTGGGAAAATCATTCCACTTTCTAAAACCCTAATTTCCCCATCCATAAAATAAAAGATAAAATATATATGCACAAGGTATTCCATACGATTATTATGAAGAAAGAACTTTGAAATTACAAAACACTTTATAAATGGGAGATACACTTATTCATCATTTCATTTGTTTCTTCATTTGGGCATTCTTGTGTCCATTCACCATTTATGAAGTGCCTGCTCTAGGCAAAGCACATGAGACAAATTTAAAAGAAAATTTTTAAATGCAACAGAATGAGATTGTCAATCATTGCACCCTAATAGTTAAAAATCCATCAAGGTTAACATACTTGGCATAAGTTAATTGTTCATAATTATAACATTTAATTAATATATCTATCTGGGCCAGCAAGCTCAATAATTCCCAAACCTAGTTCCTAGCTTAAAAAAATCTTCTAATTGATTTACTTAGAAGTTGAAACCTAATTTCCCAAAGACAGTAAAATAGACAAGAGAATAGTCTAATCCTGTGTTTAATGTGATCCTTGCATAAAGATGTTTGTTTAAAGTTAAGGTTAAATTCAAATATTTTCCTTATCTAATCCTGAAGCCTTTAATGCAATTAAGGCTGTGACCTCTGGGATGTACATGGTGGTTCAAATTGCTCTTCCAAGATTTATATACGGTAATCCATGAAAAAATAGTGTTCATCTAAGAATATTGGTCTTCACAATGATACCAACTAATTTTCATTTGAGTCCTTGTATACAGGTGATAGGAACTGAATATAATCTAGGTTATCATTTAAGGTGTGACCTGTCTTCAAAGAGAGAAGTTTATAGTTTAAACACTTTGACAAGTTCTTAAAGACATTTACCTTACACTGCAGTACTTCCCCCTGCTCCTGCCAACATCAGTGAAATTAATCTCACAGATTTGTGTGTCTTTCATAATAACAATCAACTGCTCATATTCTCACTAGGATAGAATGAGAACAGACCTGTTTTTTGAACCCAGACAATTCTACATCATTATTCATCATAGTAAGCAGGAATGAGAAATGATAGTTACGAAATCTGTTATTTAAAAGAGGAAACATGGTCTATTGGAAAGAAAGCCATTGAAGCCTGAATTAAATCCCACCTCTGACATATATTGGCTATGTGACTTTAGGCAAATCATTTAACTCTCACTGCTCTAAGCAGCTCTCTGGGGCCATAAATTATAGAGGAGGTGTGAAACTTCATTGCTTGAGGCAGTTTCTTCAGGGAACTTGCTATACCAATGAAATCACAGATGCTGTCCTTAACCTAAATCCTATCTGTTTCATAAACTTCATAAAGAGTTACTCTGTGATGTAGTAATGACCCTGGGTATCATTACCTTGGTGGCAATGATGGTGTACTATCCCAGTGATAGGCTGTATCTATTTATTAAGAACAGTAAGGACTACCCTAGAAAGAAGCGTTCATCATCCATAGGTTTGGGTCTTGATGATGAATCACTTCAATATGTCAACCCACACAATTAAGAAAAAAGATGTAAAGAAGACCTCCTCTCAGTTATCTGACTTCTGTCTTCTGCTTCCATAGTGATAAAAGACATAGAGACTAAACGGTAGAAAAGGAATCATTGGGCACAAAGAATCACATAGGGTTTTAAAAAAATTATTAATAAAGATACAACGTTTGATATACTAAATGTGACATATTTGTCCAGTGATCAACAAACAAGTGAACATACAACAAAGGAATGGGATCATATCAATCTTGAAGTTCTTTTGTTAAATAAAACCAAAAGAAAAATAAATTGAAGTTAATGAAAAGATGATTTACAAGTCTTCTTAAAGAGGCAAATAAAACTTTGTACAATTGGTTTAATCTCATACTCAGAGACAAGGGACCTCATTTCATGTGACATTTGGTCACCTAATACTGTCATAATCATGATAAATGTTTACAAAAAGACTCTTATGAAAGCAATTGCAGTTTATGCAACATCTGATGCACAACATGAAGTAAATTATATAAATAACTTTTCAAGCTATATGTGACATATATACATACATAATGTTAAATTAACATATATTTTGATACTTTGTGTTCAGTGCAAAAGTGAACATGAATGGTGAAAAATTGTTTTGAAAAATGACAAGCAGAGTGATATGGCAGAAAAAGTATTGGATAAAAGACAAACACATATAAATTACTAGCATTCCTTTATGTAAATGAATAGAATCCAATGAGATGATCTAGAAAGAGAAATTGCATTCAAAATAACTATAGAATCTATGAAATAGTTTGGAGAAAATTTACCATGAATTAGAACTATATCCAAATTAGCTACAAATGACCTATGAAGGAAGATGCTATCAGCATTCAGAGAAAGCTTTGATAACTAGAAGTATGCATAAGAATGATTTTACATATATATGTAAATATATACATTTATATATAATATTCTATATATTATATACATATGTAAACACATATTTGTGTCTAATGGTAGACATCTCTGAGGTGTAGGAGGTAGGGAAGAAAAAAAAGGGGGAAAAAGAAAATTACATGATAATTATATATTTAAAAGGAATAGCAAGTTGTACATTACAGATTCGCATGTTTTTGAAAAAACTCTACTATGTTATAGAAAGGTTTATTATTATTATTTTACACATTTTTAAGCAACTCTTTTGAAATAAAGACACATAAATTTGGAGACAAATTAATTAGGGGTATGTCAAGCCAATACAATAAAAATGATAATACTACATAAATTAATTTACTCATCTAGTGCTATATCAAACATCTAAACAAATATTATATAAAGCTCAAAAATAATAATGAAATTGATATTAAGTAACAAAAGGTCACGTGTCTCAAGGATAATAGTAGAAAAAAATGGAAAAGAAGAAGGATCTACTAATGTCACATGTCAAACAGCACTGTGAGCCAGCAATCATTAACACAGTCTAGAAGGTTGTTTTTTTTTTTTTTTTAAGGTTTATCAGTGGAATAGTTTAGGTACATGGCCTCCAGAGGTAAATAAGCAGGAAAGCATAGACTTTGCTAAACACAAAACCCTCAGTTATTTGGGAAAAGACTCACTTTTTGACAAAAACTGTTGGAAAAATTGTATAGGGGTCTGGCCCAGATTAAGTTTAGACTAACACCTTACACCATATATCAAGATAAACTCCAAATAGACACACAGCTACATAGAAAAGGTCATATTGTGAATAAATTAGGGAGGGAAGAAGGAGATTATTTTCTAGAGCTATGGATAGGGAAAGAACCACATACAAATAAATAATAGAAAAGATTGCATAATATAGAAAGGACAGTCTTAATTATATGAATTTAAAAAGTGATGGTATATACAAAGATAATATAGTAAAAATTAGAAATATCTGTGATAAAGGATTCTCTCTCCATAAACACACACACACACACACACACAAACACACACACACACACACACACACACACATATATATATATGGAATTCAATAAAATTTATCAGTTTAAGATTCATTCCGCTATAATTCAATGGATGTGAACAGGCAACTTTCAAAGGAAGAAATTCAAGCTCTCTGCAATCATAAAAAAGCTCTAAATCACTAATAATTAGAGAAATGCAAATTTAAAGCAACTTCAAAGTTCTACTTTGCATCTCTCAGACTGGCAAAGATTACAAAAAGAAAGGGAAATCAAAAATGTTGCAGAAGCTATGGGAAAACTGACTCCCTGGGTAGAATGGGATACTTTGCTCCCACCATTCTGGAAAACAATTTGGAATTATTCTCAGAAAGTTACCAAATTGGGCATATTCTCTGATTCTGCTATTACTACTGAGGTCTGTATCCCAAAGAAATCAAAGAAAGAAGAATATGTGTGAAAATAATTATAACATCTCTTTTTCTTGGTAGCTCAAACTTGGAAGCTAAAGGAGTGAAGAAGGAAGGAGGGAAGGAAAGAAGGAAGGAAGGAAGGAAAGAAAGAAGGAAGGAAGGAAGGAAAGAAAGAAGGAAGGAAGGAAAGAAGGAAGGAAGGAAAGAAAGAAGGAAAAAAAGAAAGAAAGCCACTGATTTGGTAGTCAAAAGACTTTGATTCAAATTGTAGTTCTACTACATCTTCTCCTGTGATCTTGTACAAGTTCTTCTACATCTCTGAACCTCAATTTCCTCACTTCTAAAATGAGGAAGTGAGACTAAGATGGCCTCAAGAGTTCCTCCCAGTTCTATACGATTCTATGGTCTTTATCAAATATATTAGAAAATTCAGGTCAGGAATAAGGAAAGAATGAAGACATATATTTCACAGAAGTCCCACACATATCATGAGTTCTCAAAAAAAAAAAAAGATGGGGGGTAATTTGTTTTATATAATGAACACTATTGAATAGTATTACAGAAAACAAAATTGTGTCTTAACAGGACATGATTTGGTACTCATGCGGTAATCATGAAGATATATAAAAAAACTACTACAGCTGTTGAATTATTTTGAAATAAATTATATCTACCCCAGATTACAGTTCCAGAAGATCTTTTTTTTTTTCTAAAATGCATCTGTCCCAGGTTTTTAACCCTCTCTCCTCTACCTTGAAATCTTCTTCAATGTTCAAAGACAAACTGAGGTTTCCCTTTCTCTGTGGACTTCGGTGATGCTCTGGCTAACCCACCATCTCTTCTTTCTTGGAACTCCTATTCTCCTTGGTTCTTCTATAATTTAATGTTTTATTGTATATCCTGTAAAAGCTTTATTTAATTGCATTGTGCTTACATTTTTTTAATATCCCCAAAATATTGTAAATTGCTTAGGGGTAGTCTTATTCCTTTTTCTGTATCCACCCCACAATGACAAGTACTTATAAGTATAGTGCAAATATAATCAGTGTTTGTCTTTTTTAAAAAAAAGTTATGCGTTAAAAAACAATAAAAATGAAGATAATGGATGATACAACTCAATTCTGTCCTACTAAAGAAAGTTATTAATAATGAAAATAAAATATGGGTGAAAGAAAGAACATAGATATAGATAGTAGATACAGATAATAATTTTAGGCAGATTAAATGTAAATCAATTATGATGAGAAGGAGAACAATAGAGCCTAAAAAGTTTTAAACAGGAAACAAGTGACTGATTTGCTAAGTAGACAGTTTTAGCAACCTAGGGTGATAGTGATTTAGACCACAAATTCATTTGTAAAATATTTCAGAGAAGACTGATGGAAGATTATTTCTAGCATCACATAATAAAACACAGAGCAACAATGGAAGATAAAAGCAGTTTAAGGAAAGCTTGTTGAGAGAACAAACTAACCAAAATCAATTAGGGAGAATTTAAGGACACACATGAAGTACTATAAACAATAGAAAAATGAAAAAAAAATCCACAACTATTTTTATATCAATTTCTTCTCACTTGGATTCTACCAGAGTTCTAACTAGTCTTGTAAAAGAGACAGAAATGGAACTAACGAGTACAAATATTAGGAAAGCAAATTGACTAAACCAGTGTGCAGAGGGCATATGAGATGGAGGCAATCCTTTGAGCATGAAGAGAAGATGATGATTTATGTAACTCCTTAAGGTTTGCAAAGTGTTTTCACAAATATTTTCTCATTTGAACTTCATAGCAACTCTGTGAGGTAGGTGCTATTATGAACACTATTTAACAGATGGGGAAACCAAGGCAGGGAATGGTTAATGACTTTCTCACTTTTATATAGTTAAGTGTTTGAAGCAAGATTTGAACTCAGGTATTCCTAACCCTAGTTCTAGTACTCCATATACCACCTATATTCATGACCTATTTATCTATAAGGTCTATCAAGGAGAAACAGATACCAAAGCCTGAGGGAAAAAATGTTGAACTTATTATTGCTGCTTAAAATAAAGCAACTATGGCAATGTTCACATACTCACTCACCTATACAAAATATTCAGAGAATAATTTACAGCCACATTAAGAACATTTTTAATGAGATTGTAAGGAGGAACTAGGCAGGTTTTCACAAGTTATAATAACACATTAAATTAAATCTTTACCTTGAAATAATTCATTGAATGATGCAGAGAATACAAGAGTCTTCTGTACATAGTGTCCTTAATATTGCATTTCAAATAAGTTGGGGGTATTTGCACCAATTCATTTAAAGTGTAAACTTAATTTTGCAATTTTGACAAATAACAGAATTCATAATCTAATTGCCCAGTATTTTCTAAATTGTCTGGAATTTGGCGAAAACTATTCGTGTTTAATCTCTTGTTCCAAAGGCTAATTTCTTGCTGAGTAACACTTTTTCTCAATAAAGTAGGACATCTTAAATGAGGGCAGTATCAATTTGATTTTTTAAAGTAAATGTAAAATAAAGTTAAAGAGAACATAATTTGCTCATTTCCAATACTAATTCCCCAACACAAATGGGACTGCACTGATCCATACTGGAAAAAAAAAAATCTAGTGAATGAAGAATACCTATGGTCTAAACTATGACACCCACATATGATTAGAGCTGACCCATCAGTGCACATAACTTGGGCAGTTGCTATTGATTTCTAATGAACTGGGCCCAAAATTGAGTAAGAGCCAAAGAATAGGTTCTATTGGGTTGAGAAAATTATGTAGCACTTTTAATGATCCAAAGCTTCTCCCTGAAACAAATAAACATTTTTTAAAAATAAAACACAGTCTTCAAGTAATTCTCTAAGGATGTAAATCATAAGGTGACACAATCTCTAAAGGATTAAATTTGTTTATGACCCAAAGTGTAATTGAATGTAGTAAACATTAGTAGACTGAATGAATTATGATTTTCACTTAAGAAGTGGCGTGCAAGAAGTCAACTCTGAAAAGTATTCCTGGACAAGGAAATAATTCCATCATGTAGCTATGGTAAAATATCAGCTAGGTGGCACAGTTGATAGAGTGTTGGGCTGGAGTCAGAAGGAATTTCACGAGTTCAAATCCAGCCTCAGACATTTACTAGCTGTGTGACCCTGACTTTGCCTCAGTTTCCTCATTTGTAAAAGGATGTAGAGAAGGCAATGAACTACTCTGGTGTCTCTGCCAAGAAAACCTCAAATAGGATAATGAAGAGTCAGACACAACTGAAGAACAACTGAAAACACACGCACACATATACACACACACACACAGAGTAAAGATAAAGCATAATACATATAATAATAGTCTTTGCTCTGCATTGATACCCATGGAATTTTAAAACAAACATGTTTCCATTCAGCTGGATAGATGGAAGGTTTAAGTGGAGAGAGGGGTAAGAATAAAAATTTAGGTGAAACTTTGAAGCTATCTAGTCTAACCTATACCTGGAAGGATTCTCTGCTATAACATGCCTGACAGTGTAATGGTTATGGGATTTGAAGATCTTCCATGCCCCTTGAACTTGCTGACATAGCAGGAAAGGGTGGGGCAGAAAAGAGCCAGAGCCATGAAGGAGCCAGGCTGGAGGCAGCAAGGTGACTGGAAGTGGCAGCTGTGGCAGTGTGAACTCATTTTTTTGAGCCAGTCAGAACTTCTGCTGAAGGACTTCTGCTGTGCACTGTGGGGGATGGGACCTTCAGGGGGGCCGGAGCTGCTGGGAACAAGCTGAGTCAAGGCTGAGCAGTTACCACGAGGAGACAAGGATCTTTGCCTGAGGTAACCTGTACTGTTTTGAAGGCTTGAGAATGTAAGTGTTTACCACATTAACTACATGTGCCAACTGCTGTGATGGCTTTGACTTTCTGGTTTTGGGACTCAGTTTTCTGGTATTTGAATAAATGTTCTAGCTATGTCCCCCATGTAGAGAGCCTGTAAAATTTTGTGATTAATAACCATATAAGCATATTTATAGTTACTGTAGGTATTGTGAATATTGCATTGTTGATATAGACAGGTAACTATCCAGCTCCAGGGACAGACAGGGAACAATAGTAAGTATAAGAGGAAATATGACGAATTCCATTTTGATATGTTGAATTTGAGTCACTTATCGTACTTATGAGCAGAGATGTCTAGCAGCTGAAGATAGCTTAAAATTACACTAAGACTTTTGGGATGCCACATGTGTATGGATATGGATATGGATAAGTACCCACATATATTTGGTGGAAAACATAACAAAGGGAGGTGGAGCCAAGATGACAGATTAAAGGCAGGTAGTCACCTGAACTCTCCCCCAAACCCCTCCAAATACCTTTATATGATGATTCTAAACATTGTAGAGAGGCCAAACCCACAAAAAAAGGAATGAAATAATATTCCAGCCCAAGACAACTTGGAAAGTCAATAGGAAAGGTGTGTTTCACCAGGGTGAGAGAGGAGTGCAGTCTAGTGCAGACCTGGCTCCAACAAATCAAGAGGAAGCCTCAGGGCAACTGAAATAAGTGGCATCAGTGGTGGTTTCCAGACCTCTCAGCCCAAAGATAGCAAGGGGATAAGACAATGGTCAGAAGGAGACTTACAGCTTACTTGCTGACATAGCAGGAAAGGGTGGGGCAGGAAGGAGCCAGTAGGAGAAGTAGGAGCCAGTAGGAGAAGCTCTCCATTAGGAGAGCTCAATTTTAAAAGGCAAGAAATAGGAAACACAATGAGCAACAAGCAGAAGTGGACAATGATCATAGATTCTTCTTATGGGGACAGGGAAGATCAAGACACAAATTCAGAAGAGAATGACACTGTCAATATACCCACATCCAAAACCTCAAAGGGGAATATGAATAGATCTCAATACCAAAAAACCTTCTTGGGAGAGCTCAAGAAGGATTTTAAAAGTCAAATAAGATAGATAGCAGAAAAATTGGGAAAAGAAATGAGAGGTATGTAAGAGAGAGTCAATAGCTTGGAAAAGGTAGAATAATAATTGACTGTAAGAAACAAATCCTTAAAAAAATACCTCTGGTTAAATGTGTGGGGGTGAGGGGGAAAAGCACACTGAAGAAAACAACTCCTTAAAAAGTAGAATTGTATGGGGCAGCTAGGTGGCACAGTGAATAGAGCACTGGACTTGGAGTCAGGAGGACCTGAGTTCAAATGTGGCCTCAGACACTTAACACCCACTAGCTGTGTGACCATGGACAAGTCACTTAACCCCAATTGCTCTGCCTTTCCTCCTCCAAAAAACAACAACAACAAAAAAGGAAAATTGGCCAAAGGAAAATGAGGCACACAAACTCATGGAAGAAAACTTCCTAAAAAGTAAAATGGGCCAAATGGAAAATGAGGTACAAAATCTAATAGAAGAAAACAATTCATTAAAAATTAAAATATGGCAAGTGGAAACTAATGATTTTATGACATATCAAAAATCAGTCAATCAGAAACAAAAGAATGAAAAAGAAAATAGAAGAACACATAAAATCTCATTGGTAAAACAACTGACCTGGAAAATAGATCCAGGAGATACAATTTAAACATTATTTGTCTCCCTGAAAACCATGATGAAAAAAATAGTCTGGACAGAATTTTTCAGGAAATCATAAAGGAAAACTGCCCTGAGGTCCTAGCACCAGAAGGTAACAAAGTCATTGAAAGAATCCACCAATCATCTCCTGAAAGAAATCCCAAATTGAAAACAACAAGGAATATTGTGGACAAATTCCACAATTACCAGGTCAAAGGGAAAATACGGCAAGCAGCCAGAAAGACACAATTTAAATATCATGAAACCATAGTGAGGCTTACAAAGGACCTTGTAGCTTCTACATTAAAAGAACAGAATGCGTGGCATACACTATTTCATAAGACAAAGGAGCTTGGATTACTACGAAGGATTGACAATCCAGTGAAACTGAGCATAATCTTCAGGGGAGGAGATGAATATTCAATGAAATATGGGACTTCCAAAACTTCCTGATGAAAAGACCAGAGTTCGAAAGAAAACTTGATCTTCAAATACATGACTCGAGAAAGGAATAAAAAGGTAAACAAATGAAAAGAAAAAAAATGAAAGCATGCTCTTAATAAGGGAAAACTTTTTAAGTCACACTTGTAACTCTTGAGAACTGTATTGTTATTACTACATTAAAAAGGGTAATAATAGAAGGAGCAGATATAAGATATAAGTTGACTTTGATGCAATGATAAATCTAATTAAGTGGTGAAAAGTGTTTGTACTGGGAGAAGAGAAAATGAAGATGTGGGCAAGGGTAAGTTACATTACATGAAAAGGTGCAAAAAACTGTTACAGTAGAAGGAAATAAGGAAAGGAAATGAGCATTGTTTGAACCTAATTCTCATCAGATTTGGCTCAGAGAGGAAATATCATAAACAGTTAGGTATAGAAATCTAACTTATCCAGAAAGTGGGGGGGGGGAAGGAAAGAAAATGGATGAGGTAGAAATAAGGGAAGGAAGAAATAGAAAGGGTAAAGAGGAAGAAAAGCTAATAGAAGGGAGGGCATGCTGAGGGAGGCAGTGATCAAAAACAAAACTCTAGTGAGGAGGGAAAGGGAGAAAGGAGAGAGAAAAGCATAAGCAGGGTGGGGTGTAGAAATTGGATGGAGGGAAAGACATAGATGGTAATTAAAACTATGAATATGAATGGCATAAATTATTCCATAAAATAGAATCTGATAGCAGAGTGGATTAAGAACAATAATTCAACAATATGTTGTTTACAAGAAAAACATTTGAAGCAGAGGGATACACATGGCTTAAAGGCAAAAAGCTGGAGCAAAATATATTATGTATCAGGTGAAGTAAAATAAAAAGCAGGGGTAGCAATCCTGATTTCAGACAAAGCAAAAGCAAAACTAGATCTAATTAAAAGAGATAAAAAAGAGACTACATCCTGCTAAAATGATGTAATTTTACATCATTTAGACAATGATGTAATATTACTAAACATATATGCACCAAGTGGTATAGCATCTAAAGTTTTTCAGGAGAAGTTAAAGGAATTACATGAAGAAATAGACAACAAAACTATGCTAATGGGGACTTCAACTTCCCCTTCTCTGAACTAGATAAATCTAACCACAAAATAAACAAGAAAGAAGTTAAGGAGATGAATAGAATTTTAGGAAAGTTAGATATAGTTAGACTTTGGAGAAAAATAAACGGGGGTAGAAAGGAATATACATTTTTTTTCTCAGCAATACATGGAGCCCACACAAAAACTGACCATGGATTAGTGTATAAAACCCTTGCAATCCAGTGCAGAAAGGCAGAAATAGTAAATGCATCCTTTTCAGATCATGTTGCAATAAAAATTACATGTAATAAGGGAATATGGAATGATAGACTAAAAATTAATTGGAAACTAAACAATCTATTCCTAAAGAATGAGTGAGTCAAACAACAAATCATATAAACAATCCTACATAAATTAAATTGCCATACCAATTCAAACTACCAAAAATTATTTCATAGAGTTAGAAAAAGTAATTACAAAATTCATCTGGAAGAACAAAAGGTCCAGAATATCAAGGAAAATAATGAAAATAAATGCAAGGGAAGGTGGCCTAGGTGTACCAGATCTTAAATTGTCTTATAAAGCAGAAATCATACATACAAATTGGTACTGGCTAAGAACTAGAGTGGTGGATCAGGGGAATAGGTTAGGTACACAAAATACAACAATCAATGATTATACTAATTTATTATTTATTCAACCATTTGAGTATTGTGGAAACACAATCAGGATAACACAAGATGTAGTAGCTTCTATGTTGTGTGACTGAAGGGCATGGAATATGATATTTTGGAGGTGAAAGGAGCTAGGATTAAAACCAAGAATCACTACCCAGCAAAACTGAGTATAATACTTCAGGGGAAAATATGGACATTCAATGAAATAGAGGACTTTCAAGCATTCATGAAGAAATGATCAGAGCTGAACAGAAAATTTGACATTCAAATGCAAGAAGTAAGAGAAGCATGAAAAGCTAAACAGGATAGAGAAATCCTAAGGAATTTATTAAAGTTGAACTATTTACATTACTATATGGAAAGATGATATGTGTAACTCATGAGACTTTTCTCAGTATAAGGATCAATAAAGGGAACATATATATGCACAAATAAGTATATATGTATATATATGCATGTATATACATACATATATGTGTATGTATAGGTGGGTGTACATGCCTATATGTATATATGTGTGTGTAAATGTACGTACATGTATACATAGATAGAGGGCACAGGGTGAGTTGAATGTGAAGGAATAATATCTAAAAAGAAAATTAAGAGGTGGGAGAGGAATATATTGAGAAAAGAAGCGGGGGGAGATAGAATGAGGTGGATCATCTTGCAAAAAGGAGGAAGGAGAAGGCTGTTACAATGGGGAGGAAGTTTAGGAAAGTGAAAGAGAATGATTCAACCTTACTGTCATTGGACTTGACATAAAGAGGGAATAACATACCCACTTAATTAGGTATCTTATCCTACTGGAAAGTAGGGGGCAAGGCGATAAAGGGGATGATAGAAGTGAGGGCAGATTGGGGGAGAGAGTAGTTAGCAGCAAAGAGTTTTGAAAAGGCACAGAGTCAAGAAAGAAAATAGAATGAATGGGATGGGATAGGATAGAGGGAAATGTAGTTAGTCTCTCACAATACACTACTATGAAAATGTTTTGCATAACTACACTTGTATAAACTGTATTGAATTGCTTGTCTTCCCAGTGGGAGTGGGTAAGGAGGGGAGGACTGAGAGAATATGGATTTGAAAGTTTTAAAAAACAAATGTTAAAACCAATTGTTTTTACGTGCAACTGGGAAATAAGATATACAAGCAATGGTATATAGACATCCATCTTGCCCTACATGAAAGTAAGGAGGGGAATGGGAGGATATAAGAGAGGGCAGATTGGGGGAAGGGGATATTCAGTATGCTTGCCATCTTGGGATGGGGAGAAAATTGTTAACTCAAAATCATGTGGAAATGAATATTAAAAACTAAAAATTAATAAATTAAAAGAAAGAGAAAAAAATGCTCTAAATCAGTATGGATTAGAGAAATATAATCAAAACCCTTCTGAGGTGCCACATCACACCTCTCAGATTGGCTAACATGACAAAAAAGGAAAATGATAAATGTGGGATATGTGGAAAATTGGAACAGTAACGTGTTGTTGTTGGAGTTGTAAACTGATCCAGCCATTCTGGAGAGCAATTTGAAACTATGCCCAAAGAGCTACAAAACTGTTCTTACCTTTGTCCCAAGAATACCACTTATAGGTCCATATCTCAAAGAGATCACAAAAATGGAAAAAAGACTCGCATGTACAAAAATATTTAGTCCAGCTCTTTCTGTAGTGGCAAGGAATTGGAAATTGAAAGGATGCCCATCAATTGGCAAATGACTGAACAAGTTGTGGTATATGAATATAATGGAATAACTATTGTTTCATAAGAAATGGTGAACACGACTTCAGAAAAACTTGGAACGACTTATATGAACCAATGCTGAGTGAAATGGGCAGAACCTGGAGAAAATTGTACACAGTGACAGCCACATTGTGCAATGATTGACTTTGATTGACTTAGTTTTTTTCAGCAATGAAAGGATCTAGGGCAACTTCAAATGACTCATGATGGAAAATGCTGTCCATATCCAGAGAAAGAAATTTGGAGCCTGAATGCAGATTGAAGCATAATATTTGCTCTCCTTTTCTTTTGTTGTTTTGTTTCTTCTTTTTCATGATTCTTCCCATTATTTCTAATTCTTCTTTACATCATGACTAATGTGAAAATATGTTTAATATAGATGTATAAGTAGAGCCCATATCAGATTGCATGCTATCTTGGGGAGGTAAGAAGAGAGAGAGGAAGAGAAAATTTAAAACTCAAAATCTTATGGAAGTGAATGTTGAAAACTAAAAATAAACAATTATCTAAAAGAAATAGATAAATTGAATTTAAAAAAATAAAACAAAATTGACCAAAACAAAAAATATATATATACAAAAATTCACTGAAGAGAAGAACTCTTTAAAAAGTAGAATTGACCAAATGGCAAAAGAAGTACAAAGGCTCATGTATCAGCAATGCAGTATTCACAATGCCTACAGTAACTATAAATATGCTGATATAGTTATTAATCACAAAATGGAACAGGCTCTCTACATAAGAAATATAGATAGTGCATTCATTTAAATACCAGAAGACTGAGTCCCAAAACCAGAAAGTCAAAGCCAACCCAGTAGTGATGAAGTTGGCACATGTGGTCAAAGT
>CM053587.1:233192094-233208673 GCA_028646515.1 Pseudochirops corinnae
TTAGCAGAGATTCTGGCCCGCTCAAAGCAAAAGGAGTTCGCAGCCGCAGCCACTGCCTCTGACGCCGCTTCCAGTCCGCGCTGCACGGAGACTAGCTTGGTTCTGGCGTTCTCTTGCTCCACCCCTTCCTGCTACGTCGGCAAGCTCAAGGGGCATGGAAGATCTTCAAATCCCAGTATTGTTACAGTTCACTGAAGAAAATAATTGCTTAAAAGTTAAAATTGGGCAAATGGAATCTGATGACTTTATGAGGAACCATGCAACAATCAAACAAAATAAAAAAGAATGAAAAAACAGAAGAAAATGTGAAATATCTCATTTGAAAAACAAGTGACCTGGGAAACAGATCTGGGAGAGGCAATTAGAGTTATTGGTCTACCTGAAATTTATGACTAGACATCACCTTTCAAGAAATAATGAAGGAAAACTTCACTGATATTCTAGAACCAGAGGGTAAGGTAGTCATCTAAAGAATCCATTGATCACCTCCTAGAAGCAATCCCAAAATGAAAATTCCCAGGAATATTGTAGTCAAATTTTATACCTCTCAGATCAAGGAGTAAATACTGCAAGTAGTCAAAAAGAAACTACTTAAATATCATGGAACTCTTTGACCCAGCAATAGCACTTCTGGGGCTTTATTACAAAAATATCATAAAAATGGGAAAAGGACCCACATGTATAAAAATATTTATAGCAGCTCTTTTTGTAGTGTTCAAGAGCTGGAAATCAACTGGGTGCCCTTCAATTGGGGAATGTCTAAACAAGTTGTGGTATATGAATGTAATTAAATACTATTGTGCTATAAGAAATGATGAACAGACAGATTTCAGAGAAACCTGGAAAGACTTATATGAACTGATGCTGAGTGAGAGAAACAACCAGGAGAACACTGTACACAGTAAGTCATAGTGTGTGAGGGTTGATGTTTAATAAACTTAGCCCTTCTCAACAATACAAGAACCTAATAAAATTCCAAAGGACACATGATGGAAAATGCCAGCCACATCCAGAGAAAGAACTATGGAGTTGGAAAGCAGAGCAAAGAAGACTATTTTCTTTTTTCTTGTTTTCTTTTCTTTGTTTTTTTTTCCCATTTGTTATAATTCTTCTATGAAATGTGACTAATATGAAAATGTGTTTAATAGGAATGTATATATAGAGCCCATATCAGATTGCAAGTCATTTTAGGGAGGGAGAGGGAGAAAATTTTAAATTTATGAAAATGAATATTGAAAATTAAAAATAAACAATTTAATTTTAAAAAATATCATGAAAGTATAGTCAGGATAACATAATATTTAGTAATATCTACATTAAAGGGTTTGAGGGCTTGCAACATGATATTCTGGAGAGCAAAGGATCTAGGATTACAACCAAGAATCAGCTACCCAGCAAAACTGAGTATAACTCTTCAGGGGGAAAAATTAACAGTCAATGAAATAGTGGAGTTTCAGGCATTCCTGATGAAAAGACTAGAACTGAATAGAACATTTGACTTTCAAGTTCAAGATACAAAAGAGGTATAAAAAGGTAAACAGGAAAAGAAATTATAAGGGATTCTATAAATCATTAGATTCTATAAGAATAAACAATTCCATAATTGTTTATATTCCTGCTTGAAGAAATTATATTTATAACTCCTAAAATCTTTCTCATTATTAGGGCAGTTAGAAGGAGTATACATAGAGAGGAAGAAGAGAAATGAGTTAAATGTGATGGTATAATTACCTTTAAAAAAATTAAAAATGAAAAAGAAGACACTGGGAGAAGGGAAAGCTATAATGTGATAAATTATTTGTCATAAAAGAAGCTTGAAAGAGATTTTACAGTGGAGGAGAAAATGGCGAACGTGAAGAGGAGAGCACATGTATTGTACACTCATCAAAATTGGCTCAAAGACTGGAATGTAGGAATCTATCTTACCATACAGGAAATTAGGAAGGGCAGGGGATAAGGAGGGGAGGGGGAATGAAGTTGATAGAAGGAAGGGAAGTTTGGAAGAGATAAAAGTCAAAAGAAAAACACTTTTGAGAATGGAGTGGGTAAAAGGAGAGAGAGCGAGAGAGAGAGAGAGAGAGAAAGAGAGAGAGAGAGAGAAAGAGAGAAAGAGACAGAGAAAGAGAGAAAGAGAAAGAGAGGAGAGAAAGATAAACAAATAGAAAATGGGATGGAGGGAAATACATAGTTGGTTATAACAAATGTGAAAAAAAAATTAAGTGAGTTTCTTTGATAAAAACTTCATTTCTCAAACATATAGAAAATGGAGTTAAATTTATAGAAATGAGAAGTCTTCAGTCAATAAGTGGTCAAAGGATATGAACAGACAGTTTTCAGACAGAGTAATAAAAGCTATCTATAGCTGTAAGAAAAAAATACTCTAAATCACTATTTATGAGAGCAATGCAAATTAAAACAACTCTGAGCTACTACCTTACACCTGTCAGATTGGCAAAAATGACAGAAAAGGAAAATGAAAAAATATAGAGAGGATGTGGGAAAATTTAAATATTAATGTACTATTGGTAAAGTTGTATACAGATTCAATAGTTCTGGAGAGCAATTTGAAACTATATCCCAAGGGTTATAGAACTACGTATACCTTTTGACAAAACAATTCCATTAGTAAGTCTGCATCCCAAAAAAGATGAAAAACAGAATAGGGTTAGGGACCTATGTGTACAAAAATGTTTATAGCAGCTCTTTTACTGGAGATAAAGCACTGGAAATTGAGGGAATGTTCATCAACTAGGGAATGGCTGAACAATTTGTTATATATGTGAGGAAATACTATTGTACTTTAAGAAATGATGGTGGGCGGAACCAAGATGGCAGAGTGAAAGCAGGAACTCACCTAAACTCTTCCTTGAATTCTGTCAGCAACCTCTAAAAAGTGAATCTGAATGGATTTTAGATGACAGATCCACTGAGAGATGTAGTGTGGCAGATTCTCAGTCCAGTAAAGTGTGCATGTAGGACTGGGCAGGGGTAGAGCAGAGAGAGGAGCACAGAGCACAAAGGCTGCCCAGCACAGATCCAAAACCATACCACAGTGGAGCTAGAGTGAGACCTGGCCATCGGATTCACCCACAACAAGGGTGATTCTCAGACCTCCCATCACAGGATGGAGGATCTGTTAGAGTGAGGTAAGACACAAACACAGGGCCTGCGTCAGTGACAGCAGCTTCTTCTAGGGCTATCAACCCACTGCTTGGATGTTCTAAAAATCACCCACATGAACTTCCAGGAGCCCATATGGCAGAGTAAACCCTAATTTCTCTAATCCCCTGACAAGTTACTGAGCCAGGCCAGAGGCACAGAGGCCAAAGCCTGAGGTAGCCAGACAACCTCACCCCCACACCTTACTCTGTGAGCCTCAGGGTAACTCAGGGGATACACCAAAAGTCCTGGCCTTGGCCTCAGTCCAGACACCCAGATGCTATAGAACCCAAAGTCAAAAACCAGGCCCCTAGCTCAGAGCCCTCTGCATCACAGAGCAGAAATCAACTTTAAAAGTCAGGGAATATGCAATCACAATGGGCCAGAAAAAAGTGCAAAAAGCAAAACCAAAGATGATTGAATCCTGTTATTGCGAGCAAGAAGAACCAATTTCAGAAGGGGACACTATTGACTCTATACCCACACCTGAGACCACAGAAGGAAATATGAATTGGTTTCAAGCCCAGAAAGCATTCTTGGAAGAGCTCAAGGAGGATTTTAAAAGCCAAATGAGAGAGGCAGAAGAAAAATTGACCAATTCTTTTAAAATTACAATTGCCAAAATGGAAAAAAAAATGTCACTGAAGAAAACAAATCCTTAAAAAGCAAAATTTGTGAATTGGGAAGGGAGGTTCCAAATCTAACTGGAGAAAATGCCTCTCTAAAAATGAAATCTGAACATATGGAAAAGGAATTTCAAAAACTAAATGAGGAAAATAATTCATTATAAATTAGAATCAGTCAAATTGAAGGTAGTGACTCTATGAGGCATCAAGAAGCAATCAAAAAAAATCTGAAGACTGAAAAATTAGAAGAAAATGTAAAATATTTCATTGGAAAAACAAATGACCTGGAGAATAGATCCAGGAGGGATGATCTAAGAATTCTACTAGAAAGCCATAATGAAAAAAGAGCCTGGACAACATCTTCCAAAAAATTATCAAAGAAATCTTCCCTGAGGTCCTTAAACCAGAAGGTAAAATAGTTATCCAAAGAATTCACCAGACACCTCCTGAAAGAGATCCCAAATTGAAAACTCCAAGAAATATTATAGCCAAACTCCAGGTCAAGGAGAAAATACTGCAAGCAGCCAGAAAGAAACAATTCAAATATTGTGGAACTACAGTCATGTTCACACAGGACCTAGCAGCTTCTACATTAAAGGAGCAGAGGGATTGGAATATGATATTTTGTAAGGCAAAAGAGCTTGGACTACAACCAAAGATTAACTATCCAGCAAAACCAAGCATAACCTTTAAGGCAAGGAAATAGTCATTCAATGAAATAAGGAAATTCCAGACTTTCCTCACAAAAAAGTCATAGATCAATGGAAATTTTGATCTCCAAATACAAGACTAAAGAGAGACATAAAAAAGTAAGCAAGGACAACACACACACACACACACACACACACTTACACACACATGTACACAACACACACAAAATTTGTGATTCAATGAGAGCAAACTATTTACATCCCTATATGGGAAGCTGATAACTGTCAATATAGATAATTGTATAATTATCACAACATTTAAAAGGAATATAGATAGATAGAGGGTGTGGATATAAATTAATTAATTTGATGAAAAAAACCTTATTAAGTTACTTACTTACAAAGTGATTATAATGGGAGAAAAGGAGAGGAGGAGGCAGAAAAGGGTAAATTATGCCACACAAAGAGGCATAAAAACATACTATAGTAGAGGGAATGAAGGAAGGGAGATGAATGTTGTATGAACTTTACTCTTATTGGTTCTGGAGGGAATAAAATATAGTTAAATATAGGATTCTAACATGAAAGGACACAAAAACTAATTATAGTTGAGGGAAAGGAGGGAGGGAGAAGAGCAATGTATGACATTTACTCTCATCAGATTGGGTTCAAAGAGGGAATAACATATATGGTTAAGTACAAAAATCTATCATGCCCTACAGGCAGTAGGAGGGAAAAGGGAATGGGGAAGTGGGGTTGGTTAGAAGGGCAGGAAGAAATAGTAAAGGGGAAGGGTAAGTAAAAGGAAGGGGGTACATAGGGAAAAATACTGAGGGAGGTGGTGGTCAAAAGGAAAACTCCTAAGGAGGGGTAGGGAAAAGAGAAATAAAAGCAGAAACAAAGCAGGGAATAAGATGGAGGGAAAGAAATATAGTAATCATAATTGTCAATGTGAATGGGATGAATGCTCCCATAAAATGGGGGCAGATAGCAGAATGGATTAAAAACCATAATCCTTCAATATGCTGTCTACAAGAAACAAATTTGAAACAAGGGGACACACAGAGGGTAAAGGTAAAAAGCTGGAGTAGAATATAGTACACTTCAGCTAAAGTAAAAAAAACAAAACAAACCCAGGGCTAGCAATTCTTATCTCAGATAAAGCACAAGGAAAAAAATAGATCTAATTAAAAGAGATAAGGAAGTAAACTATATCCTGCTAAAAGGCACCATGAAAAATGGAGCAAAATCATTACTAAACATATATGCACCAAGTGGTATAGCTCTCCTAGAGGAGAATTTAAAGGTGTTAGAGGAAGAAATAGATAGCAAAACTACACTAGTGGGGGACCTCAATCTACTCCTTTCTGAACTTGATAAATCTAACCTCAAAATAAACAAGAAAGAAGTTAAGGAGGTGAATAGAATTTTAGAGAAGGTAGACATGATAGACCTCTGAAGAAAACTGAATGGGGATAAAAAGGAATATACCTTCTCAGGGGTACATGGCACAAACCCCAAAACTGACCATATACGAGGGTAAAAAAACTCACAATTCAGTGCAGAAAGGCAGAAATATAAATGCATACTTCTCAGATCATGATGAAATAAAAATTATATGTAATAAAGGGCCATGGAAAGATAGACAAAAAACTAATTGGAAGCTAAAATTTAATCCTAAAGAATGAATGGGTCAAACAAGAAATTATAGAAACAATCAGTAATTTCATTCGAGAGAATGACAAGAATGAGACAATGTACCAAAACTTGTGGGATACAGCAAAGGCAGTTCTTAGGTGAAGTTTTATATTTCTGAATGTATACATGAATAAAATAGAGAAAATGGAGGTCAATAAATTGGGCATGCAACTGAAAAAGCTAGAAAAAGAATAAATTAAAAATCCCCAATTAAATACTAAATTAAAAATATTGAAAAGCAAAGGAGAGATTAATAAAATTGAAAGTAAGAAAACTATTGAATTAATAAATAAAAATAAGAGCTGGTTTTATAAGAAAACCAATAAAATTGATAGACCTCTAGTCAATATGATTAAAAAAGAAAGAAGAAAACCAAATTACCAGTATAAAAAAATGAAAAGGGTGAAGCTACCTCCAATGAAGAGGAAATTAATACGATAATTAGGAATTATTTTTTGAATTGTATGCAAATAAATTTGACAATATTAGTGAAATAGATGAATATTTACAAAATATAAAATTGCCCCAATTAACTGTAGAGGAAGTAAATTACTTAAATAACCGCATATCAGAAAAAGAGATTGAACAAGCTATCAATGAACTCCCTAGGGAAAAATCTCCATGGTCAGATGGATTTACAAGTAAATTTTATTAAACATTTAAAGACCAATTTATTCCAACACTTTCCAAAATATTTGGGAAAATTAGAGAAGGAGTCCTACCAAATTCTTTTTATGACACAAATGTGATACTGATAACTTTATTGGAAAGAGACAAAATGGAAAAAGAAAATTATAGACCAGTTTCCCTCATGAATATAGATGCAAAAATTTTAAATAAAATATTAGCAAAAAAGACTACAGCAACTTAGCATAAGAATAATACTTTTTGATCAGGTAGGATTTATTACAGGAATGCAAGGATGGTTCAATATTAGGAAAACTATCAGAATAAATGATCATATCAACAACAAAATTAGTAGAAACCATGTTATTATCTCAATAGAAGCAGAAAAGGCTTTTGACAAAATACAACACCCATTCTTATTAAAAACTCTAGAAAGAATAGGAATAAATTGAGTCTTCTTTAAAATTATGAGTACCATCTATCTAAAACCATCAGCAAGTGTTATATGTAATGGGCATAAGCTAGAAGCATTTCCAATAAGATCAGGTGTGAAACAAGGATATCCACTATCACCCCTATTATTCAAATTGGTACTAGAAATGTTAGCAGTAGCAATAAGAGAAGAAAAACAAATTGAAAGAATCAAATTAAACAAAGAAGAGACTAAACTATCACTCTTTGTAGATAATATGATGATATACTTAGAGAATCCTAGAAAATCAAGTAAAAAACTACTTGAGATAATAAATAAATTTGGCAAAGTTGTAGGGTATAAAATAAAACCACATAAATCCTTGGTATTCCTATATATTTCTCACAAAATCAAACAGAAAGAGATAGAATGAGATATTCCATTTAAAGTTTCTGTAGACATTATAAAATAATTGGGAATCTACCTTCCAAAACAAAACCAGCTCCTGTATGAACACAATTACAAAACATTTTTTACACATATAAAGTCATATCTAAATAATTGGAAAAACATCAGTTGCTCATGGTTAGGTCAAGCTAATATAATAAAAATTACAATTTTACCCAAACTAATTTACATATTCAGTGCCATACCAATCAATCTACCAAAAAATTACTTTATAGAGCTAGAAAAAATAATAACAAAATTCATTTGAAATAACAAAAGGTCCAGAATATCAAGAGAATTAATGAAAAGTAACACTAGGTAAGGTGGAGGGTCCATAATAGATTTTAATCTGTATTACAAACAGCAATCATCAAAAGTACTTGGTATTGGCTGAGGAACAGAGTAGTGGATCAGTGGAATAGATTAGGTACACAAGATACAGCAGTCAATGACTATAGTATTCTACTGTTTGATAAACCCAAAGACCCCAACTTTTGCAATAAGAACTCATTATTTGACAAAAACTACTGGGAAAAATGGGAAATGGTATGGCAGAAACTGGGCATAGACCAATATCTTACACCACATACCAAAAGAAAATGTAAATGGGTGTGCAATTTAGGTATAAAGGTTGATACTGTTAGCAATCTGGGAGGGCAAAAAGTAGTTTACCTGTCAGATTTATGGAGAAGGGAGGATTTTAACAAGAGTTAGAGAGCATTATGAATTGCAAAATAGATCATTTTGATTACATTAAATTGAAAAGTCTCTGTACAAAGTCAATGTAAGCAAGATTAAGAAGGAAGTAGACAATTGGGAAAGAATTTTTACAACTAGTGTCTCTGATAAAGGCCTCATTTCTAAAATATACAAAGAACTGTGTCAAATGTATAACTATACAAGTCATTCCCCAACTGATAAATGGCCAAAGGATATGAACAGGCAGTTTTCAGAGGAGGAAATTAAAGATATCTATAAGCATTTGAAAAAATGCTCTAAATTACTATTGATTAGAGAAATGCAAATCAAAACAACTCTGAGGCACCACATCTCATCTGTCAGATTGACTAAGATGACAAAACAAGAAAATGACAAATCCTGGAGAGGATGTGGAGAAATTGGAACACTAATGCATTGTTGATGGAGTTGTGAACTGAATCCACCATTCTGGAGAGCAATCTAGAACTATGCCCAAAGGGCTATAAATAATTGCATACCCTTTGATCCAGCAATACCACTTCAGGGCTGTATCCCAAAGAGATCATAGAAGTGGAAAAAGGATCCATTTGTACAAAAATATTTATAGCAGCTCTTTTTGTGGTGGCAAAGGGTTGGAAATTAAGGGGATGCCCATCAATTGGGGAATGGCTGAACAAGTTGTGATGTAAGAATGTAATGGAATACTACTATGCTATAAGAAATGAGGAGCAGGTGGACTTCATAATAACCTGGAGAGAGTTATATTAACTGATGCTGAGTGAGAAGAACAGAACCAGGAGAACTTTGTACACAATTACAGATGTGATGTATGTGTGATGATTAACTTTGATAGACTGGGCTCCTCTCAGCAATGCAGGGTTACAAGGCAACTCTAAAAGACTCATGATGGAAAGGGATGTCCTCATCCAGAGAAAGAACTACAGAGTCCAAATGCAGATTGAAGCATTTCTCTCTTTTTTGTTTTGTTTTTGTTTTCTCACTGTTTACTTCATTGGATATAATCCTTTTTTACAACTTGACTAATATTTAATGTAAAAGTATTTGTAGATCGTATATTTGATTGCATGTCACCTAAGAGGGAAGGAGGGGAGAGGACAAGAAGGGTGAGAAAAACTGAAACTCAAGGTACTGTGAAACTGAATGTTGTAAACCAAAAGTAAGTAAATAAATTTAAATTAAAAAACACCCCCCCAAAAAAACAAAAGCAAAAACAGAAATGATGAGCAGGATGCTCTCAGAAAAAAATCACGGAAAGTCTTATATGAACTGATGCAGAGTGAAATGAGCAGAACCAGGAGAACATTGTATACAGTAACAGCAATATTGCATGATGCTCTATCATGAGTAACTTAACTATTTTCAGCAAAACAATGATCCAAGACAGTTCTATAGGACTTGTGATGATAGGTGGTGCCCATCTCCTAGATGGGGTGAGGAGAAACAAACTGGTAGAGACTTCTTTATTTTCCTTATTTTTGGAGGGTGATTTTTTTGTTTACTTTCATTTGTGTTTTCTTTCACAGAATTACTTACATGAAAAAATGGTTCTCAGTGAGGTGGGGAGGAAGAGAATTTGGAATTCAAAATTTGAAAAAAAGTCAAAATGTTTTTACATGTAATTGGTAAAAATAAAAGATTAATTATAAGATTCAAAGAAGAAAGTACTTGGTTTTTGTGTATAACCTAAATGTCAACATTAATTTAAAACAGTTTACTGTTGGCTCCAATACCATTCCTGTAATTTCAAATTGTAGTGTCATTCAGGTAGTATTTCTGATGCTCTAGTCTACCAATTCTTTGTTTTTTAAAAAATATCCTCCTTTCCCCTCACACCTCTACACACTTACCTCCTGTCAAAGTTTTATAAAGCATATTTAAAAGTTAATAAAGTGAAATTACATTTAAAAAAAAAAGAGAAAACCTAACAATGGTTGAGAAGCAGGAGAAAGTATCATTGTGAATATTAAAGAAAAAATAGATTATGATGAAGTGAGGTGTGATCAACTCTGTCATTTCTTCCTCATTTCTTCCAGCCCTAGCTCTCTGGTAGCTCCCTAGGAGAAACATTATAGAGAAAGAAGAGGATGAGATAGAAAGCCCTGGGGCATGCTTGATTATAATCTAGGAAAAATTAGTGGTCAAATGTTGAAAACCAGGAGAGAATATTGTTATGAAGAATAAAGTAGAGTATAGTAGAGGCGAGTAGGTATTGTTAACTCTGTCAAATACTGCAGAAATATCAAGAGTGAGAAATGAAAATAGACAGCATGGTAAAGTGGAAAAAACACTAAATTTGGAATTGGCAGAACTGGATTTATGTCCCAATTTGTTTGTTTCTTAGCTTAATCTCTCTAGGCCTAAATTCCTCATATACCAATCAAAAGGTTTAGATTATGCACCCACTAAATCACTTCCAGCTTAAAACCTATGATCTATGAAAATGGCATTGCATTCAATAATTAAACTATTGTTTATAACCTTGAAGAGAGCAGTTTCATTTCAGTGCCAGGTTCAATAGCTAGAGTTGAGGAAAATATTATGAATAGAGGTTTGACTCATAGGAAAGAGAGCAGAAGTTGTAGCTAAGGTTTTCCTTAAAGTAGTTTGGGCTCAAACCCTGAGATTTCATTGGATTGAATGCAAATACAGATTCTAGACCAACAAGAAATGAAATATAAGAACAAAAAAAAATTTTGGATTTGCCACACAGATGACCCCATTTGGTAATTAGTATCTTTTAATCACCCTTCTTTAGAGTGTTTTTTTTTTTTAACTTTTTGCTTATGTAGTTCAAGGGTCTTTATTTCTGGCATTACTAAAAAGAAAATGGAATTAGTAATCAGTTTTTAGAAATAAGTGAATATTATAACTTTTTGTCCTCAATTTTTACCTGGAGAAAATTACCCTGTAATTCAGAAGCAGAATACTATCTCCCTGAGTTAATCCTTCTGGAATTCTATGAAGCATACTATCCTCCCCATCTGGGGTAGTCTGGGAAGAAAGTATGCTCCATCTATGAGGCAAAGTTATAAATGGTAGTTAATTCCTTACATAGTAGTTATAGATGCTAATAAATGTAATAATATCATGTGTGTTCAACATAGAAAGGACTATCACTTCAATAAGGAACCTTTCATATGTAGCTGCATTTTTATGAATGTCCCATGGCCTCTGATCCTCAAGGCTTACGAACATGCAATAATATTATCCATAGGGAAGAGGGAATAGAAAAGGAGGTGTTACCACGGGTATCGTTTTTGAACGAATTATGATCAGAGTCATTTGGTGTTCTGCAGACCCCAAACCTTGGAAAGCCAGGCCAAAAATCTTGACACATATCAATTTTAATATGGAACACACACACACACACACACACACACACTATAAACATCTGATCAGACAGCATCACTAAAATGCTTTTAAACAAAAGGAGTTAGAGCTCTAATTCTATCCTCTTGGCTTTTATGTGTTATCTTCATGTAGTTACAGAAAGGTCGGGGGTATGTTTATATTCTTCTCAGGAGTATTGACCACAGCTACTACAATGTTGTACCCATAATTAAACTGTCCTTCTTTCCTGATTGCACCATTAGTCCCACAACCTCTCCTTAATCTGCCACAGCTAGAGAATGAAGCACATTCCTCATATGACCATCCCATATAATTAGCTGATGCCTTTAAGAGCCAACCTTACCTTTCATTTTACATATTTTAATGGAAATAATATATTGCAAATTTATCCACCTTATTAGAATATAACACATGTGATTTAAATTTTTTTAATGGCCATCAACTCTTACATTGTACATTAATATCCTTTGGGATAACTAAGGCATGTTAGACTGCTTTACCTTACATTAATAGTCCCTGGTAGTTGAATTTTTGAATTCTAACACTTTTATAGATTTTTGTGTCCTTTCTCAATAGCAATGTCAGTTTAAAATTTTTTTTAGTGTTCGTATGTCTTTTGCAACATTGTTCTAATACATTACTATTTATTTGCTATGATAAAGTAACTTTATTAGGACAATACATATCATATAAACAAATAATCAATCAACATGCATTTGCAAAAGCACCACTCTATGCTAGACATTGTGCCCGGTATTAAGAGTACAACAACAAAAACAACAAAATAATAGTCCCTACTCTCAGATTAAGTTCCCACTGATACTCTGAATGGGTAACATACATAATTTGAGGTATTTCAATACAAGTCCACCATACCAGTTTCGTAACCATTCTTTTGGCCCTGAGAAGCCTTTACAAAACTAGTTTTCAATTTAACTCTATATGATTAAGACTACTAGATGATTGACCTGTGGATAAATTGAAGAGTTCATATAGTATTATATTAAAAAATGACGACACAAACATCAGCGCTCTCAGTTGGCAATTCTGTGTACATATGTATGTGAAAGGGCATATTAGCTTTTTCTCAGCTCTTTGAAATGGTTGATTAGGACAGAAGTTGAAATTAATTGTCATATTGCAGTGTGAAGATGAAGTAGTTCAATCTACCCTTCTTCCAATTATCCCACACAATGGGTAGATGGATGTGGC
Source organism: Pseudochirops corinnae (assembly GCA_028646515.1). NCBI lineage: Eukaryota > Metazoa > Chordata > Mammalia > Diprotodontia > Pseudocheiridae > Pseudochirops > Pseudochirops corinnae. The sequence continues at coordinate 233,204,997 of CM053587.1, forward strand.
AAAATGTGTAAGTCTACACAGAATACACCATACCTGATTCTTCCTCTTAAGTTTACTTTTCATGAACATTTCATTCAATGTTATGAGAGAAATTTCTCATCTTACATAGCATTGAATTGCTCTCATAAATGGATTGTCTACATAAGAAGCTTACTTTGGTCAGCACTGTCATGAATCTAGTTATGTTTTTGCAACATAGGTAAATGACTCATAATAAAAAAAGACTTTATTTTAAAAGTAATATCATTAAATACTTTCTTTTTATCATTTTGAGCTTCTTGCCTGTCATCAAGGCATTAATTTAATTTTACTAATGCGCCCTGAACTTGAGCCAAGAGTAAAGAATCAGCAGCAAGGAATAGGAGCTGTTAGCTGTGGGTAACATTATTTATTCCTTATCATCCATAATATGTTTTAAATTTCCTGGAAAGACCTAGGAACTGCTGCAAATTATGCTCCTTACAGAGTATATTTTGGCAAGAAGATAATTCCTTGTTTTTGCATTTTATCAAATCAATCTTCTATCACTTTTATTCAAATTGATCTTTTGAATGTCTGCCAAGATCATCTTCTCACTATGCAGAAGTTCATCTGAGGCCAACCAAATGAGTCTTCGATGGTTAGGACAAAGACAATAAAAGCCTTGCAAGGGTTTATAGGCTGTGGGCTTTGGAATTTTATCTTTTTGTCACTACATAGACTCCTGCAAGTGGTCCCTTTATTAAAAGCAAAAAGTAACTACAAGATCTTAGCAATGAAATGTCTGTTTGTCCATTTTTTTCTTGTACAAAATGATTTTTCAACATTTATTGAATCACTCTTGCAAGTCATAGTTAATGTTGATCACTGTCTTGATATTAATCTGTAGCCAGATATTTTGAATCATTCTCTTAAGAATTTCAATGTAGCTCTAGATTGAGTACATCTTTATAAAGAAACATGATACAATGATAGATTCCTACTTAATATTTTGTTTTTGTGATTCTACTTCAAAACTAGTGTTCTTCATTCATATTCTTTATAATTTGGATAACAAATAACAAATTAAGTATAAAGACTATGAGTCCTCATGCCCCTTCAAGATGTTTTATCGTGTAAAGTTCTTGCTAGTTATCTTATGTTTTTGGTAGCATCTCTTACAACAAGCAGCCCCTATATAAGGATTCAGACTAAAGCATGTCAGACTTTGAAACAATGAAGGCTATTTTTAATAACAGTTGCATTACAGTCCAACAGCTACTGCTAACTGACCAACTGGGTGGTAGTAAATTCAGTGAACCTATGAAACCAGCACTTCATATCTACCATATAAATTACTCAGAACAAGCACTTGCTATTAGAAAAATAGAGTGGAGCTGTTCTTATATTGCTATCACTTAAATCCATGCCTCTGAGAATTTTTTTATTGGGTGGGATGAGGTCCATCTATAAAATAAACCAAAGCAGGTGACTTAGCTACTCTATCAACATTTTGAATGATGACCCATTAGATTCCTCACCCTATTTGTTTTGAGTGTTCCTAGGTGTTTACCCTGGGGAAGTCACTTAACCCCATTTGCTTCATTTTCCTCATCTGTAAAATGAGTTGGAGAAGCTGGCAAAATATTCCAGTATGTTTGCCAAGAAAACTCCAAATGGGATCACAAAGAGTTTGACATGACTGAAAACAACGGAACAACAACAACAACAACTTGTTTTGAATTTTAAAATACTCTAGTCATTCTACTAAAAATATTTATTATGTTTTTGCCATATATTTTTTCTAGACAGTGCAGGGCATAAGATAATGTAAGTGGAGACCCTTGATCCTCAGCTCAGAAAGGGTTGACCCTTAACCTAAAATTCTATTATCTCAATGAGCTTATTAAAGCACTTGTTTAGTAATTTTTGAGAGGTTTGGTTCTGGAGTCTCATAGACATATTGCTCTCCAAATGAGAAATTTCTGTTCTACCAATGCACATCTGTACCAGCATCATAACTTACTATATTATGGTTACCTAGAGACACTGAGAGCTCAAGTGATGTACTCAGATTTACAAAGTCAGTATATGTCAGAGGCAGGACTTGAAAATATTTTCCTGACTCTGAACTTGGATCTCCATCTAATATGATAATTTTGGCTCAGTTCTATTCAAAATTTCAATAAGAGATTTGGATATATTAGACAGCAAGGTAGTATAGTAGATAGAGTGCTGGGCCTGAAGTTAGTAAAATTCATCTTCATGAGTTGAAATCTGTATTCAGATACTAACCATGTGACTGTTGGCAAGTCACATAACCCTATGTATCTCAGATTCTTCATCTGTAAAATGAGCTGGAGAAGGAAATGGCAAACCACTCCAGTACCTTTGCCAAGAAAACCCCAGATGGGGTCATGAAAAGTTGGACATGACTTAAACAACTCAACAAGAAAAATAAGTGTTATTGAGTTTTTTAAATTTCATTTTATTTATCTATAAAATGATGAGTATAGACCTTTACAACTCTTACAAGTCCAAATCCATGTTCTTAGGTTATCTTGACCAAAATGAAAATTTTTATCCCTAAATATTTGTTCCCAAGGAACTTCCCTATTTCTGTTGAGTTGTAATAGGTCACCAAAATCCCAGAAATACAGAATTTGAGAGTTGAAAGGGACCTCAGTTTAATATCAATCAATCAACATTTATTACAGTTGACTATATGCTGGGCACTATTTTAGTTACTTATTTAGCACCAAAATGTGTTCATCTAGTTTCTTTGTGAAGACATGCAAGGAAGAGATACCCACCAAATTCTGAATGGGTCTCACTTTTGAATAGCTTTTCATTAAAAGCTTTTCCTGCTAAGGACTGGAAACTGACCTCTTTGCCCTTTCTTCCCATTGTTCCTGTTACTGCCCTCTAAGTGCCTGACAATATAAGCGTAATCTCTTCTCTTGACATGGTAGCCTTTCAGATAGTTGTAAGAAGCAACCATGTCACCACTATGTGTTCCTTTCTCCTGGCTTAACATGCCAACTTTAACTGACCCTTATATAATATCAAATCAAGGTTCTTCAACATCCTCATTGTTCTCCTTGGGACTTTCCAATTCATCACTGTTTCATAAACTTTGACATTCAGTACTGACCATAATATTACAGATGAGCTCCAATGAAGGAGGAAGAATTATCACCTCCCTATTTCTATAAATTATACTTCTCTTAATGCAGTCCAAGATCTAATTAGCTGTTTAGGCTACTATACAATATTGACTCATTAAGATTACAATTCACAAAAATCTCCTAATATAAAAAAAAAACCCCACAAAAACAACTACTGCCTAAACTTGCCTCTCACGTCTTATACTTAGGAAATCTATATTTTGTAACCCAAATACAAGAATTTATGTTTATTCCTATTGAATTTCTTTTCTTTTTTTAAATTTAAATTAAATTTTATTATAGTTTGCATTATTCATTTCCACAAGATTTTGATTTACATATTTTCTCCCCCTCTTTCCCCCACCCACTGCCCCAAAACAGCCATCCCAGTGTGTCCCCGCCCCCCCCAGTCTATTCTCTCCTATGTCACTTTTCGGTAGGGCAGGATGGATCTCCCAACCGCAGTGCCTGTGTATCTCAATTTCCAGTTGGATGTAATCAATAATACTAATAATAATTGCATAGATAGATAGATAGATAGATAGATAGATA
>CM053587.1:233215966-233260378 GCA_028646515.1 Pseudochirops corinnae
TGCACTGTGCCACCTAGTTGCCTCAAAATAATGTTTTGAAATGTATAAAATAAAATACATCGGGTACAAGAAAAAATAATATTAAATGAACTGCCCAATGTCACACAACTAATAATTATCTTACAGAGGATTTGAACTCAGGTCTCCCTGATTCCAGGTTCAGCAGTGTATTCAGAGAGGTATAAGTAATGAATATATTCTGACAAAAGTGCAGACATACATGCACATGAAAAATAAAAGAATCTTAAATGTTCCATGCAAAGTATAGAATCATAAGGTCTCAAAACTGGGGAAAGTATCTCAGAGATGAACTAGTTTGATGCACACCTCATGATTGCTCTGTGCCTTCTGTAAAGAGGTCATCTTAACTTTCCTTGTAAACCTCCAATTAGAGAGAGCCTACCTTTTCCTAAAATATTGCACTTCACTACTGGATAGGTCAAATGCTAAGAAAATTCCTCTTTACAGTGTGTCTAGATCTGCTTGTCTGTAACTTCTACTGAATCCTTCTAGTTTTGCCTACAGGAGCCAAGCAAAATAGGACAGTGTTTCAAATATTTGAATACGAGTATAATTATGTAAATCAATCTATAAACATTTATTAAGTGCCTAAAATGTGTCAGGCATTGTATTAAGCCCTGGGGATCAAAGAAAGGAAAAAATAATTACTGCCCTCAGGGAGCTCACAGTCTAATGGGGGAAGAAAGCATGCAAACAACTATGTAAAAAACAACAACAACATCAACTTTATGCTGGTTAAAATGGAAATAATCAATAGAGAGAATGTGGGTTCAGGAATGGCTTTCTATATAAAATAGTATTTTACCTGGAAGTTGAAGGAAGCCGAGAGAGAGAGATTAGAAAGAAAAGTTTTCCAGGATTTGGGGACAGCAAAAAAACCCAAACAAACTCAGAATTAGAATATGGAATATCTTCTGGGAAGAACAGAAAGGAGGCCAGAGTCATTTATTGGAAGAGTCTTGGTATGAGGTGTCATATAAGGTGTTAGAAGGCTATAAAAGTAGAACATAAGGAGTGCGATTCAACAATGCAATTATAGTTTTCTCCATTCTGTACATGAGGACGGCAAACTTGCCCATTGTCAAACTGCTATTGTGCTACATTCCAGACTCAAACCCAGGTCTCCTGGAATGTTGTTTTCGGAGTGGGATAATTCTTGAAATAATCAATGCACATTTTAGTCTTGTGTGTTGGATAAATATGTACCCCATATTTCAAGGATAAATCTGTGTCTGTCTAATTTCTTAGATACAATCTGCCCACTTGGGCTTTGCCAACAGTGATCCTTTATAAGCCTAGTTTTGTTGGAGGATATAGGGAATATTCTCAAAAATAGTTTTGATAGAGAATTCGCACATCCATGGCAAAATACAAGAAATGTTCACAGTGTCATACAGTTGATTTAGCTATTTATGAGAACTACGAAGATGTTCCTCCCTACATCATTCTTCCTTTCACCAGCATTAGACTTATTATCTTTTAAATTGCTCTTTAATGTTAGCATGCATATATTATAAATATATTACATATATTTCCACTTTTGGTTTTGAGTTCACCCTCCAAAATGGTGATGGTGCAGTCATGATTTGTCTTCTTTCACGCTTACTTCACTTCCACTTTTTCTCCCTTTTTAGTTCTGGGACCATAAATCACGATCAAATCAATTCTTCTATTGTTCCTGAATGGGGATTTATTCACCATCCCTGAAACATTCTGTATCAAAATGCCTTTCCCCTTTTACAACTCCTTTTTTTGTGTTTTGTTTTGACTGCTCCTCCATTCAACTACTGGAGGATAGAGATTGTGTGTGTGTGTGTGTGTGTGTGTGTGTGTGTGTGTGTATGTATGGGCACGTGCATGCATGGACACATCTCAAGCATTTAGCAGTCAATCAGCAAGCCTTTATTAAGGGATTACTAGGTTCCAAATGTTAAAAATAAAAAAGAAATACAAAAACATATTCGGCTTTCAAGGAGTTCACAATCTAATCGAGGGGAGGGGACATGAACAATTGTGTCCTTTTAAAAAAGATAAGCAATGGACACATTGAAGGTAATTAACAGAGTGATAATATTAAAACTAAAAGAGATTGGAAAGGGCTTCTTGTAGAAAGTGGGATTTTATCCCAAGGACCAGATGGATTTTCAAATGAATTCTATGAAACATTTAAGGGACACAATCTCAATACTATATCAACTATTTGAAAGTTTAAAACATAGGTAACAAAGGAGTCCTACCAAGTTGCCTTTTATGGCACAAATCTGGTTTTGATAACTCAATAAGGGAGAACAAAAACAAAAATGAAAAAGAAAACTACAGAGAAATTTCATCAATGAAATATCAATATCAATGTAAATATTTTAAATAAAATTCTAGCAAGGAGATTACAATGTTATATCACAAAGATCTAACACTATGACTAAGTGGAATTTATACCAAGAATGTAGGATTGACTTAATATTAAGATAACTATCAGTATAATTGAACATGTCAACAACAAAAACATAAAAAAATCATATAATTATATCAATAGATGTAGAAAGAGCCATTAATACAATAAAATAGACATTACTATTAAAAACCACTAAAAGAAATAGGAATAAATGGAGCCTTTCTTAAAATGATTAGTAGCTAAAAAAAAAAAAGCAGAGATTATCTGCAATGGGAATAAATTTGAAGCCTTCGTAATAAGATTAGTAGTGATATAAGGATGTCCATAATAAATATTATTCAATAGTCTATTATAATTTCCATCTAAAGCAATGACAAGGAAAAAAAAAGGAACAAAGATAGGCAATGAGGAAACAAAACTATCACCATCCAAAGATGATATGATGATATACTTAGAAAACCCTGAAGAATCAACTAAAAAACTAATTGAAACAATTAACTTTAGCAAATTTGAAGGATACAAAGTAAACCAACATAAATGATCAGAATTTTTACATACTACCAATAAAACCCAGCAACAAGATATAGAAAGAGAAATTCAATTTAAAATAATTGCAGGCAATATAAAATACTTTAGCCTATCTGCTAAGACAAATCCAGGGATTAAATGAACACAATTGCAAAATACTTTTCACACAAATAAAGACATATCTAAACAACTGGAGAAGTATTAATTACTAATGGGTAGGCTAAAACAAATATAATAAAAATGACAATTCTAAGTTAATTTATTTAATGCCTTTCAAACTATCAAATAATTATCTTATAGAGTTTGAAAAAATAGCAACAAAATTACTCTAGAAGAACAAAATGTCAAGAATATCAATGAAATTAATTCAAAAAAATTAATGGCCTAGCAGTTCCAGATTTCAAACTAGGTTACAATCATCAAACCAATCTAGTATAGGCGAAGAAAAGAGTGGTGGATTAATGGAATAGTTGATGTATACAATATACACTAGTAAATAACCATAGTAATCTAAAATTCCAGTTTTCTAGGCAAGAACTCAACATTTGACAAAAATTTCTGGGAAAACTAGAAAGCAATTTAATCTATGTCTCTCAATCTATACCAAGATGAGGTCAAAATGGATAAATGATTTAGACATAAAGGTGATATTACAAGTCATTTAAGGGATCATAGAGAAATGTACCTGTCAGGTCTAAGGATAAGGGAAGAGGATATAACCAAACAAAAGATAGTAAACACCACAGGATAAAAAATGGATAATTTTGATTATGTAAAATTAAAAAGCTTTTTTACAAACAAAACTAATGCAGTCAACATTGGAAGGAAAATGGGAAATAGAAATAAATTTGTAGCAAGTTTCTCTGATAAAAACTTTATTCATAAAATATAGAGGGAGCTAAGCCTAATTTATGAAAATAAGAGCCATTCTTCTGTTGATCAATGGTCAAAGGATACAAACAGACAGCTTTTAGAAGAAAAAAAATCAAAGCTATCAACTATTATATTAAAAAAATTCTCTAAATCACTACTGATCAGATGAATACAAATCAAAATAACTCTACGATATTATGTCACACTTACCAGAGTGACAAATGTGACAGAAAAGGAGAATGAGAAATACTGGAGGGCATGTGAAAAATTTGGGACACCAATGTACTATTGGTGTAGTTGTGAGCTAGTCATTCTGGAGAACAATTTGAAACTATAACAAAAAGGCTTATAAAGCTGTGCATACCCTTTGACTCAGCAATACCACTAATATGTCTAGGTTCAAAGAGATCAAAGGAAAAGGAACTATTTGTACAAAATATTTATAGCAGTTCTTTTTGTGGTTACAGAGGTGGAAATTGAGAGGATGCCTGTCAATCTGAGAATGACTGAACAAGTGATATGTGATTGTGATGGAATACCATTGTACTATCAGAAATGATAAACAAGGTGATTTCAGAAAAAAACCTGGGAAAATTCATATAAACCTATGTAAAGTAAAGTGAACAGAACCAAGAAAGCATTGTATGCAGTAACAGCAGTAGTCTAAGGATGTTCCAGTGTGAGAGATTTAGATATTCTAATTCTTCTAATATTCTAATAAATATTCTAACAATGATTCAAGACAATTCAAAAGGATATATGATAGAAGATACTATCTACCTCCAAAGAGAAAACTGGTAAACTCTCAATGCAGAGTGAAGTACACTTTTTTCACTTTATTTTTATTGTTTTATGGGCACATTTGTTTTTACAACATGATTAATAAGGAAACATGTTTTGCATGATGTCACATGTATAACTGATACCTTTTTTTCTTTCTCAAAGAAGAAGTAAGGGTGGGAAGGAGAGAGAATTTGAAACTAAATCTTTTTTTAAAAATGACTTCAAATTATTTTTTGCATTTAATTGGGAAATATTTAACAAAATAAAAACAAAAACTAGTTTAAAAAAAGAAAGTGGAGTTTTATCTAGACTTTATATGTTATACATGTATAGGAAAAATCTTCATTTATTCACATTATCCCTATGAGACAGATGTTGTAACTGGCTGGTAGAATAGATAAAGTTTGAAACAGCATCAGAAAGTTCAAATCCATTTCAAACACTTAATAGCATTGTGGTATTTGACAAATCACTTTACCTCCTATCCTCAGTTTCCTCATCTATAAAACAGATATAGCAGGGTAGTTGTGGAATCAAATAAAATAATATAAGTAAAAGTCATTTGCAATATTAATATGTTGTCAAAATGGAAACTATCATTATTTTATAGGTGAGAAAATGGAGGGCCAGAGAGATTAAAAAATTTGCCATGGTCATAAAAGTAGTAAGGGTCAGAGATGATATTCCAACTAGGTCTTCCTGATTCCACGTCTAATATTCTTTCCCCATACAACACCACAATTGCTCACATAAATCAACTGCCACAATGTCCCTTGTTAACCTATCCCCTATTGGTAAATGCTTGAATTAAACAAATATTGCAATGATTTCTTTACAAGACCATTATTAGTTGTGAAGCTTGGGCTTTGATTCAGTGACTATAGCTCCTATCTGAGCTTTGAGTTGAGTTTCCTATTTCTGTTTCTCTGATAATAGATGACAATGTCTCTTCTGCTTCATGGGACTTTTCTGTGTCTGCAACACCTTCTGTTATCAATGAAATCTCTCACGAGCTTTCATATGTTCATATCGCAAGTGAATTCTCTCTTTCACTTCTAACAACACCTCTGAGCTCTGATTCTGTTCCACATGCTCTATAATGAGGTAAAACATTCTAATTGGAAAAGCAGCACCAGATCCTTGGTTTCCCAACAGAGCAAGATGTCACCATCTGCTACCCTGTCAGTGCAAGACACTGAGGTGTTATGCAACATTGGGACATATACTAGTTTTCATCCAGAAGCCTACATTTCCATTGTTTATCAAGCCCCCATAGCTCATCACAATGCATGAAAAAATTATGTCTCAGCAAAAATGTAAATATTATGGTGAGATGAATATTATTTTTGTTAAGAAGATTCAGATATATTAAATGTAGATAATATTCATCAAGATTATTAGATCTTTGAGAAGATCAAATGCAATATATAGGTAGTTAACAGCATAAATATAATTTATCATTGCAGCATTTTCAAGTCAAAGGGTGAGGAAATAAAAAGGCACTAAGGATGTGGGTGTATATAGTTGTTTCTTTAAATCATTTTTTTTTAAATCCAAAGGAAGAAAGGGGCATGAGTCTTCTGTAGGACATTGCTACCAAACAGTATTGTCTCAAGAATCCCAGGGCATTTTATTTTTCACAGGGTTATCATCAATTTTTATGAATCTCTGAATTCAAAATCCCTAAATTGTGGCATCTTCTGAAACTTCCAATGGAATTCTTAGAAGATCAGGGAAGACAAATAGAACTTAATTCAAGGAGAGGGGATAAACCCTGAACATTTCTTAAAAAGATTTTAAACAAATACTAAAATTTAAATACGTAATGAGAAAAGAAAAAGAATCATTATAAACTTAAATATAAAATAAAAAAAAAGAAAAACATGTCATGTGCACAGAAGAACATAGGAGAGGATTCAGAATATATAGCAATAACTTATTTCAAGAAAACCTATTTATTAAATACTGTATGTTAGGTTGAAAGCTATCCCTCTTTGTCTCCTTGTAGGTTTTCTTTTGTTCTCTGCTATATACTTTTTACTTTGTTCTTTTTCTTCCCTTCTTTGCCCTACCCACCACCCCAAGGCTATAATTGAACATGGATGTATTTATATATACATACACATATACACACATACACATAATATATACATGTATGTATACATATACACATCTATACACATAATATATACATGTGTGTTTACATATACACATATACACACCTATACACATAATATATACATGTACGTATACATATATACATATACACACCTACACACACAAACACATACACATACATATACGTATGCATATACTTTTCTTAAGAGATTTTACTCCTAATCTTGTTTTTGTTTGTGCATATCTCTTTTTCCCTATTTCTCCTAACTCCTCTTTTTACTTCTACATTCTACCTTGTTCACTTATTACTTAACCTGCTCCCACTCCAGCAATCTCTCCCTTAGCCTTCCATTCCCCTAAATATAAACACCCTTACATGTACCCCTTTGACCTATTCTGTCCCCTTCCTGTCTAAAACTCCCTCCCTTATCCTCCCATTCCCCTAAATCTAAATATCCTTCTATGTCTCCCTTTTTACCTATTCCCTTACCCTCCCCTCTAAAGATCCTCCTTTATTTTTCCCCTCTATCCCCTTAGAGTTTGATTTCTTTCTAAATTTAGAAGACTGTTATACTCTTATAAATGTATATGTATTTTTCCCTCTTAAAGCCATTCATGATGAAAGTAGATTTCCAGACCTAACAGCCCCCCTCACCCAATCATATTCCTTTGTATCAGTTCTTCCTCTTGCACCTCATTTGTATAAGACAATTACTCTTTTAGCTGTTCGTGAATGGTTTTACTTTTTGAAGTCATACCATATTCAGGTCTACCCGAATCTTTCTTACAACTACCTAATTATTAGTAAAAATCTCAGACATAGGTTTTACATTTTTCATACATAAAAGGTAAACATTCCATCCTTATATAGTCCCTTGTGATTTGTCATTGGTCTATACCTTATATTTCTCTTGGCTCTTGTATGTCCAATCTTCTACTGAGTTTAGGTCTGTTTGTTTTTTAAGAGAGTCCCGAAAGTCTGACAGTTGATCAAATATCCATTTTTTTTCATTCAGAATTATGCTTAGCTTGCTTGGCATGCTATTTTTGATCAGAGGCCCAGTTCTTTTGATCTTTGATACATAGTGTTCCAAGACCTAAGATCTTTTAGTGTTGCCAATGCTAGGTCTGTTGTTCTAATTATGGTACTGTCATATTCAAATTGTTCTTTCCTCATTGTTCCTAGTATTTTGTCCTTGATCTCAGGGTTTCAGAATTTAACTATAATATTTCTATGAGTTTTTCTTGTAGTGTCTCTTTCAGGTGGTGATCAGTAGATTTTTTCTATTTCTACTTTCCCCTCTTGTTCTAATGCTTCAGGACAGTTTTATTTCATTATTTCTTTTATTATTGTATCAAGATTCTTCTTTTGATCAGAACTTTCAGGTAGTCCAGTTATTCTTGTGTTTTCTCTTCTTGATCTGTCCTGTTGTCTAGATCCATTGTTCTTATGAGATGTTTCACATTCTCTTCCATTTTGTTCATAATACACACACACACACACACACACACACACCACTCATTTGTTTATTTATTTATTCATTTGTGTCTTATAACTTTGCTGGCTTCACTTTGCCCAATTCTGATTTTCAAGGAGTCTTTTTCTTCCTTAATATTCTGGATCTCCTTTTCCCCAAACAATTTTTGAAAGTAATTCAACAATCCAAGGGCACTGATTAACTACCTGCTCTATGCAAGACACTGTGCTAGGCTCTGGGGATAAAAAGATAATTTTTTTTTTGTAAAAATGTAGAAATTATCCTTTAATGGGTTGAACTTTGGAGCCCGGGGACTATTTTACACAACATTTTTTTTCTGATACTGAATTATTTGAATTATGATGTGAGAGTTCTTAAAACTCTCATATCCTTATATCTTGGTCAAGAATGCTTGGGGACTAGTCAGAGATTAATACCAGCAGATTCCTCATTAATGAAGTTTTTTTTCAACTTTATCCAGCTCCACTTTTATGAAGTAAAAGAGAAAAAACTATTGATATTAATATTTAGAAATTTAAAAAAAATTTAAAAATGGGGCAGCTAGGTGACACAGTGAATAGAGCACCAGCTCTGGAGTCAGGAGGACCTGAGTTCAAATTCAGCCTCAGATGCTTGACACACTAACTAGATGTGTAACCCTGGGCAAGTCATTTAACCCCAAGTGCCTTGCCTTCCCGCTCCAAAAAAAATAATGTTAAAGTGGCGTATAACCTTGCCTTATAGATCTGTAAATCTTCCTCCTCTATACATTCTGGGAGGTGAGAACCAAAACAAGTAAGAAGCTAGAGGGCTATCATGAATCTCAGCCTCTCCATTGGGAATGTCTGAAAAATAATAAATAGCATTAAACTAACCATGTTTAGATTATGGAGTCTAGCCTCAGAATGTTGCAGTGTTAAAGTTAATTGTAATCACCTCAGACCACCTTTTTGCCTCAGGTTTCCCTTTTTTTTTTCTTTTACATGAGGTAATGAACAGAGTTCTGGACTCTGGGGCAGCAGGTCTGAGGTAGAGCCTTGACTCTGATATTTTCTAGATATATGACCACAGGCAAATCTTTTAACCTCTCTGAGTCTCGGTTTTCTAATTCATCATGTGAGAAAAATAATACTACCTGCATTCATTTTGGTCTATTACTTTGCAATGAAATCTATTTCCTATCCAGGAAGCACTAGTAGCACAAGGACCTGCCAATAGGAATAGCTCTCTCAGAAGATCAAGTCAAGGGAGAAAGTATCAGGGCTGGCACCAAATGCTAGTGCTCAAAAGAGTGGTAATAGTTTCATCAATGACCTGCATGCATCAAGTCCAGAGATTTACTTGTGTGATGAGTCTAGTTCAATTTGATACTGTATCTGAATAGTTACTGCCACCTGTCACTGCTTTTCACCCCAGGCTTTTGTAAACTCTATTTCACAGCTACTCTGAATGGATGTTTTCATTCAACTGTAGAAATCACGTGGGCTAGTTTGAACTCAAATGAAAAGATGCAGGAGTAAGAAATACCAGATTTGGAGGAAGACAGGAATGGGAAGAAGGAAGAAGAATTGTCCCCACAGGACTACCTCATGAGCTGCGCCTTAACTATTGATAGTACTGCTGTTATACATAACTCCCCAGTGATATGTGATAGACTTGAGAGTTGACAGGATGGAATCAGGAACCAAGAGTGGGACTTAGCCCATCTCTTCCATTATAGGACCTAAGGATTTGATGTGGCTGCACAGCACTGGAGACTTTGACATTCATATTCAAAATTTTTGGCTATGGGATTCACCCGGGCAAGCATTGTAGATGGATGATCCAGGACAATGAATCATATCCGGGATAGCTGTTAACACAGGTTCTTTGATCTGCTTTTCTGAAGGAAAGCAACTCAAAAAGGGTTAACAATCTTACTTTAATAAAACATATTTATCATTTACTTAGTTCAGGAGAAAAAATCAGCACCCTGAACTTCAGAGAAAATACAAATAGAAATTACAAGCAGACAAAAAATACAGACAGAGAAAATAACACAATTCAATAGACCAACAGACAGGGCTTCTAGGTGTCTGACCATTACATACATACATAGTTATGAGAGAGAAGCACCAACATCTAGGTTTTCAAAGCTGAGGGGCTCAAAGGCTACCCAGTGCCCTTCTTCAGGGTTAGAGGACATCACAACCTTCATGACCCACTGTCTCATTACAAAGAGGCAAAAGGTATGGGCCTTCCTGTACAACAAGCCTCCCCTAAGCAAGTTTCTCTTATTAGACTCCAAGTGAAGCCCAATAAGGGGGCAGGGAAGATCTTTAAATTTCCTAGGCCTATTAAGGGGCAGGGAAGATTTTCAAATTCCCTTACCATTATATGGGGGAGGTTCCAAGGTGGACCTTGTATTCCTCAGATGGAATAGAATCAGTACCAGGTACTTTGCCATAGAAGAGGAGATTAATGGCATCCAAAACTTCCTCCTTAGTTTTAAGTTTAGTTAGAGAATGATTCACTTTAACCTGAAGTATACAGTCAGTGGCTTCAGCATTGATTAATGATAGCCTGTTGATAATACTATGGAAGTGTTTAGCCTGTCTCTCCAGGATCATGTCCTTATCACTAATCAATGTGGTGACAAAAGCACCTATGCACTATTAGGTCTTTGGCCCATAAATAGCCTTCAGGGCATCATAAAAGCATTTTGGATTGTTACTATTGGTGTAAAACTGACTTTCTTCTGCCTTTTTACTGAGCTAAGAATCCTGCACCTCTCTAAGCTTTGTGTACACTTTACTTTTGATGAAGTTAAACACTGACTTCTTAAATATGGACAAACTATTCTGCTTGCAAACTCTGGGAAGTTCTGATTTTTCCTTTAGTAGCTTCTGAATTTCCCCTTCATTTTCATCAAACCAGCCTTGATGTTCTTGAGTGTTCTAACTGAGATAAGTAAATGTAGTGCTGTACAACAAATCTCTGAAAATTGCCCACTCCTTTTCTGCTCTACTATTGTCAGTTGTGTGCTGATTCAGTTTTCCCTCCAAGTTAGGAACAAACTGTTCAGGTTGGAGACATTTAGTCTTCTGGTAGTCATGCCTTGGGGCCACTGCTTTTGTTGAATATAAATGTTTAGTTTGGAGAGAATTAGTCTATGATAAGTCCAGCACTCTGTTTCATACATCACTTCTGCCACTCTCAGATCCTGTCTATATCTTTTCCTTACAATGACAGTCTGTTGGGATTTTTTGGGAGGGGAGAAGACATTCATTACATATGATGTAATGGTAATGTAATTTGAATTTGAAGATCTGTTTGTATTGTCAAAGGTAACAGGTACTTAGGATTTAGTAATTAATCAAACCTCTGTTAAAGAAACAGAAGGTATGAACCCCTGTTGCTGATGTAACTGGAAAGGGTTGAAACAGGAAATGGCTGAAAGAGGAAGAACCTAAAGCTGTGTGTATATAAGAAGAAGCCCCTGCTGGGTCAGACAGATCTTCTTTGAGCCAGGTTTTGGAGGCTGAGAAAAAGAGGCCCAGGATGGAGAGAATGATTTTTACTTTGAGAACCTGGATGAAGTCATTTTGATTCTAGGAACCAGCTGAAACTTCTGCTGAGTCCAAGGGCCAGCTGGAGCTTCTGAGGAGCTGCTGAGGAGCTGCTGAGTCTGGGTACCAGGCAAATTGCTGAGGATTTCCAAGGACCAGCTGGAGCTTCAGAAGACTGAGGAAGCATGACTGGTGCGAGTATTTTGTCTGTTTGTGGCTTTGTTAAGCCTTGACTTCCTGGGAACAGAGACTGTGAAGGACATAAGGTGGATTGGACACTCTGAGCTTCAGCGTGGAACAGGAACTGCATGGAAAGCTGGGAGCTGTCTGCCTCTGAACACAGGTGACAGTTTGGTGAATCCAGGTAGAAGCTGGGACCATGGAAGGGGATCCAGGGAATCTGAGAGCCTACCCCGAATCAAGCTGAAAGAAGACTTTACTTGGATACTGTGTACTGACTGAGAAGATTGTTATTTATTTGTGACCAAGAGGTAGATGACCTGTGTATTTTCTGATGATTGAATAGTGAATGATGACTGAATAGTGACTGATTTGTAACTTACTATGCCCCATGAATGGGGAACTTTGGCTATTGTATTTTGTGACCCTTAAGGAGGCAAACCTTGAATGATTGAGTTGATTGAATGATTGATGAGTCTAAGTTATTGATTGACTAAATGATTGTACTTTGTTCAAAACTATGTGACCACTATGGTGAAAACTGTGTGGCCATTTTAGTGATAAGTTCTTGTGAATGCTATATTTTGATTTTCTGTGATAAGTTGCAACATTGTGAATGCTGTACCTTGATTTTCTCTGAATGTTTTGCTCTGATTTGTGATTGAATAGAGTGTTCACTATACTATGTAATCACAACCTTGAAAGCTGTTCACAGTAGCATTCTTCCAGAAAGCTGCTTATACTTGACTTAACATAGGCATATAAGATTCTTGACTAGATTAGTTTTGATTGCAAATTCTAAGCCACTTCACAGTGCTTCCCATCATGACAGCCACTCTAGAAATATGTTTGTCCAGCTCTAACTTTGGTAAGCTAGTCTCCATTTGCCAGGTTTGTTTCGCTCCTAGTTGGATGCAATACCTAATGAATTCTCTCACAAGAGTTGTTTGTCTTTCAGGTCTATTGGATTTCATGTTATCCATAAACATGCACATATTCCATGTACTAGTAGTGAGTGAAATCATATTTGCAAAAGTTTTTTGTACATTTTTTGTGTATTTTAACTACAGGGTGATCCCTGCTGCTGTGGCAAACAGGCCAGGGTTGGAATAAGCAGAAAAAATTAAGGGCACATTTTCTAGCCCCTTTTTATGCCAGGAGGAGTGGTGCAGTCCTTATAAACAGCTATGCATACAACTCTGGGGCAAATGTACCTCATCATTACTTTAGTCCATTGAGACTGGGCCATTTGGGTACAGGGTTGTGACTAAGTTCCCAGTGTGTCAGCATCTGTTCCTTTGTCACTTGCCTGTCACCACAAGATTTTGAGGTAGGTAAAAACAGTAAAATTGTATGAATACTGCCTTTGGAGCGGAGAGTGATATCTTTTAACTTGAATTTAAGTGAATAAATTGGATTTAAGTGAGGCAGAGTTGTTTGAAGTCACTGGCTTCACTTTACTTTCCAGAGTCATCAGAATCCAGTGGCAAGACAAAAGTTAAAACAATTGGTGATGACTCAGGATGTAGTAGATGACCTTAACATCTCTAAGGACTCCACAGTGATTGCTCCAGCTACCTTCATGGCCATGGGAACAAATTGTTTTTATTTCCCAATTTCACCAAGAGAAGTCTTCACATGTTTGGGGTAGACATTCCTGATCCCAACTTACCAATGGGTTTGGGATCCTTTGGTTACCCTTAACCTGGTTTAGCCAGTCTGCCAAAATGATTTACTGTGGTATGGTCACTGTGCATGTTGTAGTTCTTGGAGCCACAGGTGAGAGTTAGGTGGATCAGGTAGACACCAAAGCTGGAAAGCAACCCTGAAAAAGCCTCAGCAGTGCTCATGCCAGAGGTACTAGTCTTCCTTGAACACCTCAAACACCAGTGATGGTATTTCTGGGCTCAAAAGGTATGTACAGATTCATAGTCCTTTAGGCATATTTCCAGATTGTAATTCAGAATGATATTTAATTTGCATTTCTTTAATTGATATTGATTTAAAGCATTTTTTCACATAACAATAGCTTACATTTCTTTTTTCTGAAAACTGCCTGTTCATATCCATTGGTCATTTATCAACTGGGGAAAGATTCTTTTTTTTTTTTTTTTGGCATGCCTCTTTTATGGGAGAAAAATTTCCCCATTCTACTTTTCCTTCAACCTATTTCTTCAGTTTTTTGGAGATCTTTTCAAGGTAATTGACTCACATCCATACCCTTTGTCTATGTAATTTCCTTTTAACTTTCCTAATAATGATAATGTTCTTCGGAGTTCCATATATGTAAACAAATTGACTTTATTGAATCCCTTTCATGATTGCTTTTTTTTAATAGTTCTTTTGAGTCCTATATTTGAATGTTAGTTTTTCTCTTCAGCTTTGGCTTTTTCATCAAGAATTCTTGAAATTTTCTATTTTGTTAAACATCCATTTTTTACCCTGAAAGAATATATTCAATTTTGTTGGGTAGGGTATTCTTGGTTGTATTCTTGGTTCCTTTGACTTTTGGGATATCAATCCCTCTTCTCCTTTAATGTAGAAGCATCTAAATCTTTTGTGATTCTGATTGTGGCTCCATAATATTTGAATTGTTTCCTTGTGCCTGCTTGCAATGTTTTTTCCTTGTCATGGTAACTCTAGAATTTGTCTATATTTCTTGGGGTTTTCATTTTGGGATGTATTTCTGGGGATGATTTGTGGATTCTTTCAGTTTCTATTTTACCCTCTGGGAATTCTGCTTTTTTTTTTTTTGTTGACTCATTTTTTTTCTAAACTATTTCCTGAATTTGAATTTTGTGTTAAAGAAGGATTCTTCTCCCATGGAAGTGGAGAGGTACTGTCACTAGCATTAGGCTTTCTCATGCTGCTATTCCAAAGTTAGCTCTTGGGTTCTGCAAGTTTTTGGCGCTTCCAAGTTTGTGTGATCCAGGGAGATGTATGGTCACTAATGTCCTGGTCTGTGCTCTAGCCTTTGTCTAGGAAAGGCCATTATTCCCTCTAGCCACAAATAGTAGCCATCCTCTTGGCCCTGGAACTGTGACTAGGTCCTCTGTTCTCCTGCAGCCACAATAGCTAGCTCTCCTCTTTTTCTTAGAATAGAGATCAGTGTCCCTGCTCCCTTTTAACTGACCATAAGCACTCCTCTCTGTCCTGGAACTACAACCCAGAACTGTGAATGGGCAATAGAGTTGCCAGTTAACACCAGCTGCACCCAATGCCAGCAAATGGTGTCCTGTAATCTCTTTCTGACCATTTGTCTAATCCTTTTTACCATTTCTGTGCTGTGAACTCCTAAAGCTGATCCTGTTCCTGGTGCTCTTACTGCCACTATTTGTATGGACTCTAGGCAGATCTCCACCCAATTGTCACAGATCTCTCCTGCTGACCTCTTACGTTTTCTTAGTCTGATAATTGTCTCACCTTCACCTTTTGCTGGTTCTGCAACTCTCAAATTTGATTTGAGGTCTTATATTAAAGTTGTTTTGGGAATATGTTGAGAGAATTCTACTGGGCTGATGCCTCCAGTATACAATATTGGCTTTAGCCCTGGAGGGTCATTTTTAAAAATTATGTTTTGAAGTTATGGTCAAAGATATTGGCAATCTGGTCACAAACTGAGAGAAATATGTAGGAACTTGGTCTAATTACAATAACATGTTTATAGGTCCATGTAGAAAAGGACCTGTTGATGAACATAGAGATGTTAGTGGTGGCCCTAAGTAGATTAGTAGGTTATTTGAATGTATTATCCTTTTTTTGTCCTTGGCATTATTGCTAGAAATATGTCAGCAAAATGTCAAGTTTCAAACAAAAAAAAAACAAAAGTGCAATACTAAATATCCTTTGTCATTTCAATGATTCATTTATTCATTCTAAAAATGGAATAATATTTCAAATAGTTTCTTTTGGCCCTCCGATCTCTTAAGTTCTTAAATCTGTATTAAATATTAAATAGAAAAATCTTCCAAAAGAAATTTTTATATTTTGTTTTCTGGGGGAAGGAATGACCTTTAGAGAATTTACAATAAGTCTCTCAGTGTGCATTTTATCTCTACAGTCTGAAACTTGATAAAATAGAACTCATTGTATTTCCTCAGAATCCTCTTTCCAAACCATACTCCACATAGTTAACAAATTGACATTCTTAAAACACAAATATCTTCAATGTCTCCCTATTGCTTCTAGAATAAATCATTAACTCCTCAGTCTGGCATTCTGAATTGCCTGGATCCTGAATTGATATTATCCAAAACAAATGTAATTGATTTCGATGTAAAGTAAGAAATATTTATCTTACTCAGAGGTCAGACTTTAATTATGAAACACATATTGTTTTTCAGTCATGTCCAATACTTTATGACTCCATTTGGGATTTTCTTGGCAAAGATACAGGAGTTGTTTGCCATTTCCTTCTGCAGCTTATTTTACAGATGAGGAACTGAAGCAAGCAGGGTTAAGTGACTTGCCCAGGGTCATATAGCTAGTCAACATCTAAGTCCCAATTTGAATGCAGGAAAATGACTCTTCATGACTCCAAGTCAAGCAATCATCTCTCTAGCTTTACTGAAATTCTTCAAAAGTTTTTTGACTGGAAAAAACATTCCTCTAGCCACCAGTCTTCTGCTGAGGAACTTAACTGATCTAGCCATTGTGTAATAGATTTGTGCTTGAAGGAAAGCACCACTAAATGGATCAATAATTTTGGGGCTGGCAGAATGCCATTATTAAGGCAGGAACAAGGACTCTGAGAATTGCTTTACCTCTCTTTTATTCTTGCTGCAACTTAATTTACATACCAATCACAGATCCTTTTCTCTTTGCTAAAGCAAAGAAATTGAACTGGATTGGCACTAAGGTCTAGTCCATCTCTAGTTTTATGATCGGTTCAAATGTTATCAGGAAAAGGGAAGTGTCATCATCCTAGTTTCCCACATAGCACTTGTGAAATATAATCCCTAAAATGCGTTTTGAACCTACACATTCATGATAGGGATTGTTTGGACCTAATGGGACATTTTCCACACATAAATCAGTTAGTTGATTGGTACCAAGAACTTAAAATCAGCATCAGTCACAGGTTGTCAACAGGATAGATTTAATATTAATTCAGGAAACTCTCTTAGCTTTTTGCTCATTACAATTCTGGGAGTAGTGGCTCATAGCATCAGCTATACAGAAAAATAATGGCAGAGTACATTTGTCAAGGAGAGGTCTCATAGTCCTAAGAGATGGGAGCAAAGAGTAGCAGATGGCCCTGAGGAGGTGAAGCTCAGCAGATGCTAACAGAAATCATTTTGACAAATACAAGACCAGCAAATACTCAGTAGAGATGTCAAAGAGTAGTGATGTTATGTCCATTAGGGTAGAGGTGTGATACTCAACAGAGAGAATCATAGAGAAGACCAATATCACCAGAAGACATTAGCAGTTCTTCAGTATTTGTTGGCCCAGTCGCATGTGTGCTCTGCTTATATATGTACTTTTGCATGTGTTATTTATGCATATTCCCTGTCCACGTGGATTGCTATCACAGATGCCCTTCTACTGTGTGCATTGGCCATGTCCATAAATGTCTTTTGTTACCTTCATGCATTTTCTCTGGTCACATGTGTTCCCTTCGTACAGAAGCTCTCCACACATGACCCTTTATTGTATGTGTTCTCTGCATATGTGTTGCCTCTCTATTGGTGGTGGGGTGGTCACATTTCTAGCTTCATAGTACAAGCCAGAGAGGATATTCTTTTGCCAAAGCCTTCAGAAACCTAGATTCATCCTCACATCTCAAAAGGCAAACATTAGGAATGAGACTTTAAGAGATACATGCTCATGTTTCTCTTTTTAATTAATGTTCATGCACTCTCCCTTTTAATCAACCCCTTTGGTAATTGCAGTTGTTAGAATAAAGCCTGTAAGAAGTAGCTAGAGAAAGAATTGTGGCCATGAAAGAGCACTGAATTGGAAATCAAGAGAAATGGTTTGCACTCCCCACTCCAGTGCTAACTAGCTGTGTGGCTTCAGACACATTAGTTATCTCATCAATAAAATTAATGAATTGAGCTAGAAAATCTCTACAATCCTTTCTAGATCTAAAATGCTAAGAAGAAAAGAATAATTTTAATCTAAAGTATAAAATTGGCTTTCTACAAATTGATATTTTCAGACACATAAAATCCTTTCTGAAAAAGCCTAGAAAATAATTATTAATTGTTCCCTTCCAGTACCCTAACTTTCTATTTATTCTTAAGGATTTTTGTCTTCCCATATGCAATTTATAAAAAGAACAAAACTGCACCCACAGTTGAATGCCAGATTAGAACCTCCATATTTCCATATTATGCAAAATAACCTCTCTCTTCTCTTTCTCTCTCCCTCTCTCTCTCTCTCTCTCTCTCTCTCTCTCTCTCTCTCTCTCTCTCTCTCAGGATTGATTGCAGATCCATTCATCCATCATATTACACCTCAGATTATTGATGTGTATCTTTGGAACATACTCATTCTGAACTATGCTTTGTCCTAAATTTGTAACCTTTCTGTTGACTAATTTAGCTAATGAAGTTTTCTGATTAGACATGGGATAACATTAGGGCACACTATCCTTGAGGAAGCAAGTGGGTCTAAGTCTGTGAGAGTAAACTTAAAGGCTGAAGCACAAATTCATTTTTTAAAGAGGGAAGAGGTATTTAACCTTCCCTCAGAAACAGTGAAATGTAGAATGTTAAAACAGAATATGCAGATTACCAAGATTGTCTTTCCTCAGGCTGAATAAGTTTCTCAGTTCAGAGGGGGTGGCATTCCATCCTACATTCCAGCTCGCCTGCAATCTGTTCCTGATGGGACCGGCCATCTGTTTTGCCGGCACAACCTTACAGTTGACTGTGTGCTTATTCACAGATGTAAGTAGGTGGTTGACTACAGGTTTCTGACTTCAACTTGAATACAAGACAAAGTGGCACATTTGCAAAGATGCAAGCCCCCACTGTGCCCTTATCAGACCCTTTTTCCCTCCTGGATTTACAGGGTAGCTTCCACGGACTGAAACTGCAGAGATTCCTGCTATTTGTGCCAGTCACAAGCAGAATTAAAATGTTCAGAAGGTTTCAGAGTACTAATAATAGGAGCTATGGTCTAACTAACTAGTCTCCCTGAGACAATGAAACTGTTCAACCAATAGAAAAGGCATGGGTTTGGGGCAGCATTGTTACCAGTCAATAGGTGTTTTACTCAGGATTGCTTTCTGTTCCCTGATTCCTCATCTCTCAGCTGGTGTTAATGTCTGACACAATGCTATCCCTGCATCTGTGTCCATCCCTGCCACTCACTATGTGAACAACCCAGCCTGAAATTGACTTCCTTTGATTGCTTGGTAGGGTGGCTCACCTATTTTATAGATCACAGGGTTTAGAATTAAAAGGGTACTTGGACGCCATGAACTTTGTGAATTTCAAAGCACTTTTTGTTCATGAATTTTATGTTCATAATTCAAAGACCTATAAATTCATCTGTATGGGGATAGATAATTAGTTAGCACAGTGGTTAGAGCACTGGGCCAGGAGTGAAGAAGACCTGAGTTCCACTTCAACCCCAGGTACTGCCTAAATGAATGACCCTGGACAAATCACTTAAACTCTGTCTGTTTCAGTTTCCTCATCTATAAATGGAGATGAAAATAGCACCTAATTCCTGTAGGGCAAATGAAAAAACACCTATAAAGCCTTTTGTAAAACTTAAAGCACTAAATAAATGCATACATTTGTGTGTGTATGTGTATATACACATTTATAAACACCTATCTATATCTCTATATCTCTATATATGTATACACACACATCCATCCATACTTCAACTTGAATATAGCAAGATAAGTTGGTACATTTTCAAAAATACAAACATTGAGGTTTAAGCCCATGGAGATAATAATGGTGGAAAGACTGAGGAAAAAGCTCTCTATAGAAAAGAATACTTGAACTAACTCTTGAAGGAAGCTAGAAATTCTAAGAATTGGAGATGATGAAGGGAAACATTCTAGATATGAAAACAACTTGTGAAAAACCATGGGCATAGATGATAGAATGTCATCTATAGGGAACAGCAAGTAAACCAGTGTATTAGAAACAGTTAAAAGAGTGTGAGGCATACAGAGAAAGAATTATGGAGTCTGAATGCACATCAAAGCATACTATTTCCTCTCTCTTTTTTTTTTTTTGTTTCTTCTTTCTCCTGGATCATTCTATTGGTTACAATTCTTCTTTGCAATGTTATTGATGTGCAAATATGTTTAATGTGAATGTATATGTAGTGCCTATATCAGATTGCATGCCATCTTGGGGAGTAGGAGGAGAGGAAGGGGGAGAAAATTTGGAACTTAACAACTTGTGGAATGGAATGTTGTAAACTAAAAATAAATAAATAAATTTTTAAAAAGCAAAAAAATAAATAAAGGATGTGAGGGGAATAACTTGAAATCATTCTGGATAAATGATTTGGAGTCCTATTGTGATGATTTTAGATGTCAAGCAGGGTGATTTGAATTTTATACAAGGAATAATGGAGAGTTAATGAAGACTCTTGGGCAAGGTCATGACAAAGGCATATCTGTGCTTTAGGAATATCAAATTGGCAACTACATGGCAAATGGAATGGAGAGGGGGAGAAGCTTTTTTTTTTTAACATTTTTTTTATTTGAAGCTCCAAACTCTTCTCCTCCATTCAACTTCTCTCCCTTTCATTAAGAAGGCAAACATTATAATATACATTACACATGTGAAGCCCAGCAAAACATTTCTATATTAGCCATGTTGCCAAAAACAAAAGCAGAAAAAATAAAGTGAAAAACAATGTATTTAAATATGTATTCACAGTTCATCTGCTTTGTCTCTGGAGGTAGGTAACATTTTTCATCATTAGTCTTTTGGAATTGACATAGATCATTGCATTGAGGAGAGCAGCTAAATCTTTCCCAGTTGATTATCATTATAGCATTGCTGTTACTGTGTATAAGACTCTCCTTGTTCTGCTTATTTCACTTTACATCAATTCATATAAGTGTTATTAGATTTTTTGAAGCAAAGACAAGGAACAGTTTGACATGGGGAGACTGGTTAGGAAACTCTTAGACTGGTTCAGAGAACAGGTGATGATAAAGACCTGAATGATGGTGGTGGCCATCAGAATGGAGAAAAAGGAATATAGGGGAGAGATTTGAAGATAGAATCACTACCTGGCATGTAGTAGGCCCACTTCATAAATATTGATTGATTGAATCAACAAGATTTCACAATTGATTAGAGATGGACGATAAGGGAGAGACAAGAATTGAGGATGTCTCACAGGTTGTAAAGAAGGGTGACTCATATAGTTATTAAATATAATTCTTAACTTAATCTCACAATATCTTTTTTTGGCAATGACTTGCTTCATCCTGTTGATCGTGTTGCTGTATCTCTAGTTCTCTTCCCCAGGTCCTTAAGCAGTCATTTCTGGTCTAGCTACTAACTCTTACAAAATACTTTCCCCCTTCAGAAATGACAGGGACCCAGTAACACTCCATTATAACAGTACTACTAATGAAACAAAATGAAATCTAGATTGTAAATTTCCTGTGAAATAATACAAAGATGTACCATGACATAGCCTTTGAACTATGGACTAGTAATGAAAATAAAATATTTTTTTGCATTTTATAGTACTTCACAGGATAATAGAAACAGAACTGAAAGGAACCTTAGAGGTTGACATTTTTAATCCCCTTCATTTTAATGATGAAGAAACTAAGGTCCAAGGAGTTTAAGTATCTTGCCCAAGATCATACAGCCAGTAAATCAGAGGAGGGAGTCAAATCTATACCTTTCTTACCTCAAATTCAACCTTTCACTCACTATGTCATACTGCTACACCTGAGTGTTAATGTTCTTTAATCAGCAAAAATGAGGACTGAGTGATGGGACATTTAGATGCATTGAAAATTGGTTGCACAGCTGTTATAAAGAGAGATGATTAATGTCTATTTACAATTTGAGAAGGAAGTAGCAGGAATAATGTCATAGGATTCTGTCCTCAGTCCTGACCCTTCCAATATTTTCTTCAATGTTTTGAATGAAGATAAAGAAAGAAAACTATAAAATCTGTAAATGACATAAAATTAGGAGCAATAGAAAATACATTTAAAGAGAGAATGAAATGTAAATAACCTAAAGGTTTGGTATGACAGGATTAGAAACCAAAAAGAAAAATTTCTAATAGGGATAAATATAAATTTCTGCATTTATTACAAAAGAAATCAATAGCACAATTACAGTGTAGAAGGATATTTGAATAGCAGTTAATATAATAAAGTCTTAAATGTGGTATTTTTGTTGATCATAAATTTAATTTGTCAGTAGTATAATGTGGCTATTAAAAAAAGCTATTTACTATTTGGAAACTTTGATAACCCTCTCTGTGTTCTCCAATGGTCAAATTACATCAAAAGGAATGCTGTTCCTATCATGGTTTATCACACTTTAAAAGTATAATTGGCAAGATAATCAAGGTTTAGAAGAGGGTGAGCAAAGTGATCTAAGGCATTTGAAACCCAAACCCAAACAAGGAATAGTTGATGGAATTACAAATATTTAATCTAAAGACCTGGTACTCTTGGTAATATAACCATGACAGTTGTCCACAAATATGGGATACATTGTCCTCTGTAAGAGAGATGAGATTTAATATGCGTTTCTTCAGAGCACATTTCTTTTTTGTTATTAATTAATTTATTTTTAGTTTGCAACATTCAGTTCTACAAGCTTTTGAGTTAGAAATTTTTTCTGCCTTCCTCCCCTACCCCTTCTCAACATAGCATGCAATCTGATATATAGGCTCTACCTAAACATTCACATTAAACATATTTTCACATTAATCATGTTGCAAAGAAGAATTATAACCAATGGAATATACCACACAAAAGAAGAAACAAAACAAAACAAGAGAGAGAGAGAGAGAGAGAGAGAGAGAGAGAGAGAGAGAGAGAGAGAGAGAGAGAGAAAGTGCAAATATCATGCTTCAATCTTCATTTAGACTCCATAATTCTTTCTCTGGATGTGGATAGCATTTTGAATCATGAACCTTTTGGAGTTGTCTTAGAACCTTGCATTCCTGAAAAGAACCAAGTCAAGCAAAGTTAGTCATCACACAAAGTGACTGTAACTGTATACAATATTCTCCTGGTTCTGCTCCCCTCACTCAGCATCAGTTCATATAAATCTTTCCATGTTTTTCTGAAGTCCACCTACTCATCATTTCTTATACATCAATAGTATTCCATTACATTAATATACCACAACTTGTTTAGCCATTCCCCAATTGATGGGCATCCGCTCAATTTCCAGTTCTTTGCCTGTAATGGCAAGCAAACAAGTACTTAACACCTTGTTTCAGTTGAGCCCTGCCCTTGATTATATCAAGTGTTTGTTAAGAAACAGAACTTGTGAAACCCATAGTGGGAGGAACTTGCTGATGCAACAGGAAGGGATGGAACAGAGAGGAGCTAATGACCATATATAAGGAGAAGCCCAAGCTGGGAGAGAGCAGAACTGAAAAGCAGAATGGATATGGAGGATGGCACTCTGTTTTTCTGTTTTGTCTGTGTTGAGTTTTGCTTGTAATACTTTGTACAGAAGCCCTGGGACCTTACTGGAAACCTTGAAAGAAGACTTTCTTGTTGTTTGTTTACAAAAGTCCTGGGAGAATGGTTTCAGAGGTCCTGAGCCTATCCTGATTATGTGTGTTGAGTTCTCAGATCTTGTTGGTGGGTCTGTGTTGATTTCACAGGCAGATTGATGATGGTGCCAGCAATGTGCATGAATGTTATCATGGCTCTGTTAAGCTTTGTCTTCCAAGAAACAGAAACTGTGAAGGACTTGAGGTGGGCTGGACACTGTCAGCTTCAATATGGAACTGGATAAGGAACTGGACAAGGAGCTGAGAGCTGTTTGCCTGTGAATCCAGGTGACCATTGGGTAGATTCAGGAAGAAACTGGACCCATGGAAGAAGAACCATGGAATTTGGGAGCCAGCCACTAGTCAAGATGAAAAAAACCTCACCTTAGGTACTTACTGATGACTGAGAAGATCAAGATTTACTGTGGCCTAAGCATGGAAGAACTTTGTACTCTATACCTTTTACCTCTTAAGGATGATTGAGTTAAAGATGATTGGAAATTAATCTCCAATCAAGAAGAAAGAAGACTTTTTGACTGAGAGATTAAGACAATGTGACCTAGGGGTGGAGAACTTTGACCTTTGTACTGTGTGTCCCTTAAGGAGGCTTGCACCTTAAAGACGATTGAATTAAGGACTTCTTGAGTGATATCTTTTGCTTATAACTATGTGGCCACTTTGGTGAAAACTATGTGACTATTTTAATGATAAGTTGTTATGTTATAGTACTGTAAGTGCTGTATTTTGGTTTCTGTGAATGTTTTGCATTAATTTGCTACTGAATAAATAGAGAGTTCATTATACTATGGGATCAGAACCTTAGAGCTATACATAGCAGCAGTCCTCTGGAAAGCTGCTTGTGCTTGGCTTTACATTGCCATCACAAAAAGGACTGCTACAAATATTTCTTTATTTGTGGGTTCTTTTCTGATTTGTATGATCTCATTGGGATACAGTCCTAGAAGTGGTATTGCAGGGTAAAAGGGTATGCACATTTTTACAGCCCTTTGGGCATAGTTATAATTTGCTCAGAGCACATTTCTTGGGACCATTGTGTTGAATGCAGAATCCTGTTCAATATTAATGAAAAACTATCTAACAATTAAGGCTGTATGTTGAGATAATTAGGATTCACAGTGTACAGGAGGGTGGATTTTTTATTGTGGCTTTTTCTTTTAATTAATTAATTTATTTACTTTTAGTTTACAACATGCATTTTCACAATCCTTCCCTCTCCTCTCCCCACCCCTATGACTGCATGCAATTCAAGTTCTACAAATACCTTTGAATTAAACATTAGTAAAGTTGTAAAGAAGAGTTATAAGCAATGGAGTGAACAACAAGAAGGAAGGAACAAAACAAAATGAAACACAAAAAAGAGAGAACAAGTAGTTCGCTTCAATCTTCACTCAGACTCTGTAGTTCTTCTGTCAGATGTGGACATACCTTTCCATCATGAGTCTTTTGAACTCGTCTTATAACCTTGCATTGCTGAGAGGAGCCCAGTCTATCAAAGTTGGTTATCGCAAATACATTGTGTTTATAATTATGTACAAAGTTCTCCTGGCTCTGCTCTCCTTAATCAGCATCAGTTTATAGAAATCTCTCCAGGTTATGATAAGTCCATCTGTTCCTTATTTCTTATAGCACAATAATATTCCATTACATTCATATATCACAAGTTGTTTAGCCATACCCCAAGTGATGGGCATCCCCTTGATTTCCAATTCTTTGTCACCACAAAAGGTACATACAGGTCCTCATCCAGCTTGTATGATCTCTTTGGGATACAGCCACAGAAGTGGTATTGCTAGGTCAAAGGGTATGGACATTTCTATAGCCCTTTAGGCATAGTCCCAAATTGCTCTCCAGAATGGTTGGATCAGTTCCCAACTCCACCAACAATGCATGTGTGTCAATTTTTTTTTCCACATCCTCTCCAGCATTTAATATTTCTGCCTTTCTGCACTGGATTGTAGGGTTTTTATTCCCTAGGACATGGTTGATTTTGGTGTACATGCAATGTACTGCTGACAAGAAGAAATATTCCTTTTTATCCCCATTCACTTTTCTCCAGAGGTCTATCACATCTACCTTCTCTAAAATTCTATTCCCCTCCTTAACTTCTTTCTTGTTTATTTTGAGGTTAGATTTATCAAGTTCAGAGAAGGGAGACTGAGGTCCGCCACTAGTATAGTTTTGCTATCTATTTCTTCCTCTATTTCCCTTAATTTCTTCTCTAGGAATCTGGATGCTATACTACTTGGTGTATATATATTTAGTAATGATACTGCTTCATTTTCAGTAGTTATTTTAGCAGGATAGAGTTTGCTTTCTTATCTCTTTTAATTAAGTCTATTTTTGCTTTTGCTTTATCTGAGATAAGGATTGCTACCCCTGCTTTTTTTTTTTTACCTTAGCTGAAGCATATGTTCTACTCCAATCTTTTACCTTTACCCTGTGTGTATCCCCTTGTTTCAAATGTGTTTCTTGTAGACAGAGTATTGTGGGATTATGATTTTTAATCCATTCTGCCATCCACCTCTATTTTATGGGAGAGTTCATCCCATTCACATTCACAGTTATGATTACTATCTATGTCTTTCCCTCCATCCTATTTCCTCCCCGTTTATGCTTTTGTTTGTCCCTTCTCCCTTCCCCTCCTTAAGAGTTTTCCTCTTGACCACCACCTCCCTCAGTATTCCCTCCCTATATTCCTCCTTCCCTTTACTTACCCTTTCTCTTCACTACTTCTTCCCACCCTTCTAACTACCACCCCCCTTTTCCCTTCTTTGCCCTCCTACTGCCTATAGGGCATGATAGATTTTTATACTAAATGAACTATGCTGTTCCCTCCTTGAACCAATTCTGATGAGAGCAAATTTCATACAGTGCTCATCTCCTTCTCTCCTTTTCCCTCCTGCTGCCTGTGGGCATGATAGATTTTTATGCTTAATGAAGTATGGTATTTCCTCCCTGGACCAAAACCAATGAGAATAAGTCTCATACAATGCTCTTTTCCCTCCTTTTTAATTTTTTTTTTCTTTTTGGAGGGTGAAGGTAGGGCAATTGGGGTTAATTAACTTGCCCAAGGTCACACAGCTAGTAAGTGTTAAATATCTGAGGCCAGATTTTAACTCAAGTCCTCCTGACTCCAGGGCTGGTGCTCTATTCACTGTGCCACCTTGCCACCCTTCTCCTTCCCTTCTTTCCCTCTGCTATAATATGTTTTA
Source organism: Pseudochirops corinnae (assembly GCA_028646515.1). NCBI lineage: Eukaryota > Metazoa > Chordata > Mammalia > Diprotodontia > Pseudocheiridae > Pseudochirops > Pseudochirops corinnae. The sequence continues at coordinate 233,242,818 of CM053587.1, forward strand.
TGCCTCTTTGTGTGGCATGATTTACCCTTTTTTACTTCCTCCTTTCCTCTTTTCCCATTACTGTCCCCTTGCCCCCCTTTTTATCATCACTTTAGTTAATTTATATCCACACTCTGTATCTATGTATATTTCTTTTAAATTCCATGATAAATATACAATTCTCAATATTGACTGGTATCAGCTTCCCACATAGGGATTGTAAAGCCAAGCACAAGCAGCCCTTCTGAATATTGCTGCTTTGAATAACTTTAAGGTTCTGATCACATAGTATAGTGAACTCTCTATTTATTCAACAGTAAACTAAAGCAAAACATTCACAGAAACCAAAGTACAATATTCACAACAATATAAAATAACAACTTATTACTAAAGTGACCACATAGTCTTAAACACAAGATATCCTGCAGTAAGTTACAATCTGAATCAATCAATATAAAGTACCCATCTAAAATCTTCTCTCATCTTGATTATAGAATGGCTTCCAATCATCCTTAATTCAATCATCTTTAAGGAAAAATCATCCTTAAGGGTTACAAAGTACAAGGTACAAAGATTTTCCACCCCTAGGTCTCATTGTCTTAATCTCATCAGCCAGCTCTAAGTACCCAAGTAAAGGTCCTGTCATTTTGACTACAGAATAACTCCCAAACTCCATGGTTCCTCTTCCATGATCCCAGGTCTTGCCTGAATTCATCCAGCTGTCACCTGGATTCACAGTTAGGTAGCTCCCAACTCTTGGTCTAGCTCCTGGTCCAGCTCCAAACCTCAAGCTTAGCAGAGTTATAACAATATTCTGTGAAGTTAACACAAGTCAACAGACAGGGTGCTTCTATCTGACAAAGTAACACAATTCAACAAATAGAATTCTTCCATCTGACAAAGTAACACAATCAACAGGTAAAATCCTTCTATCTGACAAAGTAACACAATCACAAGCCAACAGAGTGCTTCTGTCTGACAAAGTATACAAATCAACAGACGGAATGCTTTTTTCTGACAACGCAACACAAACAGAAATTAACACAGGCAGAATAAACAGAGTGCCAGACACCACAAGTGTTGTCCCCCTCAGTTCTACTCAGTCTCAACTCATGATCGAGCTTTAATATCTCCTGCTCCTTCCTGTTCTGCCCTTCCTCTTACGTCCTTCCTGTTCTGGTCTATGGCAAGCTCCTCCCACTGTGGGCTTCTCAGTTTCTGTGTCTAACAAAGACTTCATGTAATCACAGGTGAGGCTCAAAGACACTTGAATAACTGAAACAAGGAGCTTAGTACAATTTTTCTTGCCATTACACGGAAGTAAACAGTTTGCTCTCATTAAAGAATAAGTTGAATATATGTGTGTGTGTGTGTGTGTGTTTTCCCTATTTGCATTTTTATGTCTCTCTTGAGTCTTGTATTTGGAAATCAAATTTTCCATTGAGCTCTGGAATTTTCATCAAGAAGTTCTGCGAGTCCCTTATTTCATTGAATGATCATCTCCTTGCCTTAAAGATTATGCTTGGTTTTGCTGGATGGTTGTAGTTCAATCTCTTTTGCCTTAGGAAATATCATATTCCAGTCCCTCTGATCTTTCAATGTAAAAGCTGCCAGGTCCTATGTGATCCTGACTGTAGTTCCACAATATTTGAATTGTTTCTCTCTGAGCACTTGCAGTATTTTCTCCTTGACTTGATAATTCTGGAGTTTGGCTACAATATTTCTTGGAGTTTTCAATTTGGGATCTCTTTCAGGAGGTGTCCGGATAACTATTTTACCCTCTGGTTTAAAGACCTCAGGGCAGATTTCTTTTATGATTTTTTGGAAGATGTTGTCCAAGCTCTTTCTTCCATTACAGCTTTCTGGTAGAATTCTTAGATCATCCCTCCTCGATCTGTTCTCCAGGTCAGTTGTTTTTCCAATGATATATTTTACATTTTCTTTACATTTTCTTCATTCTTCATGTTTTGTTTGATTGATTCTTGATGCCTCATAGAGTCGTTAGCTTCAGGTTGACTGATTCTTATTTTTAGCGAATTATTTTCCTTGATTAATTTTTGACGTTCCTTTTCCATATAAGGAGATATTATTTTTAGGGTGTTATTTTCTTCAGCTAGATTTTGATCCTCTTTTCCCATTTCACAAGTTTTACTTTTTAAGGAGTTGTTTTCTTCAACGAATTTTTTTTTTCTATTTTGGCAATTATAATTTTAAAGGAATTGGCCAATTTATCTTCTACTTCTATAATTTGCCTTTTAAAATCCTTCTTGAGCTCTTCCAAGAATGCTTTTTTAACTTGAGATTAATTCATATTCCCTTTTGAGGCTTTAGATGTGGATATACAGTCAATGCTGCCCCCTTCTGAATTTGATTCTTCTTGTTCACTATGATAGGATTCAATCATTTTTGTTTTTCCAATTTTTATTCCATTGTGATTTCCTATTTCCTGACTTGTAAAGTTGATTTCTCCTTCTAGACTACAGAGGGCTCTGACCCATGCTTCTTATGCTCAGAGATAGGGATCTGGTTATTGGCTTTGTGTGTTGTTGCCTCTATGTGTCTAGACTGAGGCCAAGGTCAGGACTTTTGGGATTTCTCTGGGGTTGCACTGAAACTCACAATGTAAGGTGTGGAGGAGGGATTGTCTGGCCACTTTAGGATTCTGCCTCTGGGTCCCTGGGCTAGATATCAGGCAGGCTCAGTTGCTGGTGACCAGGGTCACTGATGTCTTCCATTTCCCCTGGTGGTATGAAGGTACACCTGGGCTTCTAATGTTAGTATTTGTTGGCTCCACCCCACTGTGGGTCAGGATCTGCCACTGGTCAGCTGAGGTGGGGCTCGTTGGGACACTTCCTTCCCTTCACTTTAGCCTTCGCACAGCATCAGCCATGCTCATCCTCCAAGAGTCCCAAGGCTGCCACTGGTTTCACTATTTCAGGATTTTATACTGGGGCAATATTCTCATAGTTTTCAGGGTTAGAGAGGAAGATTAGAGCACTTAGGGTTTACTCTGCCATCTTGGCTCCCTGAAGTTCAAGTAGATGATTTTTAAATATCCATTCTATAGGTTGATAGCCCCAGGAGTAGCTGCTGTTGCTTCCATGGGCCCTGGGCTTGTGTCTTACCCAGCTCTGACCAATCCTCTCTCCTCAGGTGAGAGGTCTGGGAATTGCCCTTGCAGTGGGTAAATCAACTTGCCTGGGCTTTCTCCTTCTCTGTGTTGGTCCTGCGTCAGCACTCCGTGAGTGTACACATTCTGTCCCTGGGCTGGACTTTGACTCATGAATATCTGACTTCAAATCTTTCTTAGACACCAACTGTGCGACCCTTGGAAAGGTAGAAAACCTGTCAGTTTCAGTTTTCTCATTTTTACAGGGAAGACAATAATAAGCTTATTTTAAAGTGTTATTGTAAAAATCAAATCAGAAAACAGATAATCTACTTTGTAAACCTTAAAGCTTAAAGTTCTTAAAATGGTAGCTATGATTGTTGTTGAGGAGGAGGAAGAAGAGGAGAATAATGTCAACATTATTGTTATTATTACTATAATGGAATGGTCTGTTTTCAAAATAGTAAGCATCTGCTCACTGAGGGGGTTTAAAAAGAGGCCAAAAGATAACCTCCCAGAAAGGGCATTGAACAGGGTTACATCTGATGGTTGGCTAATTGAACTGAAAGACTGTTTTGTAAGGTCATCTCCACTTAAAAGATTCCAGGATTCACTTGAACCTCACAACAACCATACAACATACACAAGGTAGGTGTTATTGTTCTCTAATACAAGAGTGCTAAAGCTTGAAAGAGATCTGTTATTAATTATCTCCTGGATGATGACCCAAGTAAAATTAAATGATTCCTTCTTTCACAGCTAGTTATAGAGACAAGAATAGAACCTTGGGCTTTTTATCTATAGTCTTGTAATTCTGTTGTACTGGTTGCTAAAAGAATGGGAATGACTTTAATCCCCAATGGATTGGATCTCATGCTATTTCTGGAAAGTGCTCAGGATTCACTGTTATGCTACATAGTAAAAAAGATACTATTCCTATCCTCATGGGAGTTCATTTTAAACAAAACAGACCAAGTAAGCAGAATGTAGAAACATCAGAATGCGTAGATGATGACCACATCTGTAGAATTGGTGTTTATTATTTAAAATGGTTGTCAAGTTCTCTCTAACCATTTTTTCAATGTGTTCTGACTCAGATGCACTCTTCTCTTGGTCCAAACCCTTCCTGCCATAAAAATAGGAGGGGAGATATTGGGAAGCAATTGAAAAAGGAATGTGCTGTTCCAAGATGTTAAAGCTGACTCAGGTTCAGGGAGAAGTTGAGAATAGGGCAATAAAAATCTTGATGATGTGACCTTCATTCTGAACAAAGGAAAGACATTTAAAATGTAAGACGAAATCAGGTCAAATAATAGGCTCATGAAAAGTGAAGGGCATTAGTAGATACAATACTATGCTTAGGATCAATGGGCTCCAGGTTCAAATTTTACTTCAGGAAATTTATTACTAACTCCGTGACTGAGGAGTTACTTAACCTCATGAGGCTTCAGTTTTCTTATCTGTAAAATGAGAATGCTTTGGCATGGTGACCTCTAAAGTCTTTTCCAATTCTAAATAAATAAAACAAAAAGATGACCTACTCAAAACTAATATTAGAACTTGGAAATCTCTTACCTGAATTTGGGTTTCACTCCCACTTTTCTAGAGCATACATTGTGTCAAGATGATTATAAGGGAATCCATTCCAACAGTGAATGGGTTTGGTGAAAAAAGCTTTAAGCCTATTAAGTGAATTTACCAAAAGTGGGACATAAAACAATAAAGCATTGTGGTAAGTGTTGATGATACACAGACAAAAGTTAAATTTTTCCTACCTTCCATATTCTTTGTTCTAAGGGGGAAATGGTGTGGAAATAGATAAACTTATATCTCTAATACTGGATTGCAACTTCTCTCTCCAAGGTCACTAACTATCATTCATTCAAAAACCATTGAGTAAGCAACTAGAATGTTCTAAGCACAAAGGAAAGAAATAGAAAAAGGAAATTTCCTTCCCTCAAAGATCTTGCATTTCAATGGGGAGAAGTTACATACAGGACAGTACAAGATGCATACTATGTAAAACACAGAAATTTATGGGTAGTATGATCCTGACAACTGAGGGGATAGCCTGTTATGGTCCTTTCATGATTCTGCAAGGTGGTTCTAAGGGAAGAATGTGCATTAGGCATGAGAGACAACGTTTTGAAACCTTGGTAATGGGAAATGGCATATGCGCACAAGAAACAGCATGGAGACCAATTTGGCTGGAACAAAATAGAGAACATGAAAGAGTATGAAATGTCTGGAAAGATAGGATGTGGTCAAACTGTGAAGATGTTTAAAAGTCAAACAGAGAACAAATCAGAACTGTCCTTTAGTATATAAATTTTGGCTGCTATGTGGAGAATAGGAGTAAAAGGGAAGAAGCTGCAGCCAGGTATTTATATTAGGCTGCTACTGATATAGTTGAAGTGATAAGGGATGAGGGCCTGAATTACATAGATGACCATGTATTATAAAAAGGGGAAGGAGGGGCATGTAAGAGATTCTGTGGATGAAAACTGAGAAGACCTGGCAACAAGAATAACACAGGAGAGGTACTAGTATAAGGTGATTCTGAAGATGAGAATCTGTGGAACTGCAAGAATGATGGTGCCCCAATCAGAAATAAGTAAATTAGGAAGAGGGGAAGATATAGGAGGAAATATATAGACTTCTGTATTTCATATGTTGAATTTAAGCTTCCTATATATAATGATCTTTTTTTAAAAAAATCCTCATCTTTTGTCCTCTTCTCTGAAGTTTTTGATGCTATTGACTTCTCCATCTTCTGGGATATACTCTCTTTCCTTTCATTTTTCATCAGTTGTTCTTGGTTTCAACTCCAACATCAAGCCTCCTCCAGAATAATTTCATCACCTGAAATCTAATCATCATGCAGAAATTACTCAACTTTGATAATCAGCATATTTTTAATACCCTCAGTTACTTGTGCCTTTTTATTAGAGGACCAGAAGGTGGAGCAAAACTTTTCTGGAAACCTCTGAACTTTACAGTTAACTCTTCATTTTCCATCAGTATTTCTGCTTGGATTCAACTGTATGAACATTATGCCTTCACATTGGTTACCCTCTGTGATGTCCTCTCAATTTTCAGCTTACTTCTTTGAGGGCAAGGATTGTGCTTAATTTTCTTATCTATATTCTCAACACTTAGCATATTTCTGGCACATATTAGGCACTTAATGGATGTTTAGTGACTATTGGCTATTGATTGATTCTCCTTTTGCCTTTCTGACCACTCCTCAGGCTTCTTGATAGGATCTTCTTCCATGTTCTACACACTGTGCAGGTGTGCCCTCCTGTCCTGCCTAGGTCTTCCTCCTCCTCTTCCTTCTTTCCTTTCTTCCTTCCTTCCTTCCTTTCTTATTTCCTTCCTTCCTTCCTTCCCTCCCTCCCTCTCTCTCTCTCTCTCTCTCTCTCTCTGGATTCAACTATTGCCTCTAGGCAGATGATTCCAAAATCCATTTTATATGGCTATAGTCCTCATGTTCTTGTTCCACAACTCCACTTTTGTGTAGGCATCTCTACCTGGATCTCCCCTTTATATCTTTCCCCTCTCTTTTTAAAAAAAATTAGACTTAAATACTTAAATAAATACATAATAAGAAAAGAAATAAAAAGAAACATTATGAGTTTAAATATTGAAACTTAAATATAAATTAAGGAAAAAAAAACCATGTCATGTGCACAGCAGAATGTAAGAGAGAATTCAAAATATGGAGCAATGCATTTGCCTTTTAAGAAAGCCTATATAACACATACTACACATTGTGTTCATCTTTGCTTTGCTTTCTTGTCAGTCTTCTTTTGCTCTCTGCTGTACACTTCTTACTTTGTTCTTTTTTCCCCTTCCTCCCCCTCCCAGGCTACAATTGAGCATTAATATATTTATACATTGATATAAACATGCACACATATATACACACATATGTACATACATAGATATAATGACATGTACTTTCCCTAACAAGTTCTACTCCTGATCTTCATTTTTGTTTGTGCATATCTTATTTCCTATCCCTCCCAACTCCTCCACTTTTACCTGTTACCATGCCCTCCTATTACTTGACCTACCCCACCCCTCCAAGTATCTCTCTCTTATCTTCCCATTTCCATAAATCTTCACATCCTTTTATATTCCCATTTGGTGTATTCTCTCACCCTTCCCTCTAAAGATACCTCCCTTATTCTCTCATTCCCATTGATCTAAACACTCTTCTATACCTCCCCTTAAATCTGTTCCCTCACCCTACCCTCTAGAGAACCCTCCTTTATTCTATCCCTCCTCCCTATCCCCTTAGCATTTTTCTTTCTGAATTTTGAAGACTTTTATAAGGATATATATATATATGCATATGTATATATGTATATATGTATATATGTATATATGTATATATGTATTATTTCCTCTTGTATCCATTCTCAATGAAAGTAGGTTTCCAGAAATAACAGCCCATCTAATTCGTCTCTGCCATTTCTTCCTCTGTTACCTCATTTATATAAAATAATTATTCGTTTTAGCTATTTCTAAACAATTTTGCTTTTGAAGATCATATCCTACTCATGGCTACCCCAGTTTTTCTTATGAGCTACTCAATTACTAATAATAATCTTAGATATACATTTTACATTTCTTCATAGAAAAGGTAAAAAGCCTGTCTTTATTGAGTTCTTTGTAATTAGTCTTTGATATGTACCTTATATTTCTCTTGGATCTTATATGTCAAATCTTCTATTAAGTTCAAGTTTGTTTGTCTTGAAAGTTTTTCAATTCAATAAATGCAACTTTTTTCCTTCACGATTATGCTGGCTATGATATTTTTGACTAGACAATCTCTTCCTTTGCTCTTTGATATTTGGTGTCCCAAGACCTGAGGTTTTAGTTTCACTGCTGCTAGGTCTTGTGTAATTCTAATTGTGGCACCACCATAATTAACTTTTTGTTGTTGTTGCTCATAATATTTTGTCCTGGGATTTTCCTTCACATCTTTTCTGATTTTTCCTAGGAGGACCACTGTTCTGCCCTTACTCTTATTTATTTTTACCACATTATATTCACCCTGAGGTGCTATTATTATCTCGTTTGTGGGGAAAATCTAGAGAACATGAACTTTTTTTCTTTTTACCTACTCTACCATCTTCTCCATCACCTTACTATCTTAAACTCAATATATTTTCCCCAAACCTACCTCTCTTCCCTATAACTGATGATCACTTCACAGCCTTGGTTATGAAACAATAGTTCACAGCCTTGGTTTCATCCTTGATTTCCCCCACCCCCTTATCTACTTTATATATCCAGTCAGGTGCCAAATCTTGTTTCTATCTTAACAAATATCTTTCCTGCATGTTCACTTCTCTTCATTCACTTATTCATTAGTAAAATATTTACATTATACACATGCATTACTTCAGGATTTCATCACCTTTTGCATGGACTATTAGAATTACCTCTTAACTGGCATCCCTCCCTCCCTCACGTCAATTCATCCTTCACATGGCTGCCAAAGTGATTTTCCTTAAGCACAAGTCTGATTGTTACAGCTTCTACTCCATAAACCCCAGTTACTTTTTATTACCTCTGTGTTAAAATACAAAATCTCTTGCCTCATATTGAAAGCCCTTCACAGTCTAGCTTTAGTCTATATTTCAAGCTGATTACTTTCCTCAAGTACTCTATACATTAAATAAATTGATTTGCAAATGACCTTCCAACTCACATCTCCATTTGTACCTTTGCACATGATATTTCCTGTACCTGGGATGCTCTCATTCCTTACCCCTACCTCTTATAATGCCCAGCTCCCTTGAAGACTCAGCTGAAGAGCCACTTCCTTGAGATATCTTTCTTGATTCTCCAAATTGTTAGTGCCCCCTCATCCAAATGACTTTGCATTTAATTTGCATATACATACATATATACATACATACACACAGACACACACACACATATATATGTAATTTACTTATTTATGTTTCTGTTACCATCCAAAAAAATGTAAGCTCTTTGTGGTTGGTTTAGTATGCTCAGTAACTATCAATAAATCAAAAACATAAAACCTTTAACATGTACCAGGAATGATAATAAACACTAGGTATACAAAGTCAAAACTGATATAATTTCTGACCTCAAGGAGTTTACATTCTAATGGTGAGCACTAGCCATTGGGAAAAACAGGAAAGGACTCTTGTAGGAGATTGTCCTTGAGTTGAATAAATGTTTTTTCCTGGTCGAGCAGTTTTTCTGCCTCTTTATTAGCAAACAGAAACACAGATGACTAATTTCAATTCAAGGTTGCAAATTCAATTTTTTATTAGTGTAAGGAAAACATAATTAGCATATTTCCCCCCATAATTCCCCTTCTTAGGGAAAAACAAAAACAAAATCATGTATTATGACACATAAAAATAATTTGTGACTAATTTCTTTTCAAAATTCATTTGAAGAATAAAATATTGAATAACTGTGAAGTAGCTTATATATTTAAGTATGATTATTGGAAAGAAAGCACTGATAAACTAGAATCCACTTTATGAAATGATGATAAAATGTTGAGACTGAGTAATGCTGCATACTATAAAATCATTCTTCATCATTGTCACCATTTCCTGGCATTAATGGTTTTCTTCCTAATCTGCTAATTGGTTTCTACCAACTGGCCAGTATTAAATTCTCATAATTGAAGGAAACAGCACATATCAAAGGACAAAGGATTCAGCAAAAAGCTCAGCATGATCTCAGAAAGTTCTAACTTGTCAAAACGTTTTATCAGATTATGAAAATAAAATGTGTGCATGAGAGGAGGTTGGAGAGGGATTGTCTCTTGATAAAATGCAAATTGGAAAGAAATGCCCAGAAAGATGAAGGACATTATGACAAGTGACCTGTATAGAAGACATTAAAATCTGATTTCCCCATGACAAATAGCCTGGCACAATCCTGCTTGTTTCTTCCAGAAATGGAATGCTGATATATGACTCCAGATGTACATGGCCTTTTTTATGAAGTATGGTGTCATGGGCTAAATGCATAATACCCTGATGTCCAAAGGCTGCACCAAGCATGATGGTAGGCTTCAACATATTGATCCCCTAAAACCTGATCCTTTTTTCTTTTTCCAGGTGGCTTTGAACAGGAGGAAGCAAAATTGATCCACTTACAGAATTTTAAATCTTTTCTTTGTTCTCTGACATGAGGAATAAGCCCAGAATACTTGAGTTCTGGAAAGCCATGAGAAATCCTGGACTGTTCACGTTATGCTTTGTCTGTTCCACGGTAACTTTGGGCAAAATTGGCTTTCCATTTTTACTTCCACAGGGATATGTTTCTCTATGCTCCTAATAGGTTTTCTTTTCTTCAAACACCCAAACTGCTCAGAATATATAACTAAAGGCCTGATAATAATGACATTCTCTTAGCAGGAAAAGATAGGACCTTTCATTTAACTCCTGTAGAAGAGATCATCCTAGAGTTTCTCTTACACTAGATTCTATCTTGACTCTTTTCTTGGTTTGTTTTTTCTCTTGTTTGGTTGAAAAAAAAAATACTACCAAAATCTTGCTCCTTCACGTGGAAACAAGAAACACTATTTTCCATCTTCTTTTCATAAAATCTTTGCTCTAGATAATTATCTCAATATTTTCTTGAGTGTTCTTAGACTAGTATTTAAAACCATTTGTAGTTTGAAGGAAGCACTTAAAAAAGGAGTAGTTTGTTTTTATTTATTTATTTTTGCTTTTGGAGGAGGAATGCAGGGCATTTGGTGTTAAGTGACTTGCCCAAGGTCACATGGCTAGTAAGCATTAAGTTTCTGAGGCTGGATTTGAACTCAGGTACTCTTGACTCCTGAGCTGGTGCTTTATTCACTGTGCCACCTAGCTGCCCCCAAAACAAGGTAGTTTGGAAGAGAGAGAACTCCAGTTGGCAGAATTAGGAAAGGCTTTATCTAAAAGATGACTGAGTTGTATCTTAAGGAAGAAAAGAATTCCATGAGCTAGAAGTAAAAGGGAGAACATTATAGACATGTGGGACAACTGGTGGAAAAGGTACTGAGAGGGGAGATAGAGTACTACATGTGAAGAATAAAGAGAAGTCCAGGGTGTCTGGATCACAAAATGAAGTAGATAATAATGTCCACTATAGTTGGAAATATAGTTTAGGATCAGCTTGTAGAAGGTTTTAAAAGCTAAATAGAAGAGCTTACATTTAATCTTAAAAGCAATAAGAAGTTACTGAAGATAGTTGAATAGGGTAGTCACATGTTTAATCACATGTAGTTTAAAAAAATTAGTTTGGCAAAAGTATGCAGAATAAAATGGAATGAGGCAGGGAAAGCAATTAGGAGATTTGCGAAATTCTAAGCAAGAGGTAATGTGGCTAGAAATGAAGCATAGTTATGTGAGTAGAGGGATGTTGTGAAGGTAAAAACCAGAAGATATATTAACTGATTGAATTAGGGAGAGTGAAAGATCCAGGATAATGCCAACATTATGAAGTCATGAGACTGAAAGGGTGGTGATGGCTTTGACAGAAATAGGGGAGCTAGAAAAGAGGGAATCTGGTCAGGGGGTTGGGAGGAGGGAAAAAAACAATGAGCTCAGTTTTGGGCACACTTAGTTTGAGATGTCCAGTAGGCAATTGGTGGTGTGGTACTGAAGCTGAGGAGAGAGCCTGGGACAGTGCTATTAATTATACAGAGCTAAAAGCCATCTGCATAGAGATGATAGTTATAACCATGGGACCTAACAATAGAGATAGAAAGAGAGAAATATGGAGAGAGAGACAGAGAGAAACAGAGAGACAGAGAGAGACAGAGACAAAGACAAAGAGAAAGGAGAGAGGAGAGGAGAGGAAGAGAAGAGAAGAGAGAGAAGAGAAATTATAGTAGACATTTATAACATTACAGTAAAAAATAAAAACCCATAACAAAAACTAATAAAAACAATGCGGTAAGAGCTACATTAAGCAGGGTATAGTGTCTAGAACTAGGAAGGTAATAGTACTGTTTCATTGTTCCAATTAGTTAACATATGGGCTATTCACAGGGGTGAGGCATGTATGGCCTTGAGGCCACAGGTGACTTTCTAGGTCTTTAAGTGTGGCCTTTTGACTGAGTCCAAGTTTCATAGAGCAAATACTTTTATTAAGGGGATTTGTTCTATGAAGTTTGAACTGAATCACTTGAGGACCTTGAAGGTCACATGTGACCTTGAGGCCTCAGGTTCTCCACTCCAGGACTGTCTTTAGTTCTATCTGATATACTTTAGGAAATGCACCAGTAAGCTGGAGAGTGTCTAGGAAAGGGCTGCCAGAATGATGAAGGCCCTAGAACTAGTGCCAAGTGAGGATTAAGTGGAAAGACTGGTGATATTTACCCAAGACATTGAGAAGACTTCAAGGTGGGGAAGGCATGGTGTCTTTCTTTAAGTGTTTGGATGGCAGTCATGTGAAATAGGGGTGAGACTTTTTCTTCCTGGCCACAGAGGACAGAACTATGAATGACTGTAACAGGTGCGGAAATAAATTTGGGTTTAATATAAGTAAAAATTTTCTAACTATTAAAGTGATTTCAAAAGACAGTGGAATACCTAGTTCATTTCATCTCATTTTGCCATTAATAATAATCTACTTTTTAGTTCCCAGTATTTCATTTTTTTAAAAGCACCATTTTTTTCCCCTAAGACATTAGATTTTGGAATCACTGGAGTACTTTCCCTTTCACCTTTACGTTTATGGGCATCTATGGAACTTATGGAGGGGCAGGCATATATGGAGTTCTGATTCTGTACTGCCAGAATTGAGAATGAAAAATAGAAGAAAAGATACATTTTAAAAAATTTTTATTGTTATCTTTGGTTTTTACATTGTCAAAATTACTCCCAGCATTCCTCCACCCCCAATCTCAGAGAATCATTCCGTATAATAACATTTTTAATGTAAAAAGGAAAAGAAAAAGTGGAAAAACTGACAAATACATCTAGAAAGTTTAAAAAGATGTTTTACACCAATGTATCTCTTATATCTACAAAGGATTGGGGCACAATGTCTGATCCTATCTCTATAATTTTGCAGCTTCTACTTTTGATTGCTTTGTTGTGGTTCTTTCTGTCTACATTGTTGTAGTCATTGTGTATATTGATTCTTTTGGTTCTGCTCACTTCATTCTGTATCAGTTCATGTAAGTCTTTCAAGGTTTCTTCCTATTTATCATGTTTTTCATTTCTTAAAGCAATGTAATATTATATTACATTTACCTAGCACAATTTCTTGAGCCATTCTCAAGTCAACAGGCATCTATTTATCTTCCAGGTATTTGATAGCACAAAATTATATCTATAAATATTTTAGCATGTATAATGATTTTGTTCTTAACAATAACCTCCTTTGGGTGTATATGCCTTGCAGTAGAATCAAAGGGTATGGACATATTAGTCATTTTACTTACATAATTTCTAACTGTTTTCTAAAACAGTTGTACTGATTCACATTCCCATTAACAATGTCCTAATGTATCTATGTTCCATAAAGCCATGCACTAGCAGCTTTCCAGAGGACTGCTGTTGTGAATAGCTTCAAGGTTCTGATTGCATAATATAGTGAACACACTATTTATTCACTAACAAATTAGAGCAAAACATTTGAAGAAAATCTAGGTACAACATTCAACATGTCACAACTCAACAACTTATCACTAAAATGGCCACATAGTTTTCACCATAGTGGTCACAATAGTTTTTAACAAAGTACAATCATTTAGTAACTCAATCATTCAATCATCCTTAAGGAGGCTTGCATCCTTAAGTGGCACAAAGTACAAAAATCAAAATACTCCACCCCTGGATAGTCTCAATTGGAAGTTTTCGATCACAAAGTACATTCATTTAGTCAATCACAGTGTCCTTAATTCAATCACAAAGTACAATAGTGAAAGTCCCCCACTCAAAGGGTGCAATTAAGTTACAACTTCAGCAGTCACTTTAATCAATCAAACATATATACTTTACCTAGTTCACAGGGGAAAAAGTCACCACCCTAAACTTCAGAGAACACAAACAGAAGTTTCAACAGAAAATAACACAATTCAGCAGACAGAGCTTTCAGCTGTCTGACCATTACATCCATACCTAGTTAGTTACCAGAGAGGGAAGCACCAAAATCTGGATTTTTAAAGCTGGGGATGGGGGAGAGGAGGGGCTCAATGGTTGCCCAGAGTCTCATCTGGCCAAATCACACAACACTTTCGAAAGTGAGTACAAAAGTAAAACCTCACATCAGGGTAAGGCACTACTCAAACAATTTCAAATGTAATGGTAAGCATAGAAGTAGTTCACACCTTGTTTCATCTATTAAATTAACAATTTGTTTCAGTTCAAGTTTCTTTTGAGCCTTATATCAAGTCTGTTTAGAAACAGAATGTGTGAACCCCACAACTTGAACTCATAAACTCCTGCAACAGGAAGGGGAGGAACTAATGACCATACATAAGGAGAGCCCAGGCTATAGACAGAAGAACTGAGAAGAGGACTCTAGTGGTGGCAGAGTCAAGAAGGAGAAAACTTGTGGTATCCTGGCACTCTGTTTCTCTGCTCTGTCTGTGTTGATGTGTGTTTGTGATACTTTGTGCAGAGGCCCTGGGATCTTACTGGAAGCTCTGAAAGAGGATTTTCTGGTGGTATGTTTACAGAAGTCCTGGAGGAGGATTTTGGAGGTCCTAGGACTTTACTAATGATTTATGCTGACCTCTTGGACCTTGTTTGTGGGTATGTGTTGATTTTTATGTTGATGATTTGAATTGAGTTCTCAGACCTTGTTGGTGGGTCTGAGTTGATTTCACAGGCAGATAGTGAATCGATGATGGTGCTAGCAATGCGCATGAATATTATTGTGGCTCTGTTAAACTTTGTATTCCCAGAAACAGGAATTGTGAAGGACTTGAGGTGGACTGGACACTGTGAACTTCAATATGGAATGGGATCTGCATGAAGAACTGGACAGGGAGATGGACAAGGAACTGCAAGCTGCCTGCCTTTGAACCCAGGTGACAGTTGGAGCTGGGACCATGGAATAGGAACCATGGAAGCTGAGAGCCAGCCTCAAGTCAAGCTGAAAGAAGATTTTACTTGTATACTATATACTGACTGAGAAGATTATGATAACTGTGACCTACGGGTGGAGAACTTTGACTTTTGTACTTTGTGATTGAATTAAGGATTTTGTGATTGACTAAATGAATGTACCTTGTTTAAAACTATGTGACCACATTGGTGAAAACTATGTGGCCATTTTAGTGATAAGTTGTTGAGTTGTGACATGGTGATTGCTTTATTTTGATTTTCTGTGAATGTTTTGCTCTGATTTGTTATTGAATAAATAGAGAATTTGCTGTCATATGTAATTAGAACCTCGAAATCATTTCACAGCAGTAGTTGTCTGGAAAGCTGCTCATGCATAGTTTTACATGTTCCCATAATTCTTCCCTCATTGACCATGTTTTGTTGTGATTTGTATTTCTCTTGTTATTAGTGATTTGGAGCATCCTTTCACATAGTTGTTAATAGTTTGAAATTCTTTTGAGAACTTTTTGTTCAAGTCCATTAAGCAAATTTATATTGGGGAATGGCTTTTGTTCTTAAACAAACAAACAAAAAAAACCACAAGTTAGCTGTCTATATTATCTTAGGTACCAAAACTTTATCCGAGAAATTTTATACAAAGATTTTTTTTCCTTCTTGATTGTTTCCCTTCATATCTTAGATACATACATTTTGTGTTTTCCAGAAGACATTCAAATTCAAAAAGTATTTATTTTATATTTTTAAATTGTCCTATGAAGATATAGATTTTGGTTGAACAATGGAAATCTCAGTTCTAGAAACATTGAGTTGGGATATTCTCATTCCATCTAGATGTAGCTTTCTATTAGAAGACTGGAAGTTGGTATAAATGTCTTGGATAGAGAGATTTGGAATCATCTGTTTAACACAAGAAAGAGATGGAAAGGGAATGTGTGAATGCACATGTGCGCACACATGACAGAGAGAGGCAGAGAGAAAGAAAGACAGAGACAGACAGAGACTGACAAAACAGAGATAAGGATATAGAGCAATAGAGAGACATTATATTATTAGTTTGTTGTTGTCCATGCTTAGTTCTCAAAGAAGAACAATGACATCAGGAGGGTCATGTCTTCATTGACAAGTGAATTAGATTCAAGTGAGGAAGAGTTGTGCAAAGTCATCAGTCTCATTCTCTCCTCCTGGCGATGGCAATGGATCCAGATGCAATGGGAGACTATTGTCTTTTTAAGCTAAAGTCTTTTCCAGGACTCAGTTTGTCTGAGGCAACATCCATTCAATATTTAAAGAATAGGTAAGAATTGAGACAAAAGATGGCCTAGTTTGTCTCCACAAAAGAATCTGTCTGAGAGGGGAAGACACTGAGAGTTTCTTCAGAGACAGAGACAGATAGACAAAAACACAGATAATGAGACAAGACAGACAGAGACAAGGAGACAGAGAGAAAGGCAGAAACAGATTGAGACACACACAGGAATAAGGCACATAAAAATTTATGAAAAAAGATGTTTCTCTGTTTAGTTTTAAAAAAATGACTAGAAACTCAAAGCTATTGATTGATGAGAGAGTACGCATTTCAATTGATTAATGAAGAAATATCTGGTAATAACTCTTAATTACTTTGAGCCTTGGAAGGAAATTGATATGATAATGACTCAAGGAGCAGGTAAAAATGAGTGATTATCCATGATCCTGCTATGCCTAGGCCACAGCTTCTAAGCCAGAGGCTCTTGGTATTTCTTTGTTGCATAAGGGTACATTTCATTGACAGTCCAGAGAAATTTAGAAATGCCTTCTTAGAATTAAGTTTTTAAATTATTGAGAAAAATGGTAAATTTCAGTAAGAATTTAGTGAAAATAGGGGGGTGGAGTCAAGACAGTAGCATAGAACCAGGAAAACTCTGCAGCTCTCCCCATAACCAAATCAAATAACTAGAAAATATGACTCTAAAAAAAAATTTAGAGCTCTAGAACTCATAAAATGGCAGAGAATCAAGGCTGAAGGCAGCCTGGCAGATGGATGGAAAAGGCTCATTGCAGCATGCTGGGAGCAGAATCTAGCCTCATGTGGTTTTAGCCTCAGGCCATCCAGGAGAAGCCACAGCTGGAGCTTTCAGGAGAACTAATCATCAGCAGCTGTGGCGGTTTCCAGAATTACCAACCCATAAGAGCCAAGAACAAATGGAAAAGATCAGTGGAACTTGGGTAAATTTCGAGGAGAGGGTCTGGCCAACTGCCTGCAGAGCTGCAAGCAGTCTAAAGTGGCAGCCCTGCAGACACATCCATATGGCTGTTTCAGAAGCTCCTGGCATGCAGATTGCAGGGGGGCCAAGCAATCATTCAGAGGCTAAGTGCTCTTGCCTTGAATGGCCTGGATTGGAATCACAGTCTTA
>CM053587.1:233260878-233290368 GCA_028646515.1 Pseudochirops corinnae
CTCAACACTGCTCGCAGCTGCCGCTAATCCGCTCACTGCTCCTCTCCTCCGGCCACCCCCGGGGCTCAGCAGTGGCTTCAGGCCAGGCTAGTTGAGGTTCGCAGTGCTGATATGGTTCCTTGTAGGCGAGCTGACTTTAGTGGGAAGTATCTTTGTGTGCGTTTTGGAGTTCTAAGATTGGTTTAGAGTCTTATTTTATGGGTATTTTGGGGTGGCTATGTGAGAGCTGCGATATGTTGCTGCTGCTACGCCACCATCTTGGCTCTGCCTCCCCCATGTATTTTTTTTAAAGGAAGTAGCTTTGATGTGAAATTTTTGGCTGACTTGAGGTATTTGTGAACCAGAATGTTACTGAAATTTCATTTTTAATTTCTGATTCACTGAAGCTTAGGGAGGACAGTTGTAAAAGAAAGCCAGGCCATTGAAGCCAGGCCTTATACTGTGGTATAAGGGAAAGAGTGCTGAAGTCAGGATAAATCTGTTCTGAATCCTCCTCTGAGAGATAAGAAGTATATAAAGCTGATTTTGCCCCATAAACCTCCATAAGTCTGTTTCCACATGTGAAAAATAGATATAATAAAGGTAGTACCTAACTCAGGGGTTCTTGTGTGGATCAAAGATAACGAATGTAGAGTATCTTAAATTTTTTGTGAAGTTTTTAAGTTGTTAAAGCTTAAAGGCACTCAATGAACAAATAATAAAAAAATTTATTAAGTATCTACTGTGTGTCAACCAGTATGCTAGTTGGTAGAAACATTAAGAAAAATAAAAGACATTCTTTGCCCTCAAGGAGCTCACAGTCTAATACAGAAGGTGATGGGCAAACAGCTATGTACAAAAAAATGTATAGAGGATAAAATGGAAGTAACTGAAAAAGGGAAGGCATTAGAGCTTAGGGGAATGATGATATGTTTCCTTCAAAAGGTGAAATTTTTAGCTGGAACTTGAAGCCAGGAAGCCAGGAGGCAGAAATGACGAAGGAGAGCATTCCAGGCATGAGAGGAAGGGGAAACTTCTGGAGTAAGGAGGTAGTGTCTTGTTCAAGGAAGAGCTAAGAGACCAGAGTCACTGGATTCCAGAGTATGTATGGGGATGATAGCCATAAGGAAACTGAAAAGTTAGTGGGGCTGCGGACAGGTTATGAAGGACTTGGAACACTAGAAGATTTTATATTTGATCCTTTCTTCCTGATGGTGATAGGGAGTCACTGGATTTTAACTGGGAGGTGGTGAGGAGAGGGCTCAGGTGGGGAGTTAAATGATTGAGCTTATATTCTAGGAAAATTAATTTGACAGGTGAGTTAAGGATGGGTTGGAGTAGGAGAGAAAAATTAATAAGATCACCAAGTAGAAGAGTATGGAGTGAGACAAGAAGAAGACCCAGAACTAGAACCCTATGGGACTCTCATGGTTAACAGGAATTATTTGGATGAAAATCCAGCAAAGAAGACCTGAGAAGGAAAATCAGATTGGTAGGAGGAGAACAAGGAGAGAGCAGTGTCCTGAAAACCTAGAGAGAGGAGATCATCAGGAATAAAAAGATGATAGACCATGCCCAAGGCTGCAGAGAACTCAAGAAGAATTTAAACTATGAAAGCTTAAAACATTTCGGATGCTGTATCATGCTTCACTTTAAAGTTGCATGTAAACTTAGGTGTTCCCATCCCCTTTATTCTTGTTATCTGCAATGTCATAACCCATTGGGAATATTTGGGGTAGAAATGTATGGATAATTTAGGAAGTCACTGGAAAACATGTACTGGAAGAATGAAGCCTCTTGGTATCAAGTGCTGTCCCACATACTTTCTGAAATTTTCCAAATAGGTCATTTATTAACTTACTGGAGATAGGAAAATGTCATGAGAAATACATACTACAAAACCAAGAACTCCAAATAACAACCTCGCAGCATTACAACCTTACAATTTCCCTCTTTGAATTTTTTATTCATACACTTAGATTACAATTGCATTTTGTATTCAGAGAAGATCGTTGAAATATTTTCTATCAATTTTGTGTCAAGAGGCAATCTTACTCTATAATCTTTCTTTGAAGAGGAAGATTTATGCCTAATCCATCAACTTTTCACATCTCTAGCTTATCTCAGAAAGAACAACAGGATAGCACGAGGATGAGCAGTTTGAAAGAACAGTCAGCATTACACTTTTCAAAAGATTCCCGCTCTGGCTTGCTTACTCTGTGAAAAGAAAGAAATGATCAAAAGTTTGAAGTGTGATCTCCTTTGAAAACTGCCTAGAGAGGGTTATGTGAACACTGGCTTTTAAGTTGTGGGAGCAGCAGTTTCTTCTCTGAACTATCTGGTCTCTCATTATCTCTTGTCTGCTCCCCCTACTGGAAGTAAAAGGAGCTTGGGCTGGGGTCAAGCTGTAGTTGGGGGAAACTGAGCATTGTGCAGGGCTCTTTGGCATGCCAATTGCCAGTACTGTTGGTGGTGCTGTTAATCAAGGATTAAATTTGAGCAGCTTTTAGCTATCTTGTGTCAAAATGCCTTCAGCAGCCCAGTCATCCTATTTTTCACAAATACCTATTTCTTTAGGAACCTGTTAGTAACCTGTTCCACACATGTATTACAATGTATGGATCTGCAAAATATTGACTAGTCTTTATGACCCCATTAAAGTACTTTAAATGTCATAAGCTAACATGAAAGTAATCAGGAAAATTCTAATCCTTAGTAACTCATGCTGGGTTAAGGCAACACAGAACAAACGAATGTGATAGCTAGTGATTTTTTGAGTATTGTATATAGACAGCTTGGGTATTTCTTTAAAAGGCTTTATGTGTTATTTAGGTGAAAAGTCTAGATTGAAATTAGGTTCCCTATGGCTAACAAAATGGACATTAGAACAATGAAAATGATTTTCTGTATAATGTTAAGGGAATTTGAAAATCTTCCCTGACCCTTAATAGGCCCATGAGACCTGCTTTGAGCTCTGGCCCACCCCACAGCTGATTCACATGGAGCTCAAGGTGAGAAGAGTTTATGGGATGAGTGGAGCAAGAAGGATGGAACTGAGAGAGACAGTGAGGCAGAGCAGCTAGTGTGAGAGGGAGGAATTTTGCCTGGGGGAGCTAGTTTGTGGGGAAGACTAAAGGAGGGAAGGCTTGGGGATGGCAGTGCTTCCTGCATTGGTAATGTGTACCAACTTCTTTATTACCATGGTGGATTTGGCTTTCTGGTATATGAACAAATATCTTGGTTTTGTCTTTGAAGAAGAGACTATGTTATACCTTGTTATTCAAACCTGGAAATATACCTGCATAT
This sequence comes from Pseudochirops corinnae, assembly GCA_028646515.1. Taxonomy (NCBI): domain Eukaryota; kingdom Metazoa; phylum Chordata; class Mammalia; order Diprotodontia; family Pseudocheiridae; genus Pseudochirops; species Pseudochirops corinnae. The sequence goes on from CM053587.1 coordinate 233,264,164, forward strand.
TCATAACAACGGCTGTGGGTATTGCATTAGCAATATATTTTGTTTGTCCCCAACAAATTCTTCATGATTTAAAAGGGCTCCTATAACCACAAAGGTCATACAGTGATTCATACCAATAATTACAACTTCAGTAATGGCCCAAAGATGCAGTGCTAGGCACAGAGAGAGCATTTGATAAATCCCAACTGATGGAGTTCAGATATTCCATATTTATATTCTACTATGGAAGAAAGCTAAAGGCTGACATTTGGTCTGGTCAGTAGGATAATTGTGAATATGTAGACTCTTTGAGTTTATAAATCTACAAGTCACAATTTTAATATTTTAGCATTATGTCAGGTAGTTATTTTAATTTTCCATTAACATAGACTAGACTTTTGATTTCTTTATATTTATAAACTGTGACTTACTATGCCTCAAAGACTATGGGCCCACATGAACAGGTATAATCTTGGAGGCTGACTCCTAAAGGTAATATTATCTCATTGACTTGACCCTATTTGGAGTTATTCTATAAAATCTTCTAAATATAGTTTGCTTTTTTCCCTATTTTGAGATTTCCTCAAATGGGGACAATAGAGTCTGAATTTTTTTCAAAAGTAGCAACGCCTATGGGTTAGGCAGCATTTCCGTTTTATGATACAGAATAATGCTGATGTAGAAGAGGACTCACAGGAGGCTATAAAAATAAAGAAATACAAGAAGTACTCAAAGAGATCATTTGCTCCTTAGGGAATAATCTGAACTTGGGGGTTGCCAGAGAAATAATTTGACATTCTGGTAGATCCCAACCCTTACTAAAAGAGTCTTGCATTCTTCTTCTCAGAGCTATGGTGTCAGTCCGAGGTGTGGATTAATCTCAGAAGGTGAATATAGCTGGGGGCTGCTGAGCAAATACACTACCCCTCATACATGACCTGAATCTCATTAACTTTACTCCCCAAGTGAGATGTTGCTTAAAAACCATGTAAGATATACTCTTCCTTCTCCAAGGAAATAGTATAAGGAAATATCTTCTTCCAGAAAATCTGATTCCCAAAGCTTCAAACTTGGGAACTCTCAAACTTGAGATTGTCAGTGGGATAAAACCCAAGATTAACACTATCTAGGATATATCTAGGAGTGGTCTGCAAAATATTTAACAACTAGCTCTCTCCCCTCAAGAAAAATGTTTCCACAATACATTTTGAAGTTTAATTTTCATTATTTACATTTCCTCCATCCTTTTGATAAGTGTAGACACCCAAGAAAATAACAAATTACTCATGGTTTGAAGCATTTACCAATTTTGGAGGTATAAATGCTCACATTGAACATTTAACAATCATCTCTCATAACCTGGTTCAAGCTAGCTCCAGCACACTGCTGGACACATTCATTTTCTGGCTAGAAAACAAGATTCTTGCATTATACTGCTTAGAAAATTGAAAATCCCTCCTCCTATAAAGAGGAGTTCGGGATTCAAGTATACTACCTTCATGAAACAACTCAGGAAGGTGTATTTTTCTTCTACTCTTATGTATTTATGTATACTTCTTCTACTATTTTGTTTCTGTGGGAATTTTGTCAGTGACCCAGTTGCTGCTACCTCATTGACTAAGCAAGCACATGCCTATGGCTTCTCTTCTAAGGCAGCTTATAAGCAAGTATAGTACTTACCTCTGCTCCCAGGCAGATCTTTCCACTTCCAAGAGGGTAGAACTATGCATCAGACAGTGTGACTATGCTTGAAATAGAGCTATGTATGAAGGAGGCTTCCCTCACTCCCATGACCAACCTCATTCTGCTTCATAAGGGCTGTCTTCTGAGGTAGCTAGGTGGCACAGTGAAGAGAACACTGGCCCTGGAGTCAGGAGGACCTGAGTTCAAAACCGGCCTCAGACATTTAACACTTACTAGAAGTGTGACCTTGGGCAAGTCATTTAACCCCAATTGCCCTGCCTTCCCCCCTCCAAAAAGCAAAAAAAATGGCTGTCTTCTGAATAGAGAATGAAAATAAAAATGTCTGAAAAAGGTGCCAATTCTGGTCTGTCAGAGATCACTTTTATAGACCCTAGAGAGCCATGGCTCCCCTTCCTTAACCTCAGTCAATCATTCGTCTCGGTGGTTGTCGTTGTTCAGTTGTATCCGACTTTTCATGACCCCATGAGCCATACTGTCCATACAGTTTTCTTGGCAAAGATCCTGGAGTGGTATGTCATTTCCTTCTGCAGTGGTTTAAGACTAACAGAGGTTCAGTTGACTTATCCAGGACCACACAGCTAGTAAGTGTCTGAGGCCAGATTTGAACTCAGGTCCTCCTGACTCCAATCCCAGTGCTCTATTGAGCCATCTAACCATCCTATTCATCTTGAAGCTAATTCCAATCACTAGGAATAAATCAATAGTTCTATGTCCCTTCAACGAGGTACCAGTGAACATTCTAGCCTCTCTCACAGGAAGTGCCTCACATATGCTTTCAAAGGCTCAATCTCTGAAACATCAAATTGATTAAGGACATCATTATACTGATCAGAAACTCTCTTGGAGTCAGAGGACGCTGATTCAAATTCTTGTTCTGACATTTACTAGCCATGTAACTTTGAGTGGATTATGTAACCTCTCTTGGCCTGTTTCTTCATCTGTATAATGAGGGAGTTGACCTTTAAGATTGAAACCAGCTCTAAATATATCATCTAATATTATCTGAACCCACTTCATGCATTAGTATGTCTTTCTCTCCCCCCAAACCAGAGGAAACATAATGGGAATCCTTAAACGAACTAATTTGTGCCAACACAACCCAAATAAAAAGGTAAAAGTTTAAGTGAATCTTTATGAAACGCTTCAACTTACAAGAAAAATGCTCATGATCAGTTCATCTCCTGAAATAAGCAGATGCAGATGTTCTGTTCTACTAAAAATAGATGTGTTTAATTTAGAGACATTGTACATTTCAAATGAACAGAAACAGTCGCAAAGAGATTGACTCCATTTCTCACCTCATGGGGGATATTTGCTTGGCTTATCTTATATTTCTTGCCTTCCTTGGTTCTGTGCGTTGTTATCAGATCTCCTAATACTGGAGCCAATTAAGGTTTCTCTACGTGATATATGAACCTCAGTTTTCTCAAATGTGAAAAGGGCAGCCCTTGCTCAAGTGAATTGTTGCCATCAGCAATTTGATGTTAACATCTTGGAAGTATCTAACTTTCTTCCTGTTAGGACATTTCCTGGGAAAGCTATCATTAGGCAAGTTTAATTACAGCTGGACTAAATTGGATTTCTAAAAAGAAATTATCTATTTTGGTGTCATTTGTGTGGCATTGAATTAGATTCTTTTGATGAGACAAACACCTTTCTCTTAGGAAAGTATAAGGAATAGCTGGACCAGTTCATCAGGCTAATAGTCTTCTATATCATTGCATATTTGATGGTGCTGATTAGCTTGCTTTCCCCATATGGGAAAATGAAATTGTTTCTAACTAGTTCTCCCTCCCAAAATAGGAATCTTAAGTTCCTTGAGATACCCAAGGAGTTGTCTGTTGCTCAGTACTGCTACTAGGGTAAGTCATAAAGCAATTAATGAGGCTGTTAAGATCAACCACTGACAAAAGATACATGGATGTCAGTCTGGATCCGATACTGTCTCCTGATGTTCAGTCATTCCTGTTTTTGAACTGCCTAGAAAAATGGAGTGCCAACACTGAAAACATAGAAACATGCTTAGTGCTTAAAATAGGAAAGTAGATGATTTTCTCTTTCTATTACACAATATCTTCCCTTTATATTGCAAACAACTTAAGGGAAGGGACTATTTCTAGTTTACTTACATTTTTTATGTTGCCAAGTGCTATATTATAGAGATAGAAGTATTTAATACATCTGTCAAATATTAAAAATAATTATGAAAGTATTTTTCTCCAAGATGTCATCCCTTTATCTTTTCTATATTTTTTAGATATTATATAATGTAGTATTTATGCAATTATTCCTTAAGGAAAAACCCTCACTTTTAGTACCCAAAGGAAAAATGTTCTTGACATATGAAGATTATATTTCCACTCTGATTTTTTTCTCCATCAAGAGGTCTGCAACTTCACTAAACAAATCCTGACCTAACCACAGTCTTGATCCAAGCTTACAGTGTCAATGTACCAAAGCATTTATGAATTCTAGAAAGACACAGGTGCTTTATAGCTGAATTTAGTCCACAAGAATAAATAAAAGTTGACACAGTTATTCGTCTACAAGGATGAGACCTTTGTTTTTGTTTCTTGCCTCTCCACAAGACAAAATCATTAACCCCAGTAGCAGTGTGTACCATGATAGACAAGGGGAAAAAGGTGTGGAAAAAAAAGAAAGTCTGATTATATACAATCCTATATATAGTCATTATTGTGATAATTTGGTTCTAAATCTAGGGAGAAAGTGACATATAAAATTATAAGTAATAATAAAAGACTATATGTAATGGAGAAAGCTATTGCATAGTGAACAATAAATTGATGGTGATTTTATGGATTTGGCTATGGTCCCATCTACCTAGTCATGAATCTGATTGGTATGAAGGAGGGAGAGAAACCCTGATAGTATGAGAAGGAAGAAGTTAAAAGATTTACCTAGACATAGAGTTACACCTCAAAATACCCAGTGATCATGAGAGCATACAGAGTCAAAAAGTTGATATATTAAACACAGCAGATAGTTTAATCACTAGGAAGCAAACAGGGATCAAAAGGAATTTAGGAAATCCAGATCTAAATGCAGAGGTCAACAAGGAAATGATATGTAAATATATTAAAGTATATTATATTGAAAATATTTTTAAAACAATGAAAGATTATAGCAAAAAATTTCAGAGAACTCACTGAGAATGGCTTTAGAACATCATGATTTTCATGAGGTATTGAAATCACGAAGAATATTCCAGTGATGTGGAATCATTTAACAACCAGGTTTGGACAAAAAGCAAAATGATCTCCCCCTTGGAGAAAGATAAAAAGGCTCAAGGGATGTCTCTTTGCTTTCTACTATTGGGGATGATGAAATGTTTCTTGATAGAATGGAAAAAATATTTGAACTAAACGCAAGGAAACAAAAGTATATTCAGAGATTTCTAAAGCTATGGCTGGAATTTGGATGGTACAAGAGTATGACAAAACAAAAATAAGTTAATTGTTCAGTTGTTTCAGTTGTGTCCAATTTTCCATAACCCTATTTGGGGTTTTCTTGACAAAGATACTGTAGTGGTTTCATTTTCTTCTCCAACTCATTTTACAGATAAGGAAACTGAGGCGCACCAGGTTAAGTGACTTGCCCAAGGTCACACAGTTAGTATGTGTGTGAGGCTATATTGGAACTTAGGAAAATGAGTCTTTCTGACTCTGGGCCTGGCACTCCACCCACTGTGCCACCTGGCTGCTTTAAAGGAAAGCAAAGGTGACACTAAACCTTTTTGGACCATTATTGGAACTATGCAATAGGTTTGAGGTGCTTTCAAGAGGATTGCAATGGATCCCCCCAGTAGGAAGAAGCTTCCTTTTTTTTCCATGGAATGACAATGAGAATCTCCCAGTGCCACTGGACAAATGACACTTATTAGTGATCACAGGAAGAAGTAACAAATCATAGTGATTGGAATTCTCTTTTGAATAATTAAAACATGCCATACAGATATAATCAATTGTAAAGAATACTGCTTTTCTATGGTATGCATCAGGAACATGACAGAGGGAATCCAAAGACATGTGAAATCCCATGACTCCTTGTCACTTCCAATGGTTATTATGGGAATAAATGATAAGGAGAAAAATCTAGAATGCGTAACCAGAGATTATGAGATTTCTGTATAACAAAATAACATAAACAAAAACTATACCTTAGTATAGGAATACCTTAGTTGTACAGGTGTTTTTCTTTTTCTTTTTTTTCCCCCGAGAAATGAAGAAATGAGATTTTAGAAAAGAAAAGAGGTTATGAAAATATAGAATTCAAAAGAATGTCAGAGAGTGAGATTGGAATTTCTGCACCAGGACCTTTTTAAAAACATTTTTTTTTTTTATCAAGGAATAATAGTCTATTGGTCTAAGAAGAAATGGAATTAGTCAGCCAAGAAATCAATATATAAACATTTATTAAATATCTACTATGCCCCAGTTCTCTTTAGTAAGTCAACCAGTTAACTAGAATTTAGCTATGTGTTGGGGAATCCCCAATGACAAATAAAGGGCAGTCCATTTCAATGCCCTAAAATGTAATACCAAAAATGTGATGATCTCATCTGATGGGTTTTCTACTTTAGTGAGGTCCCATGACATAATATGACTAAATGTGTTACATCTGTCTACTGGGACCTTAATGTCTATACCACTAATGACTAACTCTCACCTAGCCCTGTGAAATACTCCTCCTTCTGTCTGGGTTTGTTCTCCTATGAGCAGGTCGAAGTTCCCATAGATAGAATGCCACTGCACAGTTACATTCAAACTCTCTCAAAAAACTAGTAATGTTGTTAAAGGGAAATACATTTCCTCTGCTCAGCTTTCTAAATCTTACACCCCGATCCAATGTGTTTTTCTATCTACGTATCTAAGGATTCACAACAAAATAGATCCACAGCCAGCCACTCACAATAATGACCCTTTAGATCTTAGATATAACTATTTATGTAAGAATAAATAAAATAATATTGTGGATCCTAATATATTAAAGAAAATATCTAGTTAACAAGATACATCACAGTGTATGTATATAAATCTAGAACACATTCTCCCATCAATAACCCTCATTAGCTAAAAGAATGGGTACACATATAATAGGAATCTTCCAGGAAACATCAGAAAGCTCTTACACTTAGTGCACCTCATAACACTAGAAAACAAGTTTCAATGTTGTTGTTTTACTCAGAAACATTGGCACCAATTTAAGCTAATTCTCTGCTCACAGATTGACTGCTGATCCTTACAACTCTTCTGCTGGGGATATCCTCTTCTCTCTTTATAAATTATTATTTTTTTAAATTAGCTTTAAAAGGACATTTAGAAAGCATTAACTTTTCTATGTGAATACCAGTTATGCAGATGACTAGTATTTATCTAACACTTGTTATATGCCCAACACTAGGAATAGAAAGGCAAGTAGAAAGCCCCTGCCCTCAAGGACCTTATATTCTAACGGGGGGAGATAACACAGAAAAGGAAGTGGAAAAGTAGGGAGGGGTCACAGGTGCCAGGTGTAGGGGCGTGGTAAAGAAAGTCCTACATGTAGACTGGAGAAGAATGAGACATGGCTAGTCTAGGTGCCCTCCTTAAACAGAGATTCTGGGGGGCGTCCTCCAATCCATGAAAGCTGCAGGGGTGCAGAGTACTTTCAGTATGGATTCCAGACTTGGAGTGAGGCTTTAGGATAGATAACTGGTACATGGCAGATGAAATTCAGAGGGCAATTTGAAGAAGAATAAGACATGGGCAGGATACCAAAACAGTAGTAAAGTCTCCTCTTCATTTCGTTCTGAAGCCAGATGTGGCAGCAGAGAGCAATAAATGCTTATGAAAAGCTTCAGCTTTCTCCAACACTAGGTGGAGCCAAAGTACAATAGCTGTTCTGGGAGTTCCTGGCCAATGAAGATAATTGTCTTCAACCAATTAGGAATCACTCAATGAAGCCTCTCTGTTGACTGTTTCTAATTGCCACAAGTTCATCAGAGAAGATTTTCACTTCCGCTCTCCATCCTTTCAAGCTTTCTTCCCTTGTACCTCTTCCTTTCCTACTGTTGTCTTGAATGGTACTTTTCTTGTCCTATTCAACAGCTTAAATAAGTTCCTTTGTGACTCATCTTTTAAATAGTATCTCCTGAAATTTGACATCAGACTGAATGTCCTTTGAAAATCATACACCTCAGTCTTCAAATGTTTATATGATTTCTCTTTTTATTAGTTTATTACTTAGTAAATTTAGAACTGCAGTTAAATTGAATTAAAATTAGAACTGTAAATTTAGAATATCTTAGTTCTAAAAATCTATAAAAAGATCCTCCATCTTTTTGGTGCCTTGAAACTGTGGTTCTTTAAAATCACATCTTATAGTTTTTAGCAAATTAAAGATCTGTCTCTCCCTCTTTATAACATTAAACTGTTCCCATATAAAAAAGGCATTGCTCTACTTTTTTGACAAAGAAATTCATCTTCAAACAAACTATATGTAATTTTCCCCCCCCAAAACTGCCCAAATCTCTTCTAAGTCTGTATTTCTTCATGTTCAATCAATCCTCACCTTTTCCTAGAAAAAAAGAGCAAAAATCAATAATACAAATTTTGATACATTGAACCTTTAGGAAATCGGTGGTTAGGCTGCTGCGATCACCAGAAACTGTAATTGTTTTCTAGAAATTGCTAAAAACACATTTTTGTACGTGCAGTTTTTTCGTAACAAAACATTAATTCTGATAAAATACAATTTTCTCAACACAGAAACAAAGAAATAACCCACAAAATACACTATACCAAATAAAATTGGTAACATGCAAAACATTTTTTTTTTCTTGGCTAGTTTTTGATATAAAGATGGTTAATCATTTAAAACCAAACTTGTGGCTAATAGGGGCTGTAGACATTCGTTCGTAGAGTTTATTTAGCACTTTTATTTTCTCACTAAGAAGCATCTCTGACCTTGCAGGTTTGAGCTTATCACCCAAAGGATTGTACTACACCTTGGGGACATAACTGCAACACAAAATTTGAGTTTTTAAGGCAAACAATGACAAATATAAAAAATGCTTGGAGAGTTCTTTACTCTATCGGTAGGGTAAACAAAACCAGTGAAGCTCCTAGAAGGAGACCAGCCACTCCACAAACTAGCAGGCATCCTGCCTCTGTCTCTCTCTCTCTCTTTTTATCCCCCTCTACTATGCTTAGCTATAAAAGTGTGTGATTGCCTATGTGAAAATGAAAATTATGTTACTAATAAAATCATGTAAATGTTGGAAACCAGGAAAGTGAAATGAGTAAATGTTAAGGATTGGCTGTATATATTTTAGCAATTCTTTCATTAAAACAAAATTCTTTTTACATTCATATTAGATATCAAAATGTTCATCTATAATAGTAGCAATATTTTATGTCAAGGATGGAGAACCTAAGCCCTTAAGGTCACATGTAGTCTTCTAGGTCTTTGAGTGTAGCCTTTTTAACTGAGTCCAAGTATTACAGAAAAAATACTTTTATTAAGGGGTTTTGTTCTGAGAAGGTTTGATTCAGTCAAAGGGCCTCACTTGAGGATCTAGGAGGCACATGTAACCTTAAAGTTGCAGGTTCCCCACCCCTGTCTTAAGTCCTTTGACAATTAATATAAATTTCTTCCTTTACACATACCCATACACAAATAAAACATTTAAAACCTTTTCTGCTCTTTTCACATGAAGATCTTAAATAGATAATGTACCTTATAAGTACTTTTAAAGAGCTTACATTTCAACAAAATATAAAAAATGAATATATAAAAGATTTATGGCATAAATATTAATAAATTAAATATAAAGTTAATCAGGTGGTTATTAATATAAGAGTGATAGAAGTCTGGCACATATGCAGAGTACCAGTAATGGAATCTTCCCACAATAAGATCCTGGAGAACCTGCTTCCTATTTCTAGGAGAGTCATGATGACTGAGAATTGCCTTGGAGAAATTTGGAAACATATGTGGATGTTCTGTAAGTGCTTTTGGTTTGCTAGCCATGTAATAAAGAGGAATGGCTTTGACTGGTTCCTTTTCATCCTTTCCAACTTGATAGGAATTATGCTTTGCTATAATAATCTTTGAAAAATCAAAAGTCATTCCTTTTGCCATAAGAAAATCACCTCGGGAGTGGCTAGGTGGCACAGTGAATAGAGCACTGGCCCTGGAGTCAGGAGGACCTGAGTTCAAATCCGACCTCAGACACTTAACACTTAGTAGCCATGTGATCTTGGGCAAGTCACTTAACCCCAATTGCCCTGCCTTCCCCCCTCCAAAAAGAAAAAAAAAGAAAATCACCTCAATAATAGTGACCAAAACATTTCTACCTCTCTTCCCACTGTGAACCTTTTCCCCACCACTGCTAGCACAACTTCTAAAGCTGGAGATGGCATATTACAGTTAAAATTTGAAGAATCAAGCTAGCCAAACTGTAACGATCTCTTTAGTATGGTATATGCTTTGAGTCTGGAAGGGGGAATAAGATAAGAGATTGTTGCTCCTGTTTAGAATGTTTAATTAGTCCCATTACAATCCAATATATAAATATCTATATGTATATGTATACACACATATATGTATTTACATATATATATATATTTACATATATGTGTGTGTGTGTGTGTGTGTGTTGTTTTTAGTTGGTCACCTACTATGTAGAAGTTACTATGCTAGGTGGTGTGAATACGACAAAAGTATAAACGGTTCCTCCGCTCAAGTAATTTACATTTTACTGGTTCTCTGTTCCATTTCACAATATAAACCAAAAAGGACACTGGGAGATGAGATCTTCCTAGTTTTAAACCCTTCTGCAATCACTTATGTGAAATGCCAACTAAGAGAATAAGAACAATTGATCAAAGATTGATGACTTGGACTCTATGTCTAGGATTTTAGTAGAAGATACAAAGGTAGTCTTAAATATAGAACTTGGCCTCAAGAGTATTACAATCTAATTAGAGAACTGAAAGTAATCACATGACAATCCTGAATGTAACAACTTGACTCTCTAGTCTACAAATTCTTTTAGCATGAAATTGGGTAAGACTTAATGAAATTTCTGGAAAAGACTGAATAAAGTACCTTTAAATTCATCTAGGTCCAAATCTGCCCTAAAGACCTCTTAGTCTATTTGGAATTTTCTTTGCTCACTTCAGGGAAGGTCTGTTTTCTGCTTGACTCCCATTTCCAACAGGCAGAGAGAAGTAGTGACAGGGTTATGTGTTTCCAACTGAAAAAACCAAACAAACATCTGAATGACACTTCTGCTCTTAAAATGTTTTTTCACCCTCTAAACCTAAGTGTTAAAGACTTTGTTTTTGTCTATTTGATCTGAAGTGGAATCGTTTTTAGTGTTCCTATAAAAGGTGTAAGTACTTTTAGCAAGCCTTTAATATTGATTCATTTCCAGGGCTCCAGCTAATCTGGTTTAACAATTAAAATTCTTCAGGTGTTTGTTTTGCTAATGTTGCTGCTTGTAGGGCATTAAGAAAGACAACAAAGGAAAGAGTATGCCAAAAAGAAGACCAAAATTTTATCCATTTTCTTCCTATTTTAAAATATTGCCACTTTGTGGAATATTTTGACTAGTATGGGGCGGGGGGGGGGGGGAGTTGTCACCTCTTTTCAGTGTGTCTTTGGGTGCAAGGCAGTAACTTTTTTTTTTAGTGATCATCTGAATGAAAGATCTATCTCCAGTTGGGTGTCAGTTTGGGATTTTCTTTTTTAAATTTGTTTGTCCTGAGGGAAAATCTAGATCAATTGAATTTCAGATTTTTTTTTCTCAAGTACACCACATCTCTTCAACTTCAGCCATCTGATACTTTCTTAAGTCATCATCTGAATGCAATAAACACTTTTAATTGTCTGTTATGTACATGGCATGATGCCATGTGCTTATATCATATTTTACCTTGGGAAAAGAGCATTGGGAAATTTTGGGTACCACAGCAGGCAAATTGAGGAGATATCTTGGCAGAGAGTTCTTTGCTTTAAGCTCTTCAAAGAATAATAGCACATATGCCCTCTTTTCATAAAGCCAGCTGTAGGTGGGATATATAGGAGCAAGAAGAGGGACCTTTATACCTCGTTGCATGAACAAACGAATTTGCTAAACTAAGAGATCATCTGCTCCCACAGAAATATTTTCAGAATTCCTCCATCAACCCTCCATCTACAGGCTGGAATATCAGTCAATGCCAATTTGGATTTATCCAGAATCACTTCTCAAAAGAGGCTACAACAACATATGGGGTATGACCTCTGGCTTTCCCACCTGGTTGAAAGGCAGAAGCAAAGAGAGGCTAGCATCACAGTGATATTTAGCAGCAAATCAAGACCAAATTCCAGGTCTCCTGATCCTCACCATTTTTGACCCACTAGTTAACAACACATCATTTACCCAGGATGTTATTTCACAAAGAGAGTTGAATGAATGACAGACTAGATAAAACATCAATAAGATTATCATTATAAAACTAATCATTCTCTCTTCCTGATAATGTGTTCCATTATCTGGCAATATAAAAACTGCTGATCACATTCAAGTGAATGAATGAATGAACAAATTAATGAATGAATGAAAACACATACATTAAGTGGTACAATTGACCAAGTACTGTGCTTAGGGCTGGGGATAAAAATCCAAAGGCAAAGGCCAGCCCTGTCCCCAGATATGTATTTTAATTTTGGAGTGAGATTGTATTTTAATTGGAAAAGGTGACACATCAAAGGGTGGTAGCCAGTAAGAAGTCTAGGAAATTACAGGCATGGTAAGTGGGCCAAAGGGAAGTAGACTGGCATATCCCATCTTGGAATAATGAGAGAGCTAATTTGATTTCAGTTGATAGTTATGAAATAGAAGAGTGTTGGCAGAGAAGAAAGAATATAGGTACTTTCTTAAGGCTGTTGACAAAAACAGAAGAGAAGAGAAGAGAAGAGAAGGGAAGGGAAGGGAAGGGAAGGGAGGGGAAGGGAAGGGAAGGGAAGGGAAGGGAAGGGAAGGGAAGGGAAGAGAAGAGTTAGTGAAGTGAAGCTTTACTGAAACTTTCATGAAATAGTGATCTGGGAGAGGCAGTCACCTATCTATAGATCAGCATCCCAAGGACATCATCTCTAGGAAGGGCAGCAACTTACTAGACAATTGTTAATGTGATAGCACAGATCACAAGATAGACGGAAAAGGACTCCAATTTGGGAAGTTACCTCAAATTTTTTTGAATACAGTTGGTTTCTAGGTATTTGTACCACTTAAAAAGTTTCTATATTTAAATTTGTCCATATTTATTAATTTTTAACCTTGGTATATGGGCTTCCACTGTCTATCAAATGCATGCAAGAATATAAATTATTTGTAATATCAACCTTAGCAGAATATAATTAGCATTAGACTATAGTGGAACAATCACTGGATTGCCAATCAATCACAAGGCAGGTTAATATCTCAGTGCTATTAAATTAATGCCCATATGACTATGAATACTTCTGTGCCATTCAAATTCTACAATATTTAGTTTCCTTGTGTTCAAGATGAAAAACCTCATCCAAAAATTTAATTAAAAATTCAGAGATGTCTTAGGATAAAAACAGGAGTTTATTCTCTTCCCCAGGAGAAGAGGGAGGTCTTTCCCATGACTTGTCATGTAGAAGAGGTGTGTTACAAAAGACAGAACAAGAATTTATACCCTAACAGAGTCAAGCCCCCTTCCCCGACTGTCTCCTCTCTCATTGGCTGAGAGGCGACACCAAAATCTTTCCCAATGGCAAGTCATAGAGAAGCCTACCACTATCTCCCAGTGGCTGGGAAACAGGTTTACAAAGAACAAGGATGCTGATTGACAGCAAAGGAAAGGGGGAAGGGTCCCAAAGCAAGGGAGGAGGAGTGAGTTCTGGTTGTCTCTGACTCCCACTGGCTGGGAGGAGGGGCCCCCAAAGGTGGGAAATCAGAAAGGGCTCGCTGCTTATTGACAGCAATATTGGAGGGGGGAAAGTTACTCCAAAACTGCCTGAGAAGTTTTCACTCTCCCCAGACACTTGTATGTCAAAGAAGAGCTGGACTTGGTAATCTTCAAGATCTCTTCCTATTCTAAATCCTGTGAGGAAAGGAGAATCATTAGAACTAAATGATAACACAAGGTAACATTGAAAATAAAAGGAAAAATAATTTGCATCATTCCTGTCTTTGTGTAATAGTAGTTAACTTAAATATTCAGAAAGATTTAGCGGTCCATAATAATATCCTTTTATATTTGAAAACATATGAAAATATTTTAGTGCCTTTATATTTTGATTATTAGATGGATTTGTGATCTCAGTGATGTGGGCATGCTAAACAATCAATGAAAATTTATTATGTACCTGCTATGTGTCAATTTCTGTCTTGGTAAGAGGGTACAAACAAAAATGAAATAATTGCTGCCCTCAAATATCTTACACACTTTCAGAAGGGACAAGATTATATAGACATAGATAGATAGGTATACAAATACATATGTGTGTATATGTATAGATGTCTATGTAAAAATAAAATTATATGACAATTGCAAACCATCTCTGGGGATGGGCCTGACAAGGTTATATTCTCTTAGTTCAGATTTGAATTTATATTGAAATGAGGGATTTTCATGTAATTCAGTAGATAAAAAAGGTTTACTGAGCTGTAGCAACAAAGACACTTTAACATTTAGCTTAGGTAGACGTGGTGTCCCTCATGTCAAAATACCCTATCAGTAGAGCCAGGTGTGGCAACTTGTGGCATTTTGTCTCCAACTCCATGTGGTTTTGGCTTTTTGTATCGCAAGGTGAACCAGAAATCACATAAACATGGGCAGAGGCTACCAGAAAACTTCAACGAAGGTGTACCCCTAGTTCCTTGGGGTAATCAAGTCTCAGGGATAGTGTTGTTACCTTTCAGATTAAAACTAGCCTAATCCATTCTGTGTTGATAATGGGGATCCCTGGTGGATAGTTCCTATCCTTACCCTTTGTAACGCTTATCTATTTTTTGTTGCAATCCTTTGCAAAGAGTCCACCCAACATTCTAGGAAACTTCCTCTAAAACTCTTGACATTACATGGGTAGCAGTGGATTGCACAAGCTGTCAGCCTATTATCTCTCACTTTTACTATGTCTCTATCCCATCCCCATGCCTGGTAATAATATTTTTGAAGAGGTTTTAATACCATTTCTTACGCAAAGTTTCCCATTAGTGATTTTAAAGGCATGACCTTTTTTAGTTGTTGTTGGTGGTGGTATTGGTGGCGGGGATATCTGACAAATTGTGTGACCCTAGCCAGTGGTCTAGGGAGGACCTAATACAGTGATACTTTGACATATGAGTGCACCAGCTTAAGAGATTTCTGAGATATGAGTTGTCACTCGGTCAATTTTTTGCTTTGAATTGCGAGCCAAAATTTGAGGTATGAGCTGCTGCTAGTTGGCTCAGCGAATGCCACAACCCAGTGCCCACCCAGCATCCTGTGCCTCACTCCTTCAGTCCACATGTTTATCTCACCAGTGAAGAAAATTAAGTTAAGCAAAAGTAAAAAAGATATTGTAGTAGCGAGTAAGTGACCTAAAGTGACCGAAAGAGCCGGAAACAAAACTCCTCTAACCTCCTCCATCTATCTCCTCCACCCTCCACCTCAGCCAGTATCTTCTGTTAGCTCAAGTTGTCTGATATCCAAGGTAAATATCCACTTTATAAAACCAGTTTATTTCTTTATATTATCTTTTATTATGTTTTTATACAATATTTGTTATTTATAAATACTTTTTCTTATTTAAAAACACATATCAAAAAATACTGGGGTGGCATTTTGGGGGCTGGAATGGATTAATGACATTTCAATTAATTTTAATGAGGAAAATTGATTTGATATATGAGCAAATTGAGTTACGAGCTCAGTAATGGAACGAATTTAACTCGTAAGTCAAGGTATCGCTGTACTATCAATTTTAGACACAGTGCCATCTTTTATTGGTAGATGGAGCTTCCCCAGATAGGAGATCCATATACTATTACTAATGCTGATTCAGTCCCTATTCCTATCTTGTTTGGCATAGTAGAGTGTTCTAAAGGAGTTGTAGCATTATATGATGAAAAGATCACAGTACTAGGAGTCAAGGGTAGTGGTTTCTAGTATTGGTCCTGCCAGCAATAGATTAAATCATCTTGAATGAGTCACCTAACTTCTCTGGGACTCTGCTTCCTCAACAAGACTAGATAAACTCTATTAAGCCTTCCAGATTTAGTCTTCTATAATTTAATAATGTTGTCTGTTACAACTTAAGCTTCTTGAAGAACACAAAACACTAACTGAATTAAGAATGAATTATTTTTTACTTAATTAGAATTGATCCTTCACTGTTGAGTTCATTTTTACATTTATAGATCACCTAAAACATGACATTGCAGATAAGTTATTGTTTATTTGTGTAACTGAGGAACCCATTAATTTTTAAGAGTTGCTGCTTTTCACATTTGTGAATATACAAAATGAACTATCTAATTAATTTACATGAGTAATGATTTATTTTCTTCTTTGTGTCTAAAACCTTGCTGGGTACTGTTCAAGGATCTATAATGTCATAAAAAATGTGAGATACTGTTGGAGAAACAAGGTATATGGACATCCAGGAAACAAGTAAAGGATATCATCACATGGTGTGTAATTAAATATTGGATTTTGGTGTGAAGAGCTCAGAGAAAGAACTGAAAGTATTGGCCAAGATTACTCTTCACAGAAATGGAACACGAATTAAAACATGAAAGTGTGAAGTAGGTAGGCAGGGAAGAGAGTTATGATGCCTGGTAAAATCACTGAATTTTATAATTATCTTAAAAGTTGATTTCTATCCTAGATAGCTGTCTGGATAGTAACTTCTACATTTGGTTTATCTCTCCCTTTATCGTGACCCAACCTTTAACATTAAGGAGTATGGCAAACAATTTTGCTGAAGTTGTAGAATGACTGTAATCCAGGCTGCAGAATTATATGAAAATGATCCCTTTCTTTATTACTGGTTTTTTTTCTTTGATTTCAGCTAATGCTAGTCCTTTTGAATTGACTCTTCTTTCTGCAACATCCTTATCTGAAATGTCATCCTGTGCCTTCCTATCTTTTACTAAGCAGCCGAGATGCTTCTTTTAAGTCCATCTTTGATATCCTCATTCTAGCTTAAATTATAATTCCTAAACAAATGGATGCCTTGTGAAGAGCAAGATGTAATTCTATTGGAAGTAAGTTGTATGTCCATAGATAACATTAGAATACATTTGTTGTTATCATGATTAGTGAAGTTTTGGAACCCTCAAGACAAATAATTCTTTTTTGGTTTTTTTTTTTTTTTGCTTTTTGGAGGGAGGAAGGTAGGGCAATTGGGTTAAGTGACTTGCCCAAGGTCACACAGTTAGTTTTTTGTGTTAAGTTTCTGAGGCCAGATTTGAACTCCAGGAGTCCTCCTGATGCCAGGGCCAGCACTCTATTCACTGTGCCACCTAGCCACCCCAGGACAAATAATTCTTAATAATTCCTATAGGTGAGCTTCACAGTTTACAATGTAGAAGACTCACCCTGTGAAGTAAGTAACACAAGTATTATTAACCTTCTTAGTTCAGATTATCCAAGAGGATATGTCTTGTCCACAGTTACATGAAACTCAAACTTAGAGGTCTTCTGGCTCTAAGACCAGGGATCTATCTACTACATTTTACTCCCTCACATGCATCATTTGATTTGCAAAAGGAACCTTAAGTTAAGATTGAGTGAGGCATTCAAAATATTCAAATTTTGTTTCATTCTTTCTGTTAATGATAAAATATTATTTTTAAAGCAAAAGTAGGCAGAAACCTTAATAGTGATAGAAACAACAAAATTTTTTAAAATATGTATCTTCTGTTACCATATTAAAACAGGATAGTGTGATGGGAAAAATCTTGGATTTGGCTTCTGAGGACCTACATAAGACCTACATTCTTTCACTTGCTGATTGTAATGCCTTGGGTGAGTCATTCAATCCCCTTAGTTCTCAATTCCCTCATCTATAAAATAAAAGTGTTGAGCTAGATGATCTCAATTCTATTATCCTCTGTCTGTGGTTGTCTAATACCCTTCTGGTATTATTCAAATGTTGAGTCCAAATTTCCATGTTAGAAGACACAACCTTTAACTAACAATGCTTTTGAGAAAAAATGACCAGATTAGGATAGTAAATTCAAGACATTATTGATCACTCTTAAATTGACTTTAGGCACAACTGTCATCCCCCATTATGTTGACTAGACTATATAAAGAGTAGCAACTGTGACAGAAGGAGAAATTCAAGTGAAAATCCCAGGAAAAATGGAATCCTTAAATTCTTTCCTACAATGTGTTTATGAATTGTCCCATCTAGCCCCATCTCAATTCTTCTTCCCAAAGACCCTTGCTTAGTAAGCACCAAATCAATGCGACAGTAACTGTCATTACCAGCCAGCTTTAACCTTAATGTGGTATATTTTATAGTAAGCTCCCCCCCTCTGGAGTTTACATTCTTTTTATCTTTTATCAGTAGCTATAATTCTTCTTACCATCATTTACCCTCAAAGCTTCTTTCTTCTCTCCTGGAGCATTTTCCAGTCCTACTATTCAATCATTAGTGTTGCCACAATCAGTCCCTCATCATCTCTCACCTAGACGACTGTAATAACCTCCCAATTTGTCTCCTTGCTTCTAGTTTTAATTCTTTCCAAGTCTGTAGATAAGTCACTTAAATGACCTGAGTTTAAGTTTCTTAATTTTAAAAAGAGCAATGATAACATTTTCCCTATGTACCTCATATGGTTATTATGAAGATGAAATGACAAAATTCATTTGAAGTGCTTAGTAATAATAAAATGCTTTATGAATGTAATTTTACAAGACTATTATTGCATTGTCATTACACAGTAATTATCTTATACACTTGCATGCAAAAGAAGGCATTTACTAGATTTGGGTCAGTTTTGCAATGAAAATTAGTTCCATTTTTATGGACCATACAAACATCTCTGCTTTCTATTTCCCAAACTTAGCATTCAGTCTGTCATTGGTGCCGTGGCACAAGCTGTACACATGCTTTGAATGTGTTGTCTCTTTACTTCCACCTTTAATAACAGACTATGAAATCCTTGATAGTAGAGATTCTGTTTTGTTTTGTTCTGTCTTTTGATCTCTAGAATCTACGGCACAGCAGGTGTTTAATAAATGCTAGTAAGATTAGACTGGATTTATTTGAAGAATAGTGGGCATAGTGGGTAGAGAACTGAACTTAATGTCATGAATGCCTGGGTTTAAATCCTTCCTTATAAACTCAATAGTATTATAACTCTAGGCAGATCACATAACCTCTCTGGGCCTCCTTTTTCTAATTAATATATGAGAGGGCTTGACCTTTAACTTCTTCTGTGCAGAGAAGTCTAAACATATGTGTCTATGAATTTCTTAATGATAATGTTTAGCATCATCCAAGTCATTAAAAAAAATAGGTTTTCTCTTCTTTCAAACATGCATGATACTCAGTTTATGTTTGTAGATAGTAAACTAATAGGAATATGTCTAACTCACATCTTTACAAACATGGTATTACATGAGGAGTCTTATAGTAAGAACTATTAAAAAGTAACTTGACAAGAAAAACATATAAGATGGTACCATAAATAGTAATAATAATAATAATAATAATAATAATCAAGACAGTGCTTCCCAGCATTTGCCACATGCTTCCAATTTTGAAAACAAAAACAAAAACAAAATAGTGTTTGATGTGATATCATTGTTGGCATGGAAAGGGCAGACATATGATCTGATGTACCTAAAATGTAACTGCCTGGGCAAGCTGATATTGTTCAAATGAACTTACCTTTGTTATTCTAGGACTAGGATGACCTCTTTATTTCTGTCTCCATTCTATCCTTTGGCTTTACAAAGGACAAGGTGGTCCCAAAGTCTCTGGGTCCATATTTCCCAAATTACAAAACAATTAAAATAATTCAGGTAATATTCCTCCCATGGATGTTGTGGATGCTAAAATTTGCCATGCATACTTGAATGATTTCTATTATTTTAGTAATAACACTGGTGATCTGATCTGAAGTTCATGATCATGTTACTCCAATAAGGCAGTGTTGTCTCATGTACTCATGTTTCGTCTTCCTACTGTACCTCTTGCAAGTTATATTTGTGGGCATCAACACCTGCACATTGAACAGATTACAAATTAAAGATGTAACAAAATTCTCTCAATGTGGTAAGTAATGCAAGGATTGCATTTCATTGCAACGAGGCAAAGCCTGAGACCACAGATGGTTAGCTACAGGAAGTAATGCTGCTTTCCAGTTCTCCACAGGATTCACTGCTGAACAACAAGAAAACAAAGATATTAGAATATTGTATAAAATGAGATCATAGTCTACACAACGACATGCAGGAACACCTAACTGACATCTGGTCCTGGCACCTCACTGCTAACCCTCTGTAGGAATAACTATGAAAAGAGTCTCTTCTGAGTGAGGTTTCGAAATGCCAAATCCCACTGAGCTAAAATATATACCAGTAAGAAATGCAATTCTTTGATAACATTACACTCAGATTGATTTGGAATTTCAGCTGGCTGCAAAAGAGGCAGAATCAGCAAATAATGTAGCAATAGCCCACCTAGCCTATGGCAGGGATAAATTCTTCAAAAGTCAAAATAAAAGAGAAAAGGAGCTTCCTTCAATTCCACAATTGTTCCTAGGATTGATCTGATAGAATCTGAATTATAAAGGGATCATAGATAATTTTAGGAGAGTAAATTGTTATTCATTTGAATGGCATAGAAGATGAAGGTTTTAAAAATGTTTAGAATGCTGAGAGGATTCAGGCTGTTGGAGCTCCCCAATTTCCTTTTTTAGTCAGTTTCCTCAGTATCTTGTGAACTTCAACAATGAGCTGCCGCTAATGGATTGAATGCACTTAATATAATTGCGATGTCTTCTATACCCATGAAGTACACAAGAATTTCTCTGAAAGATGAAAGCTACTCAAGTCACAGAACTAGAATGCCTTTAGAATTCAAGATTTTTCTAAACTCAATACAAAAGTCTGATAAAAATAAAATAAATCTAATCAAAACAGCATGTATAAGTGGAGAATCTGTCCTTTAACATTAACTCCAAAGATTCTTGTATGCATTTATGTTGACACAAAAAAGATGGCATACATATATATTTATACACATATATTTATGTTCATACAAGGAAGATAGCATTTAATTGTGTTACTGAAATCCCATCAACACACCTAGAAACTCTGAGCCATATGAAAAATAATGGGGAAGGAAAGGGGAAGGAGACACATATACACACATACACACACACAAACACATACATACACACACACGAAGAGAGAGAGAGAGAGAGAGAGAGAGAGAGAGAGATGGCCAAAGACAGTGAAAAACAGAAATAGATAGAGGAAAGACAGAGAGAGAATGCAGTGCAGCCTAGTCCCATGAATTGATTGCCTCCCTTATTCATTCCTTTAGAAAGTTTTTCAGCTTTTTTTATATTAAGAACATTTATAAATTATCTCTACTCTGTCAGAGGTCTCTTGTAACAAAGGATAGTGATAAGCAAAACTAATGATACAATGAGCACATCTGAAAATATGTGTGACAATCCATTTCTCTAGTTCCCTTTAACTTGCTTCTTAAAAAATATTTTTAGCAAATTTTAAAAAATCTATTACTTCTCTTTTCCACTCAATCCCAATGGGAAAAACTAATTTCTTTTAATTAATTGGCATAGTCTAGTAAAACTAATCCCTTTTTTGATTTAATACAAATATAAATATTTACATATATTCATACATATATATTCACTTGTATATGTATAAAAATGCTTATGTATATGTGTATGTGTATCCATTGTGCACTTCAATTATTTTGCCTTTCTGTCAGAAGATGGAAAGTATGTTTTCATCATCATTCCTCTGGAATCATGGATGGTCATTGTATTGATCAGAGTTCTTACAGCATTCAAGAGGTATTTGTCTTTAGAGGGTTGTGGTTATAATACACATTGTTTTCTGGTTCTGATTATTCTGTTCTTTATCAATCTATACAAGTCTTCAGAAAAATTTTAAAATAATATTGGAATTATTCTTTTTTGAGTAAAGTTACCTTTCAGTTGTGGGATTGACATGACATTGTTCATTGAGTTGTTGTTCGTTTTGACCCTATCTCAGAAGACTTGTGGCTAAAATTAGTCCCTCAGAGCAATTCCTGATGAGGATCTTTTCTTTCTCCAGAAGCTTTTATGGTAGTTCTTTCACTTTCACTTTTGCCTTTCACTTTCATTCATTAGGAAATTTGGATCATATTTACTTCTTACCTAAGGGATTAGTTATTTGGTAACCGGATTCTTTAAATGTGGGATAGAGACGAACTTTACTGTTTCCATCTTGGCCCTGAAAGTTCATCTCCTCTGGTAATTCCTAAAGAAGAAGTATCAAGGAAAGAAAAAAGAACATGGACTTGCATTTGGATCTAACCACCTGTCCATCAGAAAGAGTCAGAAGACCTAACTATTCTATCTCTTTTCTTTTTTTCATGTTTTTATTTTACTGTTCTTTTTCTGTAATTCAAAAAAAAATTAAATATAAAACAAACAAAAAAAAAAAAGACATTGCCATGTACACAGCAGAACATAAGAAAGGATTCAATAGAAAAATAATAAATTTCCATTTCCAGGAAACCTATATAATAAATATTACACATTGTTTTCAAATCTGCACAGCTTTTGTTTTCTTCCTTCTAGTTTTCTTTTGTTCTCTGCTGTGTATATTTACTTTATTTTCCCTTCTCTTCCCCCAAAGAAACTACAATTAACAGACATATACATACATACGTACATGTATATGTACATATATATATCTATAAATATACACATACACACTCTTAAACATATATGTAAGACTGTACTATGCTTATTTCCACTTGTCATCTGTTTTTCTGAAAGTGGATAGCGTATTCCTTTATTATTCCAAGTCTTTCCATGTTTTTCTTAACCAACCAGCTCATCATTTTCTACACCATGGCAATATTCCAACCCAATAACATCCTATCTGAGAGATTGTCTGTGAAAATTTTTGTTTTTGTTTTTCCAATTTTCTTTATTTCTCCTATTCTTATCTACATAGGTTTTATTGTACAAAAAATTTTAATTTAAAATAATCAAAATTATTCATTTATAAAGCCAAGCACTAGCAGCTTTTTAGAACAATGCTACTGTGAACAGCTGATTACACAGTATAGTGAACACTCTATTTATTCCATAACAAATCAAAATGAAACATTCACAGAAATCAAGTTATAGCATTCACAATATTAAAACTTATCACAGATAATCAAAACACAGCATGTACAACAACTTATCACAGAAAATGGCCACATAGTTTCCACTACAGTGGTCACAGAGTTTTGAACAAAGGACAATCATTTAGTAATTCAAACATTCACAAAATCCTTAATTCAATCACAAAGTGCAATAGTCAAAGTTTTCCACTCATGGGGCATACTAGGTTACAAACCAATAACTTATTCAGTCATCCGTCACTAAGTACAATCATTTAGTCAATCAATCATCCTTCATTATTCACTGTTCAATGATCAGAAAATACACAGACCCTCCACCCCTAGGTCAAGAGTAAATTATAATCTTCTTACTCAGTACACAGTATCCAAGTAAAGTCTTCTTTCAGCTTAATTCAGGGTGGTTTGTTGGATTCCCTGGATCTCTTTCCATGGTCCCAGATCCTACTTGGATTCACCAAATTGTCACCTGAGTTTAAAGGCAGACAGGTCCCAGGTCCTTGTCCATTCTCCAGGAAGTTCCCATTTTATATTGAAGTTCACAGTATCCAGTTCATCTCAAATCCTTCACAGTCTCCACTCCCAGGAAGTCAAGGCCCAACAAAACCACGGATAAAGTCTTAGCATCATAGTCATGCTTCCTCAGTCCATTGGAAGCTCTGGCTGGCCCTCAGACCCAGAAGTCTCAGCTGGCTTGCAGAATCAAAATCACTCCATCCAGATTTCAAAATAAAAACCATTGTCTTCAGCTTGGGAAAAGGCTTTCCTCTTCAGTCTCCTCAGCTCCTCTTCAGCCTCCACAGAGCCTGCTCCAAGAAGAAGATCTCCCTCAGTTCTCAATTTTCAATTCTCTCCAGCAGCTGCTCTGCCTCCAGATGCTGGTCCCAAGAAATTCAGACTGTCCCTTTTGGGGGGCTTTTCCTTACATACACACAGCATCAGCTGCTTCCTGTTTCAGCCAACCTCTTCCTGTTACCTCAGCAACAGGAGAGAGGAGTTCATACCTTCTGTTTCTCCAACAGAGGCTTGATCAATTACTAAGTGCTAAGTACCTGCTACCTTTGCCAACACAAAGGGATCTTCAAATTCAAATTACATTACCATTATATTATATTACTTCATTACTTCTATTCTACATAGGTTTTATCACACAAGAAAATTTTAATTTAAAATAATAAAAATTATTCATTTTACACTTCAACAATGCTCTCATCTTATAACCTAGTTTAAGGTCCAATACTGTTGAATCTGCTTCCTTTGTATCTTTTTTCCCTGTTCTTGACCTTCTGTTATTCCAAATGAACTTTGTTATTATTTTTTTCTAGTTCAGTAAGATTTTTTTAAAATTATTTAATTGGAATGACATTGAATGAATCGATTACTTAGGTAAAACTGTCATTTTAAAAATTATATTGGCTTTACCTACCCATGAACAATAAATATTATTTTAGTTATTTAGATCTGACTTTGCATAAAAAGTGTTTTATGTTAATGTTCATATAGTTCCCGTGTTTGTTTTGGCAGGTATACTCTCAGGTATTTTATGCTGTCTAGTTATTTTAAATGGTCTATAATAATATTGAATGATATTGTTGAGACATAATGTAGTTTCCCTGTTTTTCTCTTTTGATGAAATCTATTTCAGCTTTAATTTGTCTGAGATCATATTTACTGCTCTTGCTTTTTTTTCCATAATAAATTCTATTCCAGCCTTTTATATTATCCTTGTGTGTATCTCTCATTTTTATAGTATTTCATGAAAGCAGCATATTGTTGGATTCCAAATTTTAATCTGCTATCAGTTTCTGTTTTATGGGTAAATTCATCACATTTATCTTCTAAGCTATAATTATTTGTTGTGTATTTTTCTACTTCTTATTTTTCCTCACTAATCTTCTCACCTTATTCCTATCCTTTCTCACTTCTCTCCTTTACTTCTACCTACTACCTTGGCCTCCTATTCCTTATCCTACCCACTCCTCCAAGAGTCCCTCCTTTATCCTCTCCCTCCACCCTATCCACTTGTCCTTTTATTTCTTTCTGAATTTAAAAGAATTTTATACATGTCTAGATACATATGTTGTTCCCTCTTTAACCCATTCCCGATGAGAGTAAGGTACTGCACTACATACTCTTCCCCCTACTAATTTATTTTGTATCAAGTTTTCCTTTTATACCTCATTTGTAGGACATACTTACCACATTTTATCTCTTCCTACAAGTTTATTTTTTAGAATCACCCCATCATATGCAACTCAGTCCAAGCCATTCTTTCAAACAATCCAAATAATGATGAGAGTCACGAGAGTACTAATAATATTTTCACACATAAGAAGTAAGCAATTAGGTCTTACTGAGTACCTCATAATTGATCTTTAACATTTACCTTATATTTCTCCTGGATGTTATATGTCAAATTTTCCCTTAAGTTCTGCTGTTTTTGTCACAAATACCTGAAAGTCTTTCAGTTTGTTAAATTTCATTAAGGATTATACTGAATTTTGCTGGGTAAGTTACCCTTGGTCATAACCCCAGCTCTTACACTCTAGGAAATGTACTATTCCAAGACCTACAGTCCTGAAATATAATAGCTGCTGCTAAGTTTTATGAAATACTTATTTTAACTACATGACATTTAAATTGTTTTTCTTTTTCTTGTTGCTTCCAATATTTTCTCCTTAACCTGGGAACATTGAAACTTGGCTGTGATATCCCTGTAAGTTTTCTTCCTGGGATCTCTTTCAAGTGGTGATTGGTGGATTTTTTTTCTACTTCTGCTGCCTTATTATTCTAGAACTTGCAGGCAAATGTCCCCAATATTTTCTTGTAATATTGTATCAAGATTCTTTTTTTTTAATCGTAATTTTCTGGTACTCTGACTATTCTTAGATTATTCCTTCTCAATCTGTTCTCCAGATCAGTTGTTTTTCTGATGAGATGTTTTACATTTTCTCCTATTTTTTAAATTTATTTTTTTAATTCATTTATTTATTTTCTTGTTTACATCATTCATTTCCATGAGATTTTGCATTACAAATTTTCTCCCCATCTTTCCCCTAACCAACATTTCAAAACAGCCATCCCACTGTATAAACCCTCCCCCAATCTGCTCTCTCCTATGTCCTC
>CM053587.1:233290868-233306436 GCA_028646515.1 Pseudochirops corinnae
TTTTAAAATTAACTTATTTCATAAAGAGAGTACTTATTTGTTGCTAAGTGGTATGAGGAAGCAAAAAGAAGGTATTTATTATTAAATGTAATCAAGACACATAATGATTGACAAACATAAAAGAACCATAAAGATAAAAGAAAATGTATAAAATCAAATTGCTTATATGTCCTTGCATTCTTGAGGCATTCTTTACTCAATAAAGAATCACATTTCCTCATTTCAATTTCTTCTTCAAAGTAGTCTTTAGAAGGAGGAGAGGATAGGAGTATGGATGGTGGAGAAAAGTATCTGGATTCATATCTAGGATTATATAGGTACAAATCTTGAGTCTGATATTTGCTGTGCGAACCTGACCAAACTGCTTGATCTTTCTTACCCTTGGTGACTTCACATGTAGAAAGAGGTAGTCAGACTAGGTGACCTCTGAGATCTCTTTTAGCTCTAAATCTATAATCCTGAAAACTCTGAAGTGAATTGAAAAGAGAATTGGGCTTGAAGTAAAGAGAAATCTGGGTATGAAATCTGCCTAGAATGCTTTATTTTATTTTTTAAGTCAAATGTAAAGACAATTTTTGATGTTCATTAAAAAAAATGAGTTACAAATTTTCTCCCTCCTTCTCTCCTCTGTCTTCTCCCTAAGATGATAAGGAATTTGATATAGGTTATACATGTAAAATCATGCAAAACATATTCCCATATTAGTCATGTTGTGAAAGGACTGACCAAAAAAAACTCCAAAAAACTAAGAAAAAAAATAAAGTGAAAATAGTATACTTCACTCTGCTTTCAGACACCATCAGTTCTTTCTCTGGATGTGGATAGCATTTTTTTATAATTAATTCTTTGGAATTGTCTTTCATAATTGTATTATTGGGAATAGCTAGAGCATTCGCAGTTGATTATCATAAAATATTTCTTTTATTGTGTACAGTGTTCTCCTGGTTCTGCTCACTTCACTTTGCACAAATTTGTGTAAGTCTTTCCAGGTTTTTCTGAGATCAGCCACTTCATTATTGCTTATAGCACAATTTCATTGAAAATCATGTACCACAACTTGTTCAGCCATTTCCCAATTTTTGGGCATTCCTTCAATTTCCAATTCTTTGCCATCACAAAAAGCAACTATAAATATTTTTGTGCATGTAGGTCCTTTTAACTTTTTCTTTGATCTCTTTGGGATACAAACCTACTAGAGGTATTGTTGGGTCAAAGGGTATGCACAGTTTTATAGACCTTTGGGCATAGATCCAAATTGCTTTCTACAATGGTTTGATCAGTTCACAACTACTCCAACAGTGCATTAGTATCCCAGTTTTCCCACATCTCCTCCAACATTTATCATTTTCCTTCTCTGACGTAATAGTCAATCTCTTGGGTACCAGGTGGTACCTCAGAGTTGTTTTAATTTGCATTTCTCTAATCAATAATAATTTAGGGCACTTTTCCACATGTCGTTGGATCTGCCTCTAATACTTATGCTCTGGTTATTGGTAAGTCACCAGCTTCTCTGGGTCATAGTTTCCTCATCTGTAAAATGGTAGCAGATCAGGAGGGTGATAATAATTATAATAATGATGACAATAATAATAAACAGAATTTATAGTGCTTTAAGATTTACAAAGTACTTAATAAATATTATCCTATCTTATCCTTGCCACAACCTTGGGAGTAGGAGCTATAATAATTCCATCTTATAGATGAGGAAATGGAGGCAAATCGAGGCTAAGAGACATGCCCAGTGTGTCAGATCTCTAATAAGTGTATGAGTATGAATTTCCACTCAGATCTTCTTGATTTCAGGCATATCACTGCTCATAACATTAACAGACCACAAGGCAGTTGTAAGGATTCAATGAGAGTGTAAAGAGTGCTCCAAATCTTAGAAGCTATATATATAAAATAAGAAATTAATATGATGAGGCATTAATACTGGTTACCATTTTTTCATTATCTTTAAAATGTAAAAGGAATTGTATGTGCACCCTATATAATATACTCTGAAGGTGATATAGTGTTTATGCTTCAAAAGCATGTTACCCATGAAGAACCAAAGGAGTCTACAATGTAATAAGTGACATTTATATAGTGTTTTACAATTTGCATACCGTATCAGGTTTGAGTTTTTTGACAATCTGGTGAGGTAGATGTGATTGATGTTATTATCCCCAGTTTATAGATGATGATACTGAGGATTTTGGAGTTGAGTGACTTACCCAAGATTACTGGGTCAGTAAGGTCTCGAAGCAGGATTTGAACTCAGATCTTTATAATTCCCAGATCAACAGACTATTCAATATTCTACACTGCTCCCAGAAAGTAGTTAATTGATTGCATTAAAAAAAAAAGTTACTGCTAGTTTGTAGCTCATATTTTTATAAGTGATACAATGGTGACACTGCTACTATCACATAGTTTGCCCTCATCACAAATCCAGCAAAATATTATTTTATCATTTATTCTACAATTAAAGTCATACAATTATGCATTTTGTTTCTTTACAAATTTCAACCCAATGTCTCATTTTGGTAAGGAGATAACCATAGGCTTTCTAAGGCTATGTCAGCAAGTTCTAGAAGACTCTCCTAATCTACAGAAGTTTTGAATATAGTTTCAGCTACATCCTGTGTTTGCTATCCAGGACCTAGCATAGCTAAGTACAGAGAGGTCATTAGGTAATTTGTTTAAGATGTTCCATAAAATACACTAAAATATCATGCCTCTTCAGTATCAAGATGAGGTAACAGACTATTGTAGCTACTTAAACCCGTCAATAGTGGCAATTTTGGCATAATTAAAGGAAGAGTCATTCAGAAGTCACAGCTGAATGGGTACATCATAAGTTGTTTGTCCTTCATTCTCAAAGAGGATCATGATTTCAGGGTGGTGATGCCAGGACATGTAAGTGAATTGATTTAAGGGAAGGAGGCCTATGCAAAGTCATCAGTCTCACTTTCCCCTCTGGAGCCATCTGGGTGTAGTAGTGCAAGATATAGATCGGAATGTCTAGAGATGGTCCCAGATGCAGTGGGAGACCTTGACCTTTATTAGCTAAAGTTTTTAACAAGTCTAAGTTTGACTGAGGCAATATCCATTCAGTGATTAAGACGAGGTAAGAAATGAGGCAAAGAATGACCTCTTTTCCCTAGTTAAAAAAAAAATCGGTCTAAGAGAGGGAAATCCTCAGAGTTTCTGGTCAGAACAGAAAAAATTTCTATGTACACTCACTCTGAGTCATCAAAACCCAAACAATGAGCAAGTGAGATGAATGAAGATATAATTTTCAATTGAAATCAACTAAAGCATTTCACTCTTCTGTCTCCACATTCACCTCCGCTATTGACAGTGGTAGGTCAGAAAAGGCATCCCTGCAAGACAGCATGAATTCTGTTAGAAACTTCAACACCACCTCCCAGAAAGGTAAACCTTTTATGCGTTAGGCAACAGGGAAGCCAAACCCCCTTAAAGGGCTCATGAAGCTTACATAAAGGAGGCATCATTCCAACCACAGCTACAAAGACAATTGCAGTTTCTGTACCAGCAGAGCTACAGGGATGAACAGGTACAGTCATTTTATAATAAACTTGACAAGATAGTCTAAGTAAAAATATAGTTAAGTGCTTTACTTCTATAAACATATTTGTCACAGTTAATGAAAGAAAATTATCTTGAGAACTATGGCCCAGGATTAATAAATGAAAGAAATAAAAAATTTATGAAGTATTAAGAATCTCACATCTATATATCATAAATAGTTTATTCAGGAAGAAAGTCATGTTCCTGCACATGGTAAGAACCAAAGACCAACAAAAACATGGCAGAGGCAATTTCAGAATCAGTTCTCTGCATTCTGTCAAGTCATTGACTGCTTAGAACAAGGTAATAGTAAATTAGAGGAAAAGATAATGATAATAAGAAGGGGTTCTGCACAACAAGATCAGCTCCAATCTGCCCTATTTAAACCAGCAATTTATTCTTAAAAATGGGAAAGATACAAGTGAAATTAACGACTCTAAACACTGACATTTCTTAAGGAAATTTAGTTGATGCCAAACAACTCCCTAAATAAAAGGTTCAATAGCCCAGAAATTACATCAATTTTTAAAGAAATACCTCATTCTCAGACTTTTGTAGAAGATGGAATGAGTTTTTGTTTAGGTGTAGTACCCTTACATTACTTCAAAAATAACAGTAAATTCACAAATGAATATATTTAAATGCTATTTCTCAATGAAAAAATTAATTCATATACAATCTATTAAAGAAATTACTAAGTCAGAAAAATAAAGAGAAACAGAGACCAATGAAATAAATATTTATTAAAATGTTATCAATACAATTTAATCAAAATTTAAAAAACAGTAATCAGCAAAATGATTTACAATAATAAAATATTAAGAGTTAAAGAATATAATATGGCCAGTCCATTGAAATTATCTAGCAGTACATTTATTTAAATAATTGCCTGGGCCTAGAACCAAATAGGAAAAGGTTAAGACAGAATATTCTTTGGGAAAATGCTTGGTTCTTTTGAATATTGAACTCTTCCTCCCTGAAACAAAAATCTATCTCTACCACCAATGTTTTTTTCCACAAATGTGGGATGCCTGCATTGTACAACACTGTAATCTTTGAAGGGTCAAGTGGGGTGTGGGAGAGCCAAAGGTTAGTGTACAACCTTAAATAAAGTATATTATCAATGAAAACATGTTTGTAAGAAGTGACATAAAAGATATTATTGAAGAAATGTTTCATCAGAAAAAGAAATGGCTGAGGAAACAAAGTGCGCACACACACACACACACACACATGCACACACGCACACACACATACATTAACCTAAGCTTGGGACAGTGCCTCCCAACTGCACTTGAGCAGAGACCAACCTAAGCATAGAGCTCAAAGTCAAGAAATAAGCTGCAGAAATGCACAAACAGCAACAACAAAAATAATTTGATCATTAAAAAGCTACTGTGGTTACAGGTAAGATCAAGATATGAATTCAGTAGAAGACAATAATATGAAAACAGTACCAAAAAAGTATCAAAGACAAATTTAAACTCTACCTGGGTCCAGCAAGAATTCCTGGAAGTTTTTTTTTTTTTTTAAAGGAGATTAGAGTGGTAAAGGAAAAATTGGGAAAAGAAATGAGAGTGATGCAAGAAAATCATGAAAAGAGAATTAACATCTTGGTAAAAGAGGCACAAATAATACTGAAGAAAATAACACCTTACAAAAACAAAATTGACCTAATGGCAAGAAGAGACACAAAAATGACTGAAGAAAAGAACTCCTTAAAAAAACAGAAAAGACCAAATGGAAAAAGGAGCAAAATCTCAAGAATGAAAATAATTCCTTAAAAATAGAATTGCAAAAATGGAAGTTAATCACATGAAACAGGAAGAAGCAATCAAATAAAGTCAAAAGAATAAAAAGTAGAAGAAAATGTGAAAAATCTCATCAGAAAAGCAACTCAATTAGAAAATAGTTTGAGGAGAGAAGATTTAAAAATCATTGGATTATGTATCCAGAACTTCCTTGTATGTATGTATCCAGAACTTCCTGGAACCCTTTGAAATTTCCCCTCCAAATGACTTTGAAAAATGTCACAGAATCACTTCAGGATAGGGGAAGCAATTTACCAGCCCAAAATAGCTTGGAGACTCAGCAGGAAAAATCCAATCACTGGAGTGGAAGGAGAGAGCACAATAGATGAACAGCAGAAGTAAGCCCCACCCAAGGGAGCCTGTAGCTAGGCTCCAAGTCAGGGGCAAACCACCAGGTAGGCCCCATCCCCATGTAAAATAGCAGCCCCAAGGCTAGCCAGCATTTTGTACAGTGCAGATTCTCAGCACAGTTAGTAGAAAATGTTAACTATAGCAATAAGAGAAGAAAAAGAAATTGTAGAAATTAGAATAGACAATAAGGAAATAAAACTCACTCTTTGCAGATGGTGTGATGGTATAGTTAGAGAATCGACTAAAAAACTAGTAGAAATAATAACTTTAGCAAAGTTGCAAGATATGAAATAAATCCTCATAAACCATCAGCATTTCTATATGTTATCAACAAATTCTAGCAGCAAGAAATAGAAAGAGAAATTCCACTTAAAATAACTAAAGAAAACATAGAATATTTGAGAATCTACCTGTGAAGATAAACCTAGGGACTGTATGAACACAATTACAGAAGAATTTTTCTCCCAAATAAAGTCAAATCTAAAAAATTGGGGAAAAATGTTTTAATCACTCATTAGTAGGCCAAGCCAATATAGTCAAAATTTCAGTTCTACCTAAATTTATACACTTATTGAGTGTCATAACAAAGTATCAATGAATTATTTCATAGAACTAGACCAAATAAAAACAAAATTCATCTGGAAAAACAAAAGGTCAGGAATATCAAGGGAATCAATTAAATTAAAATGTAAATGAAGGTAGCCTAGCTATACCAGATCTCAAACTATGTTATAATGCATTAATTATCAAAATAATCTAGTACTGATGAAAAAAAAAGAGTGGTGGATCAATGGAATAGTTTAGCTACACAAGACACAGTAGTAAATGACTGTAATAATCTACTCTTTGATAAAACCAAAGATCCAAGCTTTTGGAACAAAAATTCACTATTTGACAAAAACTACTAGGAAAACCAGATAACAGTGTAGCAGAAACTAGGTATGGGCCAACATTTCAGAATGTGTACCAAGATGAGGCCAAAATGAATACATTATTTAGAAATAAAAAGTAAAACTATAAGTAAACTAGGAGAGCATGAAATAATTTACCTGTCAAATCTATGGATAAGGGAAAAATTTCAGACCAAAGAAAATATAGAGAGCCCTACAAAATGCAAAATGAGTAATTCCAATTGCATGAAATTAAACATGAAGAAAACCAATGCAACCAAAATTATAAGGAAAGCATAACAGTAGGGAAAAATTACAACAAATATCTCTATTAAGGACTCATTTCTCGAATATTTAAAAAAGAGACCCAAATTTATAAGAATACAAGTCATTCCCCAAGTGATAAATGGTCAAGGAACATAAACCACTAGTTTTCAGATGGAGAAATTAAAGCTATCTACAATCCTATGAATAAATGCTTTAAATCACTATTGATTAAAATCGTACAAATTATGTAAAATCTCTGGTCTAAAAGGTTCCAGATTCCATTTTTGAATAATATAGACATAAGATTTGAGATAACTGTCATTATCTGACCTGGTTATTTGCAAAGAAAATTTAAATTAGTGTTAAAATCAATTTTGTAAGAAATTTTTAGCAGAGGAGAAAATTTGTACAAATGACCTGAGCCAGATCAGATCTGCTCTGAGACCACACTCAAACCATGGGATTTCATTAGATGTTTTCAGAGTAACAGAAGGAAACACATCTCTGAATTTCATTTTGCTGCTTACTTTTTTCTTTTGTGCCTTTCGTTTGTAACATCTGCTTATCAAACAAGCTTGCTCCCTTTGATTTGTCAAAGCACTGTCCATCTTTCCTTTTTTACCCTCACATTGTCTCACCTCACAAGTCCCATAGTTAGAAACCTTTGATGAAATGTTTATTTTTTCACTGAGGCCACACTTCTCAGTAGAATCAAATAGGGAAATGTGAGAAATTACTATTAATAAGCAATATCTTGGGGAGATTCAGAGCTCTCTCTCCAAAGTCCTGATTTAAAAAAAAAAGTTTGGTCTTGGGGGAGGATTCTGGGAAGATGGTGGAGTAGGTCAGAAAATTGCAATCTCTCAAGATCCCCCCAACCCCAGCAAAAAAGAAATAAAAGCACTTTAGGACACACAATGTGTGGGTAAAAATGAATAAGAATAAGGGTACAACAGAGGTCTTCCTGAGATAACTTGAGAAGATCTGGAGAAAAATCATAGGCAAAATTTGGTCCTTGTGAAGAGTAAACACCTCCAGGGTCTGCTTTAATAACAAGCAGTAAGCCCTAGGGTTAGTTGTTTTGAGAGGCTGCCTCAGACCCACACACAGGTACTTTTATCCCCAGTATAGTGAGGGGAGTTGGGCATCTGGGCCCTGTAAGA
The DNA here is from genome assembly GCA_028646515.1 of Pseudochirops corinnae. NCBI lineage: Eukaryota > Metazoa > Chordata > Mammalia > Diprotodontia > Pseudocheiridae > Pseudochirops > Pseudochirops corinnae. The sequence goes on from CM053587.1 coordinate 233,298,927, forward strand.
TTGAGGGAACCTCTGCTGACAAAGAATGCCAAACCCAGCTGTGGTGTGAGAAGTGTGTGTGGTGGGGAGGGCTTAGGAACCAGCACCACTCAGGTGAATGCAGTAGCAGTGGGGCAGAAAACCCCTTGCTATGGGCACTTACAGGAAGCTGGAGGTTCAGCTTTGTTTTCAGGTTAGAGGGGAGAATTTAAGATTTAGGGCAAGAGGCACCCCCCACCCATACCCCAACACTAGAGGTGATTACAAAAATTAAGCCATTACTAGGAAAAATGCACAAACAAAGGAGAATGAATCCAACCATAGAAAGGAATTATGGGAATAGAGAAGACTGGGATTCATCATCAGAGGAGGATATTGAAATAAAGAAATCCCCAAAGAATAATATCAAATGATCACCTGCCCCCAAAAAATTCATAGAATATCTTTAAAAAGACTTTAAAAATCAAATGACATAACTACACATGTATAACCTATATTGAATTGCTTGTCTTCCCAATGGATGGGTGGGTGAAAAAGGAAGTTTTAAAAACAAATGGTAAACAATTGTTTTTACATGCAACAGAGAAATAAGATATACAGGTAATGGAGTATAGAAATCCACCTTGCCCTACAAGAAAGTAAGGGCAAAGTGGGTAAGGGGGAGAATAGGAGGAAATATAAGAGAGGACAGACTGGAGTAAGGGTTATTCAGTATGCTTGCCATCTTGGGACAGAGGATAGGGGAGAGATAGGGAGACAATTTGGAACTCAAAATCTTGTGGAAATGAGTGTTGAAAACTAAGAATAAATAAATAAATTCTGGAAGAAAAAAAATCAAATGACAGAGATGGAGGAAAAACTTTTTTTTTAAAAATCATCCAAGAAAAACAAGAACATTTAAAAAAGGAAAGCCAACCAATTAAAAAAGGAGATCCAGAATCTTAAGGAAGAAAATGACACCCTGAAAATTAAAATTGGGAAAGTTGAAGCCAGTGGAATTATAAGAAATGCAGAAATAATTAAACAAAATATGAATAACGAAAAAAATAAAAGAGAAAGTAAAACATCTTATATAAAAAACAACAAATTTGGAAAATAGATCAAGAAGAGAAAACATAAAAGTATTTGGACTAACTGAAAGTTCTGATTGAAAAAAGAATCTTGATATAATAATGCAAGAAATAATTAAAGGGAATGGTCCTGAAGCATTAGATCAATGGGGGGAAAGTAGAAATAGAAGGAGTCCATCAATCATCACTTAACAGAGATCCTATGAGGAAAACTCATAGGAATATCATAGCCAAATTCAGAAACCCCCAATTGAAGGATAAAATATTAAAAACAACAAGAATAAACAATTTAAATATGATGGTACCACAATTAGAATCACACAAAACCTAGCAGCAGAGACCTTTAAGTACCACAGGTCTTGGAACACAGAATATTGAAGAACAAAAGAACTGGGACTCTGGTCAAAAATATCACACACAGCTAAATTAAGCATAATCCTGAATGAAAAAAAAATGGACATCTGATCAACCGTCAGACATTAAAGACTTTATTAAAATAAAAACTGAACTTGAAAGAAAATTTGACATACAAGAGCCAAGAGAAATATAAGGTTATGTACCAAAGACTTATAAGGGATTCAATAAGGACAGATCATTTACTCTTTTTATATGCAAAATATAAAACATACATCTAGGATTCTTATTAATAATTGGGTAGCTCATAAGAAAGATTGGAATAAACCTGAATATGATTTTAATTTAATAATTAAAACCATTTAAGAACAGCTAAAAAGAGTAATTATTTTACACAAATCAGGTGCAAGAGGAAGAACGCATACAAAGGAATTAGATGGCAGGAGGAGCACTGGTAGTTCTGGTAACATACTTTCATCAGGAATGAGCTGAAGAGGGAATATACATACATATTTAGAAAAGTATAAAAGTAATCTAAATTCAGAAGAAATAAAGTGGTAGGGGCATAGGGAGAGGGAAAAGGATGGGGAGGGATCTTCAGAGGGTGGGTGAGAGAATAGGTAAAAAGGGGGTATAGAAGGGTGTTTAGATTTATGGGAAGGGGTAGATTGGTGAGGGATCCTTGGAGGGGGGAAGGCAAGTAATAGGAAGGCGAGGTAGCAGGTAGAAGTAAAGTAGAGGAGAAAGGAAGGATGAAAGATGGCTGAACATGTTGTTGTATATGATTGTAATGGAATATTATTGTTCTGTAAAAAATGATTTGCAGGATAATTTCACACACAAATACACACACTCACACACACACACACAAACTGGAAAAAAACTTACATGAATTGATTCAGAGTGAAGTGAGAAAAATAAGAACATTGTATACAGTAACAGCAATATTGCATGATTAACAACTGTGAATGACTTAGCTATTTTCAGCATTACAGTGATCCAAGACAATCCCAAAGGCTTCATGATGAAAAATGCTATCTGCTTCCAGAAAAAACAAAAAAACAAACAAAAAAAAAAGAACTGATGTCACTTGAATATAGACCAAAGCATACAATTTTCTTTCTTTCATTCCTTTCTCCCTTCCCTTCCCTTTCCTTCCCTTCCGTTCCCTTCCCTTCCCTTCCCTTCCCTTTTTTCTTCCTTTCTTATTTCCCTTCTTTTTTCATTCCTTTCTCTGTCTCTCTGTCTGTCTGTCTCTCTCATTTTTATGCACAAAATGACTAATAAGGAAAATGTTTTATGTGATTTCTCATGTGTAACCTATGTCAGATTGTTTGCCATTTCAGGAAAGGGACAGAGAAGGGAAGAAGAGATAGAATTTGAAACTCAAAAATTAAATTAAAAAAACAATTATTGGACTACCTGAAATCTATGATTGAAGACAAAGCCTAGATATCACATTTCAAGAAATTATCTAGGAAAAGTCCCCTAATATCTGAGATTCTGAACATAAACTAGAAATTGAAAGAACTGATCAGCCATTTCCTGAAAGAGATTGAAAATTAAAACTTCAGGGAATATTAGAGTCAAATTTCAGAGCTCCTAGGTCAAAAGGAAACTACTTGAAACAGCCAGAAAGAAGCACTTCAAATATTTTGGAGCCACAGGCAGGATCATGTAGTATTAAATCAACTCTACTTTAAAAGAATAGAGGGCTTGGAATATGATATTTCAGAAAACAATCTACCCAGCAAAATGGAATGTAATCCTTCAAGGAAAAAAAGGAATATTTAATGAAATAGAGGACTTCCCAGCATTTCTGATGAAAAGACCAGCGCTGAATAGAAAATTTCATATTTACATTTCAGACTCAGGAGAATAAAAATATAAACATGACAGAATGATATTAGACTACATTCCTGTATGGGAACATGACACATGTAACTCCTAAGAACTTTATCAACATTAGATCAATTTAAAGGAGTTTGCATAAACAATGTCATTGGTGTGAGTTGATTATTTTGGTATCATCTCCAACAAAAATGGAAAGGGTCACTAAGCAATACATTGGGAGAAGGGAGAAGGAAGAAGCAGAATCTGAAAAAATTTTCTCACATAAAATAGATTCATTAAGAAGAGCTTTTATAATGGAGAGGCAAATAGAGTATGTGTGGCAGGGAATTATTGAACATCACTCTCACTGAAATTAGTTCAAAGAGTTATATGTGTGTTTGTGTATACATATATATGTGTGTATGTATATGTATGTATGCATATACACATACATACATGCACACATGCATACACATACATCCAGTTGTGTACAAAAATGTAACTTACGCAATATGGAAATACAAGTGAAAAAAATAAGAAAAAGGGTGGGAGTGATAAAAAGCAGGATAGATTAAGAGAGTCAGTTGTTATAAGCAAAATAGACATTTTACGAGTGACAGGATAAAAGGAGAGGGAGAGAGGAAAAAACAGAAGATAATGGGATAGAGGATAATACACAGGTAGTGATCATCACTATGAATGTGAATGGGCACTATGAATGGATGGGATGAAATGGAAATGGATTAACCAACAATATATTGTTTAAAAGATACACACTTGAAATAGAATGACACACAGAGTTAAAATAAAGGGCTAGAGAAGGATCTAATATAGGTTCAGATGAAGTAAAAAAGGCAGGCATAGCAAACATCATTTCATACCATCCAAAACCAAAAATAGAACTAGTTAAAAGTAATAACCAAGGAAACTACTTTTTTCTAAAATGTACTATAGAATGAAGTAATATAAAAAATATTTATCACAAGTTTTTCTGATAAAGTCCTGTCACAACAATGCAATATTCACAATGCCTACATGACCATAAATATGCTGGTACAGTTGTGAATCACAAAATGTAACAGGCTTTCCACATGGGAGACAGAGCCAAAACATGTATTCAAATACCAGAAAGCCTAGTCTGAAAACAAAAAAGTCAAAGTCATTATACTAGCCACTGAGTTGGTACACATAGTTAATGCACTGAACACCCACATTCCCAAGCCTTTAAAACAAAACAGGCTCCCTCAGGCAAAAATTCTTCTCTCCTCACTCAAGATAGCTGCTCAGCTCCCAGGCTGCTCACTTCCAGCAGTTTCCTTCCTGGCAGTTCTCAGCAGAAGCCCTCAGCAGAAATTTTGGCTGGCTCTCAGAAGAAGTTCATGCTTCTGCTGCCACCACTTTCAGTCACCACACTGGCTCCAGCCTGGCCCCTACTGGGTTCTGGCTTCTCCCTGCCCCACGTCCTCCTGCCATGTCAGCAAGTTCATCCCCCTGGGGGACTCACAAGCTTGAAGTCCCAATACATGACACCGTTATGAGCTTGAAACTAAGTGCTAAGCGCTCGCTAGCCTGCCAACACAAGAGGCATGGAAGATCTTCAAATCCCATTACCATTAGAAGTCCTCATTTCTCAAATATATACTGAGTATAGAACTGACTCTAATCTGTAAAAGTAAGATCCATTCACCAGATGATAAATAGTCAAAAGATATAAACAGACAGTTTTCAGAAGAAGAAATCAAAGATATCTAGTCATGTTTTAAAAAAATGATCTAAATCACAATTGATTACAGAAATGAAAATTAAAACAACCATGAGAGACCACCTCACACCTATCAGAAATGACCAGTCCTTGAGGGAAGGAGGAAAAAAATAGACACATTCATGAACTGCTGGTGCAATAGTGAATTCATCTGGAGAACAATTTGGAACTAGTCTCAATGTGCTGTAAAACTACGTACCTGAGGCAGCTCTGTTGCACAGTGAATATAGCACTGGCCCTGGAGTCAGGAGGACCTGATTTCAAATCTGATTTCAGACACTTAAAACTTACTACTCCTGTGACCTTGAGCATTTATCCCCAATTGCCCTGCTTTACCCCTCTCCAAAAAGCAAATAAAACAAACAAAACCACATACCCTTTGACTCAACAATACTACTACTAGGTTTGTATCACAAAGAGAGCAAAGAAAAGGACCTATGTATGCATACATATTTATAACGGTTCTTTTTATGGTGGCAAAGAGTTGGCAAAAATGGTATGGTCATTAGTTGGGGAATGACTGAATAAGTTGTGGCATATTATTGTAAAGCAGTGCTATTGTGCTATAAGAAATGACAGGGGAGTTGTTTCGGAAAAAAAGAAAAGAAAATATAGCAAGACCTATATGAACTGATGCAAATGGAAGTAAGATGAACCAGAGGATTATTTTGCACAGAAACAACAATGTCAAAATGATGATCAATTGTGAGGATTGATTACTCTGAGCAATATAATAATCCAAGACAATTCCAAAAGACTCATGATAAAAAAATGCTATCCAACTCCAGAGAGAGCTGATGAACTGAGAGCACAAATTGAAATATTTTTTTAATTTTTCTTGCTTCTTTAAAAAAAAATGTGACTAATGTAGAAATTTGTTTTACATTATTTCAGGTGCAAAGCCGATATCATATTGATTAGTTTCACACTAATTTGTGAGGCATTTGGAGGGAGAGTTTTTTAACAAAAAATTTAAAAGAATGTTTAAAATAAATTATATATGTGTATATATATGTGTGTATATATATATATATATATATATATATATATATAGGAGATGGCTGATTGTGCAGTAAGGAAAGACTCTTGGATATTAAAGAAAATAGAGGACTGATACATTGAATGGATCCTCAATGAAAGATTTATGGGAATACATGGTAATCAATCAATAAACATGTGTTAAGCAGTTACTGTGTTCCAGGCATTGTACTGGGGATAAAAGAAGGGGCAAAAGATGATTTCTGCCCTCAAAGATCTCACAATCTAATGGAGGAGACAATATGCCATAAAACAGGTGCAAAGTTGGGTATTTATAGGATAAACAAGAAATAAATAATAGAAGGAAGGCGCTATAATTAAGACAGTTTGAGGAAGGTTTCCAGGAAAAAGACACCCTTGGATAAGAGCCATGGGATGAGATGACAAAAAGGGTGAGGCTTTCTTCATTAATGTATTATAAAATTACATATAATATGTACTATATAATTATAATTTTATCATAGTTGTAATACAGCATAATAACATGCTCTGCATTTTGATAAGTTGTATTGACATTGTTTTCCCGTTTCCACAACACAGAGTGCCATACCTATTAACAAAGGTTTTTTACATATATATTTATTATCTCTAATAAGACAACTTATCAGTTGAATGCACATTTTAAAAGTAATATTTTAAGCACTTTGTTAAGTGATAAATGTAAAATTCTTACCTTTAAGCCACTTACAATCTACTGAGGTAAACAAAATCTAGTTTACAAACTGTTGTTAGATAAAAGAATACAATTGCATATAAGAAGTATGAATCTACTATTATGAGAACTTGAAAAGCAGTAGGAAGATCTTCAACTTGGAAGATCAGGTAAGACTTCATAGAAATAGTCTCATGTTAAAAGAAGGAATGCAGGAGACCTAGCATGATGAGATCTCACACAATACTATATAGCAACAATCATCAAAACTATTTGCTCCTGGTTAAAAAAAAAAAATCGAAGTAACAATAGGCAAATGAGGTAATTAATTGCACATTGTTACAAAATATTCAATAAATAAAATTTCAAAAACAATTCTGGCATAAGAAATTCCTCTTTGATTAAAAAAATTAATGGAAAACTAAAAAATAGCCTGGTATAAAATAAAGTAAGACGAAAAGATTAAACTGCAATAAATAGTTAGATGACTTACATGTAAAAGGCCAAGAATTTCAATAGGGGAAGAAATAATTTTCATAACTACAGAAACAGGCCTAATTCTTAAATGAAAGATAGAAGGTGATTCTCTCAAAATGGACTCAATCACATAAAGTTAAAAAGAATTAACAAAGGAAAATCAATGCAATTAGAACTAAATAAGAAATAATTTACTGGGAAAATCTTTACAAAACATGGAAAAGAAATCATAAGGAACTTATCAACATTGAACTATTTACATGCCAACATGGAAAAGGGACAATTGTAACTGATGAAACTTTTCTCAGTATGAGGATAGGTGAAGGGAATACAAATGTACATATA
>CM053587.1:233306936-233325043 GCA_028646515.1 Pseudochirops corinnae
AATCCCCTTCTTCCACATCAACAGGGGCTCAGCCAATCCCCTTCTTCCACATCAACAGGGGAGTTCATGCCTTCTTAACAGTGGGACATCATTTGCACCTTCCACACTTAGTACTTAGTGCTAAGTATCATGCTAAACTGATTACTATAACACCCCCCCAAAACTGGCCTCCCTTCTATCATCCCCCTTTTTCTCCTTTCACCCTAAATTCCTGTAGGGTAAGATACCCAATTTAGTGTGTCTGTTATTTCCTCCTTTAGCCAAATTCAGTGAGAGTAAGGTTGACATATTCCCTTTTGCCTTCTTGTTCTTCCCCTCCATTGTAACAGTTTTCCCTTGCCTCTTTTACATGAGATAATTTACCTACTCTATCTCTCCCTATCTCCTCTCATTATATTCTCTCTCCCCTCTTAATTTTATTTTTTAAATATCATCCCTTCCTATTCAGATGATCCTGTGCTTCCATCTATGAATACCTGTATACATATATACACACACCCACATATGTATTAATATGCACATATACCCTCCTATATAGACATATATATGCATGTATACAAACATACATACATATATCTATATATGTGCGTATATGTACATGTGTGTATGTATGTATATATGTGTGTATGTGTGTGTATGCATTTATATTCCCTTCAACTATCCTCTTACTGAAAAAAATTTCATAAGTTGAAATTATCATTTTTCCATGTATGAATGTAAATAGTTCAACTTTGATAAGTTCCTTATGATTTCTTTTCCCTGTTTACCTTCTCATGCTTCTCTTGCTTCTTGCATTTGAATGACAAATTTTCTATTTAACTTTGGTTTTTTCATCAAGAATGCTTGAAAGCTCTCTATTTCATTGAATAGCCATATTATCTCCTAAAACATTATACTCAGTTTTGCTGTGTAGGTGATTCTTGGTTTGAATCCTAGCTCCTTTGATCTCCAGAATATCATATTTGGGCCCTTCAATCCCTTAATATAGAAGTTGCTAAATCTTGTGTTATCCTGGTTGTGTTTCCACAATATTCAAATTGTTTCTTCCTGGCAGCTTGTAATATTTTCTCCTTGATCTGGGAACTACAGAAACTGGCTATAATATTCCTAGGAGTTTTCTCTTTGGGATATTTTTCAAGACATGATTGATGAGTTCTTTCAATCTCTATTTTGTCCTCAGGTTCTAAAATATCAGGGAAATTTTCCTTGAGAATTTCTTGAAGCATGATTTCTAAGTTCTTTTTTTTTTTAATCATGGCTTTCAGGTAGTCCAATAATTTTTAAATGATCTCTCCTGGATCTATTTTCCAGGTCAGTGTTTTTTTTCAATGAGATATTTCACATTGCCTTCTATTTTTTCATTTGTTTGGATCTGTTTGATAGTATCTTGATTTCTCATAAAGTCATTTGCTTCCATTTGCTCCACTTTAATTCTGAAGGAATTATTCTCTTCAGAAAGCTTTTGAAATTCTTTTTCCATCTGCTAAATTCAGCTTTTTAAGACATTCTTCTCCTCATTGGCTTTTTAGACCTCTTTTTGCCATTTTAGTTATTGTATTTTTTAAGGTTTTATTTTCTTCAGCCAGATTGTTGACTCAATTTTCCTGATTTTCTTGCATCATCCTCATTTTTCTTCCCAATTTTTCCTCTACTTCTCTTACATGATTTTCAAACTCTTTCTTGAGCTCTTCCATGGCCTGCAACCAGTTCATATTTTTCTTTAAAGCTTTTGGTACAGGAGTTCTGACTTTGTTGTCTTCTTCCCATTCCATGCTTTGACCCTTTTTGTCCCCCAAAAAAGGAATCTAAGGTTTGATAGCTGTGCTTGCTTTGCTTCCTTTGCTTGCTCATGTTGCCACTCAATTACTTGACTTTTGAGTTCTTTGCCACAGTAGAACTCTGCTTTGTCCCAAATCACTGGGGTTTTCACAGCTGCCAAAGCTGTTAGTTGGGTGCCCTCTCTGCAGTCCCCACAAGCTCTGGCTTACTAGTCACATACCCCAGGATCTCCACTTAAGACAGTGATCCAGATCCAGGCAGGTTAAAGCAAGAGCTCTGTATAGTAGCTTGCTCCCCTTATGATCTGCAGGCCAGGAGTTCTGAAGCAGCCATGTGGAGATGACTTCTTGCCCCAGGGGCATTGGCTGGACCATGTTCCTATGTTCCCCTTCACCCATTCCAATATAGTTCCACACTGAGCTTTCATTTTGTCTTTGGCATTTATGGGTTCATAATTCTGGAAACTACTACAGCTGCTGGTGATCCACTCCCCAGAAGTCCATTACAGCCACTTCTGGGTGGGGCCTCTCTGGGGCTAAAACTGTGGGCTCACACAGAGCTTGGATTGGCTCAGAGCATGCTGCACTGGACCCTTCCTTTCTGCCAGTTGGGCTGCCTTCAGTGGGAGATTAGTTTTTCTCTGTCACTTTGTGGGTTTTGTAGGTGTAAAATCTGTTTAGTCATATTTATAGGTATCTGAGGTGGTTATGGGAGAAGATGACAGAGTTTTCCTGCTTCTCCAAGCAGAATGGATTTCTATACCACACTGTCTGTATGTCTTATTTCCTGGTTGCATGTATAAAACAATTTTTAACATTTGTTTTTTAAATTTTGATTTCTAGATTTTTTCCCTTCTTCCCTCCTCACCCATCTCCATTAGGAAGACAAGCAATTCCATATAGGATGTACATGTGTAGTTACACAAAACATTTTCATAGTAGTTATATTGTGAAAGACTAACTATATTTCCTTCCATGCTATCCTGCCCCCAATTTATTCTATTTTCTCCTTTGACCTTGCCCCTTTTCAAAAGTGTTTGCCTCTAACTACCCTATCCCCTAATTTGCCCTCCCTTTTATCATCACCACTTTTATCCCCTTGCCCCCTACTTTTCTGTAGGGTAAAATACCGAAATGAGTGTGTATGTTATTCCCTCCTTATGCCAAATCCAATGAGATTAAGGTTGACTCATTCCCTTTCCCTTTTCTGCTCTTCCGCTCCTTGTTAACAGTTTTCTCTTGTCTCTTATATGCCAGTTAATTTGCCATATTCTTTCTTTCCCTCTCTCCTTCTCCCAATATATTCCTCTCTCATTTCTTAATTTTATTTTTTAGACATCATTCCTTCATATTCAACTCAACCTGCACCCTCTAAGTATACATGTACACACATGCACACATACACACACACATATACACACACATACATACCCTCCTATACATACAAACATGTATATATGCATACATACACATATATGTAATATATTCCCTTCAACTAGCCTGATACTGAAAAAAGTCTCATGAGTTAGAATTATCATTTTTCCATGTAAAAATGTAATTAGTTCAACTTTAATAAGTTCCTTATGATTTCTTTATCTTGTTTACCTTCGTATGCTTCTCTTGCTTCTTATATTTGAAAGTCGAATTTTCTATTCAGTTCTGGTCTTTTCATCAAGAATGCTTGAATGCTATTTCATTGAATAGCCATATTTTCCCCTGAAGTATTGTACTAGGTTTTTTCTGGGTAGGTGATTTTTTGTTTTAATCCTAGCAGCCCCTTTCACCTCCAGAATATCATATTTTAAGCCCTTCAGTCCCTTAATGTAGAAGCTGTTAAATCTTGTGTTATCCTGATTATATTTCCACAGTACTTCAATTGTTTCTTCCTGACGGCTTGTAATATTTTCTCCTTGATCTGGGAACTCTGGACTTTGGCTATAACATTCCTAGGCTTTTTCTTTTTGGAATCTTTTTCAAGAGGTGATTGGTGAATTTGTTCAATTTCTATTTATCCCTCTGGTTCTAGAGTATCAGGGCAATTTTTCTTGATAATTTCTTAAAAGATGATGTCTAGAATCTTTTTTTGATCATGGCTTTCAGGTAGTCCAATAATTTTTAAATGATCTCTCCTGGATCAATTTTCCAGGTCAGTGGTTTTTTCCAATGAGATATTTCACATTGCCTTCTATTTTTTCATTCTTTGGATTTGTTTTATAGTATCTTGATTTCTCATAATGTCATTAGCTTGCATTTGCTCCAATCTAATTTTGAAGGAATTATTCTCTTCAGTGAGTTTTTGAAATTCCTTTTCCATCTGGGCATTTTGTCTTTTTAAGGCCATCTTGGCCCTGCAGTTCTGTGGTTTTTATTGAGTGATTTTGTATAACTCTGTTCCTTCTGGGAACACATATGTCAACACTTGCTTCCATTCCATGTACAGGTCACTCAGCCTGATGTTGAATTTGAAATCCCTCTCAGATGTTGTAGTAAGACATGCCTGACCACCTCTTGTCTGCTCTCAAGGGATATCTCTGAGAACAAAACAGGCCCAATATTGTTTCACATTTTGGGTTTCTGACCTTGACCTGGAAAAAATGTAACTTTCCCCTGAATTTCCCAATCCCTACCTGGTCTGATACTCTTCTGAGTCCTCTGGTTAGATAGAATATTTGTATAAGAAAGTTGAGGTGCACTGCTTCCTCTAAGTCCATTATCTTTGTCTGTCTCCATGGTTTATTTTAGCAGATCGAATTTCAGTGTGATGTTATTAAATTCTATGGAAAGTATTTTTTAAGCTTTTCAGAGGTGTTGCCGAAATATGTAAATCAATTCAACAAGTATTAACATTTTTACTATAATAATACAATGCAACAATGAATATGGAATGCCTTACCAATTATTGAGTCCCTTATATGTATCAGTCACTATATTCATTAAATGTATTTATTTATATAGGTTATGTGATTTTCTAGATAGATTTAATTTCACAAATTTAATTTTGTTTACATTTTAAGGTCTGTGATTTTAAGAATGATTGTTGTTGCTAGTAAAAACAAGGTATATATTACTTATTTTGTTTTTCTATTTTTTTGCGTACTAACTCCATGTCTTGTGACTGCTAAAGTATGTATGAAATCACTTCTTAATTTTTTCTTTGTTGAAGTTGAGTTCTGGAGATATGTTATTTTCAAATAATTATATTTCATCCTCTTTATTTTTAATCATTCCCCTTTTAATTGGAATTATGAGCATTACTAATGCTGTGTCATATAAAATCAGGGACAATAGGTGTTATTTAATGCAAATTTTAGGGGCAATACTTGTATTTCATTTCAAATTATGCTTACTTGTAGTTTAAAACATACTTTCATATATTAAAGAATATCTTTTCCTATTAGTTTAATGTTTTTTCATTAATTCATCTTTTGATGAATTAGCAGCTCTGAATTTTTATATAATATAAAATAATTATTTATATTATGTATATTTCTCATTGGAATAAATATTATGCATATAATCTTTTTCTTTTTTTCTTTTTGGAGGGCAGTTGGGGGTTAAGTGGCTTGCCCAAGGTCACACAGCTAGTTTTTGTGGTAAGTGTCTGAGGCCAGATTTGAACTCAGGTCCTCCTAACTGCAGGGCCGGTGCTCTCTTCACTGCACCACCTAGCCACACCCAATGCATGTAATCTTTCTTCCTATTTTGTAATGAGAAACTATTTTTTAAAAATGTTTTACTATATGAGGTACATCATTTTCTTTGGTGTTATTTTTATTTATTTATTTTTCACATTTCATTTATTTAATTTAGTTTTCAATATTTCCACAACATTTTCAGTTCCAAATTTTCTTCCCATCTTTCCCCTCCCCCCACTCCATGATGGTGTACACTCTGATTACCCCTTCCCTTATCTGTCCCCCCTATCACACTTCCAATCTTATCCCCTTCCCTTCTGTTTTCCTCTAGGGCAAGATAAATTTCTATTATCTCTTTGCCTGCATATCTTATTTCCCAGTTGTATGTAAAAACAATTTTCAACATTCATTTTTTTAAAACTTTGATTTCCAAATTTCCTCCCTTCCTCCCTCCCCACCCACCTTCAATGACAGGGCAAGCAATTCAATATAGGTTATACCTGTGTAGTTGTGCAAAATACTTCCATAATAGTCATGTTGTGAAATACTATATTTCCCTCAATCCTATCCCACTATCTCCATTTATTCTATTCTCTCCTTTGACCCTGTTGTGTTTTCTTCTGATTACTCCCTCCCCCAAATCTGTCCTCCCTTCTATTATCCTCCCGTTATCTCCTTCCCCCCCCCCTTTCCTGTAGGTTAAGATAGATTTCCATAGCCAACCAAGTGTGTGCCTTATTCCCTCTTTAAACCAAATCTGATGAGAGTAAGGTTCACACATTCCCTCTTTCCTACCCTTCTTCCCCTCCACTGTAAAAGCTTCTTTTTGTCTCTTTTATGTGAAATAATTTACCCCATTCTACCTCTTCCTTTCTCCTTCTCTCAGTACGTTCCTCTCTTGCCCCTTAATTTTATTTTTTTAGATATAATCCTTTCATATTCAACTCATCCCATGTCCTCTGCCTACATATGTTTTTTCTAACTACCCTAATACTGAGAAAGGTCTTATGAGTTACAACTATCACTTTTTTCTATGTAGGAAAGTAAACAGTTCAGCTGTAATATGTCCCTCATAATTTCTCTTTCTTGTTTACCTTTTCATTCTTCTCTTGAGTCTTGTATAACAAAGTCAAATTTTCTATTTAGCTCTTACTTTTCAAGAATGCATTAAATTCCTCTACGTCATTGAATACCATTTTTCCCTTTAATAGGTTACACTCAGTTTTTCTGGATAAGTGATTATTGGTTTTGATCCTAGCTCCTTTGACCTCCAGAATATTATATTCTAAGCCCTTTGATCCCTTGATGTAGATGCTACTAAATCTTGTGTTACCCTGATAGTATTTCCATAACACTTGAATTGTTTCTGGCTACTTGCAATATTTTCTCCTTGACTTGAGAACTCTGAAATTTGACTATAATATTCCTAGGAGTTTTCCTTTTGGGATCTTTTCAGGAGACGATCAGTGAATTCTGTGGATTTCTTATTTTGCCCTCTGGTTCTAGAATATCAAGGCAGTTTTCCTTCATAATTTCTTGAAAGATTATAGACTCTATTTTTGATGATGGCTTTCAGGCAGTTCAATAATTTTAAAATTCTCTCTCCTGTATCTATTTTCTGGGTGAGTGGTTTTTCCAGTGAAATATTTCACATAGTCTTCTATTTTTTTTCATTGTTTTGGTATTGTTTTACAATTTCTTGATTTTTTTTATAGAGTCAGTAGCTTTCATTTGCTCCATTCTAATTTTGAAGGAATAATTTTCTTCAGTGAGTTTTTGGACCTCCTTTTCCATTTGGTCAGTTCTGGCATTCTCCTCCTCATTGACTTTTTGGACCTCTTTTGTTATTTGTTCTAGTCTATTTTTAAGATATTATTTTCTTCATTATTTTTGGGGGGTCTCCTTTAGCAAACTGTTGACTTGTTTTTCATGATTTTCTTGCATCACTCTCATTTCTCTTTTCAACTTTTCCTCTACTTCTCTCACTTGATTTTCAAAATCCTTTTTGAGTTCTTCTGTCGCCTAAGACCAATTCATATTTTTCTTGAAGGCTTTGGATGTTGGAGCTTTGACTTTGTTCTTTTCTTCTGATTGTATATTTTGATTTTCCTTGTCACCAAAATAAGATTCCATAGTCTGAATTTTTTCTCCACTGTTTGGTCATTTTCTCAGACAATTACTTGACTTTTTAACTCTTTGTTAAGAGAGGGCTCCATATCCAGTGTGGAGGGCATACTGTCCCAAGCTTCATGGACTTTATGCACCTGTTTTTGGAGATACTTCTAAGGACTTGTAAGTTGTCAGTTCTTTCAAGGTGTTATGATCTAAGCAGAGGTGATTACTCTTCTCCTGGCCCATGTTCTGCTCTGAGTGAGCACAAGCACCCTTTTCTGCCATGGAACTGTGAGAAGGGTTCCTGTCCAGTGCTCCCACAAGCTCTGCTATGCCAGTGCTCCTCCTCCTCCCAAGACTGCCACCCAGGACTGATACCCAGATCCAAGTATGTGCAAAGTTGCCTTAATGCCACAAAAGAGATCCCAGTAATCTCTTGATCAGTTGTTTAAGCTTTGGAATCAGTTGCTATCTCCCCCAACACATCTCCAGGGCTGGGCTAGGACTGTGCTCCTCTCTCACCCAGGTCCGACAGGCCTTTCCCATTGACCTTCTAAGTTGTCTTTGGTATTTGTGGATTGAGAAGTCTGGAAACCACCACAGCTGCTAGTAATTCAGTCCTTTGAGACCTGCTCTGGGGTTGCTGGGTTCTGGTCTGTGCGTTTTGCACTGTGCTGTGCTACTCTCCCAGCCCAGTATTTTTGGCCTGGAAATTTGTTTAATTCTGTATTTTGTGGGTTCTATTGCTCTAGAATTTGTTTAGAGGCATTTTTTACAGGTGTTTGGAGGGGTTTAGAGGAGAGCTTAAGAGAGTTTCTGCTTTTACTACACCATTTTGACTCCACACTTTGTTGTTATTTTTGCTATATTTTAAAGTCAAGATAATTTACTTCATAGAATTTATTAGACAATATTCGTTTTTTCTCTGATTTAAGAAAATAATCAAGGTAATATAGGAAATTTTAATTCTGGAAACATTTGAAAGAATTCCTCTGTGAAATCATCTCACCTAGATGTTCCTATCACTCCAACTAGGGAAACTCTTTAATAACTTGTCTTATTAATTTCCCCAAAATCATGCTAACTAATCAACTTTTCATTTTGGCAATTCATGTTTTGTTTTTTTTTCCCTTTGTACTAATTCATTAAATTACAGTAGTGTGTAGTATGAAAGATTTTATTAAAATTTCTTTTTGTGTTTATTGTGATCACACTCCTGCCTTAATAAATGTTGTGTTTTGTATTTTTATGTTGCTTCATTTTTTAAACATTTTTATTTTCTGACTACTCAATTTTATTGTTAGTTTAAAAAATCATCAACTATTTTTAGTTACCATTTTTCTCCCATTTCATCTATCTCTACTTCCATTATTAGGCATGAGGTCATAGTCCCTTTTTTTGTTTAAATTTTATTTTGACATATTAGTTTGTCTCTTTTACATTTCAAGTAGCTAGAAACCTCATTTATCCTCTACTATTTTCTTTTTTTAAATGTAACTACTCAACAATTAAAAATTTGTCTCCTCCCATATAACTGCTTTGACTATGTCAGATTTTGATGACTAGTATTATCAATGCAAATGGCTTTTAAATATTCTATTATTATTTTCCTTATTTCTTTTTTTAAAAACTTTGTTTAATGGATTTTGCTTTTTAAATTTTCATATGATTTTCTAATTTTTGCTTGGGTGTTTTTCAAGTTAAGTATACTTTAATGCATTTTGTGTGAAAATATAGCTTATATAATTTCTTCATTTTTGAATATATGTGTAAAATGTGTTTTACATTCACATACATATGCATATGTATATGTATTTTCCTATTCTTCCTTCTTCTGTGCTTATTTTATGTTTTTTATGTGTAAAATGCTTTTTTATTAACAACATGGATGTGTATTAGGGACCTTTAACCTCTTTAATTCATCTTACAACATATTTCAACACTGTCATTATGTCTGTTAAGCACATAGTCAATGTTGTCTTCATCCATTTCATAAATAACTAAATTCTGTAAGGAAATTATTCTACTCTAGCCAGTATAGAAAAAGAACCCAGATGTTAAACAGCCTGACATCTAGCCTTTTGTGCAGTCTTTGGAACAGTGCTGCCTCTGCTTGCTCATTTGCATATAAGATTATAAGGTTTCTTGTGCATATCACAACTGACTTTCATGCAAAAGAAAGCCTAATTTCTGAAAAATGTGGAACTTTTTCCCCACTCTTGGCTACTGTTAACCTGAAATACTATTTTAAAGGATTCAGAAATGGGATTTTATTGATTCTTTTTCATATTTTTCAGGTTCCTTTTCAGTGAGTATATAGAAGTAAACCCAGCTCCTGGACAAGCTGATATTTCTGGAGGCTGGAGGTAGGTCAAAATTCAATCTAAGGTTTAGAAATAATCCAATTTCTTTCCCCATCCCTAACCCAGCAGCATAGAATCACAGCTATGTTATTCTAAGTTATTTTGTCTGGGAAAAGCCTGTATGTGTCATCTCTTTCATAGTAATATGGGCTAGTGGAAAGAATACTGAATTTAGTGTCAGGAAATGTCAGTTTTAATATTTTTTCTCCCGTTTACTATTTATATGACTTTGAATAAGTCACTTAACCTCTCTACTCTGTAGTTTGCTCACCTGTAAAATGGTAAATTTGAGTCAAATGACCTCTGTTATCCCTTCAGAGCCCTAAACCTAAGATCCCATGAGATCTTATAAAACCTTCCCTGATACTCCGAGCCAGAAGATAGCTCTCTTTTGTTCAAACTAGCACAGAACTTTTTATGTACCTCATTTCTCATTACTTAATTATTTTTTGTCTGTATCTTCTCAAACTGGACTGCAGTGCCCATGACAGCAGAATGGCATTTCACCCATATTTTATACACCTTTTCATCCCTCTCATTACCCTTTAGCATTTGTGGCATGGCATGGGATGGACTGGGATTAAGTGATGTAAGGAAGATTCTTATTAAAGTGCAAGTGAAATTAAATAGCTTCTGAATTTCATTATAACTCTGGACACTGACATTTTTTGGTTCTTTGATTCTGTGAATTGGAATTGGGGAGGGGGGGGAGTGATTAGATTGAGCTGTGAGGGGTATTTTTATATTTTCTTCTTTTTCCTAGTGACTATATAGTCTCATCCAAGGTATCTTCTCATTGGTATAAGTGAGCTAGTATGGTTGAGTGGAAAAAAAAAAAAAACTTTGGGTGACAGGACCTGAGGTCAAATCCTGTTAAGTACATTCTTTTTTTTTTTTTTTTTTTTTTTACCTTGGACAAGTTTCTTATTTCACATTCTTGATCCTTGTTGTTCAATCATGTCTGACTCTCCTTGGTCCCATGGACCATAGCATGCCAATATTGTCATAGGGTTTTCTTGGCAGTGACACTGGAGTGATTTAATATTTACTTCTCTAGTGGATTAACTAAAAAAAGAGATTAAGTGACTTGCCCAGGATCACAAAGCTATTGAATGTCTGAGATTGAATTTGAACTCAGGTCTTCCTGACTCCACTGAGCCAACTAACTCCCTTCCTTGGCTGTCACTTCACATTAAATGCCATTTCATCTCTAGAGCTATGGTCTTTGAATATCTTTGCCTCCAGTTAGATAAAATATCCAGGGACCTATATCTAGCACCCTTCTGGGCCAGAAGGAGAAAATTAGAATGGTTCTTTTTCTGTTGAGGCTAGGGTAAGAACTTAAAGAATTAGACTTTGAATGACAAAATTAATATAAACATATTCATGATGCTCTTCTAAATAATTATTCCATTTATCCCAAATATCTATTTTATTCCAGAAGAAGTGCTTTTAAAAACATTTTTCAAATCATCTGACTCATGAAATGAGGATTTCATTTTTCAAACATTGTTGTTCTCCTGACCAACCACCAAAAATAATTCCAGTCACATTTGTTTGTAAAAAGGAAACAGCTTCAATATATAATGGCACATAATTTGACAAACAGACAAATGTTCTTCCTATGGTTATTCTTAAGATTGTCAATGCGGTTTCCAGAATGAAGTACAACATTCTAAAATGCAGTCTAACCAGGACAGACCATATAAAGATTATTACTTTCTTAATTTTGGATACTAAAATTTTATTATTTTAATCTAGGATTATATAAACTTTTTGAATTGCCTATATCACTGTGTTGACTCACATTGACCTTGCAGTCCCATAAAATTCCCATATCTATTTCATATCAAACATGCTTTTTTTATTTCCTGGAGTCAGGAAGACTCATCTTCTTGAGTTCAAATCTGACTCAGATACTTATTAACTGTGTGACTCTGGCCTAGTCACTTAACCCTGGTTTCCTCAGTTTCCTCATGTGCAAAATGAACTGGAAAAGGAAATGGTATATCACTCCAGTATCTTTATAAAGAAAACCCCAAATGGGATCACAAAGTATCAGACATGACTGAAAAATGACTGAACAACAATAAAGAACAAAATGATTTTTTGAAATCAACTGTAAGGTTAGACTTTTATCCATATTACTCTTACTGGATTTTAAATATATATGCATATATACATATATTAATATTTATTAAACATATATATATATTACACATACATAATATACACATACAAATGTCCACATACACATATAAATGGGTGTACACACATGCACATGAACACACACACATATTCATTCTCATTATTCTACCCCATTGGAATCTTTTCCAGTGGGGAGAAGATAAAGTCTGGTAGTGATTGATGACTTAGCAGTATAACCTCAAGATGGATGAAGACATCTTTGGTTAGGGTCTCTGCCTTGAACTGGATGCTCTAGAAGGAGCCAACCAGTTGGAAATTGAGGCCTCATGGCCTTTCAATGTGAAAAATAACTCAATGGAGGTTCAAAGGCCAAATTTCAAGCATTTGCTCGCATAGTTTTCTGTTATCCATAAAAGATCCAGTTCAAATGCCACTCTCTCCATGATCTCTCTCCAACTCCTGGCTAGAAATAACCTCTCTCTTTCCATTAGTACTTTAATGTACTCTGGATTAGTAATATTACTTTGTTATGCTACATACATACATATGCATGCATACACACATTATAATATAGGAGGAATTGTGATTATAATTGGAAGAGACTTAGAGATTATCAATTTAAAAATCTATCATTTTTATAGATGAAAAAACTGAGGTCTCTGAGGGCTGTGACTCATCCAAGGCCAGAGAGGAAGTAAATTGCAGAAATGAGATTCTAATAAAGTCCTTTTGACTTTAAATTAAATTTTTTTTTGTAATTCCTATTATACCAAATTGACTCACGGTTATTTCCTTTTGTCATATTTTTGGAGAGAAAATAAGATAAAAGTGTGGGGGAGTATTAAATTGGAGATCAGAAAATTTAAATTTGAATCCTAGCTTTGCTACCTATGTGACCCTAAGCAGGTCAATTAATTTCTCTGGGTCTCAGTTTCCTCATTTGTAAAATGACTGCATTTGGTCCAGATAGAATGCCAAATGAATTTTATCAAACATTTAAGAATAATAAGTATCTATATTACAAAATAATTGTCAAATATTGAAAAGAATACATCCTACCAAGCTTCTCTTATGGGGCAGATATTACCCTAATATCCAAACAAGGGAGACACAAGGCAGAGAAATAGGATGCCAATTTTGCTAATTGCTATTAATTCAAGGATTTTCAGTACAATAATCGAAGGGGTCTACAACAATGCATCCAGAAAATAATATGGAATTTGAACTCATGGGAGGGTCATAAGAATGACTGATCATTAAGAAAACAATTATGATAATTAATTATAAAATTTAAAAACCCAATAAAGAACATATAATTAAATCAATTGATTCAGGGGAAAAATTCATTTGATAAAATGCAGCAATCATATATATTAGCACTTCCCCCCAGCTCAAAAAAGGCTTTGAAATGAAATTGTTTTTAATACAACCAAAGGCATTGAAATGTAAGGTTATTTCATATGACCAAAAGCAAATAGCCAAAATTTAAATCAGTTAATTAGTCAACCTAGCAGTACTGGAAATGGACAAGAACTTGAAGGGTTTTTAAAATAACAAACAGGGATAAAGAAAGGTTTCACACTCTTCTGAATATTATCTTACATTGTTCTAGAAACACCAACCATAGCAATACAATGAGAGTAAAATTAAACATAATCATTAGTAAACGGAAGAAAAATTAGCCTCAATTGCAGATAACTTGATAATTTATTTGGCAAATCACAGGGAATGTGAAGAAACTAATAGAGATGATTACTAGCTTTAGCAAAATTGACAGATACAAAACAAAGCCACAGAAATCATCAGAATTTCTATGCAAGGAAACCAGGAGGAAATGACTATAAGAATTCCAGCAACATAATTTAAAGAGACTAAAATAATTTTGGATTAAACTACCAGGCCCTATACAGGTTTACATAAATGTAAATCTCTCTCCCCAGAAACAATAGCAATAACAACAACAAAAAAAGATTTCAAATAATTTAAGAGATGGTCACTACTCATTGTAGGTCTATCCTAACATACTGAAAAATTGTAATAAAACCTACATTCATTTAAAAACTAATGTTTTACTAATGATCTCTCAAAGTGATATTTTATAGAAATAGACAAAATTCATTTGTAAGAGGGATCATATCATCAGGTCTCAAATTTTATAATCAATTTGTAATATCTAAATTATTTCCTACTGGTTATAAAATTGAAAACTTCAGTAAGCTACAATAAATAATCAATAAATGGAAGCAATAGAAAATAAAAGTCCAATATTTAATAAATGTCCAAGCATAAATTATGTAGGAAAGATGCTCCCTCAACAAAAAAATTCTATGGAATCTAGAAAACAGTTTGGTAGAAATTAATTTTACAAAGGGATTTTCAAAGGTGTAGATTTTCCAAATCTATGTTCACAAACTCCAAAATTCTTTTATATTATCATTACCTTTCCTCATTCCTTGTTTTTATTATTTGTCACTCATAACCATATTATTTATCCTCACCATAACTCCCATTCCTTCTACCCTTTAGTTCTTTTCCAGACTGTCTTCTCCACACTTGCTGTACTCTCTTCTCTCTTCCCTATCGCAAAGCCTAAGTGAACCAATTCAACTCTCTTCTATACTTTTCATCCCTTTTGCCCTTATCCTATTGTTTATTCCATCTTTCTAACTTCCAATACTACTTTGCTCCCATTATCTAATACCTTCTTCCACCTTTAAGACGCTGTGATGGTAATGGAATTTGAAGATCCTCTTGTATTGGTAAGCTAACAGGTACTTAGCACTTGGTTTCAGGTTAAGTGTTAAGACCCAGAGCTTGTGAAAATCCCATAATGGGATGGACTTGCTGATGTGACAACAGGGACCCAAACAGGGAGGACCTGGTGCCATGTATAGGGAAAAACTCAAGCTGAGAGAGGCCAGAAGAACTTTTGAGAGCTGCATTGTGGAGAGAGAGAAAGAGAGAGAGAAAGAGAGACAGAGAGAGAGAGAGAGAGAGAGAGAGAGAGAGAGAGAGAGAGAGCACTGCCTGGAATGAGAATGCTGAGAGAGAGAGAGAGCTGCTGGGGGCCAGAGTTGCTGAGGGAGAGAGCCACCAGCCAGAGCTGCCTGGGACTTCTGAGGGCCAGTTGGAGCTGCCCAGAATTTCTGAGGCCCACCAGAAGCTGCTGAGAACTGAGGAGGCATGACTATAGTGCTGGTACTTTGTCTGTCTTGATGTTACTTTGTCAGATTTGTTTGTTGATGGAGGCCTCAGACCTTGTTGTTGGGTCTAGGTTGATTTCACAGGCAGAGAGTGAATTGATGAGGATGCCAGCAATGTGGATGAATGTTACTGTGGGTTTGTTAAGCCTTGTCTTCCCAGGAACAGAAACTGCTGAGGACTTGCCTCTGGTCAAGATGAAGAAAAGACCTCTCCTTGTGTATGGATTGCTGTGATAATATTGTAACCTAGCTATGACCTACGGGTGGATGGCCTTTGTGCTTTCCACTGCCCCTTGAGAGAGTGCTTGGTGGTGACTCTATTGTCTCTACTTCCATTACCTTATACCATCTCAGCAGGTAGAGCTTACCAGGTTGAGGGTAATCGAGAGGCCTCAAACCTGTCAGTTTTAGGAAACCAGTCAGAATTAGGAAGATATCTACCCCAAGCATGTGAAGACTGTCCCTGGTGCAATGGGCAGATGAGAACAAGGGACATAAAAACAGCTGAAGCAGGTGCTGTGGAGTGCATAGACCTTAGACAGACATCAAAGATGTCAAGGTTATTTCATTGCCAATTGTCCAGACTTATGTCCTGCCACCAGACTTCAGTGTTCCTGGGAGAGATAACTAAGCTGATGACTTTGTGAAACTCTGACTCACTTAAATTCAATTAACATGCAAATCAAGATACCACCCTTCATTCACTATTTTCTCCAAACATTGTGATGTCATTGGCCCTCTTTGAAAATGAAGGACAAACAACATTCTATCTAGCACTTAGTCGTATAAAATACCATTTACTGCCATTTAATTTATGTGTTATTACCTAGGTGGTCCTGCATGGTGTGCCCACATCAAAGAAAGCACTGTGTTTTATGAGCAAAGCAGAACTGCAGTAGCTCAAAAGAAACATAAGGTCCACAAATTTAGAGATATCACCAGTCTACATGTTCATATGGATTATTAATTTTCTGAACTTGTATCAGTCTCATCAATCAAAGTTTGACACACTATACGTTGACCTCAACATCATATGTTATTTTGGTCATCCTCAAATAGGAAGGACAGCAATGAATCACTAAGATGGTAAACTTTTTGAGCTCAAGGACTACATTTATATTTTTCATATTTCCCCTCCTCTAAATAAATTTTAACAAACTTATTGGTAAATATATCATTCACTATTTCCTTTGAGCTATCCATTTTCCATATTTATGGGTAATTTCAAAATAAAAGAAATCTTGTCCCTTATGACTCAAGAGAAGATGTCAGAGAAAAGGCAGAGACTTACAAGAACTCTTCCAAAATACCCCAAAACAACTCTAAATAATACCTCAAAACAAATTATGCCATGGTAAAACCCACAGAACAATTCTTCAAACCAAATCAACTCAGAAGGTCAGCAGGACAGTTCCTCTTCTCAATGAGGGGTAAGGGGAAGATTAGAAGGGAGAGAGTTTGGGACTCAAACAAAAAATGTAAAAATTGTTTTTACATGTAATTGAGAACAAATAAAATATTAAAAATAACAATATGATTCAAGAAAAGCACCTACAACATATTTACTACTAGAACTAGAAGAGATCTTTGAAAACATCCCATTCAATCCCCTCATTTTAGATTTAGGCTATCTGGGGACCAGAGAGGTTAAGCAATTTACCCGAAGTCACACAGGTAGTAAATCACAGGGCTGCAAATTCAAACCCAGGTGCTCGAACTCCAAATACAGAGCTCTTTTCATCATCCTTCTTAGCTTGTATAACACCTGCATTGGCAAACATTTGCAAAATGAAATATTTGTTTTAGAAAAGAAACATATTTGGCCACAACCTACCAGCTTAAATGTTTATTTCAGTTAAGGATACATGTTTTGGTGGCAAACATTTCCCAAATGAAAATGTTTATTTCTATCATTGTGGAAGAAAAAAATATATTTGTTTTGGCCCAAGTTAACTGCACAAATGTTCCTACAAATGCTTCAACAGGCCAGCTGCTGCTCCCACTCCCTCAGTAAAGTTTCTTGGCCAGAAACTTGGATGGGACTTTGGTGGCCATATTTTGGACACATTTGAAAACTCTTTTAGCCTTTAGGATGAATGGTTTTCAAACCAACAGAAGTGCTTTGAAATGTTTGAGTTGTCACTGTAACCAACAATGGCCTGGGTTTCAATATGTCTATTAACTTAGTTTTAAATTTTTCTGTTAAAGAATTAAATTACAGGGGCGGAGCCAAGATGGCTGCATAGCAGCAGCAATATATTGCAGCTCTCACATAGCCACCCCAAAATACCCATGGAATAGGACTCTGGACCAACCTAGAACTTCAAATCGCACAGGAAGATACTTCCCACTAAAGTCAGCTCAGCTACGAGGAACCAGATCAGCACTGCGAACCAAAACCAGCCTGGCCTGAAGCCACGGCTGTGCCCTGGGGGCGGCCGGTCGGGAGGTGCAGAGAAGGCTCTCAGGTGAGCGTGGATTAGCACCAGCTGCAAGGAGGGGGGATTGTGAAAGAGGGAGATAAGCGTCCGGCCGAAAGGTCTCCAGAGCAGAAAAGCAAAAGGCGGAGGTTTTGCACCCGCCTCCGCGTTGTAGTTTCCCGTCCTAGGTCTGCAAAAAGCAGGGGGACTGAGCGATTGTTTTCAGACCAGTGCTCTCACGTTGAGCGGCCTGAATCCGGATCATTGTCTTGGGCCTCGGTCCTGGAGTCTTCATTATCCAGTTAGCCGGAAGTCTACAGCAGCCGGGAGGACCCCAGCGATTTGAGACAGAGCTTTCCCTTCTGGAAGCAGAGCCCCACAGAGATTTTAAAAAAAAATTCATGGTCTGAAGAACCATGAGTAAGAATAAGAATAGGAAGTTAAGTAA
>CM053587.1:233325543-233340741 GCA_028646515.1 Pseudochirops corinnae
TATGCCCAAAGGGCTATAAATAATTGCATACCCTTTGACCCAGTAATACCACTTCTGGGGTTATATTCCAAAGAGATCATAGAAGTGGGAAAAGGACCCATATATACAAAAATATTTACTGCAACTCTCTTTGTGGTGGCAAAAAACTGGAAATTTAGGAGATGCCCATCAATTGGGGAATGGCTAAACAAGTTGTTGTATATGAATGTAATGGAATGCTATTGTGCTATAAGAAATGGGGAGGAGATGGACTTCATAGTTACCTGGAGAGGCTTATAGAAATTGATGCTAAGTGAGAAGAGCAGAACCAGGAAAAATTTGTACACAATCACAGACACATTGTATATGTGACAACCAACCTTGATAAACTGGACTCTTCTCAGCAATGTACAGCTATAAGACAACTCTACAAGTCTCAGGATGGAAGGAGATATCTACATTGAGAGAAAGATCTAGAAAGAAAGGAGTTTAAATGGAGACTGAAGCAATCTACCTGTTATCATTCTTTTTCATGTTTGGTTTTCTTTCTTTTTTCCCATTGTTCACTCCATTGGTTACAACCCTTCTATACAACCAGAGACTATTGTACAGTGTGAAAGTATTTGCAGATGCTATATCAGATTGCATGCCACTATGGGGAGGGAGTAGAAAAGAGGGGAGAAAATTTGAAACTCAAGGGATTGTGGAACTGAGTCTTATAAACTAAAAGTAAATAAACAAGTCAATGAAAAAGAATCCATCTTGCCCTACTAGAAAGTTGCGGAGGATGCAGGGTGGAGAAGGATAAAAGTGAGAACAGATTGGGGGAATGGGTGCTTAGTAGGTTTGTTATCTTTTGTTACAAAGTAGGGGAATGATGTGGAGAAAATTTGTAACAAAATCTCATGGAAATGGTTGTTGGAAACAAAAAAATAATAATTAAAAAATACATAAAAAGTGCTTTGTTTCTGACTAAGCCCTCCACCAATTGGCCCTCTCTTCTATCATCCCCCTTTTTCTTATCCCCCCTACTTTCATGTGGAGTAAGATAGATTTATATATGCAAATAAGTGTGCATGTTATTTCCTCTGAGTCAATTCTAATGAGAGTAACATTCACCTGCTCCCCTTCATCTTTGCCCTCTTCCCCTCCATTGTAAAAATTTTTCTTGCATCTTTGATGTGAGATAATTCATCCCATTCTACCTCTCCCTTTCCATTTATCCCAATACCTTCTCTCTCACCCACTTAAATTTATTTTTTTTAATTACTCACCCTTCATACCTCACTCACTCCTGTGCCCTCTGTCTATATATACTCCTTCCAATTGCTCTGATAATGAAAAGTTCCTATGAGATAAAAGTATCATCTTCCCATGCAGAAATGTAAACAGTTTAACTTTAAGTCCCTTATGATTTCCCTTTTCTGTTTACCTTTTTATGCTTCTCTTGTGTCTTGTATTTGAAGGTCAATTTCTTTTCAGCTGGGTCTTTTCATCAAGAATGCTTGAAAGTTCTCTATCATAGAATATCAAGTTTTTCTCCTGAAGGATTATACTCAGCTTTGCTGGTAGGTGATTCTTAATTGTAATCCTACCTCCTCTGCCCTCTGAAATATCATATTCCAAGTCCTCTAAATTTTTTTAATGTAGAAACTGCTAAATCTTATTTTATCCTAACTGTGGCTCTTTAATATTCATTAAATATGAATAAATATAATAAATTGAATAAATGAATATGTACATGTATATATAAATGAATACATATAAAATTCATTAAAATGAATTATTTCCTTCAGGCTATTTGCAATATTTTCTTCTTGACTGGGAACTCTGCAATTTGACTATAATATTCCTGGCAGTTTTCATTTTGGGCTTTCTTTCAGGAGGTGATCAATGAATTCTTTCAATTTTATCCTCTTGTTCTAGCATATCAGGGCAATTTTCCTGGATAATTTCTTGAAAGATGATGTCTGGGCCCTTTTGTAGATCATTGATTTCATGTAGTCCAATAATTTTTAAATTATCTCTCCTCGATCTATTTTCCAGGTCAGTTGTTTTTTCCTATGAGATTTTTCACATTGTCTTCTATTTTTTCATTCTTTGTGTTTTGTTTGATTGCTTCTTGATTTCTTATGAAGTCATTGACTTCCATTTGTTCCATTCTAAATTTTAAGTAATTATTTTCTTCTGTGAGCTTTTGTACCTCCTTCTCTATTTGACCAATTCTGCCTTTGGAAATGTTATTCTCATTATTATATGACTTTTTGTACCTCTTTTACCATTTCACCTAGTCTGTTTTATAAGATGTTATTTTCTTTCAGTATTTTTGCGTATCTCCTTTACCAAGCTGTTAACTCAGTTTTTATATTTTCTTTCATCAGTCTCATTTCTCTTCCAAGTTTTTCCACTACCTCTCACTCGATTTTTAAAATTCTTCTTTAGCTTTTCCATGACCTCAGACCAATTCATAGTTTTCTTGGAGGATTTGAACATAGGAACTTTGTTTTTGTTATCTTCTAAGTGTGTTCTTTGATCTTCCTTGTCACCATAGTAACTTCCTCTGGTCAAGATTTTTTTTCTGTTTCTTGCTCATTTCTCCAGAATATCACTTGACATTTAACTCTTCATTAAAGTAAGGTTCTGCCTCTTGGTTGGTGGGTGTACTGTCTCAAGCTTCAGGGGTTTTGTGCAGCTATTTTCAAAGATTCTTTTAGGAATCTTTAAGTTTTCAGTTCTTCCAAGGTGGTATGATCTAAACAGAGGTGTTCACCACTCTCCTGGCCTCTGCCCTGATCTGTGAGTGACCACAAGCACTTCTTTTTGCCCTGAAACTCTGAAGAAGTTCCCTGATTCACTGCTGTCACAAGTTCAGCCATGCCAGCGGTCCTCGTTTCCCTGGAACTGCCACACAGGACTGCAACCCAAGTTCAACTATGGACAAAGCAATGGAGCCCCACCTCAATCCCAACAAAAAAGTCCTCTGCAATCTCCTTCTGTTAAGTTGCTTGACCCACTTTACCCCCCCCCCCCCATCTCTGAGTTAAGACCTCCAGAAACAGCTACTGTTGTTGCTGCTCCAGTGCCTCCCAAGGCCTCCTGCTACTTTGTTGGCACTGGGGAAATGCTGACATGGCCTATGCTGCACTCTGCTCCACTGTCAAACAGGTATGACAGACTTTCCCTGCTGGCCTTCTAAGTTCTCTTTGCTGTCTGTGGACTGAGAGGTCTGGAAACCACCACTGAAACTTCCACTGATTCAGTCACGCTTAGGCCTGCTCTTGGCTTGCTGGGTCTGTCTGTGCTAGTTTGGACTGTGCTCCTTTCTCACTTTGATGACTTTCCTGCTTTCTAAGTTGTGTTGGGCTGGAAAATTGTTTCAGTTAGTCTTTTCGTGAGTTCTATCTCTCTAGAATTTGTTTAGAGCCATTATTTAAAAGTGTTTGGATGGGTTTTGGGAAGAGCCCAGGCAAGTCCCTGCTTTTATTCCGTCTTGACTTTGCCTCCTCATTATTTGTTTTACAACAATATTTCCCATTGCATTTATGTACCACCACTTATTTAGCCATTTCTAAACTTCTTTGGTACTACAAAAAAATAAGATGTTTCCTTAAAAAAGTTAAATATGATAGAACTGTCACAACTATTTAATGGGAATTTAAAAGAATGCAGATGTTTCTATTCACTAGGGGAGATTAAAGATTCCCAAAATTATGCACAAATGTCAAAAATTATATAGAAAAATACAAAAATGGATTTAAAAAAATTACAACCTCCCTCCCATTGAAATACATGAGAAAAAATTAAAAAAAAATTCAGTGATAAAGGGAGAATAATATAATCCTGAAAAATACATGGGTAAAGCATTCATAGAAATGACAGACAATTTTGCCAATGAAAATTATGACAATGAGACATGTCAAAATTTGTGGTAAACAGGCAAAGCAATCCCTGGAAACATATTCATTAATTAGAAATTAAAGCAATAAAAGACATATGAATTGGGCATGGAACAAAAAAACAACAACAAAATAACAATCAACACAGTTATTATAAATAAATAATATATGACCATTTTTAGAAATTAAATCAATAAATAAAACAAATTTTCATTTTGAAAATGCAAATAAAATAGATAAATAAATAATCTCATACTTTAAAAAATCATCATAAAATGAAAAAATAAATTATAATCAACAAAAGAGAACAAAGAGAATTGTTACGAGCTATTTTCTGAACTATATGGCATCAAAAATTGTTAGTTTAAATAGATGCTTACTTTTTAAAATATAAAGTACCCTAATTAATGTAATAAGAAATAGGGAAATTTTTAGAATCTAATCTCAGAAAAAGAAAATGAATTAGCCATAAATAGACTTACACATGGGGGAAAAAAGACTCACATTAATTTCCAACTGATTTTTTCCAAATATTCAAAGAGCATTTAATATTACTTTGTTTTCAAAAAATGGGAAAAAATGCTACCCTACCAAATTGCTTTCATGAAGGAATTATTGCTGTGATACCTAAGCCAGGGTGAGATAAAATGGAAAAAGAAAACTAGTTTTAAAATAGTATTCTTAATAAATATTGATGCAAAAACATTAGCAAGGAAGATAAATAACTATATTAATAATACTTTACAGTCTGAGCAGGTTGATTGTCAATTCTATTTAAGAATTTAAAGCATGGCACAGTAGATAAAGGGATGTCCTTGGAGTTAGAGAGACCTGGAATCTAATAATACCTCTGATATATACTGAAAATGTATTTTCTCAATGCCCCAGTCACTTCTGAAAGATTTTAAGACTGTATTTTCCATAACCACAAAGTCACAGGTACCAAAACTTGCCTACTCTAAAAATATATAGATGCATATTAATAATATACATATCTGGATATATCTAGAGGTATATAGATATGCATGCATATATAACACATATGCATATATGCACCGTGATATGATATACGATGGAGTATGATATGTGATACAATCAGTGTGATATGGTATGATATGGTTAATATGGTATATGCACGCATATATGAGTAATATATAACTTCATTAATTGTAATTTATTTCATAACATTTTTTCAACTCCTTTTCTGTATACTACCTTTTTGTTAAATGGCCTATGGATATTATGGATATGAATACATATAAAGCCATCTCAAGAAGCTTTTCTGAGGACTGCTACTGTAAATAACTTTAATTTTCTGATCACATAGTTTAGTGAATTCTATTTTTTCAGCAATAAACTAAAGCAAAACATTCACAACAATATCCCATAACAACTTATTACTAAGCTGACCAAATAGTCTTAAACAAAACATATCATTCAGTATGTCACAATCTTATCAATCTATATAGGGTACCCAAGTAAAATCTTCTTTCATTTTGTCTCCAGGCTGGTTTCCAATCATCCTTAAGCTGATCATCCATAAGAGATAATCATCCTTAAGTAATTCAACCTTAAGGAGTAGTAGAAAGTATAAAGGCCATCCACTCCTAGGTCACAGTAAGTTACAATATCATCAGTCAGTGCTGAGCACCCAAGTAAAGTCTCCTTTCATCTTAACTCAAGACTGACTTCCAAACCCCATGACACCTTTTCCATGCTCCCAGCTCTTGTCTGGATTCACCCAATTATTGCTTGGATTCACAGGTAAGCAGGTCTCCCAGCTCTTGCCTACACTCACAGGTAGGCAGCTTTCTGCTGCTGTTTCACATGAAGCTTATGGGACAGCTCTTCAAAGATCTGTTTCTAGGAAGACAAAGCTTAACAGAGTCACAATATTCACACACATTGCCAGCACTATCATCTCAATTCAAACAAAGTAGCACAAACCAACAGACAAGACTTCTGCCTGAGAAATTAGCAGTAAAGCCCTCTTCCAGGACTTCTGTAAACAGCAGTAAAGTTCTCTTTCGAGACTTCTGTAAACAGCAGTAAAGTCCTCTTGCAGGGTTTCTGGATGATCAGTAAAGGCCTTTTTCATTACTTCTGTTCAAAAACAACAGACAAGAATTTGTCTCACCACTCAATAGATAGAGTGCTACAAAATGCTGAAATCATGAGCATTCTCCCTCTCAGTTCTGTTGGACCCAGCTCATGTTCGAGCTTTGATTTGCTCTCTTCCTTCTTGTTCCACCCTTCCTATTTCACTCTTCTTGCTTCTAGTTTGGCAAGTTCCTCCCCCTGTGGGCTCCATGTGATGACATTAGGCCTCTTAAGGGTGGGGAAGGTCTCTAAACTCTCTGAGGCCTACTAAGGGTAACACAATGTATACTATTTCCAACAAAGACTTGACACAATCAAATGTGAGGATCAAAGGCACTTGAAAAGCTGAAACAAGCAGCAAAGTACAACTTTACAAAATTAGATGTGTGAAGAGCTTTCACAGATCCCTTTGGCTCATACTCACACTGAAATCAGTATTAGGAGATGGTACAGGACCTATGACTGGGCATGCCCACTATGAGTTATAGCAGTCAGTCTTAGAAATAAGTTCTAGAACTAACAAAATCAAATTTGTAAATGTTATACAAGATCATTCACTTTTGTTTTCACTATTTCCTTGTTTGTGTAAACTTTATCAAATGATTAAAGGTAACAGTAAAGTACAATGGATACTTGCGATTTATTTTTGAAAAGCGTATTACACTTTACTGATCATCCACATATTACACTTTTGTGTTTTTTTGGTATCCTAACGTCACCATAGTACTTACTTTTTAACTACTTGTCATTATTGTTCAAAAAGGGTCAAAATCTAAATTACAAGGCATTTCAACAGATGTTGCTACATTAAGACCTGAAACAATGGCATTGACATTTCTGAGAATATACTTATTATTGAAGTTTTTGAATACTATATTTTGAGAAAATAATATAATACTGTAGTGTATTTGGTGCCTTGAGCAAAGAAACATATTACTTCTGAAAAATCAGATTTTGATTTGAGATCCAATGAGACTTAGAACGCATTGGCTTTTATGTCTCCAAATGTTTCAAAATAAGTTCAAGAACTTTCATTTTTGGTAGCTGACATCACAACTGGCAAGCTCTTCTTCCTTGCACTTGCTTTTTTTCTTACTTTGAAATGAACCAGGTGTGTGTGTGTGTGTGTGTGTGTGTGTGTGTGCTGGGAGGAGTGGGAAAACTATTCTATGAAATGAATCTTAGTGATCCCATTGTTTTTAGGGACTCCATTATGCTACCTGCTCTCTTTTTATTTCACTTACTTCTAAAATAATATATAATCCAAGCTAGTATTTCATCTCTTCCTTGGGGAAAAAAATGTGTGGTTTTTCAACACTTTCTCAAAGAAACTTAATTCACAGCTTAGAAGGGAATCATGTCCTTCAAATATTTTTCATATTTTATTATTTTTATCTTAGAACATAGGGCTAATCATTTTTCACAGAAGGTTAGTGCTCATCCAATTTCATGGGGTTATTGGTTCATATCACAGATGTAAAAATGCAAGTGCTGGTTATTTCATCTTTTCTAAAAATACAAACTACAGTAGGTCAGAGTAATGGCATTTGGCTTATCTCTCAAACACAAATATAACTGGGGGACCACTGATGCATTTAAGGAAGGAGGCACCAATTTCTCATGTAAAACTCTAAAGTTATTAAAGTCTTCTTTCTCCTGTACTTCTAAATATTATATTACTCCTGACTACCTGAGTCCTAGTCTTTTAGCTATTAAAAAGTACAGGTAGTTAGTAAACTTTGGGAATTAATTAACCTAAAGAATAGATTAGTTTTCACTACTAGTAATAATCTGAACTCTAAGACACTAGCCTCCATCTAGTCACATAATCCTTTCCTAAATGTTATCATTTTCCATTAATAATTTAGAGAAAATTAATTGATAAACATTAAAATTTGGAAGAAGTATATTGCATAATATCACTGAACTAAAAGTACTCAGAGTACAGAATAGGGTGCATCAGTGAAGAGCTGGATTGGGGAAGGGGAGCCTAAATTGATTCCATTTGCTTCTATAATGTTAATGGGATAAATATCTTCCTGCCCATTAAAAGAGCTCACATGGAGCGCATGAGGAGAAACTTGCTTAGGGGAGGCTTGCTTGTAGGAAGGCTTTCACACCCTTCTGTAATTTCTAATTAGGCACTGAATGTGGGAGGGTGGGGAAGGGGTTGTGATACCTTCTGGTTCTAAGAAGTGTATATATACTCTGAGTTGGTATTTTACTTTGGGGGCTCACTTATGAGAAGGATCTTTTGATTCCCTGGTCAAGATTCTGAGTGACTAGTGACTATGTTCAGAGATCCCTGACTGCTCAGATGTGAAGGCTCTCAATCCATGGATGTATGTAAAGTGTATAGTTGATTCAGACAATTAGAGTCCTGTCTGTTGGTCTTTATTTCTCTGCTTATATTTTCTCTGTTTGTATTTTCTCTGAAGTTCAGGGTGCTGACTTTTCCCCTGAACTAGTGAATATAATTTAAAAAGATTGGTGACCCCTTAAACAGCTATCTTTCTTAGTAAACCAGGTCTAAGAACCTGTGCTAGCAGCTATTCTGGGTATGCCAGTGTGGTTGCCCCTACAGCTTCTTAGAGGAACCATTAACTGTGTCCTCAAAATAGGTAAAAGGTAAAAAAAAAAAAAAAAGTGGTGAAGACACATGATGCTCTCTTTTATTGTCTACCAGAAAGGGGTGGCTCCTCCAACAAAAGTCTTATTTCCTAAGAATTCCAGTTAGCCAGTCATTTTCAGAGTATCCTAAGTTTTGGAAGCCAATCAGCATGTCAGTTACTGGAAACTGGTTATGAATTCTGTGCCCTCTTAAGAAAGTGCCAATGGCCATGGATTTTCACTCAAGAAAGGAAGGAGCCCCTCATCAATCATTCATGGAATATATGAATGTCTGTGACAGGCACTGAGAATACATACCTAAAAAAATAAAACAATCACCACTTTCAAGGTATTTGTATTAATTAAAAGGAAGCAACATGTATAAATGCATACAAGGCTACAAATATGTTTAATATAATCAAAATAAATGTAACATGATTAGTAAGGTACTTGCCATTTGTAAAAATCAGGAAAGATTTGACATAAAAAGTATGTGTACATAGTCTTGGAAAAGAGAGATTAATTCTACTCATAGTAATAGGTGATCTTCTAATGTAGTAGAAACATGAAACATGAAATTGAATACTCCCTTTGAGTATTCTTTCTTTCCTTGATACTGGCAAGTTTATAGTCTCCAGTCAAAGAAGGCTTTACTTTCTTTATCTGTAAAATGGTGAGGGGGTTGGGGAGAGGGAGAACTAAATTGCCACTGTAGTACCTTCTAAGCATTATATCTATCATCCCATGATTCTTTTCAAACCAGAAAAAAAAAATATGATGCAGACTTGTTTACAAATATCCTTGTTTCTTATGACTTTTTTTTTCCTTATTGACC
Organism: Pseudochirops corinnae; assembly: GCA_028646515.1. Taxonomy (NCBI): domain Eukaryota; kingdom Metazoa; phylum Chordata; class Mammalia; order Diprotodontia; family Pseudocheiridae; genus Pseudochirops; species Pseudochirops corinnae. The sequence goes on from CM053587.1 coordinate 233,334,964, forward strand.
TAAAATTGTGACAAGATTGATAAGTTTGCTGTTTTGTGTTTAAACCAACACTTGAAAGGCCAGAGTTCAAAGCATATTGCATAGGATCCAGGGAAATTCTGGCTTGCTGCAACATGATAGCGGCATTACCTGCCTAAGAAGTATCAGTAGAATAATGACTGGTGCCAGAAATGAAGTCTGCCTGTCACATGGCTCTACCCTATTTTATAAGGACATTTCTGGTGTCATTGGATATTCCTAGTTAATTTGTTAGCGTCATCAGTAGGATAAAATCTGCATGGCTTTCATGCCTGAAAGGGAATTCTGAAAATGTCAGTCCATTTCCATTGCATTAGGTGTTTAGATGCCACATGGCTTTCCTACAAATGCCAAGATCATCTAAAGCTTTTGATCAAAACAAATATCATTGAATCACAGTTTTAGAGTGGGATGATATCTTAGAGATCAAATTGTTCAGTTACTCATTTTTTTTTAAATTTTTTTTTTTGCTTTTATTTGGAGGGGGGGAAGGCAGGGCAATTGGGGTTAAGTGATTTGCCCAAGATCACACGGCAAGTAAATGTTAAGTGTCTGAGATAAGATTTGAACTCAGGTCCTCCTGACTCCAGGGCTGGTGTTCTATTTACTGAGCCACCTAACCACCCTTTAGTCCCTCATTTTATACTTAAAACAAATAATTATTCAATTGTTCACATTTACATATCTAGTGAGATATTTCAACTTGAGGGTTCTTTGGTATTTTCAAGCATTGTACACCTTTAATGCCATTATGCTTAGTTTTCCCAAAGCTCTACTTCTCACAGATTCATTGATGTTGAGACAGAAGGGGTTTTTGAGGTCATTTAGTCCAGCTCCCTATTTCCCCAGTGCAATACCCACAGCAGCTGCTATGAATATGCCAGCATATTCCCAGGTTTGAATCATAAGGTATAACACACTCTCCACATAGAAGACAGAACCAAAACAATTATTCAAACACTAGAAGTCTGAATCCCAACATCAGAAAGTCAAATCCATCATACCAACAAAACAATCTATACACAGTAACACTGCTGAGGATACCACCATCTCCAAACCTTCCCCTTGCTAGGGACTTCCTACAAACAACATTCACAGCTTGCTGCCTGCTTCCTCTTTCTCCTTGATCTCTAATGCTCTGATTCATTTTTTGCTTCACCACTTCCTGCTCTACCTGTTCAGCAAATTCCTCCCACCACAGACTCATGTGACTCAGGTTTCCATGTGACTCAAGCAGGTCACATGAGCCTATTAATGTATGTGAAAGATCTTCCCATTAAGCAAAAATACATTAACAATACGCTCCCCCATTTTGAAGATTAAGCAACTAAGTCTCAGAGAGTTCAGGTCATTGACTTGAGTCTATAAGCAGAGTGGTTGAGCCAGAATTAAGCACATATCCTTGATTCTAAAACCCAGATCCTTTTCACTATACTGTCAATCAAATTCTAGGTCACCTTGAACCTTCATAAGATTTTGGTTAAGCAAGATAACAGCAGAACAGTTTCCATAATGCATTTCCATTTATCAACAAGTATTTGGCATGTGAGAGTACTAAAGAATTCATTTCTAGTGTTCATTTTTCAATTCAGAAGGTCATAATGTGGTTCCAGATACGATGACTACAGATTTGTGTTATAGTAAGTTTGCCAAAAAACAGGTTCCTAGGTCATTGCATATATTGTATACTTTGGGTTAGGCTTCACTAATCAGCACACCATCAATCTTTCAAACGAAGGTAGTATTTCTTTTAATATCTCATAGCTAAAGGCACCTGACATTTTCATTGTCTCAAATAATCTCCTTCAATATAAATGAGATCCAAAAATAAGAAATAGAACTTTTGACTAGCTAAATGCTTTGAAAAAAAGGCAGTCACTCATAAAAATAAATGGTGACTGTAGGTGAGAAGAGGTATTATGATAAGAGCTGATCCTTCAATAGTTAGGATTAACTTTTATTTATTTATTTATTTATTTATTTGTGGCACACATCCTATCTCTGGAGGATGACATGCCCTTGTTTCTTGATAACCATTGATGATGCTAATATCATAGGCAAATTAATCAGATTTCTACTATAATCAATTATTAATATACATTCAAACATATCTTAGGTCAAAGAAAGCAATCAATATGAATGTAATTCAAGGTTCAAGTCTGGACATTTGCATAAGTCTCTCTTCAGTGGTGGAGAGAATGTTTATTCAATGCTCCAAACTTATGAGATGGGCAGATTTAATGAGAACTGGGGACTGTTTTTTGTTCTGGTTTTAGCTTCAAGAGAGGACACATGTGGTTTCCGGCTCTCTGCAGAGAGAAGTGCCTAGAGAGAAAGACTTTGATAAGAAGTTGACATTTAGATAAGCAGATGTCTCGATTATGTTTCTGATTGTCAGTGATGCTAGAGACTTTGGGAATTTTTTTCTTGCAGTGAGGCTGAGGATCTCTCTCTCTCTCTGTCTCTCTCTCTCTCCCTGCCTCTATCTCTCTCCTGAGATAGCTGAAATATTGTGGTCACAGTGGGACAATTTATTTAATCTGTATATGGTGTACTATAATATGTCTCTTTTCTTGGGTTTCTTTTTGCTACCAGCTTGTATAAATGGGTTTATTCTCTATCTCTACTTTTGATTATCTATGTAACTAGAATTTGGAGGAAAGGGAATCCAGTCTTCGGATCTAGTAGTATCCCCTTCCTCATTAAAGGATAGTGATGAGGAGAGTGTCATAAATTTTTAAAAATCATTCCTCCTAGACTAGCAATATTTAAGGGGATGAATAGATATTCTAGTCTCATACCACCTCACTGAAAAGAACAGATCTAGTGGTTTGCTATGCTGGTAATCTGAACCTTGGAAGTTGCCTTTGCTTGGCATTACATTATGGTGTAATGCCTCTATTTGTTCCAGGATCCATGGCCATTTAGATTGAGATTGTAAGGCCAAGAATCTTGGAGGGGTGGAATGTAATGGTAAAGGAATTTGGAGATGCCCCTGTATTGGCTTGGTTTTTGGGTTGAGTGTTAAAACCCAGAGCTTGTGAATCCCACTTGTGGGATGGACTTGTTGACGAGAAGAGAGAGGGCTGAACTGGGAGGAGCCATGAATTTGAGAGAGAGAGGCCCAAGCCCAGAGAAGGCCAGAAGGACTTATGGGAGAACAGTGTCCAGTATCGTGGAGCCTGAGTTGCTAAGGGAAAGACTGCTGAGAGCCCGTTGGAACTGTCTACCCGGAGCTGCCAATAACTGAGGAGGCATAGCTGTGATGCCAGTATTTTGTCTGTCTGTTTTGATGTTGTTTTGCCAGATTCACCTGCTGGTGAAGGACAGTGCTGCTGTTGTAGAGGTCCTGGAACCTGGCTGTTGGTTCAGAAGCCCTGAAGGAGGATTTTCTTGTGGTACCTTCACAGAAATCCTGGAAGAGGGCCTTGCTGATGTTTTCAGGGGTTTTGGGACTGTTCTACAGGCAGAGAGTGACTTGATGAGGATACTGGCTATGGCTTTGTTGAGCCTTATCTCCCCAGGAACTGAGATTGCTGAGGGCTTTCCTCAGGTCAAGATGAAAGAAGGGTCTTTCCTTGGGTTTTCAATGCTGAGGGATATCTTAACCTTGTTATGGCTTATGGGTGTATGGCCTTTTGTATTCTCCTACCCCTTTTGAGAAAGTGCTTGGTGTTAATGGATGGTATTGTAATTACTTTGTGTCCAGGGGTGGCAAACCTTTGGCCTTTTAGTGCTCTGTGATTGACCAAATGAATGTACTTTGTTTATGACTGGAAACTGATCTCCATTTGAGAAGAGACTTTGACTGACTAAATGAATGTACTGTCTAGGGGTGGAGTTATACCTGGATTGAATTGAGAACTTACTTGCTAAATGAATGAGTTATACTGTATTTTGACTTTCTTTGTTCTGTGAATGTTTGCTGAATAAATGGGGTTTGCTATGCTGGTAATCCGAGCCTTGGAAGTTGCCTTTGTTTGGCATCACAGTCTCATGGCCCCAATCTCTTTCTCTCAGACAATAATCAGTCTCCCTTGGAAGTAAATAGTCAAAATTGCAGGGAGATCTAGTTATACCTCCCTGTAGTCTGTAGATATTCATGTAGACATAAACAAAATCTATATGAAAAACACCACCTTATATGTAAATACATAAAATGACATCTTCATATAATAATAGTCTCAAATGTAGGCAATTACTGGAATACCCAAGTCTTTAAAGATTTAAAGTGCAAAGCACCTAATAGTAATAATAATAGCAAACATAACAGCTATAATTTATGTATAGCTTAATTATGTGCCATAGACTGTGCTGAATGCTTTAATATTATTGTGTCATTTGATCTATTAAGTAAACCTTGCAAAGTAGGTACTATAATTATTCCCATTTTATAGATGTGGAAACTACAGTTGAGAAAGGTTTATACAGTGCTTTAAGATATACAAAAGCATTTTACATATATTTTCTTACTTATCTCCACAACCACCCTGTGAGGTAGGTGTTATTATTATTATTCTTGCTTTATAGAGGAGAAAACTTAGCTTGAGAATTTAAGTGACTTACCCAAAGTTACATAGCTAAAATGTTTCTTTGGAAGTGTTCAAACCAAGACAGATCTTGATGAATCAAAGTCCAGTAGTGCATCCACTGTGCAACCAAATTTGCTATAGCATTTTCCCAATAGAAATATTTCATGGAACAAATGACATAACTGATAACATAAGAGAATATTTTCCTTTTCATCTATACCAACCAAAATAATTAAACAGTTTAATAGAAATAAATTTGAGAAAAATGTTTAAAGTCAGACAGATGCAATAGAGAATATCTAAGTTTGTCACTTTCCTTTTAGGTATTTTCAAAGAACATCCTAATCTTAAGATACTAACTCTTCCATCTTGGATTTCTCAACCAAATTAGCTTTCAGTCATTTATCAACAGCAAAAGATAAGAAATGTATGACTTGTGTGATCCATTAGTATGGATATAATGTTGAGAAGCCTAGAGGAAGGCTGGGTGGACAATATGAGGAGAATTTATATGAGGACATGGAGGCATCCAAGATGACAGCATCCACATGTGGTAAAATCTATGCCGCTGAAGGAAGTACTCATGTTGATGAGGTCTCAAATCCATTGTAGGTCAGAGTAATGACAGTTCAGCTTTCTGGCTATTCTACAATTGCTTTGCTGATATGCCTAACTATTCAATATCCTACATCAATTGCAATTCCATTGTGTCATCAAAATAATTTCCCAGTACTTCACTTGATCCTTCACAAATCTTTTATCTTGAGCCCTGAGTTCTCTTCCAAAATCCAATTCCAGCAAAGCTAATGCGATTTTAGAATGCATAAAGAGGATGATCATAACTGAGAAAAGGTGAATAGTTCTACTGTTCTCTGTCCTGGTCATAGGAAGCTTGAGATGAAGACAGGCAAACCAGCTCTCTGTCTCTGTCTCTGTCTCTATCTGTCTCTCTCTCTCTCTCCACACATACATGTGTGTATATGTAGGAAAAAGGAAGCTAGAAATGAGACAGGCAAACCAGATATGTATCTATATCTATATATCAATATCTCTATCTAATCAATGTGCATGATGTGTGTGTGGTGTGTGTATATGTATACCTATCTACTTTGTAGGGGAACGGGGGCTTGAGATGAAGACAAGTTAATCAGTTCTCTTTCCCTCTCTCTCTGTAAATATATATATATATATATATATATATATATATATATATATATATATATATATA
>CM053587.1:233340841-233379308 GCA_028646515.1 Pseudochirops corinnae
ATATATAAACATGATGTGCATGTGTGTGTAAACACACACATGCACACATATACACACCTACTTTAGTGGGAGAGAGGGAACTTGAAATGAAGACAAGTAAACTAGCTCTCTCTGTCTCTGTCTCTCTGTATATGTACATATGTATTTATGTATGAATATCTGTCTAGTGTTTTAATATTGTTTAACAATATCACTTAATATTGGTTTTTATCATTTATTATTTCATAAGTCTCTATATGTGTGCATCAGTATACACATGCATGTATGTGTATATACATACGCATCCATACACACACTTATAGTTTGCCTGTCTTCATCTTGAGTTCCTTCCCCAATTTTACTCCTGAAGTGGTATATACACATATATACCTACGTTTATACATATAACATCTAGAAAATATACACCTAAGAGTTTAATGAAGGACAAATAATGTGTCATTCTAGACCCAATTCGTTAACTCTTTGTCTCACAATCACCATTTCCAAGTTCCCTTTTTGCATTGCATACCTTAAGATATCCAGTAACTTGTAGAACAGCTCGCTGAATAAGGTTTTCCCCAAGGACATACACAGTAGATCTGAACACAAAGAAAGCCTCGCCCAGAGCTAAAGAGACTCCCCTGTACCAAGATATTGTTCGTCCATCCTTCATTTTTGAAGAGGATCAACAACATCATAGAGTGATGTCTGGATTTTCATGTGAATTACATTTAAATGAGGCAGAGTTGCATAATGGTTTCTACCTCACTCTCTCTCAAAGTCATCAGTCTATTGGCAAGACAATTGCCAAGACAACTGTCAAGACAGCTAGCTATACCTCAGGATGCAGTTGGTGACCTTGTTATCTTTGATGCCCGATCAGGCTCTTAGCACCTCACAGCACTTGCTTCAGCCTCTATGGCTGTTGGAAAAAATTGTTCTCATCTACCCATTCCACCAAGATAAGTCTTCACATGCTTGGTGTAGATACAATCCTAACTCACCAGGAGGTTTGAGTTATTGTCAGTTATTGTCAACCTGGTTTAGTTCATCTGTTGAGATGGTTTTACTAGCTGGGCTGCCCATGCTGCTATAGCTTCTTTGAGTCACAAGTGAGAGTTGGGTGAAAGGTAAACACCAAAGGTATATGCAACTTTGAAAAGGCTTTTAGTGCCAGAGGTGTCAGTCTTCCCTAAACAACCCATGCACCTGAGCCACATGCCCAAAACATCAAAGCCTTATCTCACTCTCCCTTCCATCAAGTAATTTTTGCAATATGCGGCCAACTTTAGAAATATCAGTCGAGTAACCTCAGCTAGCTCAGCTTCTATGGCCTGTCTACCAGCATTCTCAGAGTGGGAGAAAGACTGGTTCACTTATCACATCTTTCTACAGTACCTTCCTTCTTCCTATCTCATAAATGAATAGTTTTGTTTACTTGGTTTTGGTATTAATGCTACTTCCATAATAATAGTATTTTAATATTATTTATTATGTAATGATAGGATCATGTTTCTGGACATGATTAGTAAAAAGTAGTAAAAATTAGTAAAAAAAAAAAAAAATCTCCTGGTTAGCTTATTGACTCCTGAGTAACATAATTTTAAATGGGAAATTTTGTACCTGAGATGCATAATACCAGCTGAAGCCAGGACAAATGGCATAGAAACCTATTAAATGAGGCAGGGGGAATGATGGAAGACATAGCACAGGATGCCGCAAGTCTATTACAGGGGAAGCTACTGATGAGTTATAGGCTCTGGGAACCCCCTTGAACTCTCCTTGAATCTTCCCACTTGATCTGGTGTTGGCCAGAGGTCAAAAATCTTCCATTATCAATATGCCCTAAACTCTGTTACTCTTAACATAGCCTAGCCCTCCATTGTCTGTCTAGAGTGCCTCTAGAGTACCTCAGGCTTTTTCTCATGCTTGATCCTGTCAAAATATCTATGCCCAAATCAGTTATCCTTAAACTAGCCTATTGCTCCATTGTCTGTTATCTCCAGGTAGCCTTCAACTACTTCTCACTCTTAATCCCATTTTCTTGGTTCCTGGTGTCTGATCTCTAATTGCCTCAGCTACTGGTCACTCCCATCAAGACCCTTCCTAAACCTATGCTCCAGTCACCCAAGGCTACTTGGCCACCCCTAGATACCTCCCACAACCTTTCTGTATATAAGATCCATCTTGCCTCCATGTAGGTGCTCAGATTTAATCTAGTTGAGATTCAATCTAGCTGATATTAAATTTGGCTGAGATTAAAGATTAAATCTGGCTGGTTTATATCACAAATACTTAGGCTCCCTATGAGTCTAACCAATATGGCAAATCTTTAATAAACTTTGTTTTTCTTTGACTGAAAGAAGGCTTGGGTCAAATTCATTTAGGCATGTTGGTATTTTAGGTCCCTAAACCTCAATACTACCAATCCTCATTCCACCAGTCATAAGAGATGGTCATTAGGCATTTCACTATCTTGACAGACCTTAGTACCTAGGTATGAAGAACACTCAGGCTTTGTTTTATTAATTTAGTTTTTTATTTGTTATATCAAAGAAGCTTGGTAACTGTGGCATGGAGGAGAATAGTACCTTTTACAAGAAACAGATAGATGGTTTTTGTGGAGAAGACCAAAAGTGGGCTTTAAGTCAAACTCCTCTCCCAACCTCCAAGAATATCTCATGTTAGATCTGGAAGAGGCCTTAGGTATTATTTAATATTTTGATCTTACAGAGGAAGAAATTGAGGACCCAGAGAAGGGAAAAAAATTAGACCTAGGTTGCAAAGAAAATTTAATCTAACTCTTACTGAAACTGAGGCAAAGCTGAGATGGAATGAAATAGAGCTTAGATCTCAGAGATTGTCAGAGCTCAGAAACTATAAGGGACCTTGGTGGTCACCTCATCCCTCATTTTACAGAGAACACATAGAATTTTTGTCACAACAAGATTTAGACCTAGTTTTCTTGTCTCTTAGGCTAGTGCTCCTTCAACTAGCTTGTTGAAATGTGGGTTCATCTGGGTGAATGGGGCACAAGACTGGTTCAGTCCTTTCTGGCATATTCAAGTTTCAAATTTACCCTCCCAAACCCAGAGACATTAAACAGTTTGCCATTGCCTGGGCTTGCAGTAAAGTTTCCGGGATGGGGAAAAAATAATTCCCTAGAAGTTATGGATGGCTCTTTTATTTAGATAAAGGACATATCTATGGGATCTCTGAAAGGCCTTCTCCCCTTCCCTTTATGTGGCAGCCTTGAGCCATAAAACAAAGAAAATAAAGCCTTGAAGAAGACAAGTGCCCCAAGGCCAGATAATAGGAAGTACTTAGAGTACAAACTAAAATCTGTATCTTCTAAACCCAAATGCATAGATCCTTCCAAGTAACTTCATTGCTGCCCGATTTGCCATCTCATTAGGGCCTATTTCCTTTGTTATTTTTTTTAATTTTCAGTTCCAATTCTCTCTCTCCCACCCCTCTTTCACGCATTAAGAAGACAGGAAATATGAATGCCCCTTATACATATCGAATCATGTAAAACATTTCCATATTTGCCATGTTATGAAAGAAAAGAAAAAGCAAAAAATAAAATAAAATGAAAGGAAATATCCTACAATCTTCACTCACAGTTCATCACTTCTCTCTCTGGAGGTGGATGGTATTTTTCATTATTGAATTGTTGTGGATCATTGTATTGATAAGAGTAATTAAGCTTTTCATTGTTGATTTTCACTATAATATTGCTGTTATTATATACAATGTTCTCCTATATGTGCTCACTTCACTTTGGATCAGCTCACACAAAAATTTCCAGGTTTTTCTGAAACTATACACACTTTCATTTCTTATAACATAATAGTATTCTCTCATAATCATATAGCAAAAAATTTTCAACCATTTCCCAATAGTAGACATTCCCTCAATTTTCAATTTTTTACCACTACAAGAGCTGCTATAAATAATTTTGTACATATGAGTCCTTTTCCTTTTTCTTTGATCTTTTTGGGATACAGATCTAATAGTGGCATTACTGGGTCACAGGGTATGTTTGGCTTTCTAACCCTTTGGACCTACTTCCAAATTGTGCTCCAGAATGGTTGGAACAGTTCACAACTTTACCAACAGTTCCTAAGTGTACCTATTTTCCTATAACCTCTCCGAAATTTGTCATTTTTCTTTCCTGTAAAGTTAGAAAATTTGAAGCATGTTAGGCAATACCTCAAAGTTGTTTTAATTTGCATTTCTCTAATTATTAGTTATTTAGGACACTTAAACAAATATTATTGATAGCTTTTATATCTTCTGAATACTACCTGTTCATATTCTTTGACTATCAATTGGGGAATGACACTTATCTATATGAATATAACTTGGTTCCCTAAATAATTGAAAATTAGTCCTTTGTCAAAGAAACTTGCTATAAGAAAGTCTACTTCTTTTAGAAAGGATAGTAATGGATTAGTGGGTCTGAAGGTTCTTTACTTTCGCCACCTGAATTTTGGGAGTAATTAGTAAGTTGATCATAATATAATGTTGCTGTTCCCATGTACAATGTTCTTGTTTTGTTCACTTCACTTCATGTTGGTTATTATAAGTCTTCCCAGGTTTCCTCCAAAACCATCCCTTTCCTCATTTTTTATAGCACAATAATATTCTATCACACTCATACGTCACAACTGATATAATCATTTCCTAGTTGATGGACATCCCTTCAATTTCCAATTATTTGCCATTACCAAAAACCAAACAAACAAAAAATAAAACAAAACAAAAGTTGCTACAAATATTTTTTTTTTTTGTGCACATAAGTTCTTTTCATTTTTTTTTTATCTCTTTGGGATAATGACCTAGTAGTGGTATTGCTAGATCAAAGGGCATGCACAGTTTTATAGCCCTTTGTAATGGCAAAGTAGTACTTTTTTGCTGGTTTCAGTTATTTAAGTGCCTTTAAGCCTCACTTTTTAATGTATCAAGAGTCTCTGTTGGAAACAGTGTACATTGTGTTGCCTTTAATAGGCCTAAGGGAGGTTGAAGATCTTCCTTGCTCTTAACTGGCCTAACATAATCACATGGAGTTCATGGTGGAAAGAGCTTGCTGAAAGAGTGGAACAGGAAGTAGCAGAGCAGAGAAAAGCTCGAGCAGAGAAAAGCTCAAGCAGAGCTGGAGCAAGCAGAGCTAAGAGAGGGAATGTTTGTGATATTAGCACTCTGTTGGTCTGTCTGTGTTGATGTTACTTTATCAGACAGAAGCATTCTGTCTGATGGAAGAGGACTTTACTGCTATTATAGAAGTCCTGAAAGAAGACTTCACTGCTGTTACAGAAGTCCTGGAAGAAGACTTTACTGTTGTTTTCTGTTTGATTTCTCAGTGTAATGGTAATGGGAATTTGAAGATCTTCCCTTGTATTTGTAAGTGAACTTAGCACCTTGTTCCAAGTTCATGATTTATCAAGTAATAAGACCCATAACTTGTGAATCCCACAGTGGGATGGAATTGTTGACATAACAGGAAAGGGCAAAGCAGGTAGGAGCTAATACTGTATATAAGGGAAAGCCCAAGCTGAGAGAGACCAGAACTTCTGGGAATGAGAATCTGGAGGCTGGACTGCTACTACTGGGGAAGAGAACTGAACTGAGAACTGAAAAGAACTGAAAAATGAGAAGAGAGGAGAATTGAGAGGAGGCATGGCTGTGGTGTCAGTACTTTGTCTGTTTTGATGTTACTCTGTCAAATTTGTCTGTTGATAGAGAACAGTGCTGTTGTTACAGAAGCCCTAGAACCTTGCAGCTGGTTCAGAAGCTCTGAAGGAGGATTTTCTTGTTATATGCTTACAGAAGTCATGGAGGAGGATCTTGCTGATGTTTTCAGAGCCCAAGGGACTATACCAATGATTTATGTTGATTTCTCGGACCTTGTTGTTGGGTCTATGTTGATTTCACAGGTAGAAAGTGAATCAATGTGTATAAATATTATTGTGGCTTTGTTAAGCTTTGTCTTCCCAGGAACAGAAACTGTGAAGTACTTGAGGTCAATCAGACACTGTGAGCTTCAATATGGAATAGGAACTACACAAGAAGCAGGACAAAGAACTGAGAGCTATCTGCCTTTTAACACAGGTGGTAGTTGGATAGATTCGGGCAGGAGCTGGGACCATGGAAGGGGGAACCATGGAAGCTGAGAGGCCACCTAGAGTCAAGATGAAAAGATCTCTCCTTGGGTATTTAATGCAAACTGAGAAAATCATGACTTACTGTGGCTAGGGGTAGAGAACTCTGACCTTTATGTTTAGATGATTGAGTTAAGGATTTCTCCAATTAAGAGGAAAGAGGACTTTTTTGACTGAAAAGATTAAGGTAATGTGACCTAGGGTTGGAGAGCTTTGACCTTTGTACTTTGTATCAATTAAGGAGTCATGTCTCCTTAAGGATGATTGAATTAAGAACTTGCTAAATGATTATGTTACTAAATGAATGTTATCTTTTGCTTAAAACTATGTGACCACTTTGGTGAAGACTGTGTGGTCACTTGAGTAATAAATTGTTAGGTCATACCATTGTGAATGCTGTATTTTTATTTCTGTGAATGTTTTGCCTTAATTTACTGTTGAAATAAATAGAGAGTTCACAATACTGTGTAACCAGAATCTTGAAAGCTGTTCACAACAACAGTCCTCTGGAAAGCTGCTCATTTTTGGCTTTACACTCAGACAGAAGTTTTGTCTGTTGATTTGTATTACTTTGTCAGACAGAAAGTAAATTGAGATGATAGTGCTGGTAACATGTACAAATACTGTTGTGACTCTGTTACGCTTTGTCTTCCTAGAAACAGAAACTGCAAAGGCCTTGGAGTGGAGCAGTCCTTATGAGCTGAGATATAGACAAGGAGTGGAGAACTGTCTACCTGTGAATCCAGGCAAGAGGTGGGAGTGGTCAGCCTGTGGAAGAGGAGCCAAGGGGTTTAGAAGTCAGCACCAGCTCAAGATGAAAGAAGACCATTTGCGTACTCTGTCTTGACTGATGAAATTGTGACATACTGTGACTTATAGGTGGATGGTGTTTGTACTTTCTGCTACCCCTGAAGGATGATTGGCTTAAGGATGATTGGAAGCCAGCCTCCAGTCAAGATGAAAGAGGGTGTTACTTGGATACTGTGTATTGATTGAGGAGATTGTGAATTACTGAATGCTATATTTTGTTTAAGACTACGTGGCCACCTTAGTAATAAATTCTTATGTTATATTATTGTGAATGTTGTGCTTTAGTTACTTGAATGTTTTGCTTTACTTTATTGCTGAATAAATAGTTCACTATACTAAAATTATTCATAGCAGCAGTCCTGAGGAGAGCTGCTCATGATTGACTTTACAACCTTTGGTTTGAGTTCCTAATTGTTCTCCAGAATGATTGGATCATTTCATAACTCCACCAACAGTGCATTGGTGTGCCAATTTTTTTGAAATTATATAATTGACTTTTCTTTTTCCAGAGCAAGAGTACTTAGCTCATGATCAATGAACTTTTTAATGTTTATTTGCTTGTAATATTTTGATAAATTATTTCAATACAATTTATTTCCTTAGTAATCCTATGCATTTTATTTTGTGCATTTAAAAACATTATTCTGAAAAGAATAGATGTCATCATTCTGCCAGTAGAGTTCATCATACACACACACACACACACACACACACACACACACACACACCATATACACAGTTAATAAAATTCTATTGATTTCCATATTTTCAACCAGATCATCATGCTCAGACTCTGGTCACTGGGCCTTCAGAAAATTTTAAAAGCTGAGGAGGGAAAAACAAAAGCTAAAACAGCTGTGACAGCAAAAGCAACAAAACCAACTAACAAAGGAGGGAGAACATAAGGGAAAAAATTATTAAACGATTATTCTGTGCCAGGCACTGTGTTAAAGGCTGGGAAAATTGTACTCTGCCCTCATCAGGGCTCTTTTGTAGTATGTGGTTAGTGCTGAGCACCTTGGTTTAAGAAGGTAATTGCTAAGCTGGAAAGTATCCAAAGGGCAACTAGGATAGTGAAGGGCCTTGATTCAATCATATAAGGAATGATTTTTATGGAAAAAAGAAGCCTTAGCAGAGACGTGATAACTGTTTTTAAAAATTTGGGCAGCTGCCATGTGGAAGAGTATTGGACCAGTTCTATCTGACACTAATAGGCAGAACTAGGAACCAGTGGAATTTTCAAAGAGGGACAGTTGAACTTGTCAGGAAAAACTTTCTAACAATTAGTGCTATCCAAAAGTAGACCAACTTGCCCTGAGAGGTAGCAATTTCCATTCTTTGGAACTGTTCATGGAAAGCCCAGATGATAACTTCTCTTGTAAATGTAAAACTTTCTTTTGTTCTAGAGGCAACTGTGTGGTATAGTGAACAGATCCCTAGGTCTAGAGACAGGAAACCATGAGTTAAAATCTGGCCCTAGAAACTTACTAAGTGTATGACTCTGGGCAAGTCACTTAATCTCTGCCTCAAATTTCTCAACTATAAAATAGGCAAAATAATAGCCCCTATCTCACAGCATCATTTTGAAAACCAAATGAGATACCATTTTTATAGCACTTGACACAGTATTTGGCACATAGTAGGTGCTTTAAAAAATGTATGTTTCCTTCCTTCATTCCATGAGTTGTAATAGATGCCTGCTGAAATCCCTTTCAATTCTCCAATTTTTGGTTGTTATTCTATCTTATTGTGGGATGTATGCATGTTGTTTGTGTACTCCTGAATCACATCTTTCTACCCTCTGTTCCATGGCTATCAATCCAGGCCTCAGTAACACCTCTCTGAACCCAGATTCTTCTGTTTTCTACCCACTTACTTTCTATACTATTATATCTTATGTCAGTTAGATTGATGGTTCTCAACCTTCCTAATGCCATGATCCTTTAATACTCGTATGTGGGCATATCTGCATGTGGGTGGACTTGCCTGGAGATGGATAAGGGAGCAGTGTCTCGGTTCCCAAGACCATGGGAAATATGTGTTTTCCAATGGTCTTAGGCTACCCCTGTGACCCCTGTGAAAGGATCATTCCATTCCCAAAGAGGTCACAACTCACAGGTTGAGAACTGCTGAGTTAGGTAAAAACAAAAAAGGAGTAATATGAGGCTACAAATAACTGTGAATAAGGGGTTCTAATAATATACATTGCATATAACACCTGTACACAAATGTAATCTCTAGAGATACATTATTTTAAAGTACCAATATCTAAAAACAGGATATGGCAGCCACAGGACCCTTTTTCTTGCCATTGCTGACCAAACCATATGGTTCTTGGTTAAAAGACATTCAAATCAATATTGAACTTGAAGTGAAATTTGCTTCTTTTGCCAGAAGATATTCTGTGAGCAAAAAAATCTCATTATATTTAAGGGTGTAGTTTTACTATAAAACTCTCTGGCAGTGCCCTCTAACATTACTGACATCAATGGCAAAGACTCAGCAAATGGGATCATAATCCCCAATCTCTCTGTAACACTCACCATTTTAGAGTCAGATTAATTTCAATAATACCCAAGAGACAGCATTATGACACTTGAAAGTTCAATATATGATTATCTTTACTTTCTGTTGAAATTGAAGGATATAAAAGTGATGCTAATGAGGCAGTTTATTTATTTTCCTATTTATGTTGTGCCATCAGCATGTGGCTCCCACATCTTTTCATTTAGAACATCATACTGTACTCTAGAGACCATCATAAACAACATAGGGAGAAATCATTTAGGCAATTATGGAGGTTTAAAAAAAACCCTTAGCATTTTAAATAATCAACATGTATAATCTTCCTCCCTCTCCCTATCAATTCTTTTAAAATCCCTCCAACCATCATAACCCTTTCACATACCTCATACATTAAAATAGGTTTGCAACATGAATTAAGGAAAAGAAAACAAACAAAATCTAGGTGGTGGTAGAGATCTTTTACACAGAAAACAAAGGGTTTATGCTGAATTCTAACAAATAAAAATCTCTCTTACTTAGCTTTTCGGTGCTCTTTAATCATATTGAGTTATGGCTTGTAAATACAATCATCTTATTTAAGCAAAGAAAGATATGGAAATCATCAGGAGAAGATTAAATTGTACTGAGAGTAGTTTCTGTGTGAAGTGAGAGGCCTTGTGATATAATAGTATCATTAGATTGGAGTCAGAAGACCTGGTTTCTAATATGGAACCTCATCTTTAAAAACTGTGACCTTGGGTCAATTGCTTCCCTAAAGCTTAGTTTCTAATGCATAAAGTGGGAATTAGAGTACTTGGCCTAACTACTTTACAGGCTTGTGGAAACAACAACAACAACAACAACAAAGAGCTGGAAATTATATAAACTTTGAAGTTTGTAAAGTATTTGACATATGATAACTCATTTGATCCTCACAATAAGCCTGGGAGGTAGGTGCTATTAGTACTTACATTTCACAGATGAGGAGACTGAAGCATAGAAAGGTTAAGTGGCATGCCTAGGGTCACATAGTTGTGTGCCTGAGGTAGGAGTCAAAACCAGGCCTTCCTGATTCCAAGTCTCATACTCTACCAACTCTACCACCTAGCTGCCATGTGAAAAAAAAAAAAAAAGATAAACCTTAAAATATTACGTAAGTATGAACAATTATTAAGAGTATTTTACTGTGTTCTAATTCATTGGAAATTGGCCCTACTCCCTAAAATAGCTATCTTTTGAATTCCTGTAGCACTTACTACCCTTTCACACTTAATCATGTACAATCTGGTATAACCATTTGCCTGTTTTGCTAGTGTGCATTTTTTAAAGTGAAATCATAAACTCTTTGACCTATTTAATGACCAATTCTTTCTCACATTATTTTTTGTATTTCCCATAGCACCTAGAAAAACAATAAGCACACAGTAGGTGTTCAATAAATAGTCGTAAAATTGAAATTGTTTCCTAACTTTCAAGTTATTAAATTTTAACTTAAACACCACATTCCATTCACTAGTTATTCTAGCTAACAGAGCTTATGCTACAATTTAGTAATCAGCACAAAGTGAAAAAAAAATGTTTTTGCTTTTGTTTTGTCTAACATAGTTATATGAAACACTTTAATTTTGTGTAGCATGTTTATTTTAAACAACATACCTCTTTTAGTCAGTCCATTTGCAGAATTCTGTAATGCATCCTAAAAATGCCAAATGAGTTCATCAGAAACATCAGTGGAACCAGTCATCTCTAGTAATGAATGAGCTCAGCTTAAAGATAACCAGAGAGGGAGGTAACCTCAGGGGGTCAGATGTTTTTTGTATAGCAGTAGCTCTGAAAAGAAAATGTGTCCAGCTCAACTTAAGAAGGCTAGATCCAAAAAGAATTTATAAAATAGCAGACATTTTGGAAGCCACGAAGGGTCATAAAGACAAAATGAAAAATAGTTCCTGTCCTTAAGGGGCTTACATTCTCCTGGAGAGACTGAGGAAGTGGACAGGTATATAAATTCAAAATTATGCGCAGAGAATTACCATGTAGGCAACAATTTTTAATGTTTGATTTGTGTGTCTATGTATGTATGTCTATGTGTGTGTGTAAATATATGCATATTTTTGTGTATGTGTGTGTGTGTATAATAAAACCCTTTGAAAATCTGGTGAAGCCTATGGATCCATTCTCAAAATAGTGATTTAAAATGAATAAAATAAAATTGATGGAATTACAATAGACACTATATCTGAATAAATTATTCAAACAATTAAAAAAGTCATGGACTACAGATTAAGAATCTCTTTTTCAAGAGATCCCCTTCATTGGAAGCTGAGCTTAGCCTTGAAAAAGCAGATTACAAAGGCGAGAAGTGAGAACCATAAAGGTAATAACGTGTAAATAAATGAAGAGGTAAGATAGAATCTTTAGGCAATAACATGTGGTATAGTTTATTCTACACGTAAAGTACATGAGATTGAAGTCATAGAAAATCAATTTGGAAAAGTAATCTGTAGACATATTGTTTTAAATGTTAAACTGAGGCAGTTGTATTTAATCCTAGAAACAATAATGGGCCAAGGAAGTTCGTTGAGAATGGGGTAACATGATAACACTTAATATTTAAGGAGATTATTTTGGAAGCTGTATGGAAGATGGATTGGAGAGGGGATGACACAGTGAACAATTAAGAGACAATTGCAATAGTCCATGTGAAAAGTGGGAAAGGACTAAAGTAGAGGGTGGCCAAGTAAGTAGAGAGGAGAGGATGGATAGATGAATAGATGGATTGATGGATGGATTTATGGATGGGAGAGTATAGAAGCCAAACTAATAAGACTTAGCAACTGCTTAAAAATAAAAAATAAGGTGAAATGAAATGTCAGAGACATCTGAGAGTCTTTGAACCTAGGTTAGTGGAAGGGACATAATGACATTACATGTACAGGTGTGTAATGGTAGCTTAAAGATACTATAATTCTATAATCTCTATGGGAGGGACCAATGAAACTGGTGTTGTAGGTAAAGTATAAGGAGAAGCAGAAATAGAAATGAGGACAATTCCATTTTATGCCTAAGCTTTTTTGACATCCAGGTAACCATGTCTAGCATACCTTTGGTGGTGAGGAATGGACATTCAGTAAAAAGATTAGGGATGGCTATACAGATCTGAGAGTCATCTCCGTAGAGACATGTGAAACCATAAGAGCTGAAAACATCACCATGACTGAAGGTGTGGAAACAGGGGGGAACCTATGACAGAGCTTTGAGGGATACCCACCATTAAGTGAAATAACATTGATAATGATCCAACATAGGAGTTTGAGAATAAAGAGTCAGGGGGCTAAGAAGAGCATTAGGAAAGAGCTATGTAATGAAAGACAAAGAGATGAGATTATTTGGAAGTAGATGGTCAGAAGAATGTGAGCTAAGAAAAAAAAAGGAATATGATATTAATAATCTTCTGACCATCTTAGCATAGTGCCTGAACTATAATTAATGCTTAATATATGCTTCTTGCCTGACTGGAGGGAAAATTATTGTCATTGCTTCTGACTGCCATTCACTTCTTGCAATCTGATTTCCAATCTTTTTTTCCCTTGGCTGAAAGTTTGAAAGCCAAATAGCAAGAAGAGAACGTTAGTCAGAAGCAATGAGAATATTTTTCCCAGTCAACAAACAAGCACTTATTAAACACTTACTATATCCCAGGTACTCTGCTATTAAGAGATGATGGGGTTTCTGAAAAGTCTTTCACTTGGATAAAAAAAAAATCAACTTCTTATATATAAGCGGCATGGTTAGATAATAGTTGCTCTGAAAATGATCCAGGGATATTAGCAGACTACAAGCACAACATGAGTCAGCAATTTGGTGTGGCAGCCAAAACTGCTAATAAAATCTTGGGCTGCATTAAGAGAAATAGCTTCCAGGAATAGGCATGGTCTGCCTACTATGTTCTGCCTTTGTCAGACCTCATCTGCACTATTACATTCTGCTCTGAGTAATAAGATTTAAATTTGAGATTGTCCAGAGAGGGACAACCAGGATGCTGAAGGGAGAGACTTAAATATGTCATATGAGAATTGATTTAAAAAACTGTATTTGTTTAGTTTTGAGAAAAGATGCCCTAGAAAGGACAGGATAGATGTTTTTAAGTGTTTGAAGAATGTTGGTGTGGAAAAGGGATTAGACTACTTCTGTTTGACCTATCAGAACCAAGATCAAAGTATGGAAGTTGTTGAAAGAAAAGCTTCCTAATTATTAAGGCTGTCCCAGAGTTGAATGGGCCACCTTGAGAGGAGATTGTTTTCCCTTCTTAGAGGTATTGGAGCTGAGGCTATATTCGTTATTATATATTACAGTGTTATACTTTTGCAGAGACTGTGACAGCATGGTGGACGAAGAGAGAGGGAGAACAAAAATCACAAAAGTATTTTACAATAAAGTACTTTGACTTTTGGTACTCAAAATCTGAATCCTTTTCCATTGACCAGTAAATAGAAATATTACAGGAGGAACTGAATGTTATAAACATTTATATTGTTACTATAAACAACAACAGAAAAAAAGAAGAAATTTATTGCTTTATTGAAAGTATGGCTCACAGATTCTCCTTTGAGAATCAAGGAAAGAGGTTGATGGAGTTAGTATTCTCATGTACCACAAAACACATGACTTCATGACCCATCTGTCATCTCTTCTTACTGTGATAGTGATGTGGTTTTGTAAAAAAAAACCAAAAAGTTATTTGCAACTGAACAACAACCTGTTGCAGTGGGTAATTATATAGGAAAAAATGAGAATTTTCATATTAAATCAACATATATTTTGATAATAGGAATTTCAAGGTAAAGATATTAATAAAAAGCTAGGACAACATGAAATTGAATGGGAAACATGGAGCAGGAAAAAAAAAGGAATGAGAGGCCAAAAACTTGTATGGTATAATGAATCTTCATAGCTATGTGTAATGGTAAGAGAATTTGAATATCCCCTGTGTATTGGCAAGCTAACAGGTACTTAGCACTTGGTTTCAGAATAAGTGTCAAGACCCAGACCTTGTGAATTCCACAGTGGTATAGACTTATTGACATAATGGGAGAGGATTGAATATTGAGGATATGGTGCCATGTATAGGGCAAAGTCCAAGCTGAGAGAGGCCAGAACTTTTGGGAGCAGCATTGTGGAGGCAGAGCAGCTACTCCAGAGAAAAAGAGAACTGCCAGCACACTGAGGACTTCTGAGGGCCAGCAAGAGCTGCTGAGAACTGAGGAAGCATGACTGTGGTGCCAGTACTTTATCTGTCTGTTTTGATGTTACTTTGTCAGATTCATTGTTGATAGAGGCCTCAGACCTTGTTGTTGGGTCTATGTTGATTTCACAGCAGAAAGTGAATTGATCAGGACACTGGCAATGTGTATGAATGTTATTGTGGCTTTGTTAAGCTTTTTCTTCCCAGGAACAGAAACTGTGGGAAGGGGAACCATGGAAGCTGAGAGCCAGCCTTGAGCCAAAATGAAAAGACCTCTCCTTGGGTATTTAATGCTGACTGATAATATTGCAATTTTGTTGTGACCTAGGCGTGGTAAACTTTTGACCTTTGTAGTTTGTGATTGACTCAGTGAAAGTACTTTAAGAAGGAATACTTTTTGATTGAAGAGATTAAGATAGTGTGACATAGGGGTGGACTTTGTGATTGACTAAATGAATGCACCTGGTTTAAAAGAGAACTTTAACTTTTGTACTTTGTGATTGAATTGAGGACTCACTAAATGATTGAGTTACTAAATGAATGTACTTTGTTTAAAACTATGTGACCACTTTGGTGAAAACTATGTGGTCATTTTAGTGTTAAGTTGTTGAGTTGTGACATGGTGAATGCTATATTTTGATTTTCTGTGAATGTTTTGCCTTAATTTGTTACTGATTAAATGGAGAGTTCACTATGCTGTGTAATCAGAACCTTGAAAGCTGCTCACAGAAGCAGTCCTCTGGAACACTACTTGTGCTTGGCTTTATACTATGTATATATATATATTTTTTTTTTTTTTTGAGAAGGAATTATAATATACTGTACCTGGAACGCATCAAATAGCATCATGTGTGTATATGTGTGTGTATACAAACATATACATTCACATACACACATATATAAATATATATGCATAGTATTATGTGTATATTTACATTTACATATGTGTATAGGCTCATGTATACATATATAGTGTGTATATATGTAATATTTTTGATTCAATAAACATTGCCTTAAAAAACTCTTCCAAAACTTTTGTTCCATTCATATGTCAATATTATTATTATTTTAAAATTAATTCAACAAAGATAACCTTTTTTTTTATAATTGTCTAATCATTTCCTCCTATTTGCACTTCCATCACTGCTGACATTGCTATCACATTTTTTTTTACCTCTTTGATGTACACATGTTAAACACTCAATTACCAAAGCCTGGCATTTCATGCCTCATAATATCACCTCCTCCTTTTCATCTCCACTATAAAGAATTTAATCCTGGGCTATTGAAACCTCTTTTCCATAGAATTTTCTGCTACCAATTTACCCATAACACAAGTGCTTCATCCATAATAGCAGTTTAATCATTTGGTTCCCTTCCTCTCACAGAGAAGTTTTGACTTAGAAACTCCATCATGCTGTGCAGTTGATACTGGGTTCTTAAGGGTTATGCCAGTTGAGTGCAATTTCAGAGGGATCCTGCCAACCTTGTGAGGCTTAGGGTAGACATATGCATATGCTATCCAAGAACTTATTTAGTTAACTTCAAAGAGGTTTAAAAACAAGACACTGAAAGTAATTTTTTCTGGCCAGAATAATTCACGAATTATGTCAATTTAGATGAAGAAGGGTTATAATCTTTTGCAAGGAAAAAAATCCTTATTTTGGAAAATAAAAGCCTTTTTTCACTCATTCAATCAATCAATCATTCAGCAAACGTTTATTAAGTTCCTGTTAGGTGCCTGGAACTGTTATGCACTGGAGATACCACCACCACTACCAACACCACCCCTGGAAAAAAATTAAAAAAAGGAAATCCTTGTCATAAGGAACATTGCACACACACACACACACACACACACACACACACACACACAAGTACACACATTAAATACACAGTTATTTGGGGAAATACTATCAACTGACAGGATCCAGAAAAGTTTCATGGAGGATATGAGACATTCAAGGTTTTAAAAGAAACTAGTAATCCCACTCTAAGGGCTTTCCTTATTTAGACTTCAAAAAAAATTATAGGACAGAAGGGTGAAGATAGAGATAATAAATATAAAATGGAACCCTTTCAGATGAAAATGAAGCATTCAAATGAAGCATTTTGTAATTCAATGACACTTTTTAACTTGCAGAATGCTGAATACTGCAGTACCTACTTTCAAAAGACTCTAACAGGCGTCTGGGAAATCTATCTCTCTAGTCATCAAGTAACAGTAGATGACCTAGTCCAGGACTATAAGTCATTGTTGCCTTATAGAGAGGCTGAGGGAGTCAAGGACTAGAGTTTTCTATCCACCTTAAGCCAAGGATTTATGAAAGATCACAACAGCACTTCTTTTTTTGAAGTGAATACCATAATGCCTCACTAGAAAGAGGGAGAAGCTAAAGTTGGTAAATACTCTACCTGATCATAAAAGTATGAACCCACTGTGTCCAATAGATTGATCTATCCAGAAGACATTAAACTTTCTATTAATAGCCAGCCTTGAGGCCAAACAACCTACCAGGCTAGCCTGGAGGTAGCTAACTATAATATAAGGAATCTACTTGACTCTTCCTGGCACCAACCAGTGTCTGTCTGGTGGCTGAATTACCCACCTGGTCAAACCCAGCATCAGCCATGCCAAGTGAAAAACTAGTCCATAAGCTTTCATCTTCATAAGGGTTCCATCCTGTGGAACAGCAATCCTTCTAATTAATTAAATTTAACTTCAGGATTTTTTTTCCCACACTCCTGTTCTCCTTGACATTACAATGCAGTATAGCATAAGGGAAACAGAAGACCTGGGTTGAATTCTAGCCTTTGGCAATGGTAGCTGTTGTCCTTGGGCAGATTTGAGTCTTAGATTTCTGATCTGTGTAATGGAGATAATGATATTTATTTTTTTGATGTTACAGGGTTGTTGTGAGAACAAAAGCAATCTCCTCAGTCTAGCCCTATACTGCAACAATATATGAACAAGAGTCCTGGAGTCTCTAGAGGCAGCTAGAGCCCTGGATCTGGAGTCAGAAAGATGTAAGTTCACATGCAGTCTCAGGAACTTACTAGTGGAACAGCCCTGAGAAAGTCACTTAATCTCTGTTTGCCTCAGTTTCCACAACTGTAAAATGGGAATAATAACAGAGCCTACCTTTGAAGGTTGTTATGAGGATCAAAATGAGATGATACTTGTGAAATACTTAACACAGTACTTGGCGTATAGTAGACTCTATATAAATGCTTCTTTCTTTTCTTCACTATGTCCAGTAGTGACTCACTCATCACTGATGCCAGAATCTGCAATTATCTTCCTGAGGATGCTCCAAAGAGAAAGAGGATCTTGGTATCTTGTAGTTTTAAAGTTGGGAGTTGTCTTGGCCACTTGCTTTCCCCATCCATGTGTTTTACTAACATTGTACTTTAGGCTGTTACCACTCCCCCTCCCCCTCACACACACACATATTTACACACTCTGTGCTTATTGGCAGAAAAATATGTGACAGGATTTTTTTGGAGATGAGGGGGTTTTAATTATTTTTCATGTCATTTTGAGGAAAAGACTTAGCCAAACTGAAGTTTTCCTGCTGATTTTTAATGGGGGCTCATGAACTGCTTTGTTAGAAATATAGTAAACCAGGGGTGGCTAGGTGGTGCAGTGAATAGAGCACCAGCCCTGAAGTCAGGAAGACCTGAGTTCAAATCCAGCCACAGATACTTAATACTTACTAGCCGTGTGACCTTGGGCAAGTCATTTAACACCAAATGCTTTCCCCTCTCCAAAAAGCAGCAAAAATAATAATAATAATAATAATAATAATAATAATAATAATAAAGAAATATAGCAAACCATAGAATTAACCCTATAATCTGAGACGGCAGTTCTGAGTATCCAACCTGACAGCACTAATGTGAATTGGAGGAGTGGGCTTGGAGTAGATGCTGTACTAAAAGTGAAGTTGAAATGCAACTATGTGTGTAAGATAGCTTTTGCAAAGACAGAGAGAGGAGATGAAATGTCACATGTACTTTTTTTTTTTAGTTATGATCATCTAATAACTAGGAAAATTCTGCATATTATTATTTTTTATTCAAATAAGAAAAACTGGTGTGGAGGGTAACTTTACATGACCTTGGTTTTGGTTCATTATAAAACTAATGAATGAGCTTGCCAGTTAAAATTGACTAAACTCTTAATATAGAGTTTCCAACACTTAACTTTTAAAATTAGAACATCATGCCTTGGATAAGAGCATAGTCACATGGATAGAAGAGCTGGCAGCTAGGCTGTAAACAAAAGATAAGGATAAATGGCAGTGCCTCCAGGAACAGGAAGGTGTCTAGCACCATTTCTAAGAGATTAGTATTTGGTCTATTCTTGTTAACATCTTTATTAATGATCTGGGAGAGGGGGTTCACAGTTTGTTCATGTAGTCTGCAGATGATACTGGAGTGGGAGGTGTTGCAAACATCAGTAACAGGGTAGAAACAACAGCCATCGATTTGAAGGAAAAAATAAACACTGATAAATCAAAAGGGGGGAATAAAAAATAATTTCAATTTTTAAAAAGAGAGAAGGACCCAGAGGGGAAAAAAAAAAGCATGACCAAAAGTGTCTTAGGAATAGTTATGCTCCAAACATTTGTGAATGGTTCAGTTTGTTATGAAATAATTCACCTTAGTTTTCTTCTTCACAAGATTTTCATCCTAGGGAAGAGTGATATTAGTGAGTAATTAGATTTAACTTCAGTATTCTTTTTCACACTCTTGTTCTATTCTCCTTGATAAAGCAATGTAGTATAACAGAAAGGAAACAGAAGGCCTGGGTTCAAATCTAGACTCTGACAATGGTATTGGCTGTCCTCATGCAGAATGAAGTCTCAGATTTCTCATTTGTAAAATGGAGATAATTATATGTATTTTCCTGATATTATAGTGTTGTTGTGAGAAGAAAAGCATAAAACTATATGGAAAAAAGTCTTTGGAAATAGTAATGCTATACCAATAGAAATATAACATAAACTCCTTGAAGGCAAGGATTGTTTTATTTTTATCTTTTTATCCCCCAACACCAAGCCCAGTTCCTGACACATAGTAGGCATTTTAAAAATGCTTGTTGATTGATTGGTATCATACAAAACCATACGACTGTTTTGACTATGAAATAATCTTGTTGAACAGTCTTTGTGGATTACAACCCACTCCTTTCTAAACAGACCTGGTATTCATAAGGCAAGACCAGACCAGACCTTAAGCAAAATACTTTCAGCTAAATTATATTAAGCTAAGTCCTAGATGTGGTAAATCTTTAGGTTTACACTGTTAAACCTTGGATTAGAGCAGTCTTGGTGGTCTTTGAGTGGGCTGTGTTAACACAACCCCTTTCTCCCTACCCCCACAACTAGTTTGCCATTCGGAGCATGCCTAAAATGACTGTTGGAGAAGATTTGGCTCTTGTTGCAATCCTTATTGATACCTAGGATTTAAAATCAACCCAGACATGACAAAATAGAAAAATTCATTATACTTAACACCTGATTTTGCCCTCAAAATGCTAAATTAATCATGGAGTTTAGTGTAGTTGGAGGTGGATATAAAAAGGAAGGTACTGACAATCCATTCATAGTCACCACCCTCCTCTACACGATTTGAAAAATGTGTTATTTATCAGATGTTTTCCCTATCCAGAGAATCACTATATTGTGCTTCCATTGAACATGGTCTTATTGCTCCCATCTCCCCACATTTTCATGATCATAAAACAGAGCTGATTTAGTAATTATGAAATTTATTTTTTTCTAACAGTGAAATAGAACACTTTGTGATGAATGGAATTACTTAATATTCTCCCACCAGCTCCCTGTCGGTCTTACACTTTCAGTCTGGCAGTTGCAATACATATGGGGATAACATGACTCACTCTGAACTTACTATCTGAAATTTAAGATCAGGCTGTTAAGCAAAGTTGTCCCATAAAATGAGTGCCACTGTTTTCAAATTAATGACTTGAATAATACTTCTTGAACTAGTCTTGGTAATGAAAAATTAAGTACATAAAGGAAATGTTCAATTAATCTGATATTCTTTGTGTTTGGTATATGTTTCCCCTGAAACTTTGGGATTCATTTAGAAAGGACTTAGTTGTTCTTGGGAACAGAATCACAATCCTTTCTTGGAAGGAAATGTTTCATGTTTATTTAATCTTATAGTCCAGCTAGGCTTATCCCATGTGAATGTTAATATCTTAAAACTAAATAATGTAAATTGATTTATTCAAATGGTGATAAAAATAATTCTACTTTTAAGAAATTATTGGACATTTTTTTAAATGTGATTTTAGTGGGAAAGACAACAAGCTGTGTTTGGTGTCAGGGATTCTGGGTTCAAATCCTACCTGCCTTTGTAATCATGGGCAAGTTATTTGACTACATTGGGGCCTCAGTTTCTTCTTCCATAAAATGAGAGGATTGGAGTCAATGACCTCTAAGTGTCCTTTCAGCTTTAAACCTATGATTCTATGATAAAATGATTTGTTATTATTATTTTTTTTTACAATATTGAATCCTAGAATTGGAAGTCAGCTCAGAGGATATCCAGTCCAACCTGAATCATTACTTCATCTGTAATGTGATCTATCCTTCTTCACTTGAAGACATCCAGTAATAAGAAACATACAAGCTCCCTTAATCAGTGCATTCCATTTCTGAACAGCTACATTTCATTTTGTCTTTCTTATGTTAAGCTTGAATTTTTCCACTTCTGTCCTAACAGAATAATTCTAATCTCTCTCTATACAACCCTTCAAATAGTCACTGTTTTATTCCTTCAACCCCCAACACACATACACACGCACACACACACACACACACACACACACACACACTTGTACACACAAACATTTTCTTTATGAAGGCAAATATCTCATTTTTGTCATGGCCTTCTCTTTAAATTAGAAATTCTGAGAGGAATTAGTCATTCAAAAGGTGAAGTCTCAGAATTGGAGAGTACTTCCAAATGTTGTCCAAGGGTGCAGTGAGCTTCCAATGTTGAGAGGATGCAACGGCTTAATACAGTTCTATAGAGATGAGTCAGCATTACAGCCTGGGAAGGAATAAAGACACTTTAGCCTTGGATCTTCTTTTTAAATTGAAGATCCGGAAGGAACTAGACAATCAGAAAGTGTGGCCTCAGAAGTAGAAAGTACTTCCAATGTGAGAAGTAATCTAAGGGCAGAATGCATGGAAAGCTTTCTCATTCTCTAGGTTGCATTACTGATTCATTTCTACAGGACCTTCTTTCTCTTCCAGATCCCCATGCATTACATTCTTCCTCCCCTCTCCCTATTGCTACCATTACAGTGCAAGCTCTTTGAGGGCTCCTTTATTTCTATGTCTATTTGTATTCTGAAAGATCATCACAGTGCCTGAAACATAATAAGTGCTTAATTGTTGTTCCTCCTTCATTCTAGAAGAGAACCAATGACATCACCGGATGATGTCTTGAATTGCATGTGAATTGGATTTAAGTGAGGCAGAGCTGTGCAAAGTCATCAGCCTCATTTTCACCTCCATAGTCATCAGAAATCAGTGGCAAGACAAAAGGCAAGATGACTGGTGAGGGCGCAGTCCTTTAAGAGTTTATAATCTAATGCAGTGAACAGAGCACAGGCCCTGGAGTCAGGAGGACCTGAGTTCAAATCCAGCCTCAGACATTTAAACACTTACTAGCCATGTGACTTTGGGCAAGTCACTTAACCTCAATTGCCCTCCAAAAAGCAAAAAATAAAAAAATAAAAGAGCTTATAATCTAATGAGATGCAAAGATGACACACAAAATTGAAAAGGGAGGTAGAGTGAAGGTACCTAGTGCAGGGACATGGTGGAGATGCCAACAAAGTCCAAAATCAGTGCTGCCAAAGAAATTCAAAAATTAGTGCAGAGATGATATTATGAGAAGATCTTAGTCCAGTCCTTAAATTGAACTTATAGTTCCACCCTCCACTTACTGTGTCAGAGGGTGGTGAAGAAGTGTGAGTAACAAGGCTGTTTGGATCTTGCAAGATAATGAGATTTCCCAGTTTTGAGTTTGTTGAGGGCATGATGGAGAAATCAAAGAATTCCAGCATTAGTGATAAGGATATCATCTTTTCTAAGTTTTAAAGTTTTGTATTTGTTTTCTTGAATTTTTAATCTTATAGATATCAGAATTTCTTTTCTCTTTTTCTGTTGGATGCAATCTGAAAATTCTTATAGTCTGTCTATTCTCATTTCTTGAGGTTAGTTGTTCTTTTTCTGGAGATTTTCCCTCATTTTTATTTGCCCTGTAATATGATACATTCCACTGGGGCTTCATTATTGTTTATTAATATCTTTTCTTTTTCTCTTAGTATTTTTTTCATTAAGGTTCTTTTTTTTTAATGAACTTGTGAGTTGTATTCTCTTTCCTCCCCACCTGTTGATTTGTACCATTCTTTTATTATTTTACCTTCTAGAGTTGTTGAAGATCAAATGAAATAATACACTTGCAAAGCACTACTAAGTAAGTGTCTGGCACATACTAAGTACTATAGACTGTTATTATTATTGGCATTTGCAATTGGTTTGAGATGGTGAAGGGGAAGTGAGATTAATCATGACTATTCATTTTGTTTGAATTTGGCTGTTGATTTCTTTAACCAAAGCACATGATTTTCCATTTCTCCTTACTATCATTTTTCTTAGATATGATCCAAGGTTATTCAGATGTACTTGTATCTTGACATCCTTCGTAGCTTCCCATTACTTGCTCTAATCCTGTGATCATAGAACAAGTTCCAGAGAGTGGCCCATTTTTTTACTCTTTGATCATAAGATGGATCAATATCATCCTGGTAATTAGATTTCAGGTAGAACACCACAAGAATTTATCCTTAGCCTTTAGTGTTCAATATGCTGAAGAAATATCTGGGGCATTTATCAAAATGGTAGTTGCCATGCCAGTTGAAGAGTGGGATCTTGGTATAAAAGTTGAAGTGAGCATGATGGGGGTACGGGTTAGTTAAGGAAAACAAAGGAAATACAAAGTAGGGCAAGTACAGGATGTCCCTAAAGTCTGGACACATAGGAAATCTCATTAACTATGCATATTTTAAAGAAATGAAATGAATGAAATTTTCAACATTTTATTTAATTAGCATAAATTTTAGCCATGACAATTTCATATGGAATAAAAGCTTTCATTAGCTATTGGGGACTATTTTCCATATTAATGAGATAAATTTAATTAAATTAATTAATGAGATTTCCTATGTGTCTCTTGTGTCTTTCTATGAAATCTCATTTATGCTAATTAAATAAAATGTTGTTGAAAATTTCATTTCATTCATTTCATTTCCTGAAAATATGCATAAAAAGATTTCCTATGTGTCCAGACTTTAGGGATACCCTCTGGAGCAAGAGAGAAAAAAGAAAACATTTCATATCATGCCATGTCAATAAGCATTAATTATGCACCTATTTGTGTGACAGCAACTGTTCTAAGCAATAAGGTTTTACAAAAAAAACGCGAAAAGCAGTCCCTGGCCACAGGGAACTCAGAGTCTAATGGAGAAGACAGCATGCAAACAAATATGCATAAACAATGTATGTACTGGAAAAAGACAGAAACAATCAGTAGATGGAAGTCCTTGCATTACCGGGGATCAGAAAAGACTTCTTGTATAGGGTTGGATTTTAGCTAGAACTTAAAGGAAGAAAAGGAAGTCAAGAGATGGAGATAAGTAGAGGGAGAATTCCAGGCAATGGAAACTGCCGGTGACTATATATATATGTTCAGAGCTGGGAAATGGAGTTTCTTATGTGAGGAATAGCAAAGAAGGCCATTGTCACTGGATCACAAAATATGTGGAGGCGATAATATGGAAGAAGACTGAAAAGGTAGAAAGGGCCAGATGATAAAGGACTTTAAAAGTTAAAGAGAGTTTTATATTTAATCTTGGAGGTGGTACGAAGTCACTGGAGTTTCCTGCTTAGGTAATGGCATGGTCTAGTTAGACAAACAAGAAATGAATAGCTAAATATGAATAAAGAACATATTCAGATTGTTGAGAGGAGCAAAATTTACTTATGAGTAACTGATTAGATTCTAAGTGATTTTTGGATTCTAAATAATTTTGAATACATATTGCCACAATATTTTTCCCTATTCCAAAAAGAATAAAGGTCAGATCCTTGCTGGGCATAGGGAAGGGGAAAATGGGGTTCATAAGGGAGCTTGTTGCAGAAAGAAGACTGAGGCAAAGTTATGAGAAGAAAGACCATGTAAGCTAACAGACCTGAATCCTACTTGTCAATCAAATTCATAGTTTTAGAGCAGAAAGTAAACTTAAGGACCATTTAGTCTTATACCCTCATTTTATAAGTAAGGGGCCTGAGGCCTGGACTTGATGTCCAAGGTCCCAAAGGTAGGAAATGACGGCCAAAATGTGAACAAAAGTCCTTTCAGTTCAAAGCCCATATACTTTCCACTCTTAAATTGTTATTGTCATTAATCCTATTCCAGAATCGGGAGGGACTCATCTTGAATTGGGGGATACTCTGAATGTACCTAATTTAGGGGTTATATCTTCCGACAGAGTTTCCCTCGATAGCACATTTAGGGGCTAGGAAATGTCTCCATAGCAACTGCTATAACCAGAGAATCAAGTCATATCTTTGAGTAGCATAGCTTTTAGGAGAAAAGTAATTTTCAGGCTCAGAGGAGCTCAGAAATTGCCAAATGTCCTGATGTGGGTTGTAACCATAACTTAACTATCAAATCAAAGTCACAGCATTCATTTGTAATGCTATGAGTGGCAATCAATCGTTGTCTGTTAGATATTTATTTTTGGTTGCTCACATTTCTTTGGATCTTTACATACTTTTTTTTAACATTTATTTTAAAATCAAACAACCAGAAGGCTTGATTCAAGCTGTCATTTGTCAAAAGTGAAGCAAAGAAAAGCAATGCAAAAGAAAATTGGGCTATTAATGATACTTTCCTGATAGTACTACTGCTCCCATTTGACCTACTAATTGTAATTATCAGGATGAGGAGCAGTAAGGAGGAGTTGATAGTCAGGAAGAAATGGTTTCAGGTGTTTCTGACATATTCACAATTCTATACTGAAAACACTGTTGACCATGGAAAACAGACTTCAACTTTCAGTGCCCTAGGCCAGGGCTTCTTAAACTTTCCACTTGTGACCCCTTCAACACTCGTTAAACTGGGGGTCCCAAACCCACAGTTTGAGAAGCACTGCCCTAGGCGGTATTGACTATACATTATGAAAGTGCTATCTATCTGCTTTGGTGGAGATAGTGTTGAGGCTGCAAGTCAAAATTATATATAGGTCCTGATAAAATTACAGGTTCTGACAAAAAACAAACAATGAAAAAAGAAAGAGAGAAAGATAAGACAAGGCAAAGCAATGGGAAGAGAAGAAAGGAAAAAGGAAAAAAAAAACATTACTCAGTTCCATGTGCCTCAGAACTGTGGCATATATTTCATTTCTTGTATTCTTAGGGCCTGGCATGGTGACTTAAAAATAGTAGACTTGAATTGAATTTAGCAAATAGCCTCAGTTACTCTGGGGGAAGTTCCATTTAAAAATTGTATGATTTGAATCCTACATGTTTGTTCTTCTCCTAGAATGTAAAATGGAAAGAGATAAGGAGATGAACTGGTGGCCATCCAAAAGAAATATATGAAAAGGAGACTGGAGCACATGTCATATTTGAATTGCTTTAGGGATTCCAGAGTGTTTAGTCTGAAGAAGAGAATACATGAGAAGGATAGAATAGAGGCAGAATTTGAACTCAGATCTTTCTGACTCGAAGTCTGCTGCTTTTTCCAGGATACAACTCTATTGACTACAGCTCACTAAGCCAGTACAAGAGTCTACTAGCTCTGTGCTTCTGTTAGATAGGACTTGATGTTAATGTTTAAGCTTTCTTGGTTACCTTGGTGACATGTAAATCTCCCTTCTCAGAACTAGTCCACTTTGAGCCCTCTAAGTAGTAAACTGAACTTGACAATGTAATTGTGTGTGAAAGATCTGAGTTCAAATGCTGCCTCAGACATTTATTAGCTGTGTGGCCCTGGGCAAATCATTTCAACTCCTTCAACTTGAGTTTCATTTGTAAACTGAAGATGATAATAGTACCTACTTCACAAGGTTGTTGTGAAGATTAAATGAGATTAAATATGTGAAGTATTTTGCAAACCTTGAAGCACTGGAATATATTCACGGTTTTAAAATATATCATTATATAAGGAAGCCAAGATTTTGCTTGGAAAAACATAAATTTAAATTAGAGCAGAGATTCAAACCTCTGTCTATATGTTAGGGATTTTGCTAAGTGGGGACTCAGTGCTATTGTGATTGTATTCAATGCATAATTATATGAAGGGCTTCTTTTTGTTGGATTAAAAACTCCACAAAACAACAGGAAATGAGTCAAATGAACCTAAAGCTGTTCTATTGATTGAGCCTGGGTTAAAATTGAGCTGTTATAACGAGAAGAATTTGACTAAATTCCAGCCTCTGATATATGAAAAGAAGTGACCTGATGGGAGTCAGTAAGTCCTGAGTGAAATTCAGGTCTACTGTTTCCAGGAGGAAGGAGAGAGCAACATTTCTCTGTTACTCTCCAGTGTTATACTAGGAACTGGGGATAAAAAGTTAAAAAAGAAAAGAAACTCCATTGTCCTCAAAGGTGTAGTTATTCTGCTGGGGACATACAACTTGTATACATATAAGTAAGTACAAGTTTGCTTGCAGCAGGAGAGAACAAATGAGACAATGAGGAATGTTCCAGTACCTGAAATGATACCTAAAGTACGATACAGATTATGAAAAGGAGAGGTAAACAAACAGTTAATTCCATACATGGGGGGAGGGGGGAATGAAAAAGGAGCCACTTAGAGGCAAGATGGAATGCCAGGTTTATTTTGGCTATAACATTGAAGAGGAGATTCTGAAGGGAGTAATATGAAATGTCTGGAAAGGGAGGTTTAAGTATGATTGTACTGAGGTTTTAAATGCCAGACAGAGAGGAACTTGTATTTTGCACTAGCATCCACAGGAAGCTGCTAAAGATCTTTTGGGTGGGGAAGTAACACCATCAGACCTATGCCTTAGGAAAAATTATTTTGACAACTGTATGAAGGGAGGAGTGGAAGTGGAATAAATTGAAAGCAAGATACTTCAAATTATTAAAATATTAAAACCACTTTATATATAAGCTCTGTCCATGTCCAATTCACTAGTGAAAAGGTATTTTTAAAGTTATTTGGGTAAGGCTTAGCATTATTGTAAATACAAGATTGCTTTGGAAAAAATAAGGTAAATAATGTTTAATTTATTTTAAGATAATGTAAAAGATCAAGTTGAGAGAGAAAAATATATGATTGTTTTTGTGAATATAAGACACAACTCCTTCACTAACGTCCTACTCTCATGCGTCATCATATGTAGCTTTGGGCAGACCCTGGATTATCACAGACCAGGCCAGAAAAGCACAAACTCAAACTGAGTTGGAAAGACAGTAAGGATTTTAATTTTAATCTTTAATTTTAATTTTAATCTGCAAAGTGAGTATAGATAGAACCAGGAAGGCAGAGAATCAGGAAGAAGTACAATGAACTCCCCTTTAGCTCCAAAAGAACAAGAACAAGAAAAAGAACAAGAAGAACAAGAACAAAACAAGAAAGAAGAAGGAGAAGAAGGAGAAAGAGGAGGAGGAGGAGGAGGAGAGGAAGAACAACAACAATTTCATGCCTTGTTTTTATATATGACTGTGAGGTATGGCTTCTTCAATGAGAGGCTGTGCCTCTGACTCTTCACTATCCCCTCCCTCCATCTCAATTCCTCTCACTTCCTCACTCATGTTAAAAATTCCTTCAATAGAGAACAAAGCCTTTTGTTTCAAAATTAATAATAACGTTTCACAAGAAGATAAATCTGAGGAACTTGACACCTCAACTTCAATTTACTTTAAGGTGTAAATGACTGATATCTGAAGGCTGTTTTTGTTTTGTTTTGTTTTGTTCTCCATGGAAAGCAGATTTGCATGCAGGGGGAATGGCAGAATTTGAGAAAGAACTGAAGGAAATGAAAGTCTGAATGGTAGAAAAGAATGAGTGTTACAAATGGTGAAAAAGGACAGAGAAGGGCGGGCAGAGCAATGAGAAGGAATCAATTTACCATTTTGTGTGGAGAGAGAACCTACTGGGAAGCCTCCCCTCTGCCTCCACAACTTCTCTACTCCCCATAAACACACCCACACACCCACAACTCTAAAATCCACAGACAAATCATACACTCTTTGTTAAGCACATCCTAGTAAACCTTTTTCTTTGATTTAAACACAATTTCTCTCTTTTTTTTTTCTACACTGGAGTCTATATTACATTCAGGTGACTTTCATAATACCATCCTTTGCTGGTTAAATTTGCTGCTGTTTCTGATTAGCCTTACAGAATACCTAGTCAGTAACTAGTGGGCACTCCTAATTTGCTTAATTTGCTAGTCAGACGTATAAAACCAGGAACTTAACAGGTTTAGAAACCTTTTTTCCCCCCTTTCTTTTTTGAATCAGACTAGCACTTTGGCACGTAAATGCAATTTGAACATAGTCTGAATCCTGCGTTTTCCTGCTGGTTATCATGTGGTGAATGCTGTTTGCTCTTGTATAGTTTTTGTCTGGCTCCATTCCTTTCTTGTGTGAAGTGCCTCTGGGGAAGTTAGAGGCTGATCTACCACTGGGCTATTTGCTGACAGCATTCCATTTTCACCCCAAGTCAGCTTGTGATCTTATGCTGTTTCCTTGTAATCCATTCTCTTGCACATACCAATCTACATATAAAACTTCTGTGAGTATTCGTATGTATATAAATGCGTATCCTCCTGTTGTCTGTACATTCCCTAAAAATCCTGCAATATGTGTGCAGTATCTGGCAATCATAAAATGTTCCCTTAGATGAAGGTGGAAGAAAAACACTCAGGGTCACCAGAAATCCTAGTCTCAGTGCCAACTGGATGTGGAGCTAAGCTGTAATGAATTGGTGGACTAATGAGCTTCCCCACAGTTAAATGCTTCAATAGCTCCTGGAGGCGAGGAGACTTTCAGCAGTCCTCTTGTCATGTTCAGCTCCATAAGAGGTCAAAGTGGTTTCTATTTCCAAATGAAAGTTTAAAACCAATCAAACATTGATTGTGGGCAATGCACATATGTGCTCACAGGGGCAGGAGAACTACCTCCTCTCCATTTACTCACTCACACATAATAAACACTTAATAAATGCTTTATTCATTCATTCATTCAATCCACAAATATTTAATAAGATCTCCTTGGTTTCAGACACTAAAGATACAAGCACAAAATAATGAGGCAATCCCTCTTCTAGTGAACTTATCTTCTGATGGGAAGGACAATCAGTAAATATAAAGCATACACAGAATGCATATAAAGTTAATAGATACAAATATATACAAAATAATTAGATGCTGCAAAGTAGTTTGGGAGAGCATCTCACCTCTGCTCTCACTGCCCTTTAACCCCAAATTAAACTGAAACAAAGCAATCCAAACCCACAGACATGTCTGACATTCTTTGTTAAGAACATGCTAGTGAATCTTTCTCTTTCATTTAAATACACTAGCAATAGCACTTGGGAGAATCAGGAAAGGGTAACTGAACTGTATCTTAAAGGAAGAGGACGGAAGAAAAGTTACTGATGAATGATTGATTAGAAAGATGCCTCTTTTTTGTATTATGTTTATGCTGAAGCTGACCTCCCCCCCCAATCCAAAAGTAATACAAAGTTTTATAATTATGTAATTTTTCTCTTTAAAGTCAGTGTAGGAGAAAGGTGCTATATTGCTTAAACCAATCTCAACCACTGAGATAGCTCCTATGTTAGGTAGATACTTTGATGGTTATATGTGGTTATCAGAATAACAACTCTGCCTATTGCTATGAATTGTTATCCAATCATGCCTTTTCAATGGTTGCCATTCAGGTCATAAGTCTACATGGAATATGGGTGAGGTATACATTTTAGGAGCAATTTCATTGGCCATTTCCCTGATATTCTAGTATAATGACCTTAAAATCTTGAGGCACAGTTCATCTTCACCAAAAAGCCAAGAAAGAACAGTCCAAATTATTTTCACTTGTTCAATTTTTGTTCACTAGAATGTTATTGAAAATCAGTTGTCTTAATAATAGGAGTAATTTTGTTCAAAGGTTTTCCTTGTAATGGAATTGACAAATAAGAGTTGACCTATTGATTGAGGGAAAAATAGGAATGGAAGGGCTAAAAAGTTGCATGCATTGGTTTATTGCTAATTTTTGTCATTATTTCAGTCATTTCTACCCCTGATAATATTTATGGGCAATTTCAGACATGGTATTCTGAACATTTGTCACTTAGGTCAACATATGACTCACATACTATAACAGCAAACACAGTAGCAAACCCAGGTAGCTTCTAGCACAGGTCATTTGATCTGCTTTTCTAAAGGAAAGTAACTCAAAAGGGGCTAACAATCTTACTTTAATCTAACATATACATCATTCACTTAGTTCAGGGGAAAAAGTCAGTGGCCCGAACTTCAGAAAATACAAACAGAAATAATAAGCAGACAAAAAATACAGACAGAGAAAATAACACATTTCAACAGACAGGGATTCTAGCTGTTTGACCATTACATACATACATAGTTAGTTACCAGAGAGAGAAGCACCAACATCTGGGTTTTCAAAGCTGGGCAGTGGAGGGGAGAGGAGAGGCTCAATGGCTGGCCAGAGTCTCATTTGGCAAAATCACACGGCTCTTCCCAAAGTGAGCCCCTAAGCAAAACCTCACCTCAGAGGTAGATATAACCTTCTTTGGGGTCAGATGACATCACAACCTTCATGGCCCAATGCCTAATTACAAAGTAACAAAAATCATGGGCCTGTGTGAAAAACAAGACTTCACTAAGCAAGCTTCTCTTGTTGGGCTCCAAGTAAGGCCCATTAAGGGGCAGGGAAGATCTTCAAATTCCCATTACCATTAAACATACTTCACAGAGATCCCTATTTATGTGTGTGAGTTTGTGTGTGTATGTTTGTGTGTGTGTGTGTGTGTGTATGATTTGAGAAATTAGAGAGGCAGTAGAGCAGAGACAAGATGATAATTTATTATCCTTGACATTAGTAAGACAGAATCAGATCCTGCCTTTGACATTTACCAGTTGTGCCATCTTGGTTAAGTCTCTGAACCCCTATTGGGTTATAAATTTGAGCTGGCTTAAGAAGTTTGCCCATACTGACAAAATCACCTTTCACAGAATTTGACAGCTGCAAGGGACATCAGTGGCCATCTAGATAAAGTTATACATAAAAGGAATGCCCAGCATGCCCAACTATTGGTCTGCTTGAAAATCTCCAAGGCTTATATTGGCAATGTTGTTATAGAATAAACTGGAATGCTGAATGCAGGATATATCTACTGACACTAAAGGCTTTAATCTATTAATGAGACCATTAGGGTTTTAAAAAATATATACTCCTCTGCCTGTTCCCCACAGTAACTCGATATAGGAGACGTGAGATGCTAACTGGGACCTTGTGAATGGTGGCTGGATGTGAAGAAGTATCAGGTATAAGCACAGCCTAGGGGCTGTCATTCTCTGCAGCAGGGTCAAAACACTCCAAAAAAATAGTTTGAGAAAGAAGTTGCCTTTCCTTTGACACACTGGCTCTTTAACAGAGTATTAAACTTGGTGAGAAATCTAATAACATTGCCTTGAAAATGCTGGCAAAGGTTATCACTCATTCCAATCTTGGTAACTCTTTTATTCCTCTAGCAATATACTCTAGACATTGTGCTAAAACTTTGTCTGATGCTATCGAACTCACTTGTCCTCTTTGCAATGTGCCCTTAAGAAAGAAAACAATTGCAAAATTGCAATGTGTACAATGATACTCCAAGAGCACAGCATGAGAGCTTCTTGCAGAAATATAAAGGGAGAAAGAGCTTTCAGACTCATGGTTTCCTTATGATCTCTGCAATTTTGATGTCATCATTTTTGTCTGCTTATTATGGAGAAAAGAAAATCTCAATGAGAATTCCAGAGATTACAAGTTGTTAAACAGATATATTGATTTCCAAGGTTTCACCCCGCAGGAAATAGGATAAAGCTCAATGCCAACAAAAAGTAATTTAAAAGTAGGAACAGGAAATTCTATAGTTTCCCAGAAACTTTGAGAAAATACCCCATAATCCTTGGATGCTTAACATAGGGAGGCAGGGTTTAAATAGCTAAGCCTTTAGAATAGGTGTCAGGTGGCAGCATTCCCATTTCTTTTTCTCACTTAGGAGACTTTTTAAAAAAGTCTTAAGTTTTCTTTTTTCCCCCAGTACTCTCCATTAGATACTCCCTCTTTCCCCTCATTTTAGCATTCATCTTTTGACATCATGAAAAAACTTTAATTATTTTACTGATATACATTAGAGAAAAAGGAAAACCAATCCTAGGGGGTCCTCCATCCATCCCAAAGTGTCCCTCTGAAGTTTTAGTTTATAACCATCCCAGGAATTATGGGATTTTCTTGCTTAAAATTGTAGTTGAGATCTAGATGCAAGCCAATCATTCCATGAAACAGTTCAAGCTAAACTACTTGAAGGGTACTGTAAATGAGACATGTCTTGGTCTTCTAGATAACATACTTATAACCAATGTTAGAGGCAGATGTAAATCTCCTTTATTTCACTGCAATATGCATTTGTCCCAAGAAACACCATTTATGAATTTTCATACATATTTACTCATGCAATCTTAGTCATCAAGAACATCACAGAAATACTATGCTTTAAATAAAGTCCATTGCTAACCTTTGCTTTTTAAATTTTTTTCTACCCTGCTTATTTTCTGATATTGCCTCCCTGGCTGCCGCCTACGCCAAACTCCATCCAGCAATAAAGTTAGATGAAATTCACCCACATAAACAATACCTGAATAGCACATCCAACCACCATTCACAACCCACAGGTTGAGAACCACTGGTTTATATCCTCTTAGGTCTACATGTGGTAACCTTTAAGTTCCAGTCATGTTTCATTGGTATATTACAGAAAACTTTAATTGGGATATCAAAACTAGCTGTAGTCTCTTTCCTCTCTAGTAAGATGATGGAAATGTGGTTCATCATACATTCTCTGACCAATATTGGTTGAAATTTTATGAATGTAGTTAAAGGTTGCTGTGCCAAAATTATAGAGAAAAACTACCCCCATTTGACACTCAAAAAACATTGTAAATAGAACCTGGACTAGGAATCTATTTGCAAACATTCCATGTTTTTAAAAATATGATGAATGTAATAAATAATAATTAGTTAAAATTATATTGTGACTATAGTTTCATTCTGACATTTTTAGAAATGGGTAATGCTTTAAGTAGGAGATTTGAGATTTCTTTGAATTTTCTCACGCATAATGGAGTTAAAATGCTTTTCCCATCTATGATAAATATAATTTTAATTAGTCATCAGGATCCAGAGCATAGTCAATATGAGTTAATGCCCACTGTAGCCTTGCAGAGAGC
Organism: Pseudochirops corinnae; assembly: GCA_028646515.1. Classification (NCBI taxonomy): domain Eukaryota; kingdom Metazoa; phylum Chordata; class Mammalia; order Diprotodontia; family Pseudocheiridae; genus Pseudochirops; species Pseudochirops corinnae. Next base: position 233,375,145 of record CM053587.1, read on the forward strand.
TTCATATTATAAATGAAACCAAGAATATTCTGCCTTTTGTTCCATGTTCAAAATTCTCAGACTCCCTGGAGCCACAATTTTAAATCCCCATAGAGTTGACTCAGCCCTTTATCTTTCCAAGATAGATCCAGAGTCCTAGCAGTTTACTTTCTGGGAGGCTGGTGTTTGTGAAAGCTTAGCTACAAGATAAATCTTTAATTTATGCAAAGATGAATTGAGAGTCATTTTTATAAGGTTTTGCACTGTTCTAACTGTTTCTCCTCCAAAATTTAAAGGTCCATTAATACTTAGGGAGATGCCAATGGCTATATTCCAGCTCCTTTTTAAAAATTCCTTAAGTATTAGTGGCGGTTTTGGCACAAGCATTTTATGGTTCACATATTTTCTTCATAAGAAAAGATGTGCTCTAAATAGCTATGGCTTTACATATAATATATGCATATATAATTGATCCTATTTAACATATAATCGTATGTCCATTTGACATCAGTTTATCAGTGGTTCTCAACCTTCCTAATGCCGCCACCCTTTAATAGTCGTATGTGGGCATGTCTGCACGTGGGTGGACCCACTCGGAGAAGGATAGAGGAGGTTCCTAAGACCATCAGAAATATGTATTTTCTGATGGTCTTAGGCGACCCCTGTAACCCCTGTGAAAGGGTCATTCAACCCCAAAGGGGTCACGACCCACAGGTTGAGAACCACTGGTTTATATCCTCTTAGCTCTATATATGGTAACCTTTAAGTTCCAGTCATGTTTCACTGGTATATTACAGAAAACTTTAATTGGGATATCAAAACTACACCTTCCAGACATGACAGCTTCAATGATTTAGACTTGTAATCAACCAAGTATATACATTTCCACCTTAAGAAAAATATTTTAGTTATTACTTAATTTAATTAAACATGCACAACATCCTTCGTGTTATTGGAGAGTATTAAATACGATAGTCTTTTCTCCATTCTCAAATGCAAAATATAGGTGAGGAAATAAACACACTCATGTAGACAAATTGTTTTTTAAAAAATATCTTTTTCCTCCTATCTAGCAGAATGTAAGACGGGTTTCAGAGTTTTAAATAGCATAGAGTGAATGGGGCTTTCTCCCAGGACACTGATATCTTGAGGGGATACACTTCCATGCCAAGAGAACATACTTCCTTCCACCATTCCTACAAGTCATCTTATGATATTCCAGTGGTGGAAGACATATCTGCCCTTAGCTACTACCCCCAGGGGCATATCACCATGAATAAATTCCTATGCACTAGGGTAAGTATCATACTCTGGAGCAGATAAGCCTATGGTAGGATTTTCTTCCGTGTCAAATACAACCACCCCAATGGAATGAACACTGCTCCTTCCCTACCCCCACCCCCTCCATAGAATGATGGCTAGTTTTGGTCCTGAGAAACAGCATGACTTAGATAAAATACTAAACGTGGAGTCAGGAAGACCTAGGTTCAAATACATCCTCTGACATTTATTAGCCATGATTGCTAGTGACTCCAAGACAACTCAAACTTAAATACAGAGATGAAATCACAGATCCTTGACATATAATATATTGTTTAATTTTTATCATTTTCCTCTTGGCATAGATCAATAAGAAGAATACTCCTAAATACTCACTGATATCTCTGTTTTCTTATGTATTGGGTGGAATGAATTGTATAAAGAGGGAAATGAAAAGCAGGTCATTGTTTGCATCACCATCGTTATAACTTTGGGGCTTATAGGAAAGTACGCAGGATACAGAAAATTATAGACTTTATATGAAAATATTGGGCAAACCAAGGGTCTCTCTTTTGATTTCAACTGTGGTAGCAACTACTGTTTAGAGCCAGACATTAAAACTTTATGCAACACAGATTAGCTAAGAAGTGACCAGCAGAACTCCATTATTGGCTTATATGAACTCCATCACCTAAAGGTATCTAAGTAAAATTGATTACCCCAGTTGACCGCTTGAAACTTCCAGCTACATCAAGCCAGTGAACCTAGAGAAAGTTCCTTTGCAGGCCCAGTTCTTTGTAGACCTTTCACTAAGACTTGACCCTACCAATAAAAGTATGAGATTCTATTATTTCATTTTTTCTTTATTTATTTTAATAATTTTTTCTACCACGTTGTGGATTTCATTGTTCTGGTTCTTCTAAGATTTAGACTCGGGTCCTCTATGGGTAACAAAGTATCCACTCTAGAAATTTCACATAGGTGGGCATGACTGCATTGTAGAGAGGAATAATATATGTGAATACTTGAGTTAAAAAGGTGGGGAGGTTTGTTAAATACCTTGAATGCTGAACAGAGGAGTTTATATCTGATCTTGGAGGTAATAAGGAGCCATCAAAGTTTACTGACTGGCAGGAATAAAGTGGTCAGAGGTGAGCATTGGGAAAAATGATTTTGGTAACTGTGTTGAGACAGTTTGTGGTAGGAAAATACTGAGGCAAGGAAGCCACAAGAGTGGTGATGAAGGCTCTAACTAGAGTAGGGTGTCTTGAGAGTGGTGGAAGGAAGAAATCTGTGGGAGACAATTATAGATACAGAAACAACAAGATTTTGCAGGTGATTAGACATATGGGGTGGATGTGAGTAAAGAGGCTATAATGACATTGAGGTTCTTAACCTGGGTAACTAGAAGTATAATAGTGACCTCAACAGAAATAGGGAAGTCTATATATACATATATATATATATATATATATATATACATATACATAAATATAATATACATATATATAAATATACATACATATGCCTACGTGTGTGTGTATGTGTGTGTGTGTATGTGTGTGTGTATGTTTTGGCAGAGCAGTCAAACTTCTAATCTGTGACTCTATTCCCTTCTGTTCTTGACAAGAATGTTATGACTTCCAGTAGTTGGTACAGACGCTCATACTCACTCCCTTGTACAGGGCTAACTTAATGACAGGGTTGTCAACAATAACTCTTTTCACATGTATCCTTTCGTTTCATTCTTGTCAACATACATAAAACCGAAGGAAATATAGTAAGATATGCAATGATAAGCCACATATGACCACCAGCTCATTTTTTTTTGTATAATTGCACATGGAAGGACAACATTCTTGCTATCTATAGAATTATTAAATTACTCTTCAGAAATACCTTTGAGTTAATAATAACAATCTGTTCAGCTAAGAGTTAATCTTTGAGTAAGATTGAACTACTTTTAAAGCAAAGCCTGTGGAGGAATCAGGTGAATTCTTCTTGAAGGCAAGATACATGCACCAAGTCATTTTTGGTATGCCTCAAGATATTTTTTCAAAACTTTATGACAGATTTTTGCTGAGCAGCCCCCATCTTCTTCATAACTAATACCCCACATTTATAAGATGGCTAGCTGGAATTAGGTATACAGACTTAGGTTTATCAAACAGTGTTAAGTTAACTGGTTGGTGTAGGAATCAAGCCAATAACCTTTATCTCATCAAGAATCATAGATTTCTCTACGCTTTGTTGTACTTTTTTTATTTGTTCAGTTAGAGATCTAGTCTATCTTCCTTGGCTACTTGGTGACATTGATAATTAAAATGTACTCAGCATTTTTATACCATTTGACCCTGTCCTTAAAAATATGTGCGTGAATATACATATATAATGCAATACAAATGTAAATAGGCATATTATGAGGAAATTCTGTCCATTTCTCCTCCCCCACCCACCCTCACAAATTAGGAGGCATTGTGATTCAGTGGAAAGTGTGCTCATCTTGAACTCATAGGACCTTGAGCAGCTGGCAGATAGAGTGGATATAATATAAAAATTGGAGGTAAGAAGAACAGAATTCATTTCCTGTCTTGAATAGTTACTAACTGTGTGATCCTGGAAGAATCACTTAATCTGTTTGGGCCTCAGTTTCCTCATCTGTAAAATGGGCATAATAATAGTATCTATTTCACTGTATCATGATTGTAAAATCAAATTAGATAATATATGTAAAGTGTTTTGCAAACCTTAAAATGCTACATAAAATGTAAGATATTACTATAGATTATATCAAAGTTAGATTATTATTATAACTTATTTGTGCAACTTTGAGAAAGTCATTTAATTCTCTGGGAATTTCTTTCCTCATTTATAAACTGGATTAAGGGAAATGAATTCTGAAGTACCTCCCAACTCCAGATCTAT
>CM053587.1:233379808-233398637 GCA_028646515.1 Pseudochirops corinnae
TATGTTTCTATTAAGAATTTTTTTTTAAATGCTGTGGTATTAAAGTTAATCAGTCATTTATTAACTACCAAGAAATCTGTTAGATTTTGGGCATACAAAAGGTAAAAAACATGAAAATTTCCCTGTCCTCAAAGAGCTTATATTCTTTCAACATGTAACACATTTCAATATATTCACAAAAAATATAAGGGAATTTTTGGATTTGGCATTAATATCTGAGGGAGCAATGAAAAGTCTATGACCATAGCTCTTACATAAATAATGTTCTATTTACCAAAAAATGGGATTATGGTGGCTTTTTAGCAGTCTTTTTTGTGACATTTATATTGAGCACAGATTATTTGGTTCAAGCCATTTGAATATTACAATTAGCCTAGTATTCACAAATAAGGCACATGGTCAACTTGTCTTGAAGTACTCATAATCAGCATAAGCAAAATGAAGAATGTGATGATAATTGCAATTTATGTAACAACATCTGTTATAGCAATTGAGGAGGTAAAGAAATTCCATGAAGAATTTCCAAAAAAAATTCTACAAACAACACTATGTTGTAACTGCTTTGGGCTTACTCTCCCTTCTTATATCGGAGTCATAGGTTAGGTTATTGACAGGAGAATACCATTTCTTTCCTCAAGGTTCCCCACTTCTATATCTAAACAAATGGAGACTGAGATTTTCAATTCAGTAGCTAATAAGCCCCCATCCTGTGTAATCCCCAAGATCAATCACCAATTGATACCAATTAACTTTTATTACAGAGTCAAATCACTAGTCATGAATACCTTCTTCAAAAAGGTAATCAGAAGCTAGGATCATGGCCAACATGAAACAACATCACAAAAATAAAATACAATCCATTAGTTCTTAATAGGAAATAATTGGTTTCTGATGTGAGAATCGTTACCTCCTATTCTTATCATACACTGATTGGCAAAGCATTGACTATGAAGAAGGAGCTCTGGGGTTCAAACCATCCTCTGAAACACATGTGATCTTAGGCAACTCATTTAGCTTTTTCCACATTTGGGAAATGAGAGATTTGGACTTGATGGTCTTTGATTTCCCTTCTAGCTCTTGATACATAATCCTTGAACCAAATTCTCTAGGTCCTAGGGAGTTATTAATGAACTCCATGAGCTGTCTTTTCAACTGCATATAGAATTTGGAAAGTAGACATTCTTCATGATGCTTTTTTTTGGAAACACTGTTCTGTGAAAACATTTGGAAAAGGTGTATGTATGATGTAGGAGGCTCTGCATTACCGGGAGTTTTATGTAATCAGCAAAATTTCACCCAGGAACTGAATTTCCAGACCTCACAATCAAGAAAGAATCCCTGTTCTATTTAGACTAAATGTTGGGCATGTTTAGTGGGATGACACTTCTTCACTATTTTTTAATTCTGATCATAGGTAACTGGATAATTGCTGAACAAACATCATTATTTTTAAAATTATAGAGGAATCATAAGACATCCAAGGCAAAGACCTCTTTGAAGAAAAACTTTAAAGCTACTTTTTAAAAATGTTTTTTTTTAGTCAACAAAAATATGAGAATATAGTGTTATCTGAACCTTTAAAAGTTGTGAAAAATAATTTGCAGAACCCTCTCTGTTGAAACATGATTGACAAGATGACACCAACCATCTTGTACCCCTGAAACCAAAAGCAGAAATATTATTAAATTGTGGAATAATAAAAACAAACCACAAGATAAGAAGACAGAAAGAACAAAATATAAAATAAAAGTAAAATACAAGCTAAAACTACTCATCACTGTTTCTACCTCTAGCCCACTGGACATGTAGGGCACAGCCAACATAAGGAACCTCAAAGGCTCCAATCTCAGTATCTGTCTGTGAGAGTTCCAACCTTGTTTATGACAGTAACTCAGCTTGGATACTACCTCTCTTAACCCCCGGCTCTCATACACAAGTGCACATGAAGCAGAGGATTATAGATGGATATAGATATATACTTAGATATGTACATATATACCTATACATATACATACGTGTGTGTGTGTCTCTGTATCTGTCTGTGTGTCCATAGGTATTTTGACAAACCATGGGAAGAAAAAAGCACAAAAAGGTAGGGCAGTAGTGGGAGGGGAGTAAAGAAGAAATAGTACCAGAAAGCTTAGGGCTAATTAGAGAGAAATAGACTTCCATGCCTGAAGGAAGGGGACCAGAAAGTCAGCTAGTATTAGTCTTCTCTCCCAATGAGTTTTCTTTGAGCAAGGAACAAGTTAGACCTTCATACTTCAAGGAGGCAAGAATGCCAAGTTTCAGAGACTACTGGGACTAAGGAAACTGAAATGAAAAGAGTTCGATTTTACTTGCTCAGAGGCACTAACTCAGATTACTGACTCCACGTCCATGGTCCTGAAGTTATTTTAGCACGTTCTGTCTTCAAGATGACTGACTAGTGTATATGATATTCAGATGTTCATTCAAACTTTTTGTGTTGGTATTCTGCCAAATTATCTTCTACATCTACATTTTTTATGTTCCTAATTTGGCATTCTCTTTTAGAGCCTGTATTTCCTTGGAGGGATTCACATTAATTTTAAAAAATCCACTTTATTTTTCTTATTAATTCTAGGAAGAGAGATCTATAGTTTCTGACAATTTCATTGTAACACCTATTAAAACATTTGTATTTCTGAACTTTTCTAAGTTTTGTTTTCCTTGTTTTTCTATGATTTTTTGTAAGTTCATATATATATATATATATATATATATATATATATATATATACACACACACACACACACACACACACACACACACACACACACACACACACATATATGTTTTAATTTGGAGTAGTGTAATCTTTGCCTAATATGTTGTGACCTTTTAATTTTTTTTATAATCATTTTTCTTCTGCCTATATATTAATCATTGTAGCCTTATCTGCTTGAGAGTTAAGTTTATATTGAGCCTCTCTTTCTTTTCTCTATCTTTCAGCCTTTTTCTTCTTTCCTCAGTGACTCTTTTTGCCTTCTATTCTTATTCTTTGCCTCCCCTCCCTCCACTGCCATACTTGTCTCTTCAGTCATGGTCAATTCCCTTCTATTGGGAATAATGGGAGCCTAACCAGCTCCTTGACTGATAACAAGCTGACTTTGTAGTCCCCTTCAGGCACAGAAGTCCTTTACTCTTTGACTTCAGGCTTCCTTTTGATGCTTTTTCTTGTCTCTTCTTCTGCCATTGCCCGCTCCATGCATTAATTTATCTCTTTGTGACTCGGGCAGAGTCAATGTCTTCTCTTTCTTATGCAATTATGTATGTGTTGAAAGGCAGGGTTTGGGAGTGGAGGTGTGAGCATGTGAGAACTAGATAGAGTCATTGACTTTAACAAACCAGACAGACAGATCATGGAACTCCGGCTTACTGGGTTCTTTTTTTTTCTTTTTTGTCTATGTTCTACATGCCTAGTTGGCCTCAAGGTGAGGACGGTGAAGGGCAGCTTTCAGCATTTATCTAGTATTATTTCATGAGGCTTTTACTTTGTTCTGTGTTGTTTCAATCTTCTTATCTTGTGGATTCAGGTTTAATTATTTCAGATGTGGTGACTATTTCCTTTTGTTCTGAGGTTTTGAAACTAGAGAGTATACAATTACCTCTGCCATTTTATCAATCATGTCTCAACAGAGAGATTTCTACAAATGTTTTTTTTGAACAATTTTCCAATCACGTAATTTATAGAAATGTCCATTTAACACTAAATTATTATATTTATTTATTTACAAAAAAATACAGATCTAAAGTCTCCTTCAGCTAGTTATTTACCATACATATTTTGAGATTCTTTAAGAGGTACAACAATAGAGAGGAAAAGGGAAGGGAAAGGAGAAAGAGTTTATTTAAATGCCTACCATGTGTCAGTTATTGTGCAATTTACACATATTAATTCAAGTAATCCTCACAAAAAGCCTGGAAAGTAGGTACTACTAATAACCTCATTTTATAGTTGAGGAATCTGAGGCTTTAATAAGGGTAAATGACTTTTACAGGGTAGTAAATGTCTGAGTCTGCACTTGAACTCAGGCCTTCCTGACTCCAAACCCTGTGCCCTATTCAATAAGTTTCCGATTTTCAATATCAAGTGAGATTGAAAACAGGGGTGTGTCAGCCCATCAAACATTTTGACACTATTATAGAATGTGCCTAATACTGAATCCAAATGGAATAGAATGTCCCTCTGAATTATGAGATCTTCTGGAAGTTTTGTGCATAGATAAAATTTTGCTGGTTGCACAAGAACACCAAATATGGTAGTACCTACTAAATGAGATATGACTCCTTTTTAACAAATATTTGTAGTCCTTTACTTTTGTTTTTTCACAGTTACATGCAAAAACATGCAGAAACAATTTTTAAGATTCATTTTTAAAACTTTGTTTCAAATTCTCTCCTTCTCTCCCTCCCTAGTCCTGCTCATTGACAAGGCAAAGAGTTTAATATAGGTTATATATATATGTAGTCATGCAAAACATATCCATAATAGTTATGTTGTGAAAGAAAACAGATTTTAAAAAACCCAACCCTCAAGAAAAATAAAGTAAAAAATTGTATGCTTCAGTCTTTTTTCAGACACCATCAATTCTTTCTCTGTGGATGGATAGCATTTTTCATCTTAAGTCCTTCAGAGTTACCTTGGATCATTGTTGAGAATAGCTAAGTCATTCAGTCATTCATAGCTGATCATCTTAAAATAATGCTGTTACTTTGCACACAGTACATTTCACTTTGCATGGGTTCTTGCAGATCTTTCCAGGCTTTTTTTGAGAACATCCTGCTCATCAGATTTTATAGTACAATAGTATTACATCGTAGTCATGTACTACAACTTGTTCAGTCGTCCCTCAGTGAAGGAACATCCCCTCAGTTTCTAATTCTTTGCCCTGTTAATATTTTTGTAAATATACGTCCATTTCCTTTTTTTAAGTCTCTTTTGGTATGCAGACCTACTAGTGGTATTGCTAAGTCAAAGGGTATGCATGTTTTTATGATCCTTTGGGCATAATTTCAAATGACTCTGCAGAATGGTTCACAGCTCCACCAACAATGCATTAATGTCTCATCTTCCCAACATCCCTTTAAACATTTGTCATTTCTCTTTACTGCCCTATTAGTCAATCTAACAGATTTGTCCAATCAGTAGTGAATTAGAACATTTTTTTTCATATGGCTATAGATACTTTTGATTACTTTATCTGAAAACTGATCCTGTATTTTGATCATTTATCAATTGGGGAATGACAACTCAGTTTTCTATAAATTTAACTCAGTTCTCTATACATTTAAGAAATGAGGCCTTTATTAGAGAAACTTGCTTCGAAATTTTTTTTCACATTTACTATGCTAACTATATTTTCCTCCATCCTATCTCTCCCCTCCTTGTTTATTCTGTTCTCTCTCTCCTTCTAGCCTGTCCCTCTACAAAACTATTTTACTTCTGATGACCCCTTGCCCCAATCTGCTTTCCATTCTATCACACACACAAACTTCTCTTAACCTCTTCCCCTCTTATTTTCCTGTAGTGTAAGATAGATTTCCATACCCAATTGAGTTATTTCCTCTTTAAGTCAATTCTGATGAGAGAAAGTTTCACTCATGCCCCCTCTATTGTAAAAGTTTTTTTCTTGCCTCTTTTATGAGATCATTTACCCTATTCTTACTCTTTCTTTCTCTTTCTCTAGTATATTCCTCTCTCACCCCTTAATTTTATTTTTTAGATATCATCCCTTCATATTCAATCCGCATCTGTGCCCTCTCTATGTGTGTGTGTGTGTGTGCGTGTAGTGCCAACATAATATTCACAGCACTAACAATGACAATGAATATGCTGGCACAGTTCTGAATCACAAAATATACGAGATTCTCGTATATAGAAGATAGAAGATAGAAAATATAAGATAGAAACAAAGCATTTATTCAGACACTGGAAAAAACAAATCCCAACACCAGAAAGTCAAATCCATCATAGCAACAAAGAAGTTAATAAACCATAACACAGCAGGGAGTCACATCATCCTTTAGTCTTCCCACAAACACTCACAACCTTAGCTTTCTCCGTGACTATGTCCTCTCCTCTCTCTAGCTCTAACTGTTCTGACTCCCAGCTTCCTGTGATCTCTGCTCCACCCTTCATCAAACTCCTCCCATCATAGGATCCATATGATTAGATTTGACCTATTGGGGGCAGGGAAGATCTTCAAAGCAGAGAAAATCTTCAAATTCCCTTAGGTCTAGTAAGGGGCAGGGAAGATCTTCAACTTACCATTACAACATACTCCTAATAACTATGCTAATATTAGAAAGGTCTTATGGGTTACAAATATCATCTTCCCATGTAGTTATATAAACAGTTTAACTTTAATACATCCCTTATGATTTCCCCCTCCTGTTTACCTTTATATGTATCTCTTGAGTCTTGTATTTGAAAGTCAAATTTTCTATTCAGTTTCGGTCTTCTCAAAAATGATTTTGTTTTGTTTTGTTGTTTTTCAATTTTCCATAAAGTCATTAGCTTCCATTTGCTGCATTCTAATTTTTAAGGAATTATCTCCTTCAGGGAGCCTTTGAACCTCCTTTTCCATTTGACCCATTCTGCCTTTAAAGGCATTCTTCTTATCCACTTGTTGCACATCTTTTACCATTTGGTCTAGTCTGTTTTTTAAGCTGTTATTTTCTTCAGTATTTTTTGTTTCTCCTTTATCAATCTGTTTACTTGTTTTTCATGATTTTTTTTTTGCATCAGTCTCATTTCTCTCCTCTTACTTTTACCTCTTTTACTTGCTTTTCAAAATCCTTTTTCAGCTTTTCCATGGCCGGAGACCAAGTTGTTTTTTTTGGTTTTTTTGTTTTTTTTCCCTTGGAGGCTTTGGATGTAGGAGCTTTGACTTTGTTGCCTTGCATGTATATGCATTTTGATCTTCCTTGTCACCATGATAACTTTTTATAGTCAGAGTTTTTTCCATTGTTTGCTCATTTTCCCAGCTTAATATTTGATTTTAACTGTTTTTTTAAAGTAGGCCTCTGCTTCCAGTGTGGAGGGCACACTTTCCCAAGCTTCAAAGGTTTTGTGCAGCTGTTTTCAGAGATACTTCTAGAGATCTGTAAGTGTTCAGTTCTTCAAAGGTGGTATGGTCTAAGGAGAGGTGTTTACTCCTCTCCTGAACTGTGCTGTGGTCTGTGAGTGACCACAAGCACTCTTTTCTGCCATGGAACTGCAAGGAGGGTCTCTGCTCCACTGTGGCCACAAGATTTGGTGTGTTAGTGCTCCTCTTCACCCTGGAACTGCCCCCCAGGACTGCAACCTGGATCTGAATACAGGCAAAACAACACAATCCTGCCTCAGGGCTAGCAAAAAGACCCCTGTAATCTCCTTCTGAAAAGTTGTTTGATCACCTTACTGTCTATGGGCTGAGAGCTCCCAAAGCAGCAGCTTCAACTGTTGATTCAGTCACTCCAAATGTCTGCTTCACGTTTGCTGGTGTGGACTGTGCCAATGCAGCCTATGCTGAGCTGAGCTCCACTCTCACCCAAGTGTAACAGATCCTTTCTGATGATGTTTTAAATTGGTTTCGGTGTCTGCGAGCTGAGAGGTCTGGAAACTGCCACTGCTGCCACTGATTCAGTCACTCTGAAGCTTGTTCCAGGTTTGCTGGGTCTGGTGCTGTGCTGGCGTGGCCTACAGTGGACTATGCTCTTCTCTTACTCTGATACAATAGTCCTTTTCTGCTGATCTTTCAAGTTGTCTTGGACTAGAAATTTGTTTCACTACATCTTTTTGTGGGTTCTGCTGGTCTAGAATTTGTTTAGAATCATTTTGTTTTGCTTTTGTTGGAGGGGGGAAGGCAGGTCAATTGGGGTTAAGTGACTATCCCAAGGTCACATGGCTAGTAAGTGTGTCAAGTGTCTGAGGCCATATTTGAACTCAGATCCTTCCGACTCTAGGGCCAGTGCTCTATTTGCTATGCCACCTAGCCACCCATAGAAAAATTTTTTAAAGGTATTTGGAGGGGTTGATAGTTCGGGTGAGTCCCTGCCTTTATTTCACTATGTTGACTCCTTCCTTACCCAATAAAACTTCTTTCAAGAGTTTTGCTAAAAGATCCATCCTGCAATAACCAAGATGATGAAGAATGTCTACTTTCCTAACTTTTCTACAGAGTTAAATTCAAGGTTCTCTCCATAGTCAATGCTCTTTCCAGTGTATCACAGAGTAGGAGGACACACATGGACTGTTTTTGTTTGCAAAAGGTCAATTGGGAGGACATATCTGGTGTTCATAAACAGACTGGCATATTCCCAGCTACTATTTTCACAAGGTTTCTTAATCAAGTGATATCAAGTTAATAAGCATCTATTAAGCACCTGAAATATTCCAGACTCTGCTAAGTGCTAGAGATATGAGGAAAGGGGGGGAAAAAAGTCCATGCTTTCAAGGAGCTCACAATCTGATGATGGAGACAACATGGAAATATCTACGTGCAGACAAGACAGATATAGAATAAACTGGCTATACCAGAGAGAAGGCACTAGTAATAAGAGGGATCAGGAAAGGCTTACTGTAGAAGATGGTATGTTAGTTTAGAACTGAAGGAAATCAGAGGTGCCAGTAGAGAGAAATGAGAAGGCAGAAAATTCCAAGTATAGGGGATGACTGGTAAAAATGCACAAAATTGGGAGATGGAATGTCTTGTTCCTGGAACAGAAAGGTGACCAGTGTCACTGGATCCCAGGCTACATGGAAGAGAATAATGGGAAATAGGCTGATCATCTACCAACACCAATGCACAAACAGAAGCTTGAGTGCTGCACTGCTTCCCATGGAATATTAAAAGGACCAAAAGAAAGCTAGTATGTTGGGTGGACCCTACAGGGAGCACTGCTGGGAGAATACCTACAACAATTGTAGGGGTGAAGTGGGAGAGATTATATTATTTACAACTCAAGCGAGTATCCACATTTTTTCCAGAGCATGCATTGACTGAAACCTTGATAGAAGTGCTCCTGAATTGTTCAATTCCTACAGGTTCCAAACGATATCAGTGTTCCTTGCCCCTTCCTTTCCAACCCCAACTCAATTGGACCTATTAGTTAGAATAGGACTTTCCCAATTTACTCAAGCCTCTAGAAAATGCACCCATACCCCACCCCACCCACAGTGACTCTACATGTCTCAAGGTTCACACAACTGAATCTCTTTTCGTATCTTGTTTCTTCCATTTCATAATTTAAGGCTCCTCAAGCCCAACTTCCAGAGAGACTTCTGCCTTAAACTTTTCTTAATATTTTATATAAACGAATGTCAGGCAACTACTCCACTATTCACAAAGTACATATCCCAAAGAAGATACCTCTAGGTAATGCAGACCTGTAGTTAGGAAGATCTGAGCTCAAGTTCTACCTCAGATATTTAGTAGCTTTGTGATCCTGAGCATATCCCTTAAAACCTTTATATATCAATTTGGGGAGGGGAGGGGAAAAAAGGGAGGGGAAAACATTTTTTTTAATATCATGGTTGTTGTGAATTAACATATGTAAAGAGTCTTGCAAACTTTGAAGAATTATGTAAATTCTAGTTATTAGCTATTGTCATACCCCATAAAATGCAAAAATCCTTGGAAGCAGCAGCTGCTTCATTTTCATTTTTTTGTTTCTTCATCTGTAAAATGGGCGTAATAACAGCACCTATCTCCCAGGATTGTTGTTAGCATAAAATAAAATATTTGTAGAGCCCTTTACAAGCTTTTGAGTGCTATTATTGTTATTCATTGTTATTATTATTAACTATCATCATCACCATTGCTATTATTGTTATTTTTACTAGTGGTCTTTAAATAGAGTCTGACTAAGCATGTCAGGGATGTTATAAGAGATTCTCATCCAGGGGTTGGGTGGAGTAAATAACTGAGGAAGTTAAAAAGGATATAGAAGTAGTTGGATCTTTGAGTTCATCTACTCCAACAGGGCCCCTGCCCCACCCCAGCTCAATTTCTCTTTTTCCAACTAAGGAGGTTCAGAGGGAACTCTTGGAAGAGACTTGATGGTATCTATAGTAATGAGTATCTACAGAGGCAGGGGGAGAAGTGAATTAATGTATGGGAAACAGATTTTGCAAAGACGTGGAGGCAAGAGATGGAAGGTCTTAAAAAGGAAATAGCAGGTAGACTAGTTTGGCTAGACTTGGCTGATAAATGAAGAAGGATAATGTGCAATAAGACTGGAAAGATAGGTTGCCTTTAATCCTTCCTCATTGGCTGCCCCCCTAGAGGCTACTGGGCAGGTAAGTGGCTCAGTGGATAGAATGCCCACCCGAGTTCAAATTTGACCTCATGAACTAGTTGTATGGCTGTGTGATCCTAAGCAAGTCATTTAATCCTGTTTGTCTCAGTATCCTTATCTGTAAAATGACCTGGATAAGGAAATGATAAACCACTCTAGTATCTTTGCCAAGAAAACCCCAATTGGGGTCATGGAGAGTCAGACATGACTAAAAAGACTGAACAACCAATTAGAGGCAATTAGGTGGCACAGTGAATGGAGTTGTGGGCCTGGAATCAAAAAGACCTGAGTTTAAATCTGACCTCAGACACTTACTAGTCATGTTACTCTGAGCAAGTTACTTAACCTCTGCCTGCCCCAGTTTCTTCAACTGCAAAATGGAAATCATAATCATAAAGTAGCATCCTCACAAGGTTGATATAAGGATCAAATGATGTAATATTTGTAAGGCACTTGTCACATTTTTTGACAAATAGTAAGTGACTGGGTGATGGGACCTGGACCCCTAAAAAGAAAAGACTATGTCTTTGAAAGCAACTCAGGCCCTGAATTTTCCCAGGCATTTCAGCAACCCATATCACTGGCACCTGGGCCAAGGCACCCAGCTCACCTAGATCACCTAATCAGTTTACTTATTGTTCCTTTCCCTGTGGATAAGATAGTAGACACTGAGATCTTTACTCGAACTAAACTGCCAAGCATTCAAACTCTGCTTCAGAGAGCACAACTCCAATGGTCTGGCCACATTGTTCGAAGGCAAAACCTACTCTTGCCAAAAAGACTATTTTATGGAGAACTCACACAGGGAAGTATTCACATGTGGTCAGAAGAAGCGATACAAGGACACTCAAGGTCTCTCTTAAGAACTTTGGAATTGATTGTCTGACACAGGAGACACTGGCACAGGACCACTCAGCATGGCATGCCCACATCAGAGAAGGTGCTGTGCTCTGTGAGCAAAGCAGAATTGAAACAACTCAGATGAAATACAGCGTGCCCAAGTTTAGAGAATCCACCCTAAATGTTGGCACAGACTATTTATGCCTGACTTGTGATAGAGCATTCTGAGCTCGTATGGGTCTGATTAGCCACAGTCATACTGAAATTTGACTCTAGCATAGTGATATCATTTTGGTCCTCTTAGAGAAAGAAGGACAACAACCAGTACTTGGCCCACCTACTTCCATATACCTACCAGTCCTTAATCCCACCTAGAACATCTAATGAGCCTACTTTCAGGGTCTCACCTAACCCATCCCAAACTACTTATCACTCCTTAATCCTATCTAGATTCTTTCAATGTCCCTTTTGTATGTAAGCATCAGCCTCAGGCCCATTAAAATTCAGGTTCCCCAAGAATCTTCCCTGGCCTATTGGCATTACAAAAAATTGCCCCCTGACTTGAAGGAGGTTTGAGTGTGTGAATTAATTCCCAGACAGATGCCTGATATTTCTGAGATCCTAGCAATTCCAAACCAAATGATTAGGCACTTGGTAAATGCTTATTCCCTTCTTTCCTTTCACCAGTGACTATGATAATGTTTCTTTCCACCTCTGCCTTTTCAATCTCTGGTTTTCTTCAAAGCTTGAGTTGGCTAAACACTACTTTCTCCATGACTCCTTTTCTGATCCTCCTTGGCTTCTAGTGCTTCTGTTTTCTCCCCCTCTTCCCCCATGCCACCCACAATTGCCTTCTATCAATTTAGTAGATATTTTGTGTATAA
Organism: Pseudochirops corinnae; assembly: GCA_028646515.1. NCBI lineage: Eukaryota > Metazoa > Chordata > Mammalia > Diprotodontia > Pseudocheiridae > Pseudochirops > Pseudochirops corinnae. Next base: position 233,391,838 of record CM053587.1, read on the forward strand.
ATATGGTGTTGTATCCACTGGAAAGCTTATATATTTTTTTGAGTTCAGTGGCTGTTACATGCTGGAGTTTGCATCTCCAGAGTGTAGCACTGTATTAGTCTATTAGTCTACAAATAAATGTCTGTTAACTTATTGATTTATACACACAGGGGTTTAAATACTAAAAAAACAAAAAAAACAAAACAAAACAAAAACATATTTGCATTTTATTTTACAGACTAGGGCCAAAAAAGCATTGGAGCTTCTTGAGTAAGACAGACATATTCCTCTCATTTTGAGGAATATCAATTTGGCAGATGTGTGGGAGACTGATTGGAAAGGTCAAATCCATAGCAAATATGAGAATCAGGATTCAAATCCAGGTCCCCTGATTGCAGAGCCAGTGCTCTTGTTACTACATTATACTACCTTTTCACCCTAAGTCTGAGGTTTGGGGATTCTATACTTTTATAAGGACCATGCAAAAACAGTTTTGAGCTCCTGACTCAATAGGCCATGAAAGTTACCCTGATAAGCCACTAAGGAATGATTTTTAAGTTCTTCCAGCCCCTCCCCTCTCCCATTATTCAAAAGTATAGATCCAATGCTGTTTCATTAGCAATATACTTCATTGGGCAAAAGCAGTTTTGCCTCAAGAAATTATCCTCTCTATACCATGTTGCTCCAATCACCACACTTCTTTTTTATTTTTTTGTTGAATTGTAAATACCAGATTACTTTAACTAGTTAAAAGTAATTGTTTTAACCAATTCTTTTTTTTTCCACCATGAAAATTAGAATAGGTCAAATTGTATTTAAATCAGGCTGTCTTTAAATCATTTTAAAGATTTTTCTCTTACCTCCTTTGCTGAAACAAAGGGAAAAAAATCTCTCAGAGTCTATTTTAAATCATTTGACAGATACACAGCAGGATGGCTGCTGCCACAATTAAGGATGCACACATTGTCAAATGAGCTGCAGCCAGCCATCTGCAGGTAATAAAAGCTACCTATTCTCTAGGATAATCGATCCTTCAATTATCCACCCAAACTTGGACTTGGTGGCTGGCTCTCCAATAATATGTCTGTTGTTTTTCATGAAATCAAGCCAGAAGCTTTATTTTTTGAATATAAATATGAAAAACAGACATCAGACAAACAAGGGTGTCATAGCTTTTCATTTCTGCAAAATTAATTGATGTGTATGGAAGGTTCTTCCAGAAAATAAGCTATGCCCAAGAAAGGAAGTTTCAAATATAGTTTTCACAAGCAAGGGGAAGGAGTGTCCTACCATAAATCTGAAATACTTTTTACCCCCTTGGGATGAGAGAAAAGCCAGAAGGCTAAATGGTTATTATTATTTTGAGTTCCCTAATAATGCTTCTGAAGTCATTGTAAAATAATTACTTTGATAGGCAAATGTTCCCTCCCATCTGTACCTCACCCTTAATTTATTTCCAAGAATTTGAAATGCTGAAGGCCTGGAGATCTCATTCCAATGATGGATATTTTCAGTTCATTAAAGGAAATTGTAACATATGGTATGTTTTGTCACCATTCCTAGGTGATTTCATTTCATCTGATCTTCATGTTATTTTCTTGGGAGTCTTTTGTCATTAGCTCATATTAATCACCCATAGGATTTGAGATACTGTACTCAGCACTCAGAGGCATAATATCATTGATCCAAAAAGTCTACTTCTCTATCCTGAGGGGACTATATTCAAAAACAAATACTATGAAATATATCAATATAGTAGAGTGATACTGAGATCCATAATCATAGAGTCAGATTACTACTGGATATTTTTGCTAAATGTAGAAGATAAGCCCATAACAATTAAAATAAAAAATAAAAGGTTGCTATATTTGGCTTTGGGGGTAATGGGGGTGGGGAATTTTCTTTTTATATTATTGTTTTATGAGTTTGGCACTGGAGTATAAGTTCTAAGAACCCAGGGAATGTGGGAGTAAATATACTGCCTATGGAGATAGTTTTAGAGTCAGGATTTGAGGTTGACTTCCACTTCAGTCGCTTAAGAGGTATGTGATCATGAGTAAGTTTATTAACATCTAATACCTCAGCTTCCTCATCTGTAAAATTAAGATAATTATATACTACTTAAATAACAGGTTAGTATAAAGTAGGTTGAGTAATATGGTAGAAAGGATACTGACTTTTAAGTCAAGTGACTTGAGTTCCTGTCCTGTAATCTATGTAATATTTGGCAAATTGGTGCAAAGGGGTCACATGATGTGTCCAGTTCCTGAGGAACTATTCAAACTCTGTTTTTTTCTGGCTCTAAAAAAATCCTTTATTCTTTTGATGAGGTACAGGTTCTGGGAGCCCCCTGGAGCTCTCCTTGAATCTTCCCATAGAAGGCATTTGACTGAGGCCATGGGCCTTAAGTTATGGTTCTGCCCAAGTCTTTAGCCCTCTTTTGTCCAGCAATTTCCTACCCTCGATCCTCCTGTTCCATCCTTGAACTGGCCTGGCCCACCATTGTCTGTCCTCTCCAGGTAGTCTCCAGCAACTTCCCACCTTAATCACTCATTATTGAAGTGTGGCCTCATCTGACTCCTGAAGACCCTCCCCAAACTCATTATTGGAGTTTGGCCTCATCTGACTCCTCCTGAAGACCCTCCCCAAACTCTTCCTCTAGACCACCCCTAGATTCCTCCCACAACCTTCCTGTATATAAGATCCCATTTTCCCTCCATGTGGTGTGAGATCATCATAGAATGACCTAGCACAGACGTACTCTGTGACAGACTTACTTTGTCCTGCTTGCCCAATGCAAGCATCACAGATACCTAGGCTCCTTAAGAGTCTACCCAATATGGCGAATTTTTAATGAATTTTCAATAAACTTTACTTTTCTTTGGCTGAGAGAAGACTTGAGTTGAGTTCATTCAGCAGGACCCAGCATGTAGATATTTTGGGGTCTCCAGAGCAACCCTAACCCTTTTTATAGGAAACCACATCATTTTCATTTTTACTTACCATACTCATCTACTGTTTATATGTACAATGTGTTTAAGTGGAGATAATCAATCACCAAGCATTTATTAAGCAATTATGTTGTACTAAGTATTAGATATACAAACAAAAAGATAAAGCAATTTCTTTAGATTGTAATCAAGGGGACAACATATATAAATCTGGATGTGCAAACTCAATGCAGATGGAAGATGGAAGATAACCTTAGAGCTTTTGGGTTATCAGAGGAGATGGCTCTTGAGTTGAGTCTCAAAAGTGATAAGAGGTTCTAAGAGTTAGGGGTTAAGTCTGAGAGCACTCCAGATATGAGGAACAGTCAGTACAAAGGCTCAGAGATGGGAGACAAAGTGTTGTGTGTAAGTAATAGTAATTTAGCTGATAAGTCAAGACCTTAGCATGCAAGGAATGAAGTAGGACAGAAATAGACTGGAAATATAGGCCAGGTTATAAAGAACTTTAAATGGCAAACAAAGCACTTTACAGATGATCCTAGAAATAACAAGGAACAACTGGAGTTTATTGAGTAGGAGGATGACATAGACATTTCTAAGATCTCTCTGGCAGCTATGTGAAGGATGGATGGGGATGGAGAAAACCCTTTAGGAGGGCAAACAGTGAGAAATCAATTGCAATAATCCAAGGAAGAGGTGACAAGGGTTTGGAATAAAGTGATAGCTGTGTAGAAGCGAGACATATGAGAGAGATATTGACAGCAAAAGCACAAGATTTAGCAAAGAAGACATATATGAGGCGACTAAGAGTGAGGTTTAAAGGATGAATTGGTGACTGGAAAGATGGTGATGGCCTTCAAAATGAAAAGGAAATGTAGAAGAGGTGAGCATTTATAAGAAAAGATAAAGAGTTCTATTTTAGACGTTGAATTTTGTGATGTCTCCAGGATACATAACTCAAAATGTCCAGAAGACACTTGACAATTCAGAACTGGGGGTGGATTAATAGATCATGGATTATGTGCATAGAGATTATACTTGAAGACATGAGAGTTCATTAGATCACCAAGTAGAAGAAAATAGAGAGAAAATACAAACATTCCCAATGTCTTTGTGAAATTCACAGCCAGTAATGTAACATAGATAATGATAATCCCTAATAGACATAACATTAAAGGACAAAAAAAGTTTTCAACAAAAGATAAAAAAGTGACCATTTTTAAATGTGTTAAAATCACTAATAGTAAAAGAAAGGCAAATTGAAACTATTCTGATGTTTCTCCTCACACTCTAAATTGGTTGACTGTTGCCTTTCATGCTTGAAAGTATATCAAGTATATCAAAGTATATCAAAGGAGTATATCACTATGTCAAGGTCGATGTACAGTGGTGTCTGCCTGTGACTATCAGAACAATACAAGGTCAGAAGACTCCACTACAAGTCAGACACAAATAATTCATACGAACGTTAGGAATGGAGATGTCTCTAAATTTCGGCATCTCACATTTATTTTGTTTGTTCATTTGTTTGAAGCTGCTAAAAAAAAATAGAGGATTTTGAAGTGACTGAAAGAAGACAAATATGTTAATAGACTTCTGGTGGAGATAAGTTATTTGGCATTATTAATTTTTGCATCATGAAAAGTAATTAAGCCATTTATGCATTTTAACCCAATTGAAGAATACTTAAAATAATATTTAGTAATTGTGTACTATTGTGTAGTAAGAGATGATGACAAAGAGAAATTCAGATAAACATGAGAAGATTTATATGAACTGATGCAGAAAGTAATTACCAGAAGCAAAGGAACACATGATGACAAAATTAACTAAAATATCATCATTAAAAAGACACATACTGAATAATTAAAAAAAACCTAATGAAGCTATCAGAATAGATAATGAAACATACCTTAATACTAACACTAATAATAATAATGAACATTTATATAGAGCTTACTATGTGCCAGACATTGTGCTAAGTTCTTTACAATTATTTATCTCATTTAATCCTGACATCAACCCTGAAAGGTAGGTGCTTTTGTGTTAGACTAAATAGAGACAGACTGAGCTTAATTGATTTGCCCCAAGGTCATATAGCTAGGAAATATTAAGAGGGGAAGGGAAGAAGAGTGGAAAAACATTTTTAAGTACTTGCTGTGTCAGACAATTTGCTAAATGCTTTACTATAGAAATATCATATAACTTGTTATATGAAATCATTATATGATAGGTTTTTGTTTTCCTTTGTTAAAAGAGAAGGTTCCATTTGGAGAAGCAAGGGCTTAACCCTGCCCCAATAACAATGAATTTAACACATTAAGAAACATATTTTAAAGGAAATAATAGTTACAATTGGAATTTCCTCAGTTATATTTCATGTGTTCTCATTCACATTATTTCTTTGAGTTTATTTTTGTTATTATTCTAATAATTTGATAACTTTATCATGAAGAGTTGACAGAGAAATGTTTCATTTCCACAGTCACCAATGTTTCTTTCTTTTAAAATAATTTAAATGTGGACATGAGTCATGTTGTTTGGCTTTTGTCAGTTTTCAAAGAAAAGATTCATGAAATGCAGCCATAAAACTTCTGCTTTATAATGTGTAGGCCATCTAATTTTTTAATCTTGGGCCAGTTTCTTTTTTTTTCAAATTAACTTTTGTTTATTTTTAGTTTACACCAATCATTTCCACAAGATTTTGAGTTACACATTTTATCCCCATCGTTCCCCTACCCACCACCCCAAAGCAGCAATCCCACTGTATACCCCTTCCCCCAATCTGCTCTCTCTTATATCCTCCTCCATCACCCCTCTGACTTTCCCATAGGGCAAGATGGATCTCCCTAACCCAGTGCTTGTATATCTTGTTTCCCAGTTGCATGTAAATAATAATAATAATAATAATAATAATAATAAATGTAAATTTTTAAGCATTTGATTTTAAAACTTTAAATTCTAGATTCTTCTCCTTCCTCCCTCATCACCCACCCCCACTGGAAAGACAAGCAATTCAATACTGGCCTTATAAGAGTAGTTATGTACAACATCTCCAAAATGGACATATTGTGAAAGACTGACCGTATTTCCCTCGATCCTATCCTTCCCCCCACTTGTTCTATTCTCTACTTTGTCCCTGTCCCTTTACAAAAGTGTGTGCTTCTAATAATCTTCCCCCCCCCAAACTGCCCTTCCCTCCATTATTGCCCCTCTTGTCCCCTTCCCCCTTACTCTCCTATGGGGCAAGATACTCAATTTAGAGTGTATGTCATTTGCTCCCTAAGCCAAATTCAGTGAGAGTAACGTCGTGCTATTCCTTTTTGCCTTCCTGTTCCTCCACTCCATTGAAACAGTTATTCCTTGCCTTATCTATATGAGATAATTAACTCCATTCTGTCTCTCCCTGTCTCTTCTCATTATATTTCTCTCCTATCTGTCAGTTTTACCTCTTAAATATCGTCCCTTCTTATTCAATTGATCCTGTGCCTTCTGTCTATGTATACCTGAACACATAGATACACAAACTCACATATATATTCATATACACATATACTCTCCTATACAGACATATGTGTATGTATACATATATGCATATATATATATACATACATACATTCATACATATATGTGTTGTGTGCGTATAAATTTATATTCCCTTCAACTATCCTCATACTGAGAAAAGTTTCATAAGTTACAATTATCATTTCTCCATGTAGGCATATAAATAGTTCAACTTTGACAAGTTCCTTATGATTTCTTTTCCCTATTTAACTTCTCATGCCTCTTGTATTTGAATGTCAAACTTTTTATTCAGCCCTGGTTTTTTCATCAAGAATGCTTGAAAGTCCTCCACCTCATTGAATGACC
>CM053587.1:233398737-233412766 GCA_028646515.1 Pseudochirops corinnae
ACCTGGTTATAATATTCCTAGGAGTTTTCTTTTTGGGATCTTTTTCAAGAGGTGATAGGAGAAATCTTTCAAGTTCTATTTTGCCCTCTGGTTATAAGATATCAGGGCAATTTTCCTTGAGAATTTCTTGAAGGATGATTTCTAGGTTCTTTTTGTGATCATGGCTTTCAGGTAGCCCAATAATTTTTAAATTGTCTCTCCTGGATCTATTTTCCAGCTCAGTGGTTTTTTTCAAGGAGATATTTCACATTGCCTTCTGTTTTTTCATTTGTTTGGACCTGTTTGGTAGTATCTTGATTTCTCATAAAGTCATTTCCTTCCATTTGCTCCACTCTAATTCTGAAGGCATTATTCTCTTTAGAAAGTTTTTGATATTCTTTTTCCATCTGTCAAATTTGGCTTTTTAAGGTATTCTTCCCCTCATTGGCTTTTTGGGCCTCTTTTGCCATTTGAGTTAGTCTATTTTTTAAGGTGTTATGTTCTTTAGTCAGATTGTTGACTCTCTTTTCATGATTTTCTTACATCATTCTCATTTCTCTTCCCAGTTTTTCCTCCACTTCTCTTATTTGGTTTTCAAAATCCTTTTTAAACTGCTCCATGGCCTGTAACCAGTTCATTTTTTTCTTGGAAGCTTTTGGTGCAGGAGTTCTGACTGTGTTCTTTTCTTCCCATTCCATGCTTTGATCATTTTTGTCCCCAAAAAAGGAATGTAAAGTTGGATTGCTGGGCTTGCTTTGCTTCCATTTGGTGCTCATGATGCCAGTCAATTAACTTGACTTTTGAGCTCTTTGCTGTGGTAGACCTCTGCTTTCAGAGTGGAGAGCGTTGTCCCAAATCACTGGGGTTTTTGAAGCTGCTGGAGCTATTAGGAGCACCATCTCCACAGTCCCCACCAGGTTTGGCTCACTGGTCACATGGACCACCCCTCAAGACTGTGATCCTGATCCAAGAAGGTTAAGGTAAGAGCACTTAGCCTCTGACTATTCGCTTCCCTGCCCCCCATGATCTGTAGGCCGGAAGGTCTGAAGCAGCCATGTGGAGGCAGCTGTAGGGGACACTTCCACTGCTTCTGGTTCTGGGGACAGAGGGCTGGACCTGCTCCTCTGTGCCTCCCAAATTCAGCTGCCACTGACCTTTCACTTTGTCTTTGGCATTTATGGGTTGATAATTCTGGAAACTGCCACAGTTGTTGGTGATCCATAGTTCCAGCTGGGCTGGTTGGCCTGCACTGGGGCTAAAACCATGGCTCACATGAGGCTGGTCTAGGCTCCCAGCAAGCTGCTCTGAACCCTTCCTGTCTGCCTGCCAGGCTGCCTTCAGCAGGAGATTTGTTTCTCTGTCACTTTGTGGGTTCTGGAGCTCTAAAATTTGTTTAGAATCATATTTTATAGGTATTTGAGGTGGTTATGGGGGCAGCTCCCAGAGTTTTCCTGCTTCTACACCACCATCTTTACTCCACCACTCCTTGGCCAGGTACAATAGCATAGATCAGTGTGTTTAGTTTTAATTTACCATGTACATGTAAAATTTAGTATTTATCACTTACAATAGGTTCTAGAATTTTCACCGTCCTGATCACGACATGAATGTCTCAACAGTAACTTCCCTGTCTTCTATATCTTGAATGCCCTCCATTCCATTCAAGTGCTGAGTCTGTTTCCACATAATTTGAGACCTTGACAATCCGGCAATAACTGCTCCATGCTGTTGAACTTCTTCCCAACCCTTTAGGGCACTAGGTTTTTCACTCAGAATACCGTCAGAACTCTTAAAGTTCAGGTGAGAAAGTCTATACTATCTAATAACAAAAGAGACCAAAGGTTATAACTTCTATTTCTTTCCTACATCACCTTCCCCTCTCCCCCACTACAACATTCCCCTGCCACCCATACAAACACTATTCCCTTAGGAACCATAATGGAGATTGCCCAGGTGTGACTTTTAGGTCCGCGAATATCATAGATCTAGGTTTAGAATGTGTATCGAAGACTGGCTAGATGGCGCAGTGAATAGAATACTGGGTTTGGAGTCCAGAAGACCTGAGTTCAGATTCTTCCTCAGGCATTCAGCAATTGTGTGATGCTGGAAAAATAATTTAACTTCTCTAGGGCTTCAATTTCCCCATCTATAAAATGAGGGTCTAAGATTTAATGACTTCTAAGCTTTGTTCTAGCTCTAAATCTATTATGTTATGATTTATGATGCTGTAACTAATTGATATTATGACCTCTTATTCTTACAGCTGAGGAAACTGGAGACCCAGTGAGGTTGTGACTTTCTCAATTCATGTGAGCAGTAAGTTTCAGAAAAGGGATATAAATTCAGATTCTTCCATCCCAGAACCAGAATTCTTTTCACTGTACCAGAAAACCTCCTGAGAAAGAGTACCACCTTGCCTCCAAAATATCACACACACACATACACACACACACACACACACCCCAATACATCAATTCCTGGAATTTCATTGTTACCCTTCCACAATTAGACATAAAAGACTGCTTAAAATACAAATATCAAGGAAGAGGTAACATGTATTACCAATGAGTTTTGGACTGAATACCAAAGACAATAACAAACATGTTTGTGTTTTGGAACAGGAAAGATATCACAGCAATAAGGAGAGTCCTAAGATGCTGAAGGGAAAGGGTGCTGCAGATGATGCAATAGCAGAACAATCCCTCAATAAATACTCAGATTGAGCTGTATTGAATAAAACATGCTATTTCTAGATTTAGTCTTCAAAATAGGCCAAATGTGGCAGTAATTTCATTGATGCTTAGAAAATTGCTTTCAAAAAGGTTATTCTGTGATCATTACTGAAGAATTTGGAGATAAAAACTATTCCAGAATCTTTAGTTCCAGTAATTCTCTAATATTCTTTAGATAAATTCTACCCCAAATCTATTTCAATTCACCAAACATCCTTATGCAAGGCGTTAGAATCCTCCATTTGCATAATACTGTGCATGGCTTTTATGGAATTTGTATGCATAGATGGGATCCACATATATGATAAATGATAGTTCAAACACAAACTAGTAAGATGAATATGTATTCATGTCTCATTCTAAATGTATAAATGTGTGCATGACTTACCCTGTACCAACAGCAGCCAAAAATGCCCATCAGCAATAAGAAATCATTCACAAACTTTCCCACTTAAAAAGACGCTTCACAAATAATCATCTACATATGGGTCCCTTGGTAGCTGAAATGAAATTCATCCAAGACGAGGTAGCTGAACAAGTAGTTATATTATCACAGCTCTGGGAACCAAACCAGAAGGGTAAATTACTTTAAATAATTTACTTTGATTTTTATAAGCAAAAGGTTACAACCTGTTGAATATAGATCTTCTTTGGGAAAAAGTCCTTCTATCTTTAATCACTTGTGGGGTTAATTAAACTTGGCTCCAGATAAGTATTAAATGTTTTGGTGACATACTCTGCCCTTCTTTTATGATAATTCTATGTGACTTCTATACATTTATCTGACATTTTCTTCCCATGAACATCTTATGAGCTTTTGTTTCAGAGAGAAGTTAGGGTGTCATTAAGCCTGCTGCGCGTGCATTTTCCAAAGGCAAGCCAATCTATTTTTCTATAGTCAGTGGCCAAATTTTATTATTTCTTTCTTGAACTCTTTCTTGTGAATGCTTCCCTCTTCTCCATTCACAGTTCCTTCTACAGTTAAGGCCCTCACCAATTCTTGCCGGGACTGTTATGTTAGTCTCCTAATTATTCTCCCAGCATTAAGTCTGTTCCTACTCCAATTCATCCTTGATGTTCCCTCCAGAATAATTTTTCTAAAGCACATGCAAGTTTTATTATGAATCTCAAGTGGTTCTTTATTGTCTTGAGTATCACATATAAAATTTTCTCATTAATATTTAGAGCTCTTCACAACCAAGTTTTCTCCTATTTTTTCACTATTTTTCCAATATTTTTACACATTAATCACCATCAGTAAATCATATCTGTACACCCATCATAACAACGTATTTTTACCCATACCACAGCATCTCCCATTTCAATATTTTTGCACTTGCTCTTAACCTAAAAATGAAAGGAATTGCTCCCTCATTTTCCTTTCTTGGACTTCTCCTCACCCTTTTTTCTCTTGAAAATCTGATTCAATTGCTATCTTTTCCATGAAACCTGACTTTCCTGAATACAAGTACCCTGAATCCAATAAAAACTTTATATTCATTTTATATATATTATTTGAACACTACATGTTGTCTAAGAATAGCCTACTGATTGGTCTGCCTGCCACACATCTTTCTCCATTTCAGTTCCTCTTCCATTAAGCTGCCTAAACGATTTTCCTAAATCAGAATTCTGACTATATAACAGCTCCCCTCCCTACCATTTTCCCTCCAACTAAATAAAATCCAATGGATTCCCATCATCTCCTGAATCGAATATGAATTTACTCTCTTTGGTCCTTCTTAACCATCCCCTTACTTTTCCAGTTTTCTTACACCTTACATTTTCCTACTATCTACTCTTCAATCCAATGACAATGGACTTCTTTTTTCTCAAACAAGAAACTCTCTTTTTCAACTCTGGGCATTTTCATGCCTGAAATGATCTCTTTCCTCATTCCCCTCTCCTTTCCTCCCTGGCTTTCTTCAAATCCCAGCTAAAATACCACCTTCTACAGGAAGCCTTTCCCAATCCTTAATACTAGAGCTTTCTTTCTGTTGATTATTTCCTATTCATCCAGTAAATAGCTTGCTTAGTAATTTGCATGCTGTCTCCCTAATTAAATTGCGAGCTTCCACAAAAGCATGGATTGTCTTTTGCTTTCCTCAGCTGTTAGGACAGTATCTGATCCATAGCAGAAACTTAATAAGAACATATTCATTGATTGGCCCACTGACAGGGGTGCAGAACCTGTAGCCTTAAGGACATATCTGGCCCTCTAGGTCCTCAAATGCAGCCCTTTGACTGAATCCCCTTTTGGACCACATGTGACCTCAAAGTTGCATATCAGAATGTAAGCTTGAGGACAGGGACTTTTTCATTTTTGTTTCTGTATCTCAGCCCTAAGCATTTAATGTGTTTAATAAATGCATGTTGATTGATGTACTACTCATTGTCTACTTACCACACTTATTCAAGATACATTTTGATGAACAAGCTCTATTCAAACAACTTTATACTTGGGTATGGAGAAAAGGTATTCTTCATCTATATTAGCTTTCTGTTGCAAATAGTAAGTGAAAATACTTTTGGGAAAACAAAACAAAACAAAAATAGCTTCCTAACAACAATATGCTTTCAATGAAACTATATAGCTCTAAATCAGAGGTTCTCAACCTGTGGTTATGTTTAATTTAAATACATCCTACATATCAGATATTTACATTATGATTCATAACAGTAGCAAAATTACAGTTATGAAGTAGCAATGAAAATAATTTTATGGTTGGTGGTCACCACAATATGAGGAACTGTATTAAAGGATCGCAGCACTAGGAAGGTTGAGAACCACTGCTCTAAATTATGAAATAACATTTTCTGAAAAATTAAACTTGAGGGTTAATTGGTAATGGAGAGGCTCTGCAACATATTATCAACTAAAAATTATGAACTATAATTGGTATATAGGGTGTCATCCTAGACATGCATGATGAAAAAAAAAAAAACAACCCAGACTCATGGTGAGATAAGGGGCTAATCAGTGGAAAATCTGTGTGCTCCATTGGTATTCATATAATATAAAGCTATCTAGAAGAAGGTCCTCTGCATATGTAATTCATCTTCTTTGCAGAATTTATAAAAGGAAAAAAGAACCAACCAGCATGAGAGGTACTGGATGCATCATAGTCTGTATAATTGAAGGAAGGACCCACATTGCTGAGCTGATCAATTCATTTAAGAAATGATAATGATTAATAATAATAAAAATAGCCATCTACATTGCATTTTAAGGTTTGCAAAGTGCTTTACATTCTAATCCATTATCTGATCTCATATGACTCTCTTATTATCTCATTAAGGCTCTATAATAATTCCTTCTTTAAAAATTAGCAAACCAAGATTCAGAAAAATTAAGTAATTTATCCAGTCACATAGCTAGTGAGTATCTGAGGTGATATTTGAACCCAGGTCACATATAACTTCAAATGCCTCATACCCTTATACCTTATCATTAGATTGGGGAGGGGAATTGGGGGTTGCTATACAGGAAATAGACTGTGATTGGAATCAGGCATGTACATGTGCATGCATGTATATTGACATAATACATAAACCACATATTTATATAGTATGTGCCATATGTAATAGAAGATCCAATATGCATACCTGCAGCGCCTAATATATGTTTATTCAGAAAGTAGTGAGAGAGAATCTATATCATACTATGCACTTTGCATTATATAGTATTATGAATTGCGTTATACATGTGTATGTATGTGTCCATGTCTATATATGTCTATGTGTTTTATAATACGGACTGCATACAATTTTTTTCATCAAGTTTATGCCATAGCTTGGAGGCCTGGAATTCAATGCCATATTTAATGAAAAAAAAATTTCTTCTCTGTGTCTTCTTTAGTCAGCAGAGTTGAGGTATCTATTTCCCATACCCTATTTAAACAACAAATAAGGGAGTGCCTAGTCTGAGTCAAATGTGTGAAACAAGCCACCAGGGAATGTATGAGACTGTTTCTAACCTTGTGTCCAAGGTTATATATTCATGAGGAATAGTAATTAAGAAGCAAATGAATTCATATCTGTGCTTATTTGACAAAGGAAATTAGACTTCAATTAATTACTTTCCTTTGGATTCCTATGGACTTTTTATGCATTTAAAATATTCTGTAAAGGAGTCCAGAGTGGTCCATGACACATAATAGTTGAAGAACCCCTTAATTAGAAGGTTCCCAAGCAAAATCCCAGACAAGGTTAATGAAACACAGGTCTCATCACTTCAAGGCAATTATTGACAGATTAACACTTCCCTATCAGAAAGAAAGAAGAACATTGTTATTATACGATGAAATATTATTTAAAGAAATAATTTTGTAACTAACAAGATCACATTGCACAAAGCAACAGCAAAGACATATGCAATATAATAGGTATATGGAATGGATTTGTTTCATGTAACTGAAAATGGCTTCTCTCTAGATGGAGCCTATGAAATGACTAAGATCCAAGAATGAAATCAAAAAATGCTTCATGACAATATTCACATGAAATTAATTTAAAAATGTGCCAACAAGGAAGTTCCAAAAATGACTGAGTCAATAGCATTTGTTTGTATAAAAAAAGGAGCGATGATATAAAAGTTAAAATCAGACTATTATTACTAGATAGTAAAGAAAAGTTATTTTAAGGAGTCAGGAATTATTAGGGCAATGTAGATCATACAATGAAGCACAAGGAACCATGAAGCACTATAAAGCCAAGCACAAGTAGCTTTCTAGAAGACTGCTGCTGTGAACAGCTTCAAGGTTCTAATTACACAGTATAGTGAACTCTCTATTCAGCATTAAATTAAAACAAAACATTGACAGAAATCAAAGTACTGCATTTACAATGTTATAGCATAACAAGTTATCACTAAAGTGGCCACATAGTTTTTACCAAAGTGGCCACATAATTTATGCAAAAGATATCATTCAGTAAGAACTTAATTCAATCATCCTTAAGGAGACTTTCAGCCTTAATGGACACAAAGTACAAAGGTCAGAGTTTTCCACCCCTAGGTCACATTGTCTTAATCTCTCAGTCAAAAAGTCTTCTTTCTTCTTAATTGGATATTGGTTTCCAATTATCCTTAATTCAAACATTCTGAAGAGTAAAGGATACAGAGTACAAAGTCCTCCCACACCTAGGCCACAGTAAATCATGATCTTCTCAGTTTGCATTAAACACCCAAAGAGAGGTCTTTTCATGTTGTCTTGAGGCTGGCTCTCAGCTTCCATGGTTCCTCTTCCATGTGTCCAGCTCCTATCTGAATCCACCCAGCTGCCACCTGGGTTTAAAGAAAGGCAGCTCCCAACTCCTCATCCAGCTCGTTGTGCAGTTCCTGTTCCATACTGAAGCTCACAGTGTCTAGTTCAACTCAAATCCTCTACAGTTTCTGTTCCTGGGAAGACAAGGCTTAACAAAGCCACAATAACATTCCTAATATTGTCAGCACCATCATCAATTCACTTTCTGCCTGTGAAATCAACATAGACCAACAACGAGTTCTGATAAATCAACACAAATCATTAGTATAGTCTGAGGACCCCTGAAAAAAATCAGTAAGACCCTCCCCCAGGACTTCTGTAAACATACAACAAGAAAATCCTCTTTCAGGGCTTCTGAACCAGCAGTAAGGTCCAAGGGTTCAGTAACAACAGCACTGTCCTCTATCAGCAGAGAAATCTGACAAAGTAACATCAAAACAGACAGACAAAGTACCAGCACCACAGTCATGCTTCCTTCCAGTTCTTCTCTCTTCTTAGTGCTCATTTCAGTTCTCAATTCTTCTTAGTTTTCAGTTCATTTCTCAGTTCTCAGTTCTGCCACCACAAGTTCTATTCTCAATTCTTCTCTCTCCAGCCTGGACCTCTCCTTATATATGATCATTAGCTCCTGTTACATCAGCAAGGTCCTCCCACTATGGGATTCACAAATTCTGTTCTTTATCAAAGGCTTTACATAATTAAGGCAAGGCTCAACTTGAAACAAGGTGCTAAATACTTGTTTGCTTGCCATTACAAGGGGCAGAGAAGATCTTCAAATCCCCATTACCATTACAAGCACATCACAGTAGGATGCACAAATTTAACATATAATAAAATACCTAGAAACACAGAAGATGATAAGAATTATGCACTAGAAGCTCACTCTATTTTGTAAACTAATTGATCACAAATCTCTCTACTATAAATAAGAACTCCCAAATATCCTTGAGAATTCAGTAAATAAATTACAGATTATACTGGAACCAAAGTTATCTCTACAGATAGAATTGTTGCACATAACTGCCAGTTCATAATGTTGATCTATAAACATTTAACAATAACATTTTAAAAGATGTTACCTTACCAAATATTTGCAATCTCCAAACTACATGGAATTGAAAGCTCTCAAAGTATGGCGACCTAGTGGCAGAAATTTTAAAGCTTGTGGGAAAAGTCAGTGCATCTGACTACAATTATCCTCTTTCTTATTGAAGTGCCGAAGATGCTGGCAGAGAGTCTACAGAAGATGAGCTTGCATCCAAAAACTCATTCATTTACAAAAAGAATGCATTTTTGCCATCTGTGTAATAGTT
The DNA here is from genome assembly GCA_028646515.1 of Pseudochirops corinnae. Taxonomy (NCBI): domain Eukaryota; kingdom Metazoa; phylum Chordata; class Mammalia; order Diprotodontia; family Pseudocheiridae; genus Pseudochirops; species Pseudochirops corinnae. The sequence continues at coordinate 233,408,026 of CM053587.1, forward strand.
GTTAAAACATATTTATTTTTTAAATAGCAAGACAGTAACCTGTCTTCAAACCTTTTCTATCTGATCACGTCAAAAAATAACAATGAAATAGCAACAATAAAAATAATAATCATAATGTGCTATTGTTATTTTGAATTATGAACCTGACATATTTTAAAAATTAATTTCATTCCAACATAAAAGTTGCTTCCCTGAACATGGACCCTTACAATAGTAACCCCCTCCCACTCCACTTGAAATAATACATTTGAAGGGATATTTCTGTTTGAAATGTTGTAATTTTCTACAATCAAGACAAATATCTCCAATCTGACTTCTTATAGGGAAACTTAGCTAGCTTACATGAGTTGCTTAAGTCTTTGCAGAAATAATAAAACAAATTAAATTTTAAGCTCTTGAACTGTGAAAATGTTTGGTCTTTATGGGGGAGGGGGAGAGAAGGGTTCAGTTGATTCCCTCTTGTCTTGAGTCAAAGAAGTCCCTGAAAGCAGCTCTTATCAATATTAAGAAACACTAGAAATCCAGTAAGAAATTCAGTTATTTTGAGATTTCTACTCTGATTTCCAGATAAAAGATACCTAAACAAATTCAGAATAGCTTCACATAAGCTTCAGAGTTTGGGGAAGCTTACTTTACTGAATTAAACATTAGAATCTTTTGATGTTTTTCATTCAATCTTAAGAAGGAGCTTGTTTTAAAATATTTAAGCCACAGTATAGTGGATGTCAGAGTTGAAAAGGGAGTACCCTTGATGAAACATTAAAAAAATAATAAATGAAAACTTATCTACCCAACTAAAGGGATTCAGGAGAAATCATAGGGGCTCAAGGTGATGATAAACTGAGAGTTAGGTAGGAAGGAATAACAGGTTTCCCTGGATGAAGAGACTATGTAAGAAGCTCATGGGCAAATTGAAAGTTTACAGTTAAAAAAAAAGAAGACTGCTTCAATTCTTGGGTAGTATAGTTATAACAAACATATAACAAATATATAAAGTATGACAAAATATCATGTCTATATCTCTGGGACAAGCCTGTATATACATTATATTAGAATAGCAAAAATGATGGATTAAGGGGCAACTAGGTGATGCAGTTGGTAGAGCAACCAGCTTTGGAAGTCAGGAGGATCTGAGTTCAAATTTGGCATCAGATATTTACTAGCCATGTGACCCCTGGGAAAGTCACTTAACCCTGATTGCCTCCACAAAATAAAACAAAATATTGCTAGATTAATCAGGAAAGCCTGTTTGAACCCTACCTCTGGAATTCACTGTGTCACAGTGGACAAAGCATTTAAGCTCTTTGAAGTTCAATTTCCCCATCAGCAAAATGGGGCCAATAATGCACATTGTACCAACTACATAGAATTTTTGTGAGGATCAAATGAGATTACTTATTATTTTTATTTTCTCTTAATATTTTATTTTTCCCAATTACACATAAGAAACATTTTTTAACCTTTTATTTTTTACAATTTTGAGTTACAAGTCTCTCCCGCCCTTCTTCCCCTCACGTATCATTGAGAAGGTAGGAAATTTGATCAAGGTTATATATGTTCAGTCATGTAAAATATATTTCATATTAGCCATTTTGTGGAAGAAAATAGAGAACAAAAAAAGAAAAAGAAAGTTTAAAAAGTATACTTTGATCAGTACTTTCTCTGGAGGTAGAAAGCATTTTTTCATCATATGTCCTTCAGAACTGTTGTGAATTTTTCTATTTCTGGGAATAGCTGAGTCATTCACTGTTGATCTTTGTATAATATTACTGTTAATGTATGCAATATTCTCCTGGTTCTGCTCACTTCACTTTGCATCAGTTCATGTAAATCTTTCCAGTTTTTTTTCTGAAAACATCCTTTTCATCATTTTTTATAGCACAGTAATATTCCACCACAATCATATAGCACAACTCGGTCACCCATTCCCCAATTAGTGTAATCCCTCAATTTCAATCCTTTGTCAGCACAAAAAGAGCTAGTATAAATCTTTTTGTATGAAAGTCCTTTTCCATATGTGTTTTTGTTAAATCTCTTTAGGATACAGATCTAGTGGCAGTATTATTCTGGGTCAGTTTTATAATCTTTTGGGCTTGTTACAAATTGCTCTCCAAAATGGTTGGATCAGTTCACAACAGTGCATTAGGGTTCCAGTTTTCCCACATGCCCATCAACACTTTTCATTTTCCTTTTCTTTCATAGTTGCCATTCTGATAGGTGTAAGGTAGTACCTTAGAGTTATTTTAATTTGCATTTCTCTAATCATTAAAGACTAGGAGCATTTTTTCATTCAATTATAGATAGCTTTTATTTCTTCACTGGAAAACTGCCTGTTCAAATCCTTTCACCACTTATTAATTGAGAATGACATATCATTATTATAAATTTGACTCACTTATCTATATGTTTGAGAGATGAGGCCTTTATCAGAGACACTTGCTGTAAAAAAAAAAAATTCCCCAGGTTTCTATTCTCCGTCTGGTTGCATTGATTCTATTTGAGCAAAAACTTTTCTTGGTTAATTTAGTGTATTTTAAATTATTCACTTTACATCATGTGATCATCTCTGTCTCCTGTTTGGTCACTAATTCTTCCCTTATCTGTAAATCTCACAGACATAATGTTCTATTCTCCCTGGATTTGCTTATGATATCACCCTTTTTAATCTTATTAACTTATTTATTTTGAACTTGTGTTGATACACAGTGTGAGATGTTGGTGTACACCTGGTCTGCCAAAGTGCTTTCTGGTTTTCCCAGAAGTTTTTGGTGAATACTGAGTTCTTGTCCCAAAAGTTTGGGTCTTTGTGTTTATCAAAACAAAATGACTATGATCATTTTGTATATGTGTTGTGTACCTAATCTATTTCATTCATTCACCATGCTGCTTCTTAGCTAGTCTCAGATTTTGATTGATGGCCACTTTGTAATATAGTTTGTTATCTGGTTTGGCTATGTTACTTTCCTTTACATTTTTTTTCATTAATTCCCTTGATATTCTTGACTTTTCAGTCTTCCAAACTAATTCTATTACTTTTTCCAGTTATATAAAATAATTTTTGGTAGTTTGATTATATGGCACTAAGTATATCGATTTAGGTGGAAATGACATTTTAAAAATTTTATTGTTTTGGACTACCCATGAGCAAGGGATATCTTTTCCAATTGTTTAAATCTGACTTTTATGTGAAAAGTGTTTTGTAATTGTATTCATAGAGTTCCTGGCTTTGTCTTAGCAGGTAGACTTCCATATATTTTATATTATCCACAGTTATTTTAAATAGAATTTCTCTATCTCTTGATGTTGGACTTTGTTCATAATATATGGAAATGTTGGTGATTTATGGGAATTTGTTTTTTATCCTGTCTGTATAGCATCCTGTATGACTCTTTCAGCCAATCCAATGAAAGTAAGTTTCAAGTGTTGCTCAGACACCACAGCATTCCCTCTATAGATATAGATACAGATCTCTTGATATATATTTATATGTCTATATATCAATATATCTGTTTCAGTATACAGTCACACACACCCATATATTGTATTGATGTGTGTGCATATGCATGTATATGTGCATACTTATATGTACATATGTATATATATATAGAGAGATAGATAGATAGATAGATAGATAGATATATAAAACTCTATAAATATAACTGGAACCATCTATAACTATATCTATGTATACACTAGAGAGCCAACACTCTGCATCTAGCCTTTCCTCTCTTTCTTTCTGGTCATGAATCCCCACAAAAGACTTGGTTCATAACACATAGTTACATAGTTATTTTATTTAACATCATGAAAATAGAATAAAAAAAGGTTGAGCACTTCTACATAATCTATAAGTGTTTATTATACTTCTACTATGTGCCAGACACAAAACTCGGTGCTGAGAATCCAAAGACAGAAATGAAACAGATTTTGTTCTCAAGAATGGAAATTCCAAGTAGACCAAGCTATTTGCTTCAAACCATCTCCTAAAACCTAGTTCTACTTGCTGTCCAAAATTTTCAGGGTGACAGGAAGATGTTATTGAACCATTCACACATGCAGATGACCTGACTTTGGGACCTTACAATAAACACAGGGCTATCCTAGGGAAAAACTAGGGTAGAGCAGTGAGAGAACACATTCTCCCCAGTTTCACTCACTGATCAAGAAGTTCCTCAGTGGTTGTTACCTGTAGGACCCTGGACCTCCTTTTCTTTTTTATGCTGTAGTCACTGCCTCTACCCCAAGATCTGGGTCATCACTGAATAGTGTTCTCTTATAACCACAGTCTATAGTAAATAGAGACAAAGCCTACAGAAATATAGGAAACCGTAGTCTATAGTCCCAGTTAATTTATGGATACCCAGAATTCCTAATCTGCTTGCAACTGCCAAGTCTGCTTGATGATTAGGAAGTATAATTCTACAATAAGTCACAAATTCCCCAAAGTCCCCATGTGGTGAGCAGTAGATCCTAAATTAAACGGCAACAGAGCTTAGATCTACCTTAACTCAGACCACTAGCTCATCCTAACTGCATACACAAGTCATTTTGCCATCTGCCCCTCTGCATGACCCTCCCCAACTACAAATATATATCTCAAGCTCTGGCCTCACTAATCAGATTAATAACGTCACACTACCACTGTTTCTGGAAATATCATGTTAATTTATCATGTCCTATGGATGAATTCTCCATCCCTGTGACTTCCTAGATAACACCTTCTCTAGCCATTACACACACA
>CM053587.1:233413266-233432822 GCA_028646515.1 Pseudochirops corinnae
TATAGATATCACCTATCCCTTCTGTTCTGTCATAGTATTTCTTTGGGAGAGCATATTCCCCAAGATTCTCAAAAAAGATGCACATATGAATTTTCCACATTCTTTGGCATAATGGACAAGAAAGATAAGAGAATGTGGCATGGGAAAAATGCTAAACATTATTATGTCAATGTTTCCTTTAACTAAGCCAATTAACTTATAGTTTCAATAATTTCCTCTCTTCTATTGCCTCTAGAATCAATATTTCCAACCTTAACTTCTTATCATCTGAGATCAGGTCCCATATTTTCTGTTCCTGCCAGATACCTCCACTTAAAGTTTCCCAAGGAAATCATGACACTAAATAAAATTTATTATATTTTTCCCAAATTATGAAAACTTGCCAGCTTCACATGTAACAGTTAACTCTATGCCCTTACCCATGCTCCTGCCTTGTCCTTAGTAGATAATATTACAGAAAGTAACGGGCAGACTAAAGATAGAGATATTCAAACAAAAAATGCAAAGATGTGTCTTGGTTCTGTTTCCCCTTTGTAAAGTGTTAAGAAGGAATTCTGCCAATAAAATTGGAAAGCTAGTCATGGGTTGACTGAAGATTGGAAATGTCTCTGGTAGTCTTAATATAAGGCTAGAGTGAGACAGTTATTCCGGTAAGGAAGAGTGTGATCCCTGCACTTCTATCAGAGTGCAATGGGGGAAAGGGCATCTTTCTATTCTCCCTCCCCCAGGATGCAATGATCTATTATATTTCATTGCTATTTTTAAAAAAATGTGTTGTCTGATTAAATAATAAGGTATTCTCAGCAGGGGAAAAAGGAGGGATAAAGGAGAAAGAGAGACAGAGAATCACATACAGAGAGAGAGAGAGATAGAGAGAGACAGAGACAGAGAGAGACAGAGACAGAGAGAGACAGAGAGAGACAGAGAGAGACAGAGACAGAGAGAGAGACAGAGAGAGAGACAGAGAGAGAGAGAGAGAGAGAGAGAGCTGAATTTACCCCTAGGCATCAGAAACAGAAATTGATCTCAGAAATAAATCTATAACTATTTCCTTTTCACCCACAGATTGTCCTTGTAAAATATGATTTTGCAAGAAACATGGACTGGTAAAGTTAATATTAAAGAAAAGGTACATGGGTAGATATGCAAAATGTTATTGGCATTTCATATTATTGATTACAAGCATTTTACTGTGTACTCAAATGAACCGTAAAGTCACTTTTTTATTTAGTAGCATTTAACTATTCATTGCAGAAAACTGCATTCAACAGATTAAGGGCATTTCAAAGAAACCAAAAAGCATAAAAGAGTTTCAGTTAAACCCCAAAGTTGGCTGTGGAGATTCAAAGAAAATTCTTGTGTGACGGCACCACAGAAAGACAAATCAGATTAAGGTGTTCCAATGAGATGCCTCAAGAAGCTTAGCATGTAGCTCCGTGTGAAAGAAGGACAGGCGGGAACGTATTATCACAGTGCCTCAATAATTAATGAATAGTCATCATGGAAGGAGTGAAAAACAAATTTTTAGTACCCTTAGGTTCACTGAGAAAATGGATAAAAATACATTACAAAAAAAGTTAGAGAAAAAATAAATCTCTGTGCACAATAGAACAATTGAAAATAAGATTATTTGTTTTAGCAACTTGGTTTTAATTATTCATGGACTCTATCTGTATAGATGGAGTGAACTTGCTAATCTTTAATCTGAGAAAGCTTCAAGAAATAGGACCCACTCAGAACATAACCAAAGGAGGAGTGAATGAAAGGTAATGTGGAAAACAGCCTTAGCATTCATTCAAAGAAAATAAATTAGCTACAGTTTTCAAAAATCATATTCTATAATTTGCTCATTTTTTTTGAGCTTGTACAGAATCTTAATGTGATCAAATTGTAGTTGATAGATGTGGCAAATAAAAAAAGGACAGATACATTCCTTCCCTAATGTTATATTCATTTGACATGCATTCTGTTGAAGACACAAGGAAGATACATTCAATTAATAACACCACCACATCTTTCACATGGAGCTATTTTTTGCATTAGTGGCACAACTGCAAAAGAAAAATTAGAATTTTCAGAAGAAGAGTTCTAGAAATTCAAACTAGTCTAACATTATAACAAATAAGTACTAATGACTACTTACTTTTAGAGGGAAGCTTGGAGACAAGGTGCTAGCATGTAATAACTCTGACTGGTGTTTCTACATTCCAATGATTCTATCACCATTGGCACCTCCACAGGGCAGATAGTTAGACATACCTTTTCAACTGTGGAATGTTTTCCAAGTGCCTCAATAAATCTTCTATTTATAGCATGTCTTCTAGAGAAGTGTTTGGGCTTTTTTTTGGTTGTTGTTGTTTTTTCACTTTTTGGAGGGGGAAGCTAGGGTAATTGGGGATAAGTGAGTTTTCCAAGGTCACACAGCTAGTTTTGTTTGAAGTGCTGAGGCCAGATTTGAACTCAGGTCCTCCTGACTCCAGGGCCAGTGCTCTATTTACTGTGCCACCTAGCCACCCTGAGAGTTTTTTTATATTATATGGGCACTAGTGCAGCTATAGCACTGTGATTGTTTTCCTTCACTCATGCCACAAGACCAATCAGCCTTCCTTTTCAATCACATGTCTTCTGGATGATCATTTTTATGCTAATTGTTACATGAAATTATATTTTAGGGGCTACTTACTTTTGATATTTATCATATACATATCCATTGCCTTCTGGGTTACCAGAAATCTTTACTGTCTGGTAATGATAAAGTGATCCACGAGAGCTATGTAACATCACTGACATAGTAGTAGTAGCAATGAAATTTTGTCAGCAAGAAGTTTGAAATTGTTGGAATCTCTGATTCCAGTCTCTGGAATCTCTGTATAATTTCTCAAACAAAACTTTGCAAGCCCCAATGCACATGTTTAATTTGTGGTACAAAATATCATGTATCTTGTGGCCTCTTGAAGATATCAGTACTACTAACTCAACCTACAGTCCATACAATGGTATGCTATAATGTTGTCCTTATGTATTCTTCACGGACTTTGTTTTTCCTTTGTGGATTGATTGGTAGATCACTGTAAGGTGACTACAGATCTCCTTAAAGAAGTTTAACCGTATTCTGAGAAATGATACAATGATCCCAATGCCATATCTTGGGTGAAAAACATAATCTATAAATTCTACTTCTTCCAAATGGAAGTATGTGCAGAGCTTCCAATACAGGATTCTGTGGATTTTGATTAGGAGAGGACTAATCTAAGTCCCCCATGCTCCTGTAATTTTGTCTGTCAAGTAATAAAGTGATCTTTTGCAACCTTGTTTGTAATTGATAAACAAACAAATAAAAACAGAAACAAAACAGCTTCTCTACAACATCCTAGCCTATTATATGACTATGAAGATGTGATCTACTGTAGAAAATTGCCTAAAAATGTCAATCTGTTCATTTCTCCTATTTTCATCAGGACTCTTCTTATGAAGATTTTATAGCCATGGGAAAGTAGAGGTAGGTGGCAATGGGGAAGAAATTACTTATATTTCATTTTATTTTATTTGAAAATGATATGGATTTCCCCTCATTCTTTTGGTACTCTACCCTCTTTAAAATATCTTTAAAATAAATTTGTTAAAATTGTTTTGCCTTCTACATGAAATTTTCTCTATGTTGTTACCCTGAGTCAGCTCTCTTCCCAAATTTATTTTCTTCATTGTTATTTATACTTATGGATTACATCAGGGCCTCAGGTGTGATGCTTACATTCTCACAGATAGTCAAAGTAGAATTGAAGTAAGTCAAAACAATAATAAAATGAATTATTATGGAAATGATGATAAATATGTTTTATTTTTCATCTATTTACTGTCCTCCAAGCTACATCCATGCTTTGGGGAATATTTAGTTTAGGTCTCATAAAAAGCATTTTACAGATTTCTTTTAACTGTTCTGCTTGCATTGTTTGATTGCAAATATGTTTTCATTTCCCATATACCTCCTCCAGAGTTCTTCTTTTTTGTTCAATTAGATAGTTGTTCTAAATTGATGTTGTCTTGATTGCCACATTGCTCCATTTGTCAAGGGGATCACATATTTGTTTGCTGAGCAAATTCTTGACCCCTTGACCTAATTGTAACAAATTGTTTATATCTGTTAAAAGTGTCTAATATTAAGAAACTATCACTCAGTATCTTTAATTTTATTTATTTCCTGGTATTCATGTTTAACACTTTCAAGTTATTCATGTTTAACACTTTCAAGTTGGTTGGTACACCAATTGATTTTCACCAGTGGATAGATTGACAAAGACAGGGGATACTGAAATAATTCCCACCTTAGTAGCCTGATTATTCCTATTCATTCAAAATAGGCAATATCATTGTTTCATGTTGTTTAATTTTCACCATATCCACTTCCCTCTGACTATTTATGAGAAAAATAAACATGATGTGCTTTCCTGGAGCATGTGGTAGAACTCTTAATTCTGCAGTTAATAAAATTGAGCAGTCAAGAGGCCCAGATTCAGTCTTGCTCTGCCATTAACATGTTATCTGACCTTGAGCAAATCATTTCAGAATTCTAAGTCTCAACTTCCTTATTTGAAAATTATAATAGATAAGGGGGCACTTAACCATTTTTTAAAAATCATGGATCCTTTGGCAGTATGATGAAGTGTATTGGTCCTTTCTTAGGATAATGTTTTTATATAATTGAAGAAAATGTTCAATTCTGTTGGACAGTTATGAAAATAAAGGTGTATATATTTTTCCTATTTATTTTTATGAACTACTTAAAATCTATCCACTAACCATTAGGGAACCGCTGACCCCAGCTTAAGAACTGCTGTAAAAATAATATTTAAAGTCCCTGTTAGCTATAGAATTCCATGATTCTATGTGGAAAAAACTGACATTTCCAAAATACCTTATAAATAACTAAATGCTAAGATATAAAAGTCGAAGTTTTATACAATAAAACCTGTGAATGGTCTATCAGATTTTCTTCTACTTCATTTCTTGATAACAAAGCAAATTATCCAATACGTTCTTTTACCAATTGTCCTTGCTTATCCCTTCACATTGAAGGTATAGCTAAAGATATGTGGTGACTATGTTTTGAGGACCTTGTCAGGTTTTTCACTGATTGTCTCTCCTTCATCCTCTAGAGAAGATTTTGAAGTAACATGGGTGTAGGATAAAATGCTGTGCATAGTGGTAGGAGGCACAGATGTAAGTGCTATTTCAGCACTTTCCAGCTCTGTGAGAGAAGTGAACCATCTAACCTTTGAAAACCTTAGTTCTTTCATCTGGCATAAGTACAAACATGCTCGCACTAGCTGATGTTAGGAGGTTATTTTGGATAAAGGGGTAGTAGAATGTGATTGATTCTTATAAGCTACATTTATCTTCATGGTCTCTTTGCTCATTCTCATCATGGGAATGATGGGCATCACTGGGACCAGTTAAAGTTGACAGACTGTCTATAAACTAGGTATTTTCTTAGGGCTTTCTTCCCCACTTTTCCACAAGTCTGACCCCATCACTGAGAAAGTGGAAGGGGACCACATGTAACCTAGTGAAAGCAAGAGACAGAAAGAGACACAGAGAGATACAGAGAAAGAGAGACAGCTAGATATTGCCATGGAGAAGCAGCCAACAATCAGCAGGTAAACATATCTTATGACAGTTGTGCTCAACACAAACACTTGAAATGAATTCATAAAGGATTCAGCACCATCGTAATTTCAAGAATGAGGTGATTATTCACATTTAGATATTAGGACAAGTGGCAAGCAAGGTTAGCCGGCTTTTCTACTTTGAATCTTTGAAGGAATATTTGAGATTCAAATAAACATTCTCAGTTCTCTCACTCTATAGAAGATAACAGAGTAAACAGCATGAAAGAAAGCACACAATCAACTGTTACCTCAAGGAGAACAAGAGGGTTCTCCTTAAATCATCTTAATCACAATCAAACCCATTTAGAAACTGTGTTTCATGATTATGCAAATGCAATACTGAAGAGATTGAAATCATGGGGAAACATAGGGAGTATTTCAGAGTAATATGTTGCTAAGTTTACAAATCGAGTTGCTAATTTTATATACATTTGAATGTATGTTTTTTTTACTCCAGTTCAACATTACATTAACTAATTTCTTAAAAAGAAAACTAGATACCAGAAATTGAAGATCAATGACTTTAATATCAGATTACCTATGATCAGAAATATAATTGTATGTCTTTGAATATTTGAAAAATAAAATAGCCTAAACATTGCATCCTTGCTGGAAATTATGAATGAAAATGCCTTCATTTAAAAGAAGGCAATATAATATTTAATGTATTTTCAATGAGCTTTTTTTCAAAGCACCACATTAATAAACATCAAGTGATTTGAAATTGGGGGGGAAGAAGAAATAGTGTATTATACCTGGAGCAGGAATAAATTTTCATTTTTTTTTTCTTTCTGGATAACTTCTTTGTCATTCTCACTCTAGAATATGATAAATTTCTAAACATTGGAAAATGTAAGAAGGTAACACATTTTTTTTCTTAGTTCTTGGTTAAAAAAAATATGTCAAATCCAACAGCTTAGTAAGATTTCCTGAAAGTAACTTTGATGTCTAAATAACAACAATGGAAATAACTGATATTCATATAATATTTTAAGATTTTCCAAGGCACTTGTGAGTTTAGCATCTCACAAAAAGCCTGGGAGATACGTACTACTCAAATATTATTTGCTCCTTTTTAGATATGGGGAAATTGCAACTGGAGGGATTAAGTAATCTGCCCATAGAGACCCAGCCAATAATTGAGAAAGCTGCTAATGGAGCTTGGATCTGCCAAATGCCAAATCTAACACTATCCACTCTACCATGTTGCTCATAGTTTGTTCATTTTTTTGTGTGTTATTGCAAGGTTTGCTAGAAGTTGGAGCATGTCTCCATAATCATAAGCATCTCTGCCCCTAATCCTTGCATTTCTGGGATAATAGGATCATAGATTTAGAGCTAGAAGGACTTTTATGGTCAGTTGATTTATTTGAAACTGAGACCTAAAGCAGTTAAATTTCTTGCCCCCAAGGTCATTTAGCTAGTAGGTGTCTGAGGCAGTACTCAGATGTGGAGCTTCCTGATCATACATTGTATAATTGTTGTTGTCAACATTATCAGGTATACCACCATAGTGAATCTGAATTGGAATCAGGATATGCAGTTCAACGTGTTTTGTAGACAGAAATTTGTAGGCAGTTGAACCAAAGCAGAAATTCATATTTGTGTGGTATACAAGGCTAATTATTTGATGGGGATTTTTGTGATCCTGGATATTGTGTTTAACCTTTGGAGTCTATTTTCTGTGATGTGTCTCCTGCATAGTTCTAGATGCACTCTACATCTCACACACACACACACACACACACACACACACACACACACACAGAAACACACTGCAGCCTCAAATTCAAGTGCTGTGCCAGGGGATGTATGCAGAAAAGCTCCCTCTCTTTCTATCATCCCCAATAGGAGTGTCAAGATAGGGAGTCACACCCTCTAATACCTCCTCTCCCTTTCAGCCCTTGATTGACTAAATGATCTTTGAGCATTCTCATTGTCAGAGTCCAAGATATTTTTGAAGGAGTTGGAATCAAGGTCTCATTGAACAACAGAAATGAAAAAATGATCAAGAAAGGGAGAAACTTCTGCAGGAATTCTATTTCCCTTATTCTAACCCTCTTCTACAATGCTACAGAGAAAAGAAAGCACTATCCTGATAGTGACTCCTATCCAGACATCATAGTGTGAATCATGCTATTTCTTCTTTAATGAATTGGAATTATTTCACTAGGTTTCCATTTCTGTCATCTCCTTAATTTGTTAGCCCTCTGCTTCATTAAATAATGTTCTTCCTTTTCCCTGAGGTAGCTCTAAAGAGAACTGGATTTGGCTGGAATCTCTAACATTACTGTCTTTGATGGAAATTCTTACTCATCTTTTCTTTCCTTCAGAATCACCCTTCTCTGTAGCCCTGTGTATGTGATTAAGGCAATGAGTGATGTGAGATTCAAAATGGAGTATCCAGAATATGTGATTTCACTGTCCTAAAACTTTATTCACATTATATGAGCAATGCCTCTCAGAGAGAGACCCTAGAATTCATTTCTAGGGTCACCAAAGGATTAAGTTTACTGCTTACACAGTTCCTTAGTGAAATAAAATTTAAGACTCAAGTCTGCAAAATAACTAGCTAAACAACATAGGTTTCATAACTTTCACTCAATTCAGAAAATGCATATTCACCGTGTGTGTGTGTGAGAGAGAGAGCGAGAGAGAGACAGAGAGAGACAGAGAGAGACAGAGAGAGAGAGAGAGAGAACATCTGAAGGGTGGGAACTAAAGTAGAAGCATCTATTCTATTTTTTTGCTTACTGTACAAAAATAACTTTTAAATAAAGTAAATGAGACTCTAGGTAACCACAGAGGATAGATCAGGAAAAATTTGACTTCAATTACAACAAGAAAGATTTAGGCTAGACATAGGAAATTTCTGACAGAATCTAGAATCTTGAAATTATGTAACAGCATTAATAATCATGTCTGGGATATTTCAAAATATAACATAGGATAAAGGTAGATAACATTCCTGGATAATGTCTTGAGATCTAGAAGATATCCTTCAATCTAAGTGCGTCTTATAAAATTCATTTGAATGATTCTCCTGAGTTATAACACATTTGGATACTCGGTAGTTGATTGAAGTAATAAACAATTGGGAAAAATGATACTGGTTTGTACATCTTTAGTTAAAACTTACAGCACCTGAGTAATCTAGAAAATCCACAGAAATTCAAAATTCCACCCGGACATTTGATCAGATGAAGTAAAAAGCAAGAGCATGCTTCTTATGTCAAACTTAAGGGTACAGATGTGTTTGTAGGGTATTTTAAACTCTTTATGAGAGCTAATAAAGGAAGTCTAATTTCATGTATTACTTAATATTGTACTGCTTCTGACCTCTTTAAATTTCAAAACACCCTTCTCCAATGTATCTGTTATTCTTCTAAAAATGTTTGGCCCCATGGGTTGATCTGATGTTAAATCTTCATTTAGACATGATTCTTTATCTTAATGTTGGCAATTCAAACTATTAATTGTCCTACTGTGAGGTAAAGCCGTATAAGAGTCTCATGACCCGGACAGTGATTTAAGAGGTTTGATTAGAGAACTAATTATGAGCATATGCTTTTGTATCAAAATTTATATTTTCTTTTGTATACAGAAATAGAATACAGAGCCACATTTAATTTAATCCATCAAACTTTTATTAAGCACCTACTACGCACAAGTCTGTGTGTTAGATAGTGGGACACAAAGTAGAGAAAAAAGAGCAATCTCTTCCCTCATAGAGCACTCTATTGGAGGATATAACATGTATAAGGATAAGGAGGGAGAGAACAGCAAGAATGTGGAGAAGTAACAATAGCTAACATGCATACATGTACTTGTTATCTCTTTTGATCATCACAGCCCTGTGAAGTAGGTGCTGTTATCCCTATTTTACAAATGGAGAAACCGATACTGAGACAGGTTAAATGACTTTCCAGGGGCATCCAGCTTTCAAATGTCAGATCAGATTTGAACTGAATCTTCCTAACTCTGAGTCCAAGGTTCTTAGTCACTGAGGAACCTAGCTGAATCAGGGAGGGGGAGAAAAAAGGACTTCATAGAGGAACTCACATCTGTGTCTTTTTCCCTCCAGTCCTCATTCTTCTCAGCCTGTCTGATGTCCTTAACTTTGTTGACTGTCCTCTCTCTCTTCCAGGATAATCTCTCAGGTTTGGGCTTCCATGATATTACTCTCATAATTCTACTCCGGCCTATCCAACCTCACCCCCTCAATTTCTTTTGCTGATTCATCATCCATATCATGTCCCCAACAGTGTTAATAAGATTCTACCTTAGCAAGGATACTCTTAATGACCTCACAGGATTCCATGCATTTGACTATGATCTCTGTGCTGACAACTACTAGATCTACACATTCAGCTCCTATTTATCCACTGAGTTTCAATATAGCATCACAAAATGGCTCTTGGACATTTCATACAAAAGGATCTGGAGATGTCTCCAAATTAAAACTCCAAAATAGAACTCATCTTCTTTTCCCCTAAATTTACCCGTCTTCCAAACTTTCCTACTCTTTTCCTTCCAGTCCCAGTCACCCTTGTTTGTAATCATAGTATTATTCTTAACTATTTACCATCCTTCATATATCCAATCCTTATCTATATCCAATTTTTATTGCCAAATTGTTACTGCAACATGTCATTCACACTTCCTCAACAGCTCTCATGTCTGTCCATTTCCCTCTACTTATACCGTTTCCACATAAATTCAAGCCCTCACTATCCTCATCCCAAATCTTTGCAACAGACTTACTGATCTCACTGCCTGAAATCTGTCCTCATTTAAATCTATATCCTCTCCAGTGCTCCCAAAGTGATATTTATTAAGTAAAAATCTAATTATGTTACCTCCATAAATGCCTGTGGCTCCCTCATGCCTGTAGGGTTAAATGCAAACTCTTCTAATTAGCTTTTTTTTAAAGAATTTTATTTTATTTTTCAATTTATGGAATAAAATGAGCATTTCTATAACAGTATAATAATAGTAATAATAAAAAAAGAATGATATATAAAACTACAATTCTACCAGGTACAATGTCTTTCTCTGTATGCAGATTGTGTCTTCCTTCATATGTCATTTGTAGTTAATTTGGGTTTATATAATAATCAAAATGAATTATTCACTCAAAGTTTTTCTCTAGTATTGTTTCTGTATATAATATTCTTTTGGTTTTGCTTTTTTCATTTTTCATTATTTTGTACAAATTTATCCATGTTTTTCTAAGATCATCAAGTTTTATTATACTGCAGTAGTAATTCATCACAATCATATACTGCAACTTGTTTAGCCATTCTCCAATTGATTGCATTCCCATATTGTTTCAGTTCTTTGCCATCACCAAGAAACCTGCTACAAATATTTTAGAACACATAGGATTACCCTCTCCCCTTTTTTTTAATTATATTTGGAAACAGACCAAGTAGTGATATTGCTGGGTCAAAGGGTATAGGCAGTTTGATAACTCTGGGCATAATTTGAGATTGCTCTTCAAATGGTTGGATCAGTTCACAGTTCCACCAACAGAGAATTAGTGTCCCAATTGTTCCATTTTCTCTCCAATATTTCTTGCTTTCCCCTTTAATCATTCTAGCAAATCTGGTAAATGTAAAATGATATCTCAAGGTTGTTTTAATTTGCATTTCTCTAATCAACAATGATTTAGAATGATCCTTCATATGACTATAAATTATTTTGATTTTTTTTTGTCAGAAAACTGCCTCTTCATATCCTTTGACCATTTATCAATTGGGGAATGGCACACATTCTTATAGATGATCCTATCCTTTTAAAGTTCTTCTTAGTCTGGCTCCAACCTATCTTTCTAGCTTAATTGGAATTAATACTTTCTCCTACTCTGCATGATGTAGCCAAACTCATCGTCTCTCTTTTGCTGACACACAACACTTCATTTGCTGTCTTTAGGTTTTCTCACTGGCAGTTCGCCATAGCTGCAATGCATGCCTTCTTTCATCTTATGTCCCTCTCTTCTTCAAGTACCACTTTCTATAGCAAGTATTTCCTGATCCCTCAACTGCTATTGTTCTCCCTTTCAAATCACTTTGCATTTAACTACTTTATATTTATTCTATTCATGTTTACTCTTAGTAAGTATATCCACGGGGTATTGTCTACCTTTTTATAATGAAAGCTATTTCGGAGAAGAAATGTTGCAATTATTTCATTTGTATCTCCAACACCTTGTAAAATCTCTGGCACCTAGTATGTATTTATTAAATACTTGTTTACTCAGTGACTATTCTGAGCTTTGAAGAAATATACATACTTGGAAAGACAGCATTAATGGAGTATATTCTAGCCATGCAAAATTGATTATGTGAGTGCATGGAGGTGGTACATGGAATTTAGAATCTGGACAAAAGTTGATAATACCAGTGTGACTAGAATATAGGGTGCATAGAGGGGAATGATAAAAAGGTAGTTTGAATCATGGCTGCAAGAGGGCCTTAAATATTAGGCTGAAGCATTCAAAGGACCATAGGTTTTAAAACTGGGAAGAAACCTAAGAGGCAACTGAGTCTGACTCCTCCATTTTGTAAATGAAGACATTGACGGGAGAGTTAAATGACTTCCTTGGGGTCAAACAGCAAATTTTTGGAGTAAAACTCCCGCCTTTGGAAGCAGGTCTTCCTGACTCCAAATTTGGTGCTCTTGGAACCTTATTGATGCTTTTTTCAGGTTGTATTTTTTACTAGAGATAATGATTTTTTTAAAAAAAATCCTGTAGTTTTTAGATCAGATGGATGACTTATATTTTAAGAATGTAACCCAAGGTTCAATCACTGCTCTGTTGGCAGACTTGGTCTATCTTGAAGATCACACAATTTCTTTAATAATCTTGTCTGACTCATTCTCTTATCTGTCCTCTACCCTGATAATATAATCTGACTCATGTCTTTCTCCTTAGTTGCTCCATCCTCCTGCAAGCACCAACCAAACACAGAATCCATTTATTAAAGACATTAATGAACAGATACAAGACTGGTATCCTCTCCCTTTTAACAAGCCAATAGTGATAATTCCTTTCAAGTAAACTACTGTCCTCACCACAAACTAAGAGCATCAATTACTAAAGTTCTTCCATTGCTTGTAATCCTGGTTTTGTTGAAAGCACAGACTGTTAGAAAGACTCCTTTCATGAAAATATGCTTCTTTGATACACATTCCAATTTTCTTATGAATTAGGGATGATGTAGTTTTGGCCAAAGCATTTCCTGGCAGATCACAATGAGCAACTCACAAGTTTTTCCTTTAAAACAGAAGTGTAATCGTATTAAGCACGCAGAACTGAAATATACATAGTTCATACTGGAGAAATTTGAGCTCACAAACAGCTATGCAAATCATTACTCATCAAAAGAGAATTAGCTCAATCAGAGAACTACTTTGCATAAGGAACTCAGATTAAACATCTAATAGTAAATAAGGTGCATCATAGTCAAAGGAAGAACAAATATACATAGGAAGGTGATGAATATTTCATGAGTGGGAGAAGATACATAGAGAGCTATACAATTGGGGAGGTAGAAATTTGGGTTAGAACTTTATTTTTTTGTTTTATACTTTTATTTTTGACCAACATGAATTATGATGAACATTTATATCTACATGGCCAAAGGCACAGTGGGGGGGGAAAAAGGAGGAACTATACATGAAGCTGATAATAATAATTAGTAATAACAATAGCAGTTAATATTTATATAATTCTTTAATGTTTAAAATGTGCTTTACAAACATAATTTCATTTTTATCCTTGCTGCAACATAGAGAAGTAAATGATATTTGCTATCCCTATTTTATAAATGAAGAAACAAAGGCAGAGAGATGTTAAATAACTTTCACAGGGACACATAGGTAGACAGTGTCTGTGGCTGGATTTGAATGAAAATATGCATTAGGAAGAGCTTACATTTCTAAGTAAACATGTCTCCAAAGCTGAACTGCTCTGCTTACTATTGATGTTCCTTCTTTCCTTTTCTGTTCATTTTTAAATGCTTCAATGATTAAAAAATTCAATGATTAAAAAAAAAAATTGGCAACCATATCACAAGTTATCCACTTGTCCCTTTACCTTCTTTCTCCTCCCCCCCTCATAAAAGAGAAAATCTTCATATTATATATGCTTAATCAAATGTTTGCTTCACTCATTCATTTTTGTTTATCTTCAGGAGGCAAATATGTCTCCCTAGCAATAAGATTATAACTTTAACCCATTAAGAGATAGTGGATCAGATTCAAGATGGTGGTGTAGAAGCAGGAAAACTATGTGGGCTCCTCTCATAACCACTTCAAATGCCTATAAAATATGACTCTAAACAAATGTTACAGCTACAGAACCCACAAAGTGACAGAAAGAAACAAATCTCCCGCTGAAGGCAGCCTGGCAGGCCAGCAGGAAGGTTCCACCACAGAGTACTGGGAGCAGAATCCAGCCCTGTGTGAGAACTTGGTTTTAGCTCCAGGGTGGCCCCAACTGGCAGTGGCTGGAGCATTAGAGAGAATGGATCACCAGCAGCAGAAGCAGTTTCCAGAATTATCAATCCATAAATGCCAAAGACAAAGTAAAAAGGTCAGTGGGACTCTGCTGGATCTGGAGGAGTGGGGGAAGGAGGTATCATCCAGCCTCTGCTCCCAGAGGGAGAAGAAACAGAATGACAGCCCTGCAGTCACCTCCACTTGGCTGCTTCAGAGCTCCCAGCCTGCAGACCATAGAGGGGGGAACCAAGCAACCATTCAGTGGCTAAGTGCTTTTGCCTTAACCAGCCTGGATCTGGATTGCAGTCTTGGGAGGTGGTTCTGAGGTGTGTGACCAGTGAGCCAAAGCTGGTGGGGGCTGTAGAAACAGTGCCCTCCTAATACCTCGCACAGCTGCGAAAATCCCAGTGATTTGGGACAAAGCTCTCTTCTCTGGAAGCAGAGTTCTACTGTGGCAAAGAACTCAAAAATAAAGTAATTGACTGGCAACATGAGCAAGCAAAGGAAGCAAAGAAAGCACAGCCATCCAACTTTAGATTCCTTTTTGGGGGACAAAAAGGATCAAAGCATAGAATGTGAGGAAGACAACACAGTCAGTACTCCTGTACCAAAAGCTCCCAAGAAAAATATGAATTGGTTACAGGCCATGGAGGAGCTAAAGAAGG
The DNA here is from genome assembly GCA_028646515.1 of Pseudochirops corinnae. NCBI lineage: Eukaryota > Metazoa > Chordata > Mammalia > Diprotodontia > Pseudocheiridae > Pseudochirops > Pseudochirops corinnae. The sequence goes on from CM053587.1 coordinate 233,428,103, forward strand.
ATTTTGAAAATCAAGTAAGAGAAGTGGAGGAAAAATTGGGAAGAGAAATGAGAATGATGCAAGAAAATCATGAAAAGGAAGTAAATAGTCTGCTAAAGGAGACCCAAAAAATACTGAAGAAAATAACACACCTTAAAAAATAGACTAACTCAAATGGCAAAAGATGCCCAAAAAGTAAATGAGGAGAAAAATGCCTTAAAAAGCAGAATTGACCAGCTGGAAAAGGAATTTCATAAACTCACTGAAGAGGATAATTCCCTCAAAATTAGATTGGAGCAATTAGAAGCTAATGACATTATGAGAAATCAACATACTGTCAAACAGATCCAAACAAATTAAAAAATAGAAGGCAATGTAAAATATCACATTGGAAAAATTACTGACTTGGAAAATAGATCCAGGAGAGATCATTTAAAAATTATTAAACTACCTGAAAACCATGATCAAAAAAAAGAGCCTAGAAATCATCCTTCAAAAAATTCTCAAGGAAAATTGCCCTGATATTCTAGAACCAGAGGGCAAAATAGAAATTGAAAGAATCCACACACCAACTCTTGAAAGAGATCCCAAAAAGAAAACTCCTGGAGATATTATAGCCAAATTCCATCAATTCCAGGTCAAGGAGGAAATAGTACAAGCAGTCAGGAAGAAACAAGTTGAGTATTGTGAAAATACAATCAGGATAACACAAGATCTAGCAGCTTCTATATTAAGGCATCAAAGGGCTTGAGATATGCTATTCTGGAGGTCAAAGGAGCTAGGATTAAAACCAAGAATCACCTGCCCTGCAAAACTGAGTATAATGTTTCAGGGGAAAATATGGTCATTCAATGAAACAGAGGATTTTCAAGCATTCTTGATGAAAAAACCTTAGCTGAATAGAAAATTTACTTTTAAATACAAGAAGCAAGAGAAGTATGAGAAGGTAAACAGGGCAAAGAAATCATAAGGAACTTATCAAAGTTGAACTATTTACATGCCTACATGGAAAAATGATAATTGTAACTTATGAAACCTTTCTCAGTATGAGGATAGTTGAAGGGAATATAAATGTGTGTGTGTGTGCGTGTGTGTGTGTGTGTGTCTATATACATAGACAAGAGGGCACAGGATCAATTGAATAGAAAGGGATGATATTTAAAAGGTGAAATTGAGAGGTGAGAGAGGAATATAATGAGAGGTGATGGGGAGAGACAAAATGAGGTAAATTATCTCATGGAGAAGAAGAAAAGGATAACTGTTACAATGGAGGGAAAGAACAGGAAGACAAAGGGGAATGGATCAACCTTACTCTAATTGAATTTGGCTTGGGGAGGAAATGACATGCACTCTAAATTGGGTATCTTACGCTACAGGAGAGTAGGGGGGAAGGGGATGAGAGGGGGGATGATGGAGGGGAGGGCAGGTTGGGGGGGAGGGTAGTTAGAAGCACACACTTTTGTAAAGGGACAGGGACAAAGTAGAGAATAGAACAAGTGGAGCCACTATGGAAATGTTTTGCATAACTACACATGTACAACCTATATTGAATTGCTTATCTTCCCAGGAAGGGTGGGTGACGAGAGAAGAAGGAAAATAATCTGGAATTTAAAGTTTTAAAATGAAATGTTTTAAAAAATATTATTAGTAGTATTTTTATTGTTATTGTTATTATTATTATTATTATTATTAATTTACATGCAACTTAGAAATAAGGTATACAGGTCCTGGGGTAGGGAGATCCATCTTGCCCTACTGGGAAGTCAGAGGGGGTATGGGGGAGAATATAGGGGATAGCAGATTGGGGGAGGGAGTGTACAGTGGGATTGCTGTTTGGGGGTGGTGGGTAGGGGAAAGATCTGGAGAAAATTTGTAGCTCAAAATCTTGTGGAAATGAATGATATAAACTAAAAATAAACCAGAAAAAAAATTCCATGAAACTGAAAAGATGACAAAAAACAAAATAAAAATGCAAAGATTTTTATAGCCAAAAAAAAAAGAGAGAGAGATAGAGAAAGAGCAAGAGGGTTCCAGGGTCCCTTTGGGCCACTTTAAAGGGGTTATGATGGGATCACTCTTAAGAGAGACCAAACAAGACACTCAAATCTCAGAAAAAGAGAGAGCTTTTAGAGAGGGTCTTTGAAACTTTTGAAAAAAGTCTCTGAGTTTTTTCCTAAGCTACAGAGAATGGCAGGAAAAACAAACAAACAAGATCAATCTTTCTCAAATAAGAAGTACCTGTATGATAGAGAGCAAGAGAAAATAGTAGAGCCTAAAGAAACTTTCTCTGGTTCAATATCTTTTTCAACCATTTGATTATACAGCTATTATTGTTACCTCTCACTTTCCTTCATTCGAAAGGTATAAAACACTTCATTTTTCTAGCATATTTCTTTTATATCAGTTTTGAGCTTGCAAAGATGCTTCTTCCCCATATTCAGAGGTTAGACAACTACTCAAAGAGCTTTATAGAGCTGTTATGTATCTTTTCAAGCAAAAGAAAAAAAGTACTATTTAAGACAGGAAGATGTGTACAGAGCTCTTGTTGACTGTGCTCTGCTAAGTTCTGGAATGAGTATTAGAGAATGACCTTGTATACTTTTCATAACACTAGATTGTTTTAATATCATATGAATTTTGATCTCAGGATTTTTAATTCATGCAATCTGTCTTTAAGCTTTAAGGATACCCCAAATGGAGTCATAAAGAGTTGGACACAATTGAACATCAGTAGCAGCACTCACAAAAGGAAAGAATATAATGGCCAGACCTGTGGTGAAAGAAGTGTGGGAGAAGGGTAGAGGCCAGGGGTGTCTTTAAAGGGTGTTTCCCTGGCTCTGCTAATTATCTATGTGAGTCCACAAAAGTAATTTCATCTGTCTGCTCCTCCAATTTCTCATCTACAAAACAGTGTAGATGAGTTGGACTTGATGACAGCCAATGTTACTTCTAGTTCCATATCTATGATCCTCCTCACTGTGTTTCTGTGTGTGTTTGTGTGTGTGTGTGTGGGTGTGTGTGTGTGTGTAGCTGCACAAAATAATTATTAGGGCTTTGAGATGACTTGTAAGCACTCCAGTAAGTAGGCTGATAACAATAGTCATCATCTCTGGTGCAAGTACAGGCTAAGCACTGCTCCACAACCTATCCATCAGCCATTGGTGGATTGGATCAGAGACAGAGTTTTGCTGGCATTTTTTTTACTAGCTCAAAAAAGAAAGCTTTCCATTGAAAGAATTACGCATGACACACTTTAACTTTAATTTGTATCATTAACAATATCCATGTATTAAGCCCAGACAATAAATAAAACAATGAATGATCAGATTTGTTGCATTTTCTGATAAAAGGCATGTAAATGCTCACACTGAAAATTAAATAAGTAAAGCTTTTATGATTCAGTTTGAGCTGCCACCTGCTCACATCTGGTTAATGGACATGACTCTAAGTACAACTTCACTCTGATAGTCTCTCCCAAAGTATTCATATTAGACCTAGGATGTCTCACTCAGTATTTACCCACCATCCAAGGCACTCATCCAGCCAAATCTACTTCCTCTGGGCACCTCTTCAGTAGAAGAACCTTTCTGGACTTTCTGCATATGCTCCTCTCCCTTCTGTATCTTATGGAGGGGAAGGTAAAGGGACGTCTGAATCTTTTTGAAGTAGCTTATGTCATTTGAGCTGGGTGAGGAGGAGCTAGCCTGACTTCTGGAGTTTTCTCAGATGCTTTCAGAGTATGTCTGACATAAAGATTATTCTGGAAATATGTTAAAGATTGATTGAAAAGTGGAGACCAAAGGTAGAAAGAACAATTGGGAGTTGGTTCCAATAATCCAAGTATAAAGCTTTGGACCTTTAAGCTATGAGCATTTTGGTTTGCTGAGCAGGGCAGAAAAAGCACTTTTGCAAAGGAAAAAGAAATAGATCAACTTGGGAAGGGGTGATAACTAATACTGTTTTACAGGTGAACAGTTTGCTGACTGAGTAGAAAGAAAAAGAACTTTTGTTCAATAAAAACTGCTAAAAATCCAAGTTTGAAGAGACACGGTTGCAACAGAATATAAAAGTGGACCAGTTTAAAATCTGGAAAAAAAAATGGCTGAGGGTACAGGGCATTATTATCTCACAATTTGCATGTAATTATTTTGTTTTGGAGGGGAAGGTGAGGCAATTGGGGTTAAGTGACTTGCCCAAGGTCACACAGCTAGTAAGTGTGAAGTTTTTGAGACAGGATTTGAACTCAGGTCCTCCTGATTCCATGGCCAGTACTGTGTTCACTGTGCCATGTAGTTGCCTCCCCCTTTTTTCCAAAAATTTTATTTTAGACTCAAACACCAGAACACAAATACATGCATGCAACTATTTTTAAGGTTTAAGAGGTTATTGTTTATAAATGGGGCAGCTAACTGGTATAACAGATAGAGAGCTGGACCTGGACTTAGGAAGATCTGAGTTCAAATGAGCCTCAGATATTTACCAGTTGTGTAACCCTGGGCAAGTCACTATCCCCTATTTGCCTCAGTTCCTCATCTTTAAAATGCCCAGAGTTGTCAGTTACCCTAAACTAATAGGTTTTCCTCTTTCATTTACCTCCCTATGTTCTTTATGAATGTGTGCCCACTCTTCCCTACAGAAAAGAAGGAAGGAAATAAACATTTGTTATGCTGCTACTACATGTCAGGCACTGTGTTAAGCACTTTATAAATATAATCTCATTTTTTTCCTTGTAACAATGTTA
>CM053587.1:233433322-233452215 GCA_028646515.1 Pseudochirops corinnae
TTGTCTCTCCTGGATCTATTTTCCAGGTCAGTGTTTTTTTTCAAGGAGATATTTCACATTGCCTTCTATTTTTTCATTTGTTTGGATCTGTTTAATACTATCTTGATTTCTCATAAAGTCATTTGCTTCCATTTGCTCCACTCTAATTCTGATGGAATTATTCTCTTCAGAAAGCTTTTGAGATTCTTTTTCCATCTGGCAAATTCGACTTTTTAAGGCATTCTTCTCCTCATTGGCTTTTTGGGCCTCTTTTGCCATTTGAGTTAATCTATTTTTTAAGGTGTTATTTTCTTCAGTCAGGTTGTTGACTCTCTTTTCATGATTTTTTTGCATCATTCTCATTTCTCTCCCCAATTTTTCCTCCACTTTTCTTATTTGGTGTTAAAAATCCTTTTTAAGCTCCTCCATGCCTTGTAACCAGTATACATTTTTCTTGGAACCTTTTGGTGCAGGAGTTCTGACTGTGTCGTCTTCTTCCCATTCCATGCTTTGATCCTTTTTTTTCCCCAGAGAAGGAATCTAAAATATGATTGCTGTTCCTACTTTGCTTCCTTTGCCTGTTCATGTTGCCAGTCAATTACTTGACTTTTTAGCTCTGTGGAACTCTGTTTCCAGAGGGGAGAGCTCTGTCCCAAATTGCTGGGGTTTTCACAGTTGCCGAAGCTATTAGGAGGCCGCTCAGCCCCCACCAGCTTTGGATCACTGAAAACACACCTCAGGACCACCATCCAAGACCACAAATCCTGATCCAGGCCAGTTAAGGCAAGTGCACTTAGCCCCTGAATGATTGCTTATACTCTTGCAATCCGCAGGCTGGGAGCTCTTAAGCATCCATGTGGAGGTGGCTGCCCTGCTTCTTGTGCTTCCTTGTCCTGGGGGCAGTTTGGCCAGACCCTCTCCCCGAATTTAGCCGAGTTCTACTAACTTTTCTACTAACCTTTCACTTAGTTTTTATTTCTTATGGCTTGATAATTCTGGAAATTGCCACAGCTACTGCTGATCCACTCTCCTAAAGGCTCCAGCTGCGGTTTGTCCTGGCTGCCCCCGGGCCAACCCGCAGTTTCAGGCCAGGCTGGTTTCAACTCCCAGCACACTGTGATGACCCCTTCCTGTCCAGCCTACTGAGCTGTCTTCAGTGGGAGATGTGTTTTTCTGTACTTTTGTGAGTTCTGGAGCCCTAAAATTTGTTTAGAGTCATATTTTATGGGTATTTGGAGTGGCTATGTGGGAGCTGCAGAGTTTTCCTTCTTCTACACCACAATCTTGGTTCTGCTCTCCCCCCCCCCTTTTTAAATCATATTGACTAAAGGTCTCTCAATTTTATTGTTTTTTTCCCATAAAACCAGCTCTTAGTTTTATTTATTATTTCAATAGTTTTCTTAATTTCTGTTTTATTAATCTCTCCTTTGTTTTTCATTATTTCTAATTTAGTATTTAATTGGAGGTTTTCACTTCATGCTTCTTCTAGTTTTTTCAATTGCATGCCCAATTCATTGACCTCCATTTTCTTTAATTTTTTCATGTATGCATTCAGTGATATAAAACTTCCCCTAAGAACTGCATTTGTTGTATCCCACAAATTTTGATATGATGTCTCCATTTTTGTAATTCTCTTGAATGAAGTTACTGATTGTTTCTATAATTTCTTGTTTGACCCACTCATTTTTAGGATTAATTTATTTAGTTTGCAATTAGTCTTTTGCCTATCTTTCCATGGTCTTTTATTGCATAAGTTTTTTATTACATCATGATCTGAGATTGATGCATTTAATATTTCTGCCTTACTGCACTGAATTGTGAGGTTTTTATGCCCTAGTAAATAGTTGATTTTTGTGTATGTGCCATGTACTGCTGAGCAGGAATATCCCTTTTTATCCACCATTCAGTTTTCTCCTGAGATCTATCATGTCTAGCCTCTCTAAAATTCCATTTGCCTCCTTAACTTCTTTCTTGTTTATTTTGAGATTATATTCATCAAATTCAGAGAGGGAGAGACTGAGGTCCCCCAATAGTATAGTTTTGCTATCTATTTCTTCCTCTAATTCCTTTGACTTTTCCTCTAGAAATGTGGATGCTATATGGCTTGGTGCATACATGTTAAGTAATGATATTGCTTCATTCTTGATGGTGCCTTTTAGCAGGATGTAGTTTCCTTCCTTATCTCTTTTAATTAGATCTGTTTTTGCTTTTGCTTTATCTGAGATAAGGATTGCTACTCCTGCTTTTTTTACTTTAGCTGAAACATAATATATTCTCCTCTAGCCTTTTACCTTTACCCTGTGCATATCCCCTTGTTTCAAATGTGTTTCTTGTAGACAACATATTGTAGGATTGTGGCTTTAATCCATTCTGCTATCCATCTCTGTTTTATGGGAGAGTTCATCCCATTCACATTCACAGTTATGATTATTATCTGTAACTTTCCCTCCATCCTATTCCCTCCCCTGTTTATTTTTTTTTTGTATTTTCCTTTTCCCTTCCCTTCCTTAAGAGTTTTCCTTTTGACCACCACCTCTCTTACTATTCCCTCCATGTGCCTCCCCCAACTTTACCTACCCTTTCCCCTTACTATTCTTTTCCTCCCTTTTAACCACTCTCCCCCTTCTCACACATACCCCCTTTCCACTCCTACTGCTGGTAGGGCACAATAGATTTTTATTCTTATTGGAGTATGTTATTCCCTCCTTGAACCCAAACCAATGCTAGTAAATTTCATACAAGGCTCCTCTCCCTCCCTCTTTTCCCTCTATTATACTGAGTTTTTGTGTCTTTTCATGTTAGGATCTAAACTTAACCAATTATATTGATCCCTCTTTGAATCAAAACCAATGAGAATAATGTTCATATGATCCTCATCTCTCTCCTTCCTTCCTCTCCACTTTAGTATGTTTTTATGCCTCTCCGTTTGGCATAATTTACCATTCTCTGCCTCATCCTTTCCTTTTCTCCCATTACAATCCCTTTGTTCCCCTTAATAATGTTTTTTTTATCTTCAAATTAGTTCATTTATACCCACACTCGCTATTTATGTACATCCCTTTTAAATGTCACAATAATTATGCAAATTTCAATATTGACAGGTATCTGCTTCTCATATAGGGATGTAAACAGTTTGCTCTTATTGAGTCCCAAGTTATGTGCATGTGTGTGCATGTGTGCATGTATGTGAACATGTGAGTGTGTATTTTCCTTGTTTACCTTATTGTATCTTTCTTGCGTCTTGTAAGTGGAGATCAAATTTTCCATTGAGCTCGGGCTTTTTCATCAGGAAAGTCTGGAAGTCCTTTATTTCTTTAAATGGCCATCTCCTTGCCTGAAAGATTATACTCAGCTTTGCTGGGCAGTTGATCCTTGGTTGCAATCTTAGCTCTTTTGCTTTATGAAAAATCAAATTCCAATCCCTCTGATCTTTTAATGTAGTAGCTGCTAAGTCCCGTGTAATACTGACTGTAGTTCCACAATATTTGAATTGTTTCTTTTTGGTTGCATTCAGTATTTTCTCCTTGACCTTGTAGCTCTGAAACTTGTCTACTCTATTTCTTGGAGTTTTCAATTTGGGATCTCTTTCAGGAGGAGATCAGTGAATTCTTCCGATAAATATTTTGCCTTCTGATTCTAGGACCTCAGGACAGTTTTCTTTGAGAATCTCTTGGAGGATGCTGTCCAAGCTGCTGTTTTCATCATGGCTTTCTAGTAGGCCAATAATTCTCAGGTTTTCTCTCCTGGATCTATTTTCCAGGTCTGTTGTTTTTCCAGTGAGATATTTTTCACTTTCTTCTAATTTTTCAATCTTTATGTTTTGTTTGACTGACTCTTGTTACATCATAGAGTCCTTAGCTTCAATTTGACTGATTCTAATTTTTAATGGTTTGTTTTCCTCAATTAGCTTTTGAAATTCCTTTTCCATATGTTCAGTTTTTGTTTTTAGGGTAATATTTTTTCCAGTTAGATTTTGAATCTCCTGTCCTAGTTCTCCAATTTTACTTTTTAAAGATTCATTTTCTTCAGTGAGATTCTTTTCCATTTTGGTCACTGTAGATTCAAATTTGTTTCCTATCTCTCTAATTTGGTTTTTAAAATCTTTCTTGGGCTACTCTAAGAATGCTTTTTTAGGCTTGAGACCAATTCACATTTCTTTCTGTGGTCTCCAGTGTGAGTATAGAGTCCATGTTGTCCTCTGAATTTGGTTGTTCTTGCTCACCATAAAAAGATTTTATGATTCTAGGTCTCACAGGTTCTTTCTTCCCCATTGTGATTTCCTATGTCCTGGATTTTTAGAGTGGATATCTGCTTTTGGGGTGCAGAAGTATTGAGCTTCTCAGGGTGAGAGGTAGGGGTTTGGTTGTTAACTTCATGAGCTGTAGCCTCTGAATGTCTAGACTGAGGCCAAGGGCAGGGCTCTCAGTGTTTCCCCTGAGTTACCCTGATGTTCACAGAGTAACCTGCGGGGGAGGGGTGATCTGGCCACTTCAGGTTCCCACCTCTGTGTCTCTGGGCTACAGCTCAGGCAGGCTCAGTAGCTGGAGGCAGGTAGGGCTTTGTGTCTGCTGATTCCCCAGGTGGTGCTAAAGTATACTTAGGCTTGTGTTGTTAGTGCTTGCTGGTTCCATCATCCTGGGGTTAAATTCCTTACTGCTTCACTTCCCCTTTCTTCAGTGACTCCCAAGCCTGAGACTGTCTCTACTAATTCAGGATTTTACTCTGGGTGGGACATTTATCTCTGGGTTTTCTGGGTCAGGAAGGGGGAATTGGAGCAACTAGGTTCTATTCTGCCATCTTGACTTCTGGAAGTTCAGGTATGCAATTTTAAAATATCCAGACTGTGGGCTGGTAGCCCCAGGAGAAGCTGCTGTCCCTGCTGTGGACCCTGCATTTTCTCTTCCCCAGCTCCAATGATCCTCTGTACTGTGGTGAGATGGCTACAAATTGCCCTTGGGGTGGATGAGTCTGCTGGTTGGGGCTCCTTCTCACTCAGCTGTAATCTGCTCTCAGATCCATGCTGGTGCAGCCCCTGTGTGCTCAGCATTTCCCCTGTCCAGACCTATGTGGGCATTTTCCTGGGCTGGGAATCCACCTCGCTCCATCTCCCAATGGGTTCTGTCACTCTAAAATCTGTTCACATTCACTTTTTAAAGTTTAGTGACAGAATTCATGGAGGAGCTCAGAAAAGTTACTGCTTCCTATCCACCATCTTAGCTCCACCTTGCAACAGTCTTTTAATACTTGAGGATCAATATCAAATCCCCTCCCCACCTCTCAAAAAACACGCTTCTGTTTTTCTTCTCTGCAAGTTATACAACTAGAGTTTATTCAACTTTTTCTTCTTATGAAATGAACTCAAGGCCCTTTACAGACCTGGTTGCCCTCTTTTGATACTCAATTTGTCACTGTCCTTGCAGAGTACTACATATGAGGCTTTAAAAGGTTAATGTGAAATGAGACTAATACTTCTGGATTTCCAGAAGTTAAATATCTCTTAATGCAGCCTATAATCTCATTAACTTTTCTGGCTTCCGACTCAGAATTCTGACTCATATTGAGATTACAATCTACTCAAACTGCCAACTCTTTTTTTTTTTTTAAGAACTGCTATTTGGGGGTGTATAGGTGGTACAGTGAATAAGACACTGGCTCTGGAGTCAGGAGGACCTGAGTTCAAATTTGACCTCAGAGACTTAAAACAAAACTAGCCATGTGACCTTGGGCAAGTCACTTAACACCAATTGACCTACCTTCCCCTCTCCAAAAAGAAAAAAAAAATTAAAAAAAGAACTCCTGTTCTACCATGATTCCCCAACCTCATAAATATGCAGTTGATTTTTGTACCCAAGTACAAAATTTGACATATCTATTGAGTTCCATTTATTAGATTCAGCACAGTTCTTTAGTTTGTCTAAATTCTTTTGGATCCTTACTCTTCATTTCAACATATTAACGCTTCTTGTTTACTTTGTATCTTCTGTCAAGCACAGAACTATGGGATATTCCATTGGAGACTTCCTACCATATTTGCATAGTGCTACTAAAAATAGTGTTATAATTTGGCCAATAAACCAGGTTTGAATTCATCTGTCTTATTATTGTCTAATCTGTATTTAATCTGTCTTCCCTTGAGTTAGAATGCTGGGTCTGGAATTAGACAGCCCTAAATTTAAACCCAGCCTCAGACACTAGCTATTTGGCTCTGGTCAAGTCATTCAACTTCTGTTTGTTTCAATTTCCTCAACTGTAAATTAAGGATAATTGCACCTACCTCCCAGGATTGTTGTGAAAATCAAAGGAATTAATATTTGAGAAATGCTTAGTGCAATGCCTTGCGTATAATAAATGCTTTTAAAAAAAGTTTGCTTCCCTCTCCTAATAAGAACAGATGTATTTTATTGAAAGTTTGCTAAGATCTACTTAACTCAATCTGCATTATTCCCCCATCACCTAGTTTAGCAATCAATTTAGTAAACGGAAATGGACTTATTCTGGTAAAACCTGTTCTTGAAGTCATTAAGCTTCTTTGTATTCAGGGCTTCTCCTACTACCTGGTCACCAATGATCTTTTCATTTATCCATCCTAAAATTTTCCCAAGGATCAGAGTCAATCTAAAGAACTATAATCTGCACAAACTATTCTCTTCCTACCTTTGCCCTCTTTCTTTTTAAAAATCAAGACAACCTTTGTGCTTCTCCAATCGTATGCCCTTTTCTTTTTCAGTACCTAAAAATGTCTTCTAGGATAAATGACTTGATGCATCAAGGGCAAGTAGGTGTTATCTTCCTCTCTTACTTATTTTGGCTATCTGTTCCTTAGTAGTTATTTTGGTTTACATTGACAATTTAAAAGTCACCATCCTTTAAAGCAGCGCTTCTCAAACTGTGGGTTATGTTCAATTTGTAACAATGAAAATACATCCTGCATATCAGATAGATTCATAACAGTAACAAAATTGCATTTATGAAGTAGCAACAAAAATAATTTAATGGTTAGGGGTCACCACAACATGAGGAACTATATTAAAGGGTCACGGCATTAGGAAGTGAGAACCACTGCTTTAAAGGAAACCAAAAACAAAAACAAAAAAAGAATAAGAATCAATCAGTTGTCTTCTTTTTTGTCAGTGATCATTATTCCACTTCTCTTAGCAAAAGAGCTACTTTCTAGTCTTGCCTTTTCTCCCAATACAAGTTTTAAAAATTGTTTTAATGTCCTTAGCTTCACTCCCTAGCCTCAACTAATTCTGAGCTTTAGCAGGACTGGTTCATATTCTTATCTTTATCTTCTATTACTTGGCCTTTTGTCTTCTGTACCCCTTTTTATATACAATGATCTCTTCAGATAACTCCCATTTTTCCTCTTCTCTGTTCTCTGTATTTCCTTTTATATTTTCAGAGTGTCATTTTAAAATATCTCTCATATCCTTCTCAATTTACTTCCATGGAGTCATATTAGTTTTGTTATCCTAGCTATTTTTCACTTTAATCTCTTTCAAATCCACCTTCCCTAAATCTAAGGTGCATGGAAGACTGTCCAGATTTCTTTTCCTCTATTACAATATCAAGAAGGGAAAAGTCATTTCCCCCAGATGTTCCCATCATTTCCACTCCAGCAGCCATTCCTTCCATGTTAGTGAAAATCAGAACTAGAATAATTTTTCTTTCCTTGTTGCTTCCTGGCATGGGATGAAATTGCCACTATAGCACCTTGAGAAGATATTGACCATTCTGCATTTGTCAGAGAGATCCAACAGATTCTGTATAATTGCAGAATCCCTCTTCACTTTTATAATGTGACTCTCCATGCTTCTGATCTCTTTCTGTCCAGATGATGTGCATTATACTGATGAAAAAAAATTACTTCTCCCTCCTTTGACCTTCACAAAAGTATTCTCCATGATGCTTCTCTTCTGATGCAGACATTTCCTCATCAGCATATATTATCCTTATACAATGCTATCCACACTTCATTTTACCCACAGTAAAGTTTTGAAAAAGTTATGTCTACCCAGAGCCATTTTCCACCCATGGATTTTACTTCACCCCACTTCAGTGACGCCTATGAGGTTAAATTTTCTTCTATATATTAGGACTTCTTTTTCTTTTTCTGTGTCACTACAGACTCATATCACCAACATCATTTTGGACATCTCAAACTGAATAGAACCTATCACTCAATATGTCCAAAACAAAACTGATCATCTTTCTCCAAAAACTTCCCTTCTTCTAAACCTTCCTATTACTGTAAAGGGTAACTATCACCCTTCCAGTCTCCTGACTTGTCTTTGTCAGCATGATACTCAAATCCTCTATCACACTCACTTCACAAATCTAATCTATTGCTAAATCTTATCATTTCTAGCCTCACAATATATCTTTTGTATATATTCATTTCTCTCCACTCAAACATCTAACAGCTTGGTGTAGATTCTCATCACCTCATGACTACACCACTGCTTTGTTATTGTTGTTGTTCATTCATTTTAATTGTGTCTGATTCTTTATGACCCCACTTGGTGTTTTCTTTGCAAAGATACTGAAGTGGTTTGTCATTTCCTTCTCCAACTTGTTTTACAGATGAAGAAACTGAGGCAAATGGGGTTAAGTCACTTACTTGGGAGTTATATGGCTAAGAAATGTCTGAACCTGGATTTGAATTTAGGTCTTCCTGACTCCAAACCCAGCTCTCTATCCACTGCACCACCGAGATGCCCTACTTACTCTACTGTAAGAACCTTTGAATTAGTTTTCTTTCTTGAGACCCCTCCCCTTTCTAATTAGTCCTCCATTTAGTGGTCAAAGTGAGTTTTCCAAAATGAATTTGGATCATTTCACTCAACAAACAGCAGTGGTACCTTATTACTTCTTGGATCAAATATAAAATCCTTTTATTTCCACTTGAAATAATTGAAACCCTGGCTTTTTTTTCTTTCCTGATTTATTGAATTTTACTCCTGGCTATGTACTATATGATCCATCAGCACTTGCCTTCTTGCAATTCCTTCCACATGCTATTACCATTTCCTGTTTCTATGCCTTTTCAAGGACTATATATCCTGTTCCTGAATTGTTATATCTCCTCTTTTTTTGGTCTATTGAGTTTCCTGTCCTCCCTCAAGATTCAGCAGAAAACCCATCTGAAACAGGAGGTATTTCCCAGTCACTACACTCCTCCCTTTTTCCCCCTCCCACAACTGTCTCTCTCAGCCTTTATTCTGCATTGTCTTGTGTGATAGGCATGTGTGAACATGATGAATTGACTTGCTCAAATGGTACTTTTCCAGAGGAGGAGGCTAGCGAGCTGCTTCCAGGAGAATTATTACAAACTGTAAGGGAAGTACTTTGGAGAAACGATCAAATGTGGGGACATTAAATAAATGCTATTTTTGATTAATCATATACTTAAGAAGATCAGCTTTGGAGACATTCAAAAATGCCTGTCAACCTCAGTTACCTCCTCTTTGTCAATCTTGACCTGACTGATTTCAGTTGTGTCTTGGTGGTATGATGATATCTAGTGACAGACTCAGCTATTAGGTAAAGGACCCTGAGGCTTTCTTCTCCTCACTGAGGGTACATGGCTCCCAAAAAAGTATGACCTTTCCATTTGTTCTTTGCTCTTCAAGATGATGAGAATGTTCTTAATTATAGGAATCTAAGTGATAGAATCCAGGGTAAATGATGTAGCCAACACAGTATCAGCACCTTGAACAACAAGGAAAATATTTGGGGGTAACATAGAATGATGTGACCTTTGGATGTGAACTTGGTCAAACCTGTGTTATGTAGGAACCAAACTAAATTTTGAGTCTAATCCTACACACGCACACACACACACACACACACACACGACAAAAAATGCATGTGGTAGAAGTGGGGTGGAGCAGATTATGCTCCTAAATTGATAGAGGAAATATTTTTTATATTTCTTCTTATTTCTTTAAAATAAATATCTATTTTGTAAAAGACAATCAAGGTAAGATTTTAATAAAGAACTAGATTGCTGGTGGGAGTACAAGATGATAACAGTAGAATAAAAGAAGTACCAACACCTTCAGGGCATTCTGGAGCCTGAAAAACTAGGGACAGATGATAAAACATTGTACTTATGTTTACATAGTTGTTTGCATGTTGTCTATTCCTCAGGAATTTTTGTACCCACTTGAGTCAACAGAAGTAGGAAATTATCATTTGCTTTGATAAGATTTGGAATGTTCTAAGTTATATTTTCAGATACATTCCCCAAGAAGGCAACAGAACTCTGTATTTTCAACAAGTTGATGAATAAACACTACGATATAAGTGAACAAGAAATCCCCAACTCCTATTGCTCTTCTCTTCTTTTCATATTATTTCACATCTGATATGGAACTGACATAGTCTGACCTACACTTTAGGAAAATCACTTTGGAGGTTATAAGGAAGATGGATTGAAGTGGGGGCGACACTTGAGACCAGTTTGTCATGGTAAAAAGAAAGATGTTCTTGGAGGCAAGAAAATTTGGGGTCAGATTCTGCCTCAGATGCTTACTACCTTTGTGATCCTAAATAATTCACTTAGCCTCAGTCTCTATTTGTAAAATGTGGTTAATGATGGCAGCGTACTAATAAGAGTTGTATAAATCAGGCTTTGTAAGCCTTAAAATGTATATAAATGTCAGCTATCATTATCAGATTCTCAATGAATGTTTATTGAATTGAATCAAATCAAGTCTATCTGAAAATGTACACATTTCAGCCCACAGTCATAGCATTTTTGTGCTATTGGCAAATGAAAGGGCATCATACAATTTGCTCTTACTAATTCAATAAAGCTAAATTTTGAATCAACCAGAGGAATAAGTACTGATTTTGCCTATCACAAGACATTAAGATGACTCACAGTAAATCACTTCAGTCGAATTTAATAATCATATATCTGGTTTTTAGAGGTTGTTGAAACATAACCTTAATGGAGACCAAGCTACTTCCTTTCTCTGGCAAATGATTGGATTTGATCATGGAATTGGAGTTTGTCTCCTTGACAGCACAGAGACAAATGAGGAAGATTGAGCTGTGTCAAGTTTTCTAGTGACTGATGCTATTGAAAGCTATACTCACTCATCAAGATGAAGTGAACATTAGGAAAGAGTTTCTTTTTATTAAAGACTGGACAAGAAAGATGTAAAGAAAAGGAATTGAAACTCTTTTTAAAATTCTATGTGGCATAGTGTTAGACTCAGAATCAAGAAGATCTGTGTACAAATCCCACTTTAACCACTTGCTGACTGTGTGATCCTAAACAAATCATTTCATCTCTCTGTACCTTGTTTTCCTCATCTGCAGAATGATAAGAAAGAGCATCTACCTGACAGGGTTTGTTGTGAGGATCAGAAGAGAGAATGATTTCAAATAGTCTTCAATCTTTAAAATATACAAGTGAACAGTTATGATGCTTATGGATACAATTATTAAATTTAGTTGACCAGGAATTGTTGTCTTTGTCCTTCATTTTCAAAGAGGACCATGGTATCAGGGAAATGATGACATGATTTGCAGTTGATTTTCATTTGAGTGAGGGAGGGCTGTGCAAGGTCACCAACCTTACTTTCTCCTCCAGAGCCATCTGTGTCCAGTGACCAAATCTTCATCAAGAAAAACTAGAGATGACTAGATGTTATAGAGTAGTGAAGCAACCAACACAGAAAAGCTAGCACGAGCTAAATAGAACTTCCCATAAGATTACTTAAGGCTCAGACCTCTAAGTTAATTGTCAGCTGATAAGGAATTCCAAGGAGTATTTAAGGGCCACTCTGCCCTTAGTTTCTCAATTTCTCAATTGACAGAAGCTTAAATTCCCTGTAGGATGTCTGCACCTAAAGTTACGGTCAATCTTCCCAACCAAGGGAAGAGAAGAGATGCAGGAAGCAGTGGGGTTACTTGAAGGTTCTCTCATTTCTGTCCTCAGTAAAGCAGCACCTTGTTTCTGAGTACTTCATTGTCGTAAGTGATCCTTGTCTAAGATTTTGTTATTATCATTATCGTTATTATTATTACTTCACTATATTCTTGTTACTCATTATCGCCTTATAAGAAGTGAAGAATTAATCAAGTGTGCTATGATGCCCCTCAATAACATTAATTAAGTCGATGTTCTTCTATCCATATGAAGCCTATGAGACATGAAATGCTGAAGGTGCTTGTTGCATTTTCAAAAATCATGATATTCTTCTTTGTATAGATCCAAAAAGCTCCAAAAACATACCTTTAAATGAAATTATAAAATAAATGCACAGATTTTTAATGAGAGTTTTCAAAAGACTTATTAAACTTTGAATGATTTGGTGAAGTTCTCTTTGAGACAAATCATAAACTCACAAATAATGGGACAATAGATAACATAAAAATGAATAGTATCTCATATTCTTCAAGGAAATTGTGTTAAAACCATCAGCAATAGGATGATAAAAACTTTGGATGATAAAAATTGTTGTACCTATACCCTTATGGTAACTCAATAAGATAATGTACTTATTGTACTTTGTTAACTTTAAAACTATATATGGATATCAGTCATCATCATCATCAACATCAACCTCATCTTTATCTTCATCATCATTGTCATCACTATTATTAGAGTGCACTGAAAAATATCATCATACATTAATTAGGAGATCTGGACTTGAATTTAGCTTCTGACTCTCAATACTAATGTGACTTTGAACGAAAAATTTAAATCTTCTGAAACCTCCATTTAATCATCTGTAAAATGGACATAATAATATTTAAATTAGTTTCTTCATAGAGTTGATATGCTGAAATCATTCTGGAAGCTTTAAAGTGTCACATAAATGTGAGTTACTGCTAGCATTGCCAATCAATCAACAAACATTTATCAAGCACTCACTGTGTAATAGAAAATGTGCTAAGTTCTGGAAGGGTTACAAAGAAAAGAAGGAGGGGTCAGTCTCTTCCCTAAAGGAGCATACATTCTAAAGGGAGGACAACATGGAGAAAAATAGATTCATACCAGTAAGGATGTGCTGGTATATGTTTAACAATCCTGCCAGGGGCTGCTACACATGACACACTTTTAAAATGAATTATTTACATTTTATCTATCACTTTCTTAAGTCTAGACAATCCATAAATCAAACCCTGATTTGTAACATTAAAAAAAAAATTTAAGGGGTGTGTTCTCATTCTGAAAATTTAACAATTGGCTCTTGAGATCCAGTAGAGCTGAATCCAGAATGTTCTTGCATACCAGATACATATTTTAACAAAGGCAAAGACACAAGGAACTAGAGAGACCAGCAGAGGCATTTGAGGTAGATCTTTAAGGAATCCAGGGAAGATAAGAAGCAAAATTTGGGAAGATCAGAGGGGAGATGTGAGGAAACTGAGGTACACAAAGGTTAAGTGACTTTCCCAGGATCATACAACTGGTAAGTGTAATAGCAATGGAATTTGAAGATCCCCTTGTATTGACAGGCTAACAGGTACTTAGCACTTAGTTTCAAGTTAAGTATTAAGACCCAGAATTTGAATCCCACAGTCAGATGGACTTGTTGAGGTAACAGAAAGGGGCTGAACAGGGAGGAGCTAATACTCTATATAAGGAAAAGCCCAATCTGAGAGAGGCCAGAATTTCTGGGAGCAAACCTCATAAAGGCAGGGCAGCTACTGCTGGAGAGAAAGAGAACTGCCAGGATCCCAAGGACTTCTGAGAGCCATCCAGAGCCGTCAAGGACTTCTGAGGGCCAGTTGGAGCTGCCAAAAAATGAGGAGGAATGACTGTGGTGCCAGTACTTTGTCTGTCTGTTTTGAGCCTATGTTGATCCCACAGGCAGAAAGTGAATTCATGAGGCTGCTGGCAATGTGGATGAATGTTGATGTGGCTTTGTTGAGCTTTGTCTTCCCAAGAATAGAGACTGTGACAGATTTGGGGTGGGCTGGAAGCTGTGAGCTTCAATATGGAGCAAGAACTGCATGGAGAGCTGGACAAGGAAGTGAGAGCTGTCTGCCTTTGAACTCAGGTGACAGTGGGATAGATTCAGGCAAGACCTGAATGGAAGACCTGAATGGGACCATGGAAGAAGAACCATGGAAGCTGAGAACCTGCCTGGAGTCAAGGTGAAAAGACCTCTTCTTGGGTATTTAATGCTGACTGATGATATTGTAGTTTAATTGTGACCTAGGGTTGGATGGCCTTTGTGCTTTCCACTATCCCTTCAGACAGTACTTTGCAGTGACTGATGATATTATAACTTAATTGTGACCTAGGGGTGGAGGACTTTGACCTCTGTACTTTGAGTCAATGAAGGAAGCTTTTCTCCTTAAGGATGATTGAATTAAGGAGGTGCTAAATGACTGAGTTAATAAATGAATGTACTTTGTTCAAAACTATGTGACCACTTCAGTGAAAACTATGTGGCCATTTTAGTGATAAGTTTTAACATTGTAAATGCTATATTTTGATTTTATGTGAATGTTTTGTCTTAGTTTTTCATTAAATAAATAGAGAATTCACTATTCTGTGTAATCAGAACCTTGAAAACTGTTCACAGCTGCAGTCCTCTGGAAAGCTGCTTGCACTTGGCTTTACAGTGTCTGAGGCTTGAGTTTAACTCATATATTCCTGACTCCATACCCAGTATTCTATTCATTGCACTACCAGCTGTCTCTAAAAGTCCATTCAATTTAGCACCTGAAAGGTCATTGTTAAGAGACTTGTAGTCCCCACTTTGTGCTTGACCTACGTTCCCAAGGATGAATTGAAGGTAGAGTGCCCTCAGGGATGCAGAGGAGCAGAATGTTCTTTGAGATATTGAAAATGTTTAGTATGGAGAAAAGAGTACT
Source organism: Pseudochirops corinnae (assembly GCA_028646515.1). Classification (NCBI taxonomy): domain Eukaryota; kingdom Metazoa; phylum Chordata; class Mammalia; order Diprotodontia; family Pseudocheiridae; genus Pseudochirops; species Pseudochirops corinnae. Next base: position 233,448,149 of record CM053587.1, read on the forward strand.
TTCCACTGAGAATCGCATGACTGTTGGCTGTGGTCCTATCTCTGCCACTACCAAATGTACAATCTTACATTTCAGTAGGCTATTCCCTTTGGACATTGGATATATTTTGAAACTTCATGGAAAAAGTCCCATTTTGAAGACCAAATTCCAATGCAATAAACTGTTAGAAATCCTTCTGTCTACTGGGAAAGTTGAACAAATATCTATCCCAAGATAGACATGTGTAATGGTAATTAATTTACATTTGAAGAACCCTTTTTGTTATGTCAAGTAAGCAGGTACTTAACCCTTAGTAACTAATCAAACCTTTGTGGCTAAGAGGCAGAGGGTGTGAACTCTGTCTCCTGTTGCTGACATAACAGGAAAGGTTTGGTTGAAACAAGAGGCCAATGCTTTGTGTGTATATAAGAAGAGCCCCGGAGAGAGACAGTCAGAATTAGAATTTTTCTCCTGGCAGGCTCCTGGTGGAGGAGAGAGAGAGTTTCTCTCAGTGAACATCTGGAAGTTGACTGAGAACTGAGAGAGGATTTCCTTGAGACCAGAATCTGGTGAAGGCTGAAGTTGCTGCTGAAAAGGCTGCCTGGAAAGCTAAGATTTCTTCTGGGTCCTAGGGCCAGCCAAACTGCCAGAGGAATGGAGAAGCATGACCAGATTAAGACTTTGTGGCTTGGTTGATACTTAACTTCCCAGGAACAGAAATTGTGAAGGTTTTGAAATGTGCTGGACCCTGTGAAATTCAGTGTGTAGCAGAAACTGCCTGTGAACTTCAGTGTGTAGCAGGAACTGCCTGGAGGACTAGACAATGACCTGTGAGCTGTCTGCCTCTGAATCCAGCTGACTGGTGGATTCAGGTAGGAGCTGGGAACATGGAAGGGGATCCAGGGAATCTGAGAGACCACCCTGAGTCAAGATGAAGAAAAGGCCTCTCCTTGGATATTGAATGCTATGATGAAATTGAAGTTTACTAGAGACCTGAGGGGTGGAGGGTTTGTGTACTTTTCTAATTATTGTATTTAGTGATTAACAATACTTAGTAACTGATTGCTAAATAAGTTAACCTATGATTGCTCCATGAGTGGACGACTGACTATTGTATTTTGAGATGACTAAATGACTAAGGAGGCAAACCTCCTTAGGAATATCAGATAGTTGTTCTTTTGTTCTTTGTTCTAAATACTGTGATCACTTTGGTGAAAACTATGTGGCCATTTTAATGTTAAGCTGTTGTGAACACTATATTGTGATTTCCTGTGATAAGATATAATGTTGTGAATACTATATTGTGATTTGTTGTGAATGTTTTCCTTTGATTTGTTATGGAATAAATGGAGTGTTCACTTTACTGTGTAATCAGAACTTTAAAAGCTATTCACATTAGCATTCTTTTGGGAAGCTACTCATGCATGGCATTACATGTCTAGCATGGAGGCAACTTTGTAAGTTCAAGAGGTCAGAGGTTCTTGGGTCACAGTCAGTTGCAACTGAATGGTGGCAGAAGAGCATTCTCTGACCACTACTACTCTTTAAGATGATGACTACCAACAACAGGATTGGTTGAAACCTTATCATTTTGTCAGCACACTGGAGAAAGGAATTTGGAGAGTGCAAAGTCAAATATAAGATGATCAATTAGCTGTCTTATATGGATGAAGTTTAATTATCAGTATCCTAAAATTATAATGGTATTTACAGTTGTCTTAAATCTTGAATCTTATTTGATGACATTCTGCTAATGCTCTCCATGAATCTTTTTTTTTTTTTTTTGGAGGGGATGAAGGCATCTCCAATTGGAGTTAAGTGACTTGCCCAAGGTCACACGGCTAGTTTTGTGTTAAGTGTCTGAGGCCAGATTTGAACTCAGGTCCTCCTGATTCCAGGGCTGGTGCTCTATTCACTGCACCACCTAGCAACCCCTCTCCGTGAATCATTTATGCATAGTATATACATTTTACATGCAATACCTGATTCATATAGTACAATGAATACCTTTTTACTCTCCACTCCCTATCTGAGGAAATCCTAAATGTGAACCATAACATAACCTATATGTAAAAGGCTTTGAAAACTTTAAAGCACAATATAAATATTAGCCACTGCTGTTATTATTATGGTTGTTAGGGTCATTATTACAATTACTATGGTTGTCATTGTTTATAGAGAGAGAGAAACTTTAATTGATTTTGTTATTCCTAAAAGACACACTAAATAAGTGATTTCTTATGAGCTAAGCTCTTACCCATTATCGTTGTCTATATGGTGGTGGTTGGTGGTTATCCTTCATTCCTGAAGAGGACCAAAATGACATCACTATGTTCACATCAAGTGCAGTGTGTAAGACAGAGACTGCTCAAACCAATATGAGCTTAGAAGGCTCTAGCACAGATCCAGCACAAATATTCCACATATCATCTATATGAAATATCCTATTAATGTACCCTTCTTGAAGCTAAATTCTCCTTTAATAATATACCCATATACTTTCCTCTCTTCCTGCACTGCTATTTAAAAAAAATGATTAAGATAAACAGATTATTAGTATCATAAATATGTGTTTTATCATATTTTGAAGTCAGGTGACATCAGGTGACAATCAGAATGATTTCTGTTTCTGGCATTCCAGAGACAGATTTTTACTGTATGATTATTTATCAATAAATATTCAACTCTTTCATTGAGAAACATCAACTGGCATATACAAAGAGTTTATTCAATGGTGACACATGAAGAAAATTAGGAAAAGATACAAGGAGACACACAAACATCTGGATTTATTAGGAATGTGGATTTTTTTTTTCATCTAAGGCAAAGGTTGAAGAGAAAAAAAATTCCAACTTTCATAAAAAAAAAACAACAACTATGTCATAAATTGCAACCAACACATGATGTCTGTTAGTAATTATGTGTTATTAGTGCTGAGAGTCATAGGATTCAAATATGAAAAAGAACCTTTCAGGTCATTTAGATGAACTCCTTCATTTGACAGGTGACCAAGCTGATGCTTTAAAAGACTTGTCCAAGTTCTTACAGGAGTCAGTTAAAGAACTTGGATTCAAAGCAATATTCTCTGATCACAGAACCAGTGCTCCTTCTATTACATCCCATAGCACCTACAAATTCAAAATGATATTTTAAAAGAAAAAAAAAGGAAAGGAAAAAGAAAAAAAACGCCATATTTAATCATACAATGAAATGATGGAGTTTTGCACAAATTATCATAGGACAGATAAACCTCATCAAAAGGATCATGACAGCTTTTGTAAGTTTCTATAACAATCGAAAGTGAGAAAAAGGGGGGTGGAGTCAAGTTGGTGACATAGAAGCAGAAGAACTCCGCAGCTCCCCCCATAACCACCTCAAATACCTACAAAATATGACTCTAAACAAATTTTAGAGCTCCAGAACCCACAAAATTACAGAAAAACACATCTCCCATAGGTGGCAGCCAAGCAGGCTGGATGGGAAGGGCTTATCTCAGAGCACTGTGAGCCGAGCCCAGCCCAGCCTGAAACTGTGGCTTAGCCCCACCATGGTCAGCACAAGCTGTAGCTGGAGCACTCTGGAGAGTGGATCACCAGCAGCTGTGTCAGTTTGCAGAATTATCAACCCATGAGAAACAAGGACAAAGTGAAAGGTCAGTGGAACATGGCTACCTTTGGGGGAGAGAAGTGGGTCTGGCCATCTGCCTCCAGGGCAAGAAAGCAGCAGAAGCAGTGGCCCTGCAGCTGCCTCCATGTGGCTGCTTCAGAGCTCCTGGTCTGCAGATTGCAGGGGGGCCAAGCAATCATTCAGAGGGTAAGTGCTCCTGCCTTGAGCTGCCTGGATCAGTATCATGGTCTTGGATGGTGGTCCTGAAGTGCGTGATCAGTGAGCCAAAGCTGGTCAGGGCTGCAGAGATTGCACTTCCTAATAGCTCCAGCAGCTGCAAAAACACCAGTGATTTGGAACAAAGCTCTCCCCTCCAAAAGCAGAGTTCTACTGTGGCTCAAAAATCAAATTAATTGACTGGCAACATGAGCAGACAAAGAAAGCAAACTACGCTCAGCAATTGAACTTTAGATTCCTTTTTT
>CM053587.1:233452715-233488028 GCA_028646515.1 Pseudochirops corinnae
ATATATATATATATGTATGTATATATATTCATTCTATAGCCTTCAAAGAAATAATGAAAATTATTTATAAAATAAATAATTTAATCCTACAAATAATGTCCAAAGAATAAATAATTGAAACAGTAGAAAATTTTATTGAAGAAAATGATAAACAACATATAAAAATTTTTGAGACACAGCCACATCAGTCAGAGAGAGAAGACATCAGTGAATTGATCATTAAATTAAAAAAACACATTTAAAAAAACAAATTTTTTATATCTTAAACCCTCAACTAAAGAGAATTGGAAATTCTGAAAATCAAAGAATTTTTTTTATCATGTCAATGAACTAAAATTGAAAGGATAAAACAAAACCACATCAAATTGATAAAGGAAAGTTTATTTTAAAGTAACTTAGAAAATAACACAATAGGTAAATAGCAAGAAACTCTGGTTAAAAGTAAATTATAACAGAAAAGCAAAATAATTTGTAAGTAAGATTAAATTAAAGTATTGGAACCAAATATGTTTAATAATATGCAAAAAGATGATATAGAAGAAATTAATAAATACTTATATGAAATAGACATGACTAGAAAAACAATATGAGAGAGAGAGATTGAAAAATTAATAAATGAACTTAGGTGAGGTAGATAGGTTCAGATAAAATTCAAAAATAAGTCCAATATTATATAATGTGCTCAAAAATAGGGAAAAAACTTTCAAACTCTGTCCTATAAAAATAACTATCATATTTAAACCATGTTGAGATAAAAGAGGAAAAAAATCTATCAAACATTATAGTTAATGAAAGCTATTGGATAAAATATTAGCAAACAACTTACAACATATTAAGATAACTATATACTATGGTTAAACTAGATTTACACCTAAAAAAAATATTCATTCAATTTTAGTGAAAATAATAAAAATAACTGATCATATTAATAATAGGATTTAATAAAAAGCACATTATTGCACTAATACATGATGAAAATATTTTTAAAACCTAATAACTAGCTTTTTTTGAAACACTAAAAAGCTTATGAAAAAATAGACTTTCACTTATATGGGAAATAGTAACTATCCAAAATGCAAGAAAAAAAAGTTTTACATAATGGAGAAAGAAGAGATGACCATTGTTATCAGTATTCTTAATTGTGTTATTGGAAATGGTGACTATATGCTAAAACAGAAAAGAGGAAACAAAACTATTGCTTTTAGTGGAAGAGATTAATGGATAAAAGGAATCAACTAAAATTAACTGAAACTTTAAAAATCTTTATTAAATCTTAGAATATAAAATATGTTTTCATGATTTACTAGTATTTCTTTAGACTGCCATCAAATCCAAGCATTAACATACAGAAAAAGAGGGGCAATGAGGAGGCACAGTGAATAAAGCACTGGTCCTAGAGTCAGGAGGACCTGAGTTCAAATCTTGCCTCAGATACCTGACACACTTACTGGTTACGTGACCTTGGGCAAGTTGCTTAATCCAATTGTCTTGCCTTCTCCCCTCCAAATAAAAATACTTTAAAAAGATATAGAAAAAGAAATTCTACTCAAAATAATCAGAGATTGATGTTCTACTAAGATACACACAGGAAGCACTTGAATAATTATACACATAGACAAACACACACACACTCAACTCTATAAAGAAATAAAGATAGACATAAATTGTTAGATAAATATCAACTGAGTATAGCTAAGTAGGCCTTATAATATGACAAAAATAATAATATCATTTGAATTAACTAACTTATTAATGTCATACAAGTGAAGTTACCAATGAGGTTGTTAAGTGGAACAGTAGAGAGAGAAAGGGGCAAGCAGTCAGGAAGAGCTCAATTCAAATACAATCTCAGTCATTTATTAATTGTGTGACCTTGGACAATTCACTTAATATGTTTACCTCAATATCTTCAACTTTAAAATAAAGATAACAATAGCATCTATCTTCCAGAGATCTTGTGAGAATTCAATTATATAATATTTTTAAAGTGCTTAGCCCAGTGCCTAGTACATAATAGGTCTTATGTAAATTCTTGTTCTTCCCTGATGACATTTTTTCAAAATTGTAAAAAAATGGAATTAATATAAATGGATAAAATATCAAGAATATTACGGGAAATAATGTATAAGATGGCAAGCTAAAGTACAAAATAATAATCATCAAAATTATTTGGTACACTTAAGAAATAAAGATATCAAACAGTTGAGCAGATTATTTATACAATGTATGAAAAACAAAGTTGGAAACAAAAAGATCCAGGGCAACAGTGCAAGACTTGAAATTCACAATTTACTTACAACCAAGATAGAAGTTTTAATGGAGCGCCATAAGGCTCTATCCACTGCTTCCCAAAGTAGGAGATACTGTCCCTTGTAGTGTGGTGGAACAGTCCAGGGGGTAGTAATAGCCTTGGGTACAATTGAGGGGCGCTGAATAAAAGTAAGGAGATGGTGGAAACATAAGGAAAGAAGATAAGAAAATTTGGAAAAAAAACAAACAAACATTCATACACGTTCCATCTGTGCAACAGAATTAAAGTCATAGTGATTACATTATTTTCCAAACAAATACACAAAATGTAAGTTATAACCAATCAGTGGCCAAATCCTCTGACAGTTCTTATCAAGCAAGTGTTGGTGGGTAAACTTGTCATGCATTGTCAGGAAGTTCAACTAGCATGTCACTAATATGTGCATATAATGACTTCTTTATGAAACTATATTGTATATGGTTACATGATGACTGCATCATCAAAATTTCAATGAAGGAAAAAATCTCACAAATGCACAACAAATTATTAAATTTAAGATGCATCATTTTAAAAAAGCTATATTTTTTGAAATTATGCAAATTAAAAAAACAATATTCTAAGATACCAAGAAATCATAAATCAAAATAAAAAGAACAAAAAAATAGAAGAGAAAATGAAACATCTCATCAGAAAAACAATTGTTCTAGAGAACAGATCAGGGAGAAAAAAAAATATAAGAATAGTTGGACTACCTGAGAATTATGACAAAAAAATCTTGGTACAATCGTATAAAAAATTATTAAGGAAAATTGCCTGGAAGTTCTACAACAAGAGGCAAAGCAGAAATAGAAATTTTCCACCAATCACCACTTGAAAGAGCCCAGGAAGAAATGGAATATCATAGTCAAGGTTCAAAGATCCCAGGTTAAGGAGAAAATACTGAAAGCAGCAAGATAAAAAAAAAGCAATATAAGTATCATGTAGTTACCAGGATTATATAAACCTACCAGCTACTATGTTGAAGGACATAGAATGTCTTGGAACACGTATTTCATAGAGCAAAAGAGCTGAGGTTACAACCGAGGGTAACTTTACCCAGAACAGTTAAGTATAATACTGAATGAAGAAAAATAGACATTTAACTAACTGAAAGACTTTCAGGTTTTTGTGACAAAAAAATCCAGGACTTACAGGAAAATTTACCCTAAAACATCTAGGATAAATATGATAATAAAATAAATATAAATATAAGAAATAATTATAGGGAACTCAATAAAGTCAAATTGTTTACTTCTTACATGTGAAAATATCAGTATTCTTATGACTGCTATTATTTGGGTAGATTGAAAGAAAGGCTTGGGCTGAGTTGAATATGATGGAGTTACTTAAAGAATAAAATGTGTAGGGAGACAAGAAGGATCAATTATTTAATACAAGTGAGGCATATGAGGACAAAAATATACAGAAGAAGATAGTAGGGGGTTCTCATTGGGTTAAAGAGGAAACATCACATATATCTAGAATGGTATAAAAGTCTTAAATTCGGAAATAAATAAAAGGTCAAGGAGATAGGGTAAGGGGAGATGATGAGGGAAGGACTCTTAGAGGGATGTGTAGGTCAAGGAATAGGAGTAAATAGGATGAGAAGGACAGTGATGAAAAATAGGGAGGAAAATACACAAGTAATTAGAGCTTAGAATGTGAATGGGACAAATTTACCTATAAAATGGAAATGGATAGCAAATTAAAATTTTGAATTCAACAATATGTTGCTTTGAGGAAATACAACAGAATACACACAAAGATAAAATAAAGGGTAGCAGTAGAATTTATTATGTAAAAAAGAGCAGAAATAGTAATCATGACATTAGACAAAGTTAAAGTTTAAATAGATTTAATCAAAAGAGAAAAGCAAAGAAACTATACCATGATAAGCAATATTATTCAATATTGTTTTAGACCATTTAAAATACCTAGACAGTATAAAATACCTTAGGATATAACTGCCAAAACAGAGACAGGAACTATGTGAACATAAACATAAAATGCTTTTTATACAAATAAACTCAGATATAAATAATTAAAGTAAATATATATTGTACATGGGTAGGTAAAGCCAATATAATTTTTAAATGACAATTCTATCAAATGAATCTATTTATTCCAGTGGTTCTCAGCCTTCCCAATGCTGCAACCCTTTAATACAGTTCCTCATGTTGTGATGACCCCCAACCATAAAATTATTTTTGTTGCTACTTCATAACTGTAATTTTGCTACTGTTGTGAATCATAATGTAAATATCTGATATGTGGGATGTATTTTCATTGTTACAAAGTGAACATAACCCACAGGTTGAGAACCTCTGATTTATTCAATGACATCCGATTAAATTACTTTAAAAATTACCAAGTTAGATAAAATAATAACAAAGTTCATTTCAAAATAATATGTCAGGAACTTCAAAGAAGGCAAGTACAAAAGATGGAAAGGAAGTAGATTCAGTGGTATCAGATGTTAAACAGTATTATTAGGTGAGAATATTGCTGAAGTGTAATATGGATAATTTTGATTTTTTAATTAAAATTTTCTTATGTAAATAAAATGGGTGTTTCCAAGAATAGAAGGAATGCAGAAAATTGGCCAAAAATAAAAACCTTCCATAAACAATCTCTCAGAAGGATATTATTGGGTTGGAATATTTCTGTGGTATAGGAAATGATAAGCTAGCTGATTCAGAAAAAAATATGGAAAGACTTGGACATATGAAGGAAGATGCTATCCATCTTCAGAAAAACAGATGGCAGGTAGACATAAGCATAGTATGATGTTACATGTGTGTGTGTGTGTGTGTGTGTGTGTGTGTGTGTGTACATGTTTAATTGTAGCCTTCTTTAGGGTGGTGGAGCAAGGGAGATGATAAAAAATACAGTAAAAATATGGGCAGCAGAGAGCAAAAGAAAAACAACAAGGAAGCAAAGAAAAATGGGCAGCTTGGAAAATAATGTGTAGTACTTATATAAATTTTCTTGAAATTGAAATATATTGGTTTATATCAAATCCTTTCATATATTCTGTTGTGTACATGGCAATTGTTTTTCTTTTCTCATTTTTATTTGTTTCAAATAAATTATACATATATAGAGAGTATATATATATATATGTATGTGTGTATTTATATATATGTATATATAAATATACACATACATATATATGAACTGTATTGATGTAACATTAAAATAGTTTGTTAGAGAGTGTTACCTAACATTGAACTTCCCAGTGTGACTGAAAAATTAGGAGTAGGCCATGCAGACATTTGTGGAAATTATATAATGGGATTTATTTTAAACCTTACTATACTGACATTGTCTCTTTAATCATAGTGCTCACAACAGTAGGAAGAAATTCTGTTCATGGTAGGAATTCTTTATGTTAATGCAATAAGCAAGTTGGCAACATTCCTTGAATGTCTGTCATATATGGAGTTCTGTAACAAGCACTTGGGAAAACATTTAAAAAGTGAAAACAAGCTTATTATTTGGCTGATGGCTGCTGTCTTCATTAGGGTCTGTTAGCACATCAAAATCATGATGTGAATTTGGAATGATGATTTCTATACCGATTGTTTACTTTCGTTCCCTAGACATTAATGGCCAATTAGATGATTATGTGGCAAAAACGTCAACACAAGCCTGATCTACTAATTTCACAAACTTTGGACATTAATTAACTCAATAACATATCACAGTACTTTACAGTTTACAAATCATTTTCAAAATATCTCATTTAATTTCCATAAAAGCTTTGTGAAGTAGATAGAACAAATTGTACAGATGAAGAAACCTTGTCAAAGGTCATAGGCCAGAAGAGTAGCAAAGTAAAGACTAGAAAATTAGGTCTTATATTCACATGCATATAGATTTTATGACTGAGAAGATGAGTCTATATATTTAGAAGACAATGTTAATATGCTTGTGGAGTTTATAAACTGGAAGATATTTGTCGTGTTAGTATAGCACCCTAAAATTACTTCCCAATCTTTCATCCACAGATTGAGTGCCCAGAGAGGTGCAACTACTCTCAAAGGTTCAAGATACATTACATACATACCAAATTTCAACATATCTCAAAAATTCCAATCAATGAGTTTTCCATTAATAGTTCTCCAGGAGACACAATTAGCTCTTAGTAAATGTTTTTACCAAGATAACATACCAAGAAGAATATCTACAAAACAGTCGCTTTTAAAATTGATCCATACTCTCTCCCTAATGAGAAGAATGATGATATGCACAGAGTATAATAGTGGAGATCTATACAGGGAGCATATAAAGCTAAAACTGCTTCTTTGTTACCCTCCTTTATTACCCAGAGTCCCTTATTTCTTTGTGGAATCTTCACAAAACAAAACTCTGCTTTTCTTTGCACCATTTCTGGTAGACAAATAACCCAACTAGCTTACCAGAATCTTTTCCTCTCAGCTGTTCGACTCTCAATTGCCAGGGATATCTCTCTCTTGAGTCTATGGCCTACTTCTTTACTGCCAGAAGCCATTTTATTAGAAGTTGCTCCCAGTCTCTGTTAACTACCCCTTTGTGTCATTAACTCTCTGGAGTATGTTTCTGTTTGTTTGTTTGTTTTTAACTTTTTCAATCTAAATATCTAACTAATAACCTAACTATTCAAAATCTGCATAGAAGTTCTCCTTTTGAGAAAGTAACACCATCAATTCATGCCATGATTGATTCAGGAAGAGAATTTAAAGATATTTTCTCCTTTCCTAAGGTAAATGGTCTCCTCCACAGTCAGCCCTTGGTCTGCACTTACCTGAAATGCCAAATTCTTAAACTTTGGTTGTATTTATGATTTAGTTAGTCAAGACCCCAGTGAACATGTCAATTTTTATCCCAGCCTCCTCTATGATTGTAAAATATGAATGGATTAAAAAAGTCTAGACATAGGTGATATGCCAACCAAAACAAATACCAACAATATAGCATTGGTTGTATGAATTGATAGTCCACACGTGAAAGAAGACATTGAGAACCTGGAGTGTGTTGAGAGTTGAGCAAACAAACTGATGATATAAATGGTAAGGCTAAGTTATAAGACAAGGTACAATTTAGCCTGCAGAAAAGAAGTCTTACTGGTGACATGATCTACATCTTTTTAAAAATATTTGAAGGTCTACCTTATAGGAGAGAAATTAGATATGTTCTACTTGGCCCTGGCGGGCACAAATAGGAACAATAGGTGGAAGTTATGGAGGGTCAGAGTTGAAAACTAGCTATAAGAAAAAATTTCCTCATAATAAGACCTATCTTGTAATAGACTGAAGTGTCTCAAGAAGTAGTAACTTCCCACTGGTGGAAATCTTTAAAGCAGCGATTGGATGGCTATCGCCACAATTTTTGTTGAGATAATTATTGCTCAACTAAGACTTGGACTAACATTAAGGCTGGAAAATCTGTGGCCTCAAGGCCACATGTGTCCCTCTAGGTCCTCAAGTATGGTCCTTTGACTGAATCTAAACTTTACAAAACAAATTCCTTAAAAGAATTTGTTCTGTAAAACTTGAACTCAGCAAAAGGTTGTACCTGAGGACCTAGAAGGCCACATGTGGCCATGACGCTGTAGGTTCCCTACTCCTAGGAGACCCATGACAGATTTTATCCTGGGATGGGTTTCTTCCCAGAATATGGGGGTATGTGGTTCAGTAGTATTGGAATACTGTCACAAAGTCTAATTAAACTACAACATTGTTCTTATTTCTGCTGCCCTGATTTAGATTTTTATGCTCATCACCTTCACAATGAAAAAGAAATGAAAGGGAGAAGGGTGCAATTTTCTACTTAATTTTTCAAATGTAAAATCATTCTTTCTTTTCTTTTAGGACATCTCAAGCAATTTATTAATGTAAAAATTATGCATTTCCTTTCTACTTTTGAAGGCTGCCAAACTCAGTGCTACAATGTGTATTTCACATGACACCTGGAGGATGCTCCCTGGAGGTCTTTGACAGAAATCAGTGAGTTCAGAATGCTGTTTGTGCCAAGGCATGAAAGGTACAAGTCACTGTGGAACCTGAGGAGGCTGCCAAGAACAAACAATTTTTGGAGGGTACAGGCAGTGATTGGAAGGGAATACTAACCTATATAGCTTTTAGTTAAAGGGACCTCTTTGTAAGACATATTAAGAGGTCATGAAATATACAGAAGGTTTTCAGGGCTCAGCCTTACTTTATAGGTATACTGTTTATTTTTCTGTTGGTCCTTACGTTATTCTCTAAGCTATCTTGATTTTTCAGCTAATATAGCACCAGTCTTTTATACTGTATTTTTAAAAATTTTTTTTCAAACTGAACACTATATAAACTTCTAAGTGGGTCAAGTGATTTTGTTTAGTTTTACAGTTAGGAAGGTCTGGGTTCAAAGTCCTTCTCTGACAAATCCTACCTTTTACACTTAGTATATGAATGTACTTTCTAGGATTCAGTTTCTTTGTCTATAAAGTCTGGAGTTTGAAATAAATGGCCTCTCAAATTTCTTCTGGCTCTAGATTTACAGTCTCTTGAATTTTATCTTTTCTTTTTCATTGGGATGATTTCTCTCTAAGTCTCTACAATTTTACTTCACTTCTAGGATAACTGATTAACATTAAAATACCAGCTCTGCCATAATCACTTTGTCCTTAATTATCTGATTAAGATATTGTTCTTTAAAAGTAGAATTTAGAACCATGAAGGAATGGTATGAAGGATAGATATTGTGAACATTGGCTCTTTAATGCTTATACTAACCAATTAAATATGCTAGAGCTTCCCTTTTTCACGGGGGAATCAGACAATGAATCAGCACAACAACTAGTTGATCAGGAGAACTTCTGATGTCCAAGGATGCTTCATATATCAACAATCCTTTGCAGTTAAAGCCAGATGGAAGCCCATAACAGCTCTGAAACAGACCCTGAGCCATTTGGTAGTTTATGGACCTTCAAGAGACGTTCTTATCTTCAAAGATTTTGCCATCTATAAGTTATGAGACTATGGATACAATCTGTTTATGGGTTGGTTTGGGGTTGTTTTTGTTTGTTTTTTGAGGCAACCTTATCTCTGGAGACTCCTCTAACTTTGGTTGTAAGGCTCTTGGAATATCATGTTTTTAGAGACATCTCCTTATCAAGCTTTGAACTATGGACTCTTTATCACCAAGAATGCCTTCCAATTTGTGTATCAAAAGGCCTCAACTCTGACACCTGAAATTCCTCATTTCCTTGGTTTCCTGGGATTTCCTTCCTAGTATCTACCCAAATTTTCATCTTTCCTCCTTTCTCTTTTCTAGAATTGCATATCTCATTCTTTCTGACTGGGCTTTGAATTTGTCAGAAAGTATTTTACTCCAGCTTGTAAGCCTTTCCTTCTCAGGCAATAAAAAACATTTATAATCTGTGAAAACTGTAATCATAGTCTGGTTCATTCCAGGTCCCCCTTTTTTGGGCTTGGGGTTTCTTCTGTTTAATAGTTCATAGATTTTTTTTTTCTTTAACAATACATTTTGATAGATAATAGGAAGCATAGGCAAGGATAGTTCCATGGAGGTCTAGTAGTGAACCATAAAGGGTAAAGAAAAAGGGGAGTTTTCAGAAAGTGGGCGGGACAAGTACATTGCATATAGGGAAGTACATCAACTATAAATTTATCCTTATTTATACTTTTGCCCAGGAATTCCAATGATGGTCACTAACAAGTTAACATATTTGTAGTATATCATATCAGGAGAAGCACAGGGCCTCTAAATTCCTTATCAAGAGCTCCAGGGCATTTGATGTTGACAGTGTTTCCCAACCTCCCAGAAGCTGTTCCATCTCAGTTGATTTCAAGTCCCCAAACAGTCAAGACAATCAGTCATTCAGGATCAGCTAACTGCTGATGAATGAGTTCTAGAAGCACACATCTAAGAAAACTTGCAAGGCAAGATTATGGATTGTTTTGCTGAATCAGCAAAGAGTTTACAGGGTTTTATCCAACTTTAAAAGGATTAGAACCATACATTAATCTGTAGCAGATGAGCTGTAATCAGCAATGAAAATCTTTATTGGCAGGACACAATTTAAAGGCTGCCACAAAAGCTTTCTTCTGGCGACATATGGTCAAATGGTGCACTTATTGATGAGGAATTAGAAAGCTGTCATTAAAGTCAGTGGTTTTTTTGCCAAAGACTTGATACACTGTTAGATCTTGTCATATTTGATATTGAATATGAATTGTTCATATTTGATGTTGAATTTGGTGTTAGATGTGTAATACAAAACATCACATATGCATATTCACCAAGGACTTTCAAAAAAAAAATACTCTGTTGATTATAATGATATCAGAGATCTAAGGCCAGAAGGGACATCAAAGATTATCTAATGCAGCCCCTTCATTTTACACATAAGGAAACTGAGTGACAGGGAGTTGAAATGATTTGTCTAGGGTCATTCAGATAGAACAGAGTAGAGCTGAGCTTTGAATTCAAGTTTAATGATACCAGATTTGGAATTCTTACACTCCACTGCTGCTTTCCTGTTGAATTCTGTCTAAAATAAGCCAATATAGATCTTACCTCTGTGCTATACAGAATGGAAGGGAAAATTCCAAGATAAAGCATATTGTCCTTTTTGAAGGTTTGTAATGGGCAAAATACTACACTCAGGGACCATCACTTCTGTTTTATTCAACAGGCATTCTTTGAGCACCTACTGTCACAGAGCCTTTTGTTCCATGTGCTGTAGTGGAAAGTACCAGCTATCAAAGAAAAGAGAATCCCCAGCTTCAAGCTTTAAAGAATGTATAACCAGGTTTGGAAAGCCATTTACATTCTTAAAATAGCATACTGCAAAATAAGAACATGATGAAGCTACACTGTAATAGGAGATTCGGGTAAAATTTAGTTTCATTGAATGACAGAGTTAAAATGTGTTGCATGGAAGAAAGTGATCTTTGTTTCCATGTGAGGGTATTGAAGGAGAATAAATATTTATAGAGCTCTCACCACATGCCAAGAATTATGCTAAGCAGATCTTCACAACAACCCTATGAGGTACCATGGAAAATGCCTCATTATATTGTTCAGAAAAAAAATTATTACTTATTATACTACTTCAACTTTATATGACTAGAGATTGTTTGAACCCAAAATGTCACCCTGACCTGACCAACTTTTCAGGAATGTCAGAGGTGGTTAAAAGGAATTTTGGGTTCCTCCAAATCCTAGAGCCACCCCAAATATCTATGCTTTATGTCAACTTACACAGATCTTTTTTTAGGTTCACCTAATCTTGTGTTTTGACTTCACCTAAATTTTATTGAACATTTATATTTACTGACATCAATCTAGCTTGTTTGCCTTGTTGGCAAAATGGCTTAACTGTGTATGTGTGGGTCCTGTGTGGGTTCTCTTGTCTAAATCCTATGTAATATAAAACTTCTAGAGCAGTGGTTCTCAACCTGTGCGTAGTGACCCCTTTGGGGGTTGCCTAAGACCATCGGAAAACACATATTTCCAATGGTCTTAGGAACCTAGACACCTCATCTCCAGGAAGGTTTGCCCATATGCAGATATGCCCACATGCAGATACGCCCACATAAGAGTATCAAAGGGTGGTGGCATTAGAAAGGTTGAGAACAACTGTTCTAGACGCTAGACAGGAGGGAACCACATCTCATTTCTCACTTATTTCCCTGCACCAAACAACCTAATACATTTGTTTTTAAAACCTATTTCACTTTGGGGGCATCTTTCTCAAACAGTATTGTTGAGAAACCTGAGATTAAGTGGCTTGCCCAGGGTCATACAGCTAGTGAGTATCTGAGGGAAGACTTGAACTCAAGTCTTCCTGACTCAGTGCCTATTGCTCTATATATTGTGCCACCTAATGAACTAAGTAGAGGGATGGACACATCTGCTGCTTCATCTTGACTGGATTAACTTAATTCTATACAAATGCCTTTTCTGGTCTTTGTCCACATAATAATTTATCTACAGCAAAGATTGTTGGTTTATGAATTTAGAGTAAGTGAGGGTGAGTTTCTTTGAAGTCTCATCTAATATGCCACTACAAATTATCTTGTATTTAACTTATCTGTATCATAAGGTATCCTCAGTGTAGGAGTGATTAGCCTGAGGTCTGTGAATATTCTTTTAAAAATTATTTTAAAAAATATTTTACAACTCTAACAGAATTAATTTCCTACATAATCCTAATTATTTTATTTTATGCATTTAAAATCATAAAAAGGTCCTTAGGCTTTAACAGACTGCCAAAGGGGCCATGAGACAAGAGGACACAAATACACACAACGGTTAAGAATTCAATATTCTAGTGCAAAGTAAATCCCTTGAGGGAAGATATAGTTTATTTGTTTTTCATTTTCACACTATCTATAGTGCCCATTAATACACCTCACACAGAGTATATGCTTTATGAGTATTTTTAAATTTGATTAAAATTAGAGTTGATGTCATCATATTTTTCCTTATGTGTTTATTTTTTAAACTGAAAGTAATTTTCATTAAACAGCAATAGCTTTTCTTTCCTTAGAATCATAATCCCTAAACATAACAACAATAACAAAGCTCAAAAAATATGTAGGAATAAAGGAATATGAATTGGAACAGCCTTCCCTTTCTTCTATTGGGTACAAAAGACTTCTTTTCACTTTCGAATTTTTTAAAGGGTTCAATCCAATTCAAGAACTAAGCAGTTAATGAATACAGATTATTATAGACTAGAAAGAAAGGAACCAAACACATAGTCAGAATCAACTTGGAGGGAGCATTCTTTTGTCAAACAGAGATCATGATATCTTTAATACCCGGTTCACAATATTGTTATAGAGTCTGATTGAGATCATGTATATAAAGCTCTCTGTAAAACCTGAAGCTTATATAACCATCATAACATCATGAGATTTAGATTTAAAAGGAATTTTAAGTAGGGGTGGGCTGGTAAATGTTAACAATTGACTGGAGGTATAGAGGGAAAATATAAGCAGGATATACTTTTAAGTTTTATCTACATTTTCTACATTTTTTTCCATTCATTTTCTTAAGTCAAACAATCAACAAAATAGTAATTCAAGTTCTGATTTATAAAGTTTGTGGATTTCTCAAATATAAATGCTGACACTAAAAATTGAATAATCACTTCTTCTGTTAAAGCTGGCTCCTACAAACTCTTAGAGGTCATCTAGACTAGTCTTTTCCTTCTATAAATGAGAAAATTGAGTTTTTTGAAGTGAAATGACTCATTTAAAGTCACACAGGCAGCACATAGTAGAGCCAGGATTTGAATTCAGATCTCTTGACTACAAAGTCACGATGTAATTTCGTCTGCTGTTCCTATTACTGTTGCTGCTTTTGCTTCTTTTTTTAACCACAGGGATGTGTCTTTGGCTGTATGCTATTCAACAACTCCATCAATGGCTTTGATGAGACCATGGGATGTATACATTTTTTTAAAATTCATTAGCATAAAGCTAAGAGAGAGAGCTAAGTAGGATTCAGAAATATCTCAGAAAGCTGTAACAATGGGTGAAATGTAACAAGATGGATCTTTATGGAGCAAAAGTAAATTTTACACTTAGGTTAAAAGAAATTAGCTTCCCCCAAACACTTGTAGAGTCTGTTTATCTTGGAGCATATTCTCATAAAAAAAAAAAAGCAAAGCAAAAATAACAAAAGGACTAATGTATTCACTAATTAGGTCAGTTAGTGTGGCAAAAGGAAAGTGGAATTAGCAAAGTATTTTGCTGTTACAATTTATATTTCTGAGAATGACCCTCAAATTAATAGCTGTTGTTCTTTAAGTTTTGCAAGGTACTTTACATACATTATATACAACATCCTATTTAAATCCTCCCCACATCCTTCTAAGGCAAGCATTTTTAATATCATTATCCCCTTTTAACAGAAGAGGAAATGAAGGTTTATAGAGCTTAAATAAACTGCCCGTGGTCACTGGGCAGTAAGTGAAGGATGGGGGTTTCAAATCCAGTTTTATGCAGACTACAAGTCTACTCTTCTTTCCACTAGACCACATTGACTCTCACAACACTTTGAGGAGAAAATTTATTTTTCCATTTTTTTGTCTCTGTAATTCTAGCTGCTTAATGCTTCTTGAATGAAAAGCCAAAAATAATTGCTGACACTCAGTTCAAACCTTTTCATAGTCACCTATTCACCTCTAGATCATTTTTCCTTGTTTCTAAAGGCATCTAGCACCTGCCTCACAGTTGTCTTCCCCAACATTCTTCTTTGATTCTTGGAAATGGCAATGAATGAATGAATGAATCAATTAATCAATCACAATCAAAAAGAATATATTAAACTCTAAATAAAAGAATACATTAAATTCTAAATAAATAAAACAATACCTTGCCTTCAAGAAGTTCACATTATATAGGAGTAGGCAACATAAGTATGTAAGGTTGGGGTATGGGGAGTATACTGTTTGGCATTTAAAGCTCTTCAAAACCTAACTCCTTTCTACTTTTCCAGCTACCTTCCTTCCTTTCTTATGTTTTACTCTTCTTCTCATACTCTAAGATCAAGAGTTGATAAACCAGGGGTGGGGAACTGTGAGCATCACCAAAGTGGGATTTTTTTTTTCTTCTTGTTGGAGCTCAGTTTCTGAAGCTCAGGTTAAATTGTAAACATCTGAAGGATTAATCTCCTTCAAACTCTGATAATTCAAACCTGTGCTGTGTAGGTTTCAGGAGGGGAGGGGCCCTCTGGCTGTGAGTCAGTCAGGGACTTAGTCTTTGTTACATATTCTGGGAGGTTGGCATTTTGCTTAGGGGGGTTTGCTTATGAGAAGGATCTTTAGATTTCCTGGCCAAGACTCTGAATAGCCATATGTTCAGTGCCCCCCAACTGCTCAAATGTCTGTGCTCCCTCAATCCAGTGCTGTATGTAAAGTATACAGCAGTGTTGCTATGTTCAGATGGCTGTGGCCCTGTCTGTTGGTCTTTGTGCTGATTTCTCTACTTGTATTTTCTATAATCACTTCTTTCTCTGTAATTATAGGAGGATTGTTAACCCCTTTTTGAGTGGTCTTTCTTTTAAAAGCAGATCAAAGAACCTGTATTAGCAGGCCATCCTGGGTGTGCTAGGGTACTTGCTACTGTAGGAACCTGTGGCATTGAGGATAAATGTGGCCCTCTAGGTCCTGAAAGACAGTCCTTTGAATTTGTTCTATGAAGTTTGGATTCAATCAAAGAGCCACCCATGAGGACAGAGGGCCACATGTGGCTTCAAGGATGTTGGTTCCCTACCCTTGCACTAAACTATTTCTACTTCCTTGAATACAATATTCCATCTCCCATCTTTCAAAGAGCTTTGACTTCTTTACATGTCCACATGCTCAAAATATTCTTCCTCTTCACCTCTGCTTCTTAGTGTCGCTGGATTCTTTCAAGACTCAGCTCAAATTCCACCTTATGCAGAATATCCTTCCTGTTCTTGGAAACTGCTTGCTGCCTTTCTCTTTGTCTCTGTCTCTGTCTTTTTCTGTCTCTGCCTTTCTGTATCTGTCTCTCAGTCTCTGTTTCTCTCAGTTTATCTCCCTGTTTCTCTCATTCTCTCTGCTTCTCTGTCTTTCCATCTCTCTTTCTGTCTCTCTATCTCTCTGTCTCTTCAGTTTCATTTCTGTCTGTCTCCTTTTCTGTTTCTTGGTCTCTCTCTTCCTCACAAGTTATGTATATTTGTTTTTCCCCTGCTGGGAGGAAATTTTGTTCATTCTTATTGAGTTTGCAATCCATTAAACTTTCTACATTTTTTTCTAATTATCTCTATGCTATATCATAATGTATCCATGAAATTGATTGACACTTGTACTTATTAAATTCTGCTTTATTTGATTTAGTCCCTCATTCTAGCACAGCACAATCTCTTTTAGATCAAGAATGTTATCCAACAAGGTAGTGACTCCTGACATCTTTGACTCTGACACAAACAGCAAGCAAGTCTTAATACAAATAATAAGTAAAAATTTTAAGAACAGATACCTGGGATATTCCACTAGAGGTGTATCTCCAAATTAGAATCAATCCAATGATGATACTTTAAGTATCATCCAAGTACTAGAAACTGAAGCAAGATAAGTAGGAATACAACACTGTATTAATTCTCTGAAAGGATTGTGTCCATAACATTAAAATCCTAATCAAGCTGAGCCTGAGTAGGAATGTGAAAGCAAAAAGCACGTTGACTATGGTTGTTGTTTTAAGCAATGTTGACAGTTAAGATGAAGCTCAAGGTGTTCTTAGGTGTTTGCTTAGTTGTTCTCTGATATGTAGAATGGCTTTTGAACTGGAAAGGATAGAACAAAAACAACTAAAGGAAGTTGATATCTGAGATAAATAGAGTGATAAAAATCTAGCTCTTAGCTACCCTTGATGGTTTCACCTCACCATACCAAATGGACTACATAATCAGCTAGTGAAAGAAGTATCAGATGTGATTGCTGAACCACTGTCAGTGCTATTTCGAAATACTATAGAACATGAGATAAGTGATATGGGACTGAAGAAAGGCAAATGATATTGCTATTTTTTTTTCTGAAAAAGGGGTAGAATAAAATCTGCAAATTGCAGGAAAGTGAATTTGGCTTTGATTCCTTAAAAAAATTCTTGAATACTTTATTAAGTGCATAGTCAGTGAATATATTACTAAGAGCAGGTCATGTCAAACTAAATTCATTTTTCTTTTTGAGAGAATCATTGGACCTTGTATCCAATGGATATTGTATATATAATTGACCTTGATGTTAGCAAAGCACTTGAATGAACTTGCAAATAAGATTGTTGAGCTACTATCAATGATCTTTGAAAGGTTTTGGACAACTTTAGAAGAATCTCAGAGCTAGAGAAAGGCAAATACTCTAATTTGCTTAGAAAAAAAAATTGTAGGTTACAATAAATTGCCTGATTTGTATGGTGGGAAGATATTATGCAAAGAGTTCCCTATGTTGATGAAACTATACATCCGACCAACAATAAACACTCAGAAAAACTCTCGAATACTAGAATCAAGTGTTCGTGTCCAAATAAATATTCTAGATTTCTTTTTTTTTTGCTTTTATAACTCTAAAACTCCTCAAATAACTAGACTCAAAGAACTTATTGAACTTGTTAACCTGGAAACAAATCTCTTTTTTAAAATGAAGTGATTTGGGTGAAGATTTGGAAGTGACTTTTTTTTTTTTTGCTGGATTTAAATGCTTTAATTCTATGCAACCCAGACAGAAAGAAAAAAAAAAGCATGTTATGTGCACAGGAGAACATAAGTAGAAGAGATTTTCAACAAATTTAAATAACACAAAACTGTAAGGCACAACTACTAGATAGATAGCAGGTGGTACTATGGATAGAACATTGGGCCTGGAGTCAAGAAGGCCTTCTTTCAAAACTGAACTCAGACAGTTTCTAGCTGGGTGAACCAGGGTAAGTCACTTAACCTCTGTTTGCCTAAGTTTCCTTATGGAAGATAATGAGAGATAATAACCGTATTTCCTTGTAGGGTTGAAAGAAAATCAAATGAGATAATATTTGTAAATCACTTAGATAATATTTATAAATCACTTAGCACAGTGTCTGGCATAGTATAGATAGACACTCTATAAATGCTTATTCCCTTCCCTTCCCCACTATATTGGATGATGGTATTAGCAGGCCAAAAACCCTTGTCATGTTAGAACAATGTTTTGAAACTAACAAGATAAAATTTAATAGTGATAAATATAAAATCTAGTTAATGTTAAAACATGTTAAAACAAAACAGACACAAATGTTGAAAGGAGACTACATGACTTAACAATTCAAGGGCAACAGACATAAAGATTTTAGATGACTACAAGTTCAAACTAAGCCAACAGTGTAAGGTATCTGTCAAAAAAAAGCTAATGAAATCTTGAGTTACCTTAATGGGAACACAATGTGCCTAATAAAGAAGGAAATAGCCTCACCATCCTCTGTACTACTTAGGCCCACCTTCGGGGTACTCTGTTCAGTTCTTAGCATCAGAGTTTAAAAATGACATTGACAAAACTGAACACAACCAGGAAAAGGTGCCTTGCCTGGTGAGGGAATTTCAAACTATTACATGAGCGTGGCTGAAGGAAGTGGAATGTTTATCTTGGCAAAAAGAAAACTAGTGGTAGGCATGGCATTTGTCTGAAACTATTTGGAAGACTGACATCTGGAAGGAGAATTAGATTTACTCTGTGCTTCTCTAAAGGATAAATTATGACCAATAGGCAGACATCATTGAGAGGCAGGTTTCAATTAGATTAAATAAGAACTTTGCAATGAAGGTTGTAATTGTGAAGCTCAAACAAAATAATTCAATGAAGCATGGCACAGTGGAAATGTGCTGACCTTGAATTCAGGAAGCAATGAATGAGAAGCATGTTGGGCTTGGAGTCAGGAAGAGCTGTGTTCAAATATCATTTCTTATATTTACTAGCTCTGTTACTTAGCTCAAGTGACTATAATCCAGTGGTTCTCAACCTTCCTAATGCTGTGACCCCTTAATGCAATTCCTCATGTTGTGGTGACCCCCAACCATAAAATTATTTTCATTGCTACTTCATGACTGTAATTTTGCTACTATTATGAATCATAATGTAAATATCTGATATACAGGATGTATTTTCATTGTTACAAATTGAACATAACCCACAGGTTGAGAACTGCTGCTATAATCTCTCTGAATCTTAATTTCCTCATTGTAAAAATGGAATAATATTCTGTCTCACAAAGTTTTCATGACAATCAAATGAGATAGTATCTGTAAAGCACTTTGTACATCTTGGAGAGACTGAGGACTCTCTAGTGTCTTGGATAATAAAATATGTCATAAGTGACTTTGAGTTGATGTCTCCTTCTAAATTAAGTCAAATACCTTTTCTACTATATGTAATTACCTCTCTTATGGTAAATAGAGTATTTTGGAATTATAGTGGATTATAAAATGTGAATATTGTTATTATGGTTAGGTACTGAGTTCCTGTAATTAAAATGCTCAAAAAAAAGAATAAATGATCACCTACCACAGATATTGGAGATTTTCTGCTACAAGTGAATTCAAACAGATATACTAAATAGCAAGAGGTTAATTTATATTTTGTACACCTTATATGCATATGACTATTGACAATGTCTTTTTTAAAAATCAGTGAGGGTGATGTCTTTGTATTATTTGTATTAAGATTATTTTTCATCTTTCATGATCCATTTTGGAAAAGCAGTATGGAATGCATTTTATTAAGTAAAAGAATACTGCCATCAATGTAGCCTCTGTTTGTGTCTTTAGTCCCAGCAACCTGCTGTTTTACTTTTACAGGAGCATCTTCCTCCAAAGCACCAAATACCAGTCTAAAGAAAATCAGCGGGATATTCCAGCAAAACTATATCCCTCTGGTCTCATAGTATTCATAAGATAACCACAATAACATTAAACAAAGCCCAAGACCATTGCCACTCCTCTTTAAGAATTGCTTCATTGTGTTTCACTGTGTAAAGATTGCTTCTAGCATTTTCGTGCAGATAAAGTTAATAGCAAAACTGGGGACAGATGCTTCTGTATAAGTTTTCGTGAATTAGAAAATAAACAAAAGGAAGAACATCTCAAAGTAACTACTGACTTGGAATCAACTTGGATTGACAATTCTTCTTAGTATTGAGAAGACAAAAGTGAGAAATAGTTCTACGTACTTTGTCTTTCCAAGACTTAGAGGATTTTAAAAATGGTTATGAGAAATATATATATGTATATATGTATATATAATAAATGTACACACACATACATGTATGCATGCATGTATGTGCTAAGAGAGTGCTATCAATGATCACTACAATTCAGCATGCTTTCACTGACAATAAGTGCTGTTTATATATAGACATATTCATACATAGTTTTGTATATAAATAAACACACACATGCATGCACAATATTTTCCTGAATACAAAAGCCTTGGAAGGCAAGGACTAAGTATATGCAGTTATAGTCTTCCAACATCAAGTATAGCACCATGCCCAATTAGATATGCAACAAATATTTTTTGAAGATGATATCTGAAGCTGGCCAGATCCCAAAGGAGCTCTGTAACTTTGTGATATGTCTACTCTGCTGTGTTGAATAATTTCATAAAAAATATGATTTTTTTTGGTTTTACTGCACATTAGACAATACCCCTAAAGTGATATAAGTTGAAAGTTTGAGCCAGCACTGCAATAAAAAATTATTGCATCCTACCTGCCTTTTTCTTTCAAAAATAAGACAAAGCAGAAGCTATAGAACTATGTAAAGGCTACTTTTGAGGTCACAATAAACCCTTTCTATTTACATTGAATTCCTTTTTGAAGATATCAGCA
Organism: Pseudochirops corinnae; assembly: GCA_028646515.1. Taxonomy (NCBI): domain Eukaryota; kingdom Metazoa; phylum Chordata; class Mammalia; order Diprotodontia; family Pseudocheiridae; genus Pseudochirops; species Pseudochirops corinnae. The sequence goes on from CM053587.1 coordinate 233,473,383, forward strand.
ACATCAGTAAGTATTTACTGGACCCATCCAATGTCCAAAGCACCATAGAAGGTACAAAGAAGAATTGTGAAAGGACTATGTCAAAAAGATCAAATTAAATAGGGACAAATGAAAGTGATAGAGATTCAAATTTTCCCATGAAAACATTTTGGAGATCAGTGAACTACAAGCTCAAATTGAGTCAATAGTGTGGCATGTCAAGAGGAAAAAAAAAATTAATGCTATCCTACATTGCATTGGAAGAATCATGCTATCAATATCAAAGGAGGTTATAGTTCTGAAATACTCTGTTTTGAACCACAATTGGGACTATTGCATTCACTTCTAGGAACCATATTTTAGACGGAACATGACTAGGGGAGAACAATTAAGATAATGTAGGATGAATGATAGAGAGGATAGATTGAACACCGATAAGTTGAAGAAGTCAAGAGGAGATCAAGTAGGACAGTTAGACCCTTAAGGTCATGAGGTATCAGTTACAGGCATTGAGAATGTTATTTTTGTACTATTACATCTTCATATGACAGAGGGTATAGCTTCATTCTACTGTGTTCCAGAGGGAAAAGTTGAGATGACACACAGAATCAAATTTAGACTTCACAGTCATCACCTTTGTTTAGTTTTTAGCTTCCATTAAACATTGGACTACTATGTTGAATTCCTCTGTGTCTTCCTCACCTAATATGTTCTACTAATATCCTTTTCTAAGGAACAAAATAGTTTCAGATGATTACTGCATCACATTACAGGATGCATCTAGATCCCCTATATTTGTACTTTTTTTTTCATTATTTCCCTTGAGATTCTAGACATTTTCTTTCTCCTGATGAATTTTGTTACTGCTTTTCCCAGTTCTAAAAAGTAACCCCTTAGCAGTTTGACTGGTATAGCATTCACTCCATAGATAATTTAGGTAACAGTGTGGTTTTTATTATATTGATGAAATCCAACTCTGAAAAATGCATATCTCTCTATTTAAGTCATCTTTTATTTCTGTAGAGTGTTAGCTATTTGCATTATGTAAGCTCTATTTTCTTAGTAGATTAACATCCTGCTATTTTATGCATTTTTGCAGATGCGGTATGTATGTATGAAGATTGTGTCTTATCTCTTCCTTCTAAGTTTTGCTAGGGATATACAAAAATGCTGATGATTCTGTGAATTCATTTTGTAAGCTATTACTCAAGCTATTAATTTTCTTCATCTCTTATTTGCCCTGCCCTACCCTCCCCAAAGAAATATAAAAAAAAAAAATCATAGTAAAGATGCTTTGCACAACCAAATAAATTTCCACATAGGCTATTTTAAAACATGCTTGTCTCATTTTAGATTTTAAAATCATCACCTACCTGGCAGGAGGTGAATGGCATGGTTCATCTTCCATTATTTGAATCCATGGTTAATCATTGTACAAATCAAAGTCCTAAAGTCTTTCAAAGTTCTTTTTCTCCATAATGACACAATTGAACAAACTGTTTCCCTAGTTTTACTCATTTCATTCTTTGTCTCTTCTCAGAGGTCTTCTTATTTCCCTCTGAAATTTCCATTTCATTATTTTTGTGGAAAAATAATATTCCATTACATGCATATAATTTATTTAGCTCTTTTCCAATATGAGTAGGCCCCCTTAGTTTTCAGTTTGGGTCTACTATGATTTTCTGTATGTGTGTATCAAGTTGTTGTTTTATTTTTTTCTAAGAAATTTTCCCACCTCTCTTCTCTGGATGCAAAGATGATGAGCTGATCCAACCATAAGAGAAAGAGAAGACAGACAGCTGTTATCTGCCAGATGACAATAAAAAAATGAGGAAGGTTTTTTAAGTGAAGCTCCTGTGCCAACCTTGTAGACATGACTTTGAACATAGACAGAAGTTGGTGAAGGATGTTCAGACATGAATGGGCCATCATCTGAATCATTGAAGAGAATTTCCAAATCAGTGAAATATCATAGACACATTTGGGTAATATTGTTTGGGTTTGTTTCTTATTGGTGTTTTTCTCTTATTGCTATGTTTAGTATATATGAAGTAGTAGAGGAAACAACAGAATAAGGGGTTAGAATTAAACCCAGATTTTCCTGACTTCATAGCCAAAGCTTTTTCGTTAGGCAACCCATGAGGACCACATAAGAATTTCCTGTTTATTTCTCTTGTTACCCATATTATGTGTTTTGTTTAAAAATATCTAAGGATATGGGTTTTAATGCTAACTTCTTCCATGTATCTTATTTCTCTAAATGGAGTGCTGTCTCATTGTTTTCTTTCTGCTTTTTTTTGTAATCTGGCTAGGTAAAACCAGAGTCAACTTTCCAATAGGAAATCCTTTCTTTTCAATGGAAAGTCCTTCTGGTTAAAATGTATTTTATCAGCCCTCATTGGGGATACTCCATCTCTTGCTACTAGCTCATCATCCTATGTTTTAAGCAATTGTACATAAATCTAAATTCCATTCTGACTTACCATTTTCTTAACCAGCAGTTCAATTCCCATAGTTGTCTTTCTCTTCTGAAAACTTAATATTTATTCAGACACAGCAAGGAAATGACTCTCCTAAAGCTGAGCCATAAGTAGGACTTTTTGCACCTGTAAGGCAAGAAGCATAAAAGGCATCCCAACTGGGTAGACGGTGATGAGAAAGACACCTTTCCATGCTGGGCACTACAGAGACCCTGTAATATAAGCCACCACGGATCTAGACTCCTTATTAAAACCAGGTCACTGGAGGAGAGGCTTGCCCTGGGGGGCTTAGACACAACAAACTTGATCTCTTTCTATTGTAAATATTTAAAAGTATACTTTCATTAATATCTTTTTGTATGCTATCTTCTAAAGACTCCCTACTTCCACCAACCAGCATGTCACACCCTGTGCCAAAGAATAAAAGAAAAAAAAAAAAGAAAGACATCAGCAAAACCAACTACCATATCAAACAATTATAACAGTAGAGAAAATATTCCACATCAGTAGACACGCATCTCTGAAAAGGAGAAAAGGAATGACATTTTCTCATCTTCTATATGTGGCCAAGTTTGCTATTTATATCAGCACAGATTTCAGTTCTGTTTTGTTGATGTTTTTCTCATTATTCTTACTGTTCATATTGTTGTAGTCATTGTACATATTATTTTCCAGGTTCTGTTTACTTCAACCTACCTTAGTTTATATAATTCCTCCCATGATTCTCTGAATTTCTCACATTCTTCATTTCATACAGTGTAGTAAATCTAATTTTAAGTGGATTCAAGTTTATTTCTGACAACCAGGCACTAAGGATGGTTCTCTCCCTCCACCTACCCTTGGCATCTAAAAGCATTGATTCCTGAAATAGCCACTCCTAGAACAAACAAATGCGAAAGGCACTGAATGAAAGCCAGATGACAACTCCATCTCTCCTTTATTCCATTTTATTTAATCCCTCAAAGAATCATGATAAAATGCTTGAGCTTGAAATGCAACTTGAAGATCAACTACTTCAACTCCTTCATTTTAAAGAGTAACAGAAAGAGGACCCAGAAACAAGAAGTGATCTGCAAGAGATCACAAAGTTTCATTAAACTCTTTCTGAAAATCAGGTTGAAATGAGGTCTAGTCAGTTGGAGCCCAAGTTTCAAAGCCCAACAGATTGTTAGAGTTAGAAGAAGAATTGAAGACAAGGATGTGCTAGAGTCAACTCAAAGAGACAGCAGAGTGATACATTTTCAGTGTAAGGAATTATACCTTGAGAATTGTCAAACTTACAAATCAAGGTGTAATTTATTTTCTTTATCATCTAGACCAACACTGTCAAATTTAAGTAGAAACAAGTATCATGAAACCATATGTCAGGTGCATTACAGGCTATATATTAACATAGAAAATCATACATGTTTATATATGTCTTTATTAATACACCAACACATTAAAATCAGATAGGAACTTCATTTTATCATAGTTCTGACTGAGTTAACACTTCAGGCCTAGAATTTTAAAACTGAAGTAGAAAAATTTAATAATGCAGATCAAACTTTAAAGTCTATGTTGCAATTGCCTTGCCTTCCCCCTCAAAAAAAGGGAAGGGGTCAGCTAGGTAGCACAATCAGTAGAGCACTGGCTCTGAAGTCAGGAGGACCTGAGTTCAAATCCAGTCTCAGACACTTGACACTTACTAGCTGTTTGACCTTGGACAAGTCACTTAACTCTAACTGCCTTGCCTTCCCCCTCAAAAAATAAAATAAAATGTATCTGGCATACACTATAGGGCTAATTGATAAGCATTCTCTAGCATGCTTCGACTTAAAGACCATCTTGTCCCCTCCTAGTACCACTATCACCACAACCATCTCCTTTTATAGAAAAAAAAAGTCCAGAGTTATTGTTGGAGCAAGGATTTTAACTTGGATCTCAATTCCCAATCCAGCTTTCTTTCAGACAGGTTGTTGAAATATAGTCAAGGCATATTCTGTTTTTCCAGCAAATGGCCAAGGTTTACCAAGATGGAACAGCACTTCCTTTCTCTTATAACTCAGAAGAAGCATCTGTGCAGATAAGGCAATCACTTGAACCAATTCTTCTTCTGTACATTCTATCCATCACACTATTTACCTAATCTAAGGAGAATAGCTAAGAATCTCTTCCAGGGCCAGCAAAGAGCTTTGGGGGAGAGGGAGATGATTTATACATCCACTGTTCCCCTTACCCCAAACTGCTATCTTTTTCCTGTCCTTTGGGAGCCTAAATCAATGCATTTAATACTAAAGGGACTGACTTGCTTAAACTTAGACTGATAGGGTTTCCCTCCCAACTACTAGATTTGGCCAGAGGACAAGTCCCACCTGCTATAGCCTCCATCCTGTCTTCTATTCCCATGGGATTCCATAGGATGAAGCCTCAACAGAGTCAAACCCCCATCAGATATTTCCTGAGGGCTATTTTCACCATGCTGGAACCTAATCATGTATAGGAAACAAAACAAAACAAAACAAAACACGTGGTTCAGCTTTCTTCCTTAGAGGACTATAAATTTTGCATCTTTCCCCTAACTTTCCCCCACTTGGACAATTTTTCTTTCCTGGTACAAAGCTCTGACTCTTCCTTTCCTACACCCTGTAGGTCTAGTTCTGCTCTAAGCTTTTCATTTCCTCCCCAAGACTTCATAATTGTTAGCAATGGTTGATAGAAACCTGTTGGCATTATAATATGCACCCAAATTTTTCTCTAGGAATAAGTAGTCATTATCAGCCTCCTTTTCAACCCAGGTGCTTGTGTAGTTAGAGTTAAAAAGAATTACAATGCTCAACTAATACTACAAAAAACGTTTCATAATTTGGAGTAGGAGAGAATGCTGTTCCTGTTCTCAGTCATCTGTGCCTCCGAGAAGGCTTATTTAGGTGAAAATTCTAGCATAGATCTTCGCCTGGCTTGCAACTATACTAATTCCACACAGTGTACAGACAAAGCAAATAAGCAGCTTCCAGAATGCCTGCAAGCTCAAAAACGCAATGTAATGACAAATGTCACAAGTTACCTCCACATTGGTCATTAGTAGACTATCTGATGTATTATGGTATCAAATTTAAATGTACTAGCTCTTTCTATGATATCTGATTCTCAGAAAATTACAGAATATCTAATGAGATCTAACTCTGTGACATCTTATTTCCAACAGGGAAAAAAATCCATTTCTTGGAAACAGATATGAAGAAGTCAGTCATAACAAATAACCAAAAAAAAAAAGAACTGAAGATGGGAGGAAAAAAAAAAAACCCAGATGGATTAAGTCATCTAATTCAGTACATTACAAGCTACCTCTGCTATATGTCAAAAATGGAGAAGATTTAAATGCTCACACTCTTAGGAGGCAGCATTGGGGGCAGTGTCTGCAGAGCTGGCCTTGGAAACAGGAAGCCAAGGATTGAGATTTGCCTTTTACTCACAAGGGCTATCTGATCCCAGGCAAGTCCCTTAACCTATCCATGTCCCTAGGCAACTCTCTGTGACTGTTGCAGAGAAGGTCCAAACCTATATTTGTAAAGGAAGTATCTTCATCAAGAGTTTTTGCCACAATGGAAGCAAAGGCTGATTTTTTTTTTTTTTGCCTTTTTTGGAGGGGGAAGGCAGGGCAATTGAGGCTAAGTGACGCCCAAGGTCACACAGCTAGTAAGTTCAATGTCTGAGGCTGGATTTGAACTCAGGACCTCCTGACTCCAGGCACAGTGCTCTATTCACTGCACCACCTAGCTGCCCCCCCACAATTTTTTTAAAAGGCAGATTAGAGGAGGTGTTGGAATCAACTTATATTAGTGAAGCAAATGCATATTAAGAAACGATTGTCCAGGACATGGCAGGGGTCAGAAGTAGCCCTGGAAGTGAAGAGTAGGAAAAGGGAAAGCATAATTATGTTCTTATGTAAATAAATTACAAGTATTGATAAAAATTAAAAACTTTTGCAATGAGAATGCCTAGTAGGCACAGTGACTTCCATATGTGCAGATATAGTTCTTAACCTTTAGGGGTAACTCTCATTAATGTATTAACAATTTGCACTATATGTATACTTTAGACCATTCATCCACAAGCTCTAGAAAATTGTTGTTCTTGTTATCTGTTCTTCATTTTTGAAGAGAAAGAGTTACATCACAGTATATCTTGACTTGAACTCTAAGTGAGGCAGAGTAGCATGGATTCATCTGCTCATTCTTTATACCAGTCATCAAAGTCCAGTGGCAAGACAACTGGTGACAACTCAGGATGCAGTGGATGACCTTGGTATCGTTGATATGCGGTCAATCTATAAGCACTACATAGGAACTGCTTCAGCCATATTCATGGCCATTGGAACAAATTATTCTCACCTGAATGTTCCACATCCTTAGGGTAGACATCCCCTGACCCTCTATGAGTTTGAGGCCTGTTGGTTACCTTTAACCAGGTTTAGTCCTTCTGCCAAGATGGTTTCACCAGGGTGTGGCTACTGCACATGCTCCAGTTTCTTGGAGCCACAATAAGAGTTGGCTGGCAGATGGACATGAAAGGTGATTGAGCAACCTTGAACAGGACTCAGAAAACCTTCACAAGAGGTGCTTGTCTTTGAATATCCCATAAATCTCCAGAGAATAGGCTTCTGAATAATCCAGGCTATTCTCTATAGTGCTGGTATCTTTTAGAGGATATTTCAAATAATACAGAGCAGGAAGGTGATGACACACTTCACAGAGGCATTTCTTTTATTACTTACAGGTAGTAAGGGAATTGTAGTTGTGATCTTATGAGATTTAAAGTTTGTAGAGCATTGCCAATGAGAAATAAGCTTATTTTTATATGTATCATTTCAGTTAACTTATCTTATGTTAAGCAATATTTTATCATAATTGCAACTAACTGGTTCTTCAGTGTTCTAATTGTATGATCATAATTGATATAAACCTTAGATGTGAATAATAATAACAACATTAATAGTGACAATCAATCAACAAACAACTGTGTCTTAAATGCTTCCTGTAAGCCAGATACTATTCTAGGTTCTTGGGATAGTACTAATTGAAAGAAGTAACCAACTCTGCTGTTTAAGGAACATGTATTCAAATAGAAGACCAAAGGTATATATAGAAGTATATACAGAATAAGTATAAAAATTATAAATACAAAATAAATGCAAGGTATTTAGGGAGAGAGGCCAGTAATTCTTGTCAGGAGCCAGAAAGGCTTCACATAGAAGATGTTGCTCGAGTTGCATCTTGAAGTGGGGGAAAAGATTATACGAAACAGTTTCATAAGGAGAACATTCCAGGTGATGGGATGGGGATGGTCAACAGGAAGGCCCAATGATGAGAGATGGTACCATACACCATTTGAGAAGCAGAAAGGGACCAATTTGGGGGCAGCTAAGTGGCACAGTGAATAGAGCACCGGCCCTACAATCAGGAGGACCGGAGTTCAAATCCGGCCTCAGACACGTAGCACAAAACCTAGTCATGTGACCTTGGGCAAGTCACTTAAGCCCAATTGCTCTACAAAAAAAAAGAAAGAAAAAGAAAGAAAGGGACCAATTTGACCAGATTGCAGAATACAGGGTGAAGAGTGAGAAGGTGACAATTATAACAAGGAGCCATCAAATATTTACTGAATCATGAAAGAAAGAATAAATATTTATTACGACTAGTTACAAAGATATTATATTCTGCTCTAAATCTGTTTTTGGTGTTCCATATGTAATCAAGTATTTTTAGTGGTCTGAAAAGAAACAATGTAAAGCAGAGGTAGCAAACATGTAACCTGCAGGCACATTGGGCCCATAACATTTCCAAGAGGGCCTGAAGTAGATTAAAATATAGTTCTTATCTGATTTTAATGTGTCGATATACTAATAAAAAAGAAATAAATGAAAAATATGGTTTTCCAAGGCAATATTCATCCTAACATACAGTTTAGTGATCTCCATTTCTATTTGAGTTTGACACCAACAATGTAAAGAAACAGTTGTTTAACTAAAAGAAAAGAAGAATTTTAGAACTCTGAATTATCAACCAATAGGAAAGTTTCTGGCAACTGGGCCTCCATAGAAAGAAGACAAAATTGAAAAGGTAGAGTTGGCTCAGATTGTATAGGTCCTTGATATTCAGGCTAAAGAGTATGGTCTTTTATCCCGATGGTTAAAGGGAAACATGGAAAGTTGTCTAACTGTGTAATCAGAAGAGATTAACATGTTTGTGCTGCCTTAAGGGTACGACACCATCACAAGCTGTGAGACAGCACAATATAATAGATCAAAAGTCTTCATCGTTATAAGAGTTATGTCAATAGCGCTTTAATGTTTGCAAAAGGATTTGTAAACATCATTTCATTTTATCCTCATAAAAACCCTGAGAGGTAAGTGTTAATATTATTCCCATTTTACATATCAGAAAACTGAGGATGCCAGCTGTTAAGTCATAGCTAGTAAGGGTTCAGAGGCTGAATTTGAACTCAGTTCTTCCTGACTCCAGGTCCAGAATTACCTCTATGCTGCCATCTAGATACCATGGAGAACCTTCTTCAGTTTCAAGAAGAGTAGGTTGAAGTTCTATTACTGACTCACCTTGGCTCTGGGCAGGTCACTTAATCTCTTGGTATACCCAGGCACCTCTCTAAGATTATAAAGTACAGAATAATAATTGATCTCACTGGTAAAGAGAATTTATCAAAAGGACTTCCCCACACTAATTATAGGTTAGTTGGAGAAAATAAATAAATAAGAAACAAACATAAATAAGAGAAAAGAAAGGAAGGAAGGAAGGAAAGAAGGATGGAAGGAAGAAAGGAAGGAAAGAAGGATAGAAGAAAGAAAGGAAGGAAAGAAGGAAGGAAGGAAGGAAAGAAGGAAAGAAGGATGGAAAGAAGGAAGGAAGGAAAGAAGGATGGAAGGAAGGAAGGAAGGGAGGAAGGAAGGAAGGAAGGAAAGAAGGGAGGAGGGAAGGAAGGAAGGAAGGAAGGAAGAAAGGAAGGAAGAAAAATCTGGCAGTAAAGTCTAAGCATATTGTGATCAGATAACTTAAAGATTTTTGGAGTTAAGATGAGGTCTTCCTCTATCAGAAAGATTACTATCTATTGAAGAGATCTCCAGGATGCACCCACTACAGCTAACTTATATTTGATCTCATTTTCCCTTATTAGGTACCTCTGAGAACTTCAAAAAGACAAGAAATGGAGGGCACAGCCAAGATAGTGAAGAAAGGGCAAAGACTTGCCTGACCTTTCCCCCAAACCTCTTCAAATACCTTTAAGTAATGGCCGCAAACAAAGTCTAGAGTGAGAGAACCCATAAAATGACAGAATAAAACAATTTTCCAGCCCAAGACAATTTAGAGGGTCAGCAGGAAAGTTCTAATGCACCAGAGTGAGAGTGGAGCACAGATCAGTTCAGGCCACTCCAGTGCAGTTTGGGCCCTAGCAAACCAGGACCAGGCTTCGGAGCTAGCTGAATCTGTGGTGGCAGTGGCAGCTGTGATAGTTTCTGGACTTCTCAGCCCACATACAATAAGGGGGTTGAACTGGTCAAAAGGAGACTTCAGGGGTCCCTTTGCTGGCATGGAGAAAGGCCTTTTTTGCATTTCCCATATTTGGATCTGGGTTGCAGTCCTGGGTAAAAGTCCTGCTGTGAGGAGGAGAACTAGTACACAGAGCTCTCAGTCCACAGGTAGTAAGCGGGTCAAACAACTAACTGGTCAGAAGGAGATTACAGGGGTAATTACTGAGGCAGAATTCTATTGCTTTGCCCATACTTGGATCCAAGTTGCAGTCCCAGGTGGAATTCCCAAGGTGAGGAGGAGCATTAGCACACCAGACCTTGCAGGCACAATGGAGTAGGGACCCTCCTCACAGTTCCAGGGTGGAAAAGAGTGTTTGTGGTCTTTCACAGACCAGAGCACAGGCCAGGAGAGTGGCAAATTCCAGAGTTCTCAGGTCAAGGAGAAAATACTGTAAGCAACCAGAAAAAAAAAATTCAAGAATGGTAGATGCACAGTCAGCATAATACAAGATTTAGCAGCTTCTACATTAAAGGATTAAAGAGCTTGTAATATATTCTGGAAAGCAAATGAACTAGGATTACAACCAAGAATCATCTACCCAGCAAAACTGAGTATAATCATTCCAGGGGTGGGAAAGGATATTCAATGAGATAGACAACTTACAAGCATTCTTGATAAAAAAAAAAAAAAAGACCAGAGCTGAATGTAAATTTACTTTCAAATACAAGACTCAAGAGAAGCATGGAAAGGAAAATAAGAAAGGGAAATCCTATGAAATTAATTTAAGTTAAATCATTTACATTCCTACATGAGAAGACGATATTTGTAACTTATAAAATCTTTCTCATTATTAGGGTAGTTAGAAGGAATTTATATAGAAAGAGAGCAAAGATATGAGTTGAATATGAAAGGATGATATCTAAAAAATAAAATTAAGAGGTGAGAGATAAATGTAGTGGAAGAAAGAGACAGGGAGAGGTAGAGTGGAGTAAGTTATCTCACCGAAAAGAGGTAAGAAAAAGTTTGTACACTGGAGAGAAAGAAGGGACAAGCCAGGTGGAGGCAGTGAACCTTACTTTTCAGAATTGCCTCAAAGAAGTAATAACATACACACTCAATTGGGTATAGAAATCTATCCTACCCTACAGGAAAGTAGGAAGGGAAAGGAAAAATAGAAGGGGGATGGGTCATAGAAAGGAGAGCAGATGGGGGAGGGGTAGTCAGAAGGGAATACTTTTGGGGAGGCAAAGGATGAAAGAAGACAGAATATAAGAATAAATAAGGGAGATAGGGTGAAGGGAAATACAGTTAGTAATGTTAACTGTGAAAAAAATTGAAGCAAGTTTCCCTGATAAAGGCTCATTTCTCAAATATATAAACAACTGAGTCAAATTTATAAAAATAAGAGCCTTTCTCCAATTAACAAATGATCAAAAGATATGATCAGTTTTTAGATGAACTAATCAAAGTCATCTATAGCCATATAAAAAAAAATACCCTAACTCACTCTTGATTGAAGAAATTTAAATAAAAACAATTCTGAGGTACTACCTCATACCTATTAGATTGACTAATAAGACAGGACAAATATTGGAGGGGATGTGGAAAAATGAGACAATATTGCACTATTGAAGGAATTATGAAATGATTCAACCATTCTTCAGATAAATTTGGAACTATGTTAAAAGGGTTATAAAGCCATGCATATCCTTTGACTTAGCAATGCCACTACTAGATCTATATCCTAAAAGATAAAAAAAAAGGAAAAGGACCTACATGTACAAAAATATTTATAGCAGCTCTTTTCCGATGGCAAAGAATTAGAAATTGAGAGGATGCCAATCAATTGGGAAATGGCTGAACAAGTTATGGAATAGTGTTATGATGGAATATTATTGTATTATAAGAAATAATGAATAGGTTGCTCTCAGAAAAACCTGGAAAGACTTGCGTATGCAAAGTGAAATGTACTGTGTACAAATTAACACCATTATTGTTAGATGATCAGCAGTGAATGACTTAACTATTCACAGCAATACAACAATCCAAGATAATTCTGAATACTTATGATAAAAAAAATTCTATCCATCCTCAGAGAAAGAGCTGATGATGTCTGAATGCAGATTGGAGGATATTTCTTTTTTACTTTCTTTATTTTTCCTGAGGTATTTTTTTTCAATATTTTCTTTCACAAAATGACTAATATGGATAGATCTTGCATGACTACACATGTAAAACCTACATCAAACTACTTGCTAGGGGGAGGGGTAAGTGGGGAAGGAGGAAGAAAGAGAATTTGGAACTCAAAGTTTTAAAAATGAATGTTAAAACTTGTTTCTACATGTAACTGAGGAAATGTTTTAATAAATTATTTTAAAACAATAAAGTATCTCATATCCTTTTGTCCCCAGAGAATTAGATACTGTTAAATGGTCAAACTGTAGCTTTAACATGGGGTGGGGAACTTGCAACCTGAAGCCCACATGTGGCCCTCCAGATCCTCAAGTGTGGTCCTTTGATTGAATCCAAACTTCAGAGAAGAAATCTCCTTAATAAAAGGATTTGTTCTGTAAAATTTGGACCCACGTGAAAGGCTGCACTTAAGGACTTATAAGACCACATAAGGCCTTGAGGCCAAAGGTTCCCCACCCCTGGATTCTAGCATCAATATGGTAGGACATCTCCAGTGAAGTCCCCTCGGGATCTGCGGTTGGCCCTATACTAGTTGTGGTTGTGTTTGTTCTTCATTTTCGAAGAGGACCATGGCATCAGGGAAATGATGACATGACATGCAATTAACTTAGATTTGAGTCAGGGAGGGCTGTGGAATGTCACCAGCCTCACTTTCTCCTCCAGAGCCATCTGGGTCCAGTGATCAGATATTCATCAGGATGATTGGAGATGACCCAGGATGCAATGGGAGACCCTGGCCTAAAAGGGTATAAGGCTAAGGCCTTTTCAGGTACTCACTTAGATTAAGGTAATGCCCATTCAGTGAATAGACCCCTTTAAGGAGAACTAGTCAATACTTTTATCAATGACTTGGATAAAAATATAGAAGTTAGGCTCATCAAGTTCTGTGAGATTCATCTAAGAGTTCATCTCTCAGATTCATCTGAAGTTAACAAATTAGACAACATAATCAGGATACAAATGAATCTTGACAGACTAAAGCACTAAGCTGAATGAATTAAGGTGAAATTCAATAGTGATAAATGTATAATCTTGCACTTGGGTACCAAAAATTCAGCCTCACAAGTGTAAAATGAGAAAGGCAACATGGTTACACAACACTTTTTGAAAATTCTGAGGCTTTTCACAGTCTGAAAACTCAAATATAAATCAGGAGTGTAGCGCGGCAGATAAAAACATTAATGCAATCTAGGGATTTAGAGTTTATTATGAGTGATATTAGCTTCCAGTAAGAGGGAGGGAGGTCATAGTTTCACTGTATGCTGCCCTCATCAGACTTCATTAGGAGTGCTGGGTTCTATTCTGGTGTTCTAGTTTAAGGACATTGTTTAATTAGCTGGAGAGTGTCCAGGGGAGGATAAGTAGGGTGGTGAATAGTTTTAAGTACATGTTATATGAGGCTAGGCTAAAGGAACTGACATGTTTTAGCCTGGAGAAGAGAATATTCAGAAGGATATGATAACTGTCTTCAAGTATTTGAAGGCCTGTCATGTGGAAAGGGGATTAGATTTGTTTACTTTGGCCCCAGAGGGCCAAACTAGGAGAAAAGTCAGAAGCTGAAAATTTAAGAGTAATCCAAAAGTGGAATGAGATGCCAGGAGGGTTGGGAGGTTTTCCTGTCTTGTTTGATCTTCAGTCAGAGTTTGTGATTTTCAGGTATGTTTTAGAGGGGATGTCTTTGGTATATGGGAAAAGCTCCATGGTTGCTAAGATTACTCTCAACTCTCACATTCTGTGATTCTGACTTCAAACATTCCTTTCAGATCTAACCTCTGTAATGTTAAATTGTTTACTTTCTGCCTCTTTCCAACACCACATTTAATAAGAAAAATGAGTTTGTTGGGGTAGGTGGCACAGTGTAATGGCCCTAGAGTCAGGAGGACCTGAGTTCAAATCCAGCCTCAGATACTGGCCACACTTACTAGCTTTGTGATCCTGAGCAAGTCACTTAACCCTAATTGTCCAGCTCTCCCCCTTCCCTTACCCCCCCCCAAAAAAAAGAGAAAAGGAAAAAAAAGAAAAATGAGTATGTTGTTTTTCTTTCTTTTAAAAATTTAATATATTATTTTTCCAAATTAAATGTAAAAACAATTTTAACATTCTTTTTTTTTTTTCAAATTTTGGTTTCCAAATTCTCACTTCTTCCCCTACCCACCTCATTGAGGTGGAACACCTCATTCCACACTATTGTGGAAACACAATTAGGATAACCCAGGATCTGGCTGCTGCTACATTAAGGGATCGAAGGGCCTGGAATATGATTCCGGAGATCAAGGGAGCTTGGATTAAAACCAAGAATCACCTACCCAGCAAAATTGAACATAGTCTTCCAGGGGAAAATATGGTCATTCAATGAGGTGGAGGACTTTCAAACATTCCTGCTGAAAAAACCAGAACTGACAAGAAAGTTTGACACTCCAACACAAGAAGCATGAGAAGACAAACACGGAAAAGAAATCATAAGGTAC
>CM053587.1:233488528-233508628 GCA_028646515.1 Pseudochirops corinnae
AATATGGTCATTCAATGAGGTGGAGGACTCTCAAGCATTCTTGCTGAAAAAACCAGAACTGAATAGAAAATTTGACATTCAAATAAAAGAAGCATAGAAGGTAAACATGGAAAAGAAATCATAAGGAATTTATCAAAGTTGAACTATTTACATGTCAACATGGAAAAATAATAGTTGTAACTTATGAAACTTTTCTCAGTATGAGGATAGTTGAAAGGAATATAAATGTATGTATTATGTATATATATATATGTATACATACATATATATGTATATATACATCCACATATATCTATATAGAAGGGTATATACACATAAGAATACATATGTGAGTGTGTGTATATATGTGTACAGGTATACATAGACAGACAGCACAGGATTAATGGAATAGGAAGGGATGATATTTTAAAAAGGTGAAATTGAGAGATGAGAGAGGAAAAAAATGAGAGGAGACAGGGAGAGACAGAATGGGGTTAAGCATCTCATATAGAAGACACAAGGGAGAACTGTTACAATGGAGGGGAAGAACAGGAAGGCAAAAGGGAATAGGTCAATCTTACTCTTATTGAATTTGGCTTAGGGAGGGAATGACATACACTCTAAACTGGGTATCTTGCCCTATAGGAGAGTGGAGGGGAAGGGGATGAAAGGGGAGATGATGGAAGGGAGGGCAGATTGGGGTGGACAGTTGTTAGAAGCACACACTTCTGTAAAGGGACAGGGATAAAGTAGAGAATAGAACAAGTGGAGGGTGGGATAAGAAGGAGGAAAATATAGTCAGTCTTTCACAATAATGTCCATTGTGGAGATGTTCTGCGTAACTACACATATATGGCCTGTAGTGAATTGCTTGTCTTTCCAGTGGGGGTGGGTGACAAGGGAGGAAGGAAAAGAATCTAGAATTTAAAGTTCTAAAATCAAAGGTTAAATATATATATTATTATTATTATTATTATTTACACACAACTGGGGAATAAGGTATACAAGCATTGGGATAGGGAGATTCATCTTGCTCTGACAGAAAGTCAGGTGGGTGATGGGTGAGGATATAGGAGAGAGCAGATTGGGGGAGGTGGTATACAGTGGGATTGCTATTTTGGAGTAGTAGGTAGGGGAAAGATGGGGAGAAAATTTGTTACTCAAAATCTCATGGAAATGAATGATGTAAGCTAAAAATAAATAAAAATTAATTTAAAAAAAGAAAAAAATGAGTAAGTAGCTCTTATGATTCAAGCATTGTATTGAAATATTTAGGTAATAAGAGAGCAGGGTTTAGTAGTAAAAAATAAGGCCATGTTTGCTTAGTACTTCACAGTTTACACTTTCTTCTCAACAACACTTATGAAGTAGGCAGTATATATAGTATCCATTTTATGAATGAAGAAACCAAGGTTAAGAAAGGCTTCCAAGAATGTACAAAGTGGCAGAGGCTGGACAACAGCCCAGGTCTCTTTAGTATACCACCAGTACTCTTTCCAATGCACCAAACTGCCTCTAAAGTATTTACATACAAAAAAGCACAATTATTATATTGCTTAGAAATTCTTCATAGATTCACACTGTTTCAGAGAGGTGACCTGAAACTTGGGAAAACTAAACACAGGATTGTTGTTCAGTCATTTTTCTGTTGTGTGCAACTCTTTGTGCTCCCATTTGGGGTTTTCTTGGCAAAGGTACTAGAGCTGTGTAGCAGCAAGCACCCTAGCATAACCAGGATGGCTGCTAGCACAAGTTCTTTGATCTGCTTTTCTAAAGGAAAGCAACAGAAAAAGGAGTTAACCATCTTACTTTAATCAAACATATATCATTTACATAGTTCAGGGGAAACGGTCACCACCCTGAACTTCAGGGAAAATACAAACAGAAGTTACTATCAGACAAAAAAATGCAGACAGAGAAACAGATCAGCAGACAGGGCTTCTAGCTGTCTGACTATTACGTCCATACCTAGTCAGTTACCAGAGAGAGAAGCACCAACATCTGGATTTTCAAAGCTGGGAGACTCAACAGCCATCCAGAGGATCTCTGGACAAATCACACAACTCTTCCCAAAGTGAGCCCCAAAGCAAAACCTCAAATATATTTTCAAATCAGGGAAGGTCTTCAAATTCACTTAAGCCTATCAAGGGGCCAAGGGGCAGGGAAGATCTCCAAATTCCCGTTACCACTACAAGTGGTTTGCCATTTCCTCCTCCACCTCATTTTACATATGAGGAAACTGAGGCAAACAGAGTTAACCTGCATGCCCAGAGTCACACAGCTAAAAACTGTCTGAGGCCATGTTAGAACTCAGGAAGGCGAGTCTTTTGGTTACAAATCTCCTGCTCTCTCCACTGTACTATGTAGCTGCCCCTGAACACAAGACTAAAGGCATTTAAAGACTTTACAAGTTTTCTGATCATTCAGAACAATTATAATATGGCAACATGGATGTTACAGTGTCCTAGGTTTTCTTACTCTACAGCCCAAAGCTGCTGTCTCCTTATTCCTTCTTGTCCAAGACACAACAACTCATAATTATGCATTTTCTATATTCTGGCTTCCCTTTGCTTACTTTAAGCCCCAGATAAAATCCCACCTTCTACAAGAAACAAAGATATCTGGCACCCCTTCATGCTATTGCCCTCCCTCAGTGATTTTGTTCAGTTTATATTGTATGTATCTTGTTTGTACATTTGTCTCTGCAATAGATTGTGAGATACTTGAGGCCTGGAATTATTTTTGCTTGTCTTTTATTGCAGGTGCTTAGCACAATGCCTGACACAGTAAACTCTTAATACATTTTTGTTGACTTGGTAGTAAATACTTGTCTCCTTTTTCAGTTAACAATGCTGTTAACTATCTCCAAAGACTCACCATATCAAATTCTGCCCCATTTCAGCTTTGAATAGCTAGATGCTGAAGGAAGAGAGCGATTGTCCTTAAAAAAAATAGTAGCCTAGGTGATGTTTAGTTAATTTTATTGCCTATATGTGTCTGAACAGTACTTAAGGAAATTTTTACCATCAGAAGGAAGTGTGGTAGCATGGACAGAATCCATAGACCACCCAAGACATCACATGCTACTGGTTTTGTCACTATGGGCCTAATTTTTCTTTTGTGACAGAGATGCAAACCAGGGAAAGCCCTGTAACAATATCACATGGGGTCAAGTAGAAGAAAGGATTCTACTATACCTGCATTTATCTGTTATAGATTAGATCATAGGATTTAGAGATGAAAAGTTTCTTACAATTTAGGTCATATAGTCAGAAGACATCATTTTACAAATAAGAAGACTAGTGGTTTACCAAACATCCCATATATAATAAGTGGCAGAGATAGTTTTTGAACCCAGGTACACAGACACCAAATCCAAGGAGAACTCTTTCTGGTTGTTTTTATTTCTCTAATCTAATATAGGTATAAAGCATTTAATGAATCAGTATATGAAACAACCACAAAATTAATATCCCAATAGTTTTAAAGGAACATAATTCTGGTTTGCATGTGTGTGTGTGTGTATGTAAACTTTTATCATAAAAGACTTTATTTAAACTGTGTAGAATACAGGAAAAAAATTGCACAAGATGCCTTTCCAAATATCATCTCCCTAAAACATGTAAAGTTTACTTCAAAAATGTCCTCACCCAAGTTAGTGACTAAAATTAATTACCACACTAGCCAGCAACCGACTTCTCCACAACATATCCCCCTGGAGGTCTGTGGCTTGGTGTCTGCCAGCCTGGGTAATGTGTTCTTATCCCTTCTTCACAATCAAATTCTTGTGAGAAATATAGAGTTCAATCTCAGAAACTTGGAGTATGTTCACATTTCTACAGGGGACCCAAAGAATTAATCAGGGACTGTCCCCAGATAATCATCCTAACCTTCTTTTCTGTATTCCATCCCAGGCCTTTTTTTTTTCCTATCCTAAATCCCTCCCTGGATTTCAAAAAGCTAAGAAAGCTTAGTTAAGAAAAGATCCTAGGAGAATCAGATAGTCTATTGTATGCTAAAGCCTGGCACTTTTATCTCATAAATGTGACTCAAGAAGTTAAGCTTTTTTTCTCCTGAGTGTGATTAAGTCTATGCAGTAGATACAATTATTAGAGAGCAATGTGCTTTAAGGCAGAGTCATATAATTCTCTCAAAGTATGTTTCCTCTGTAGCATCTAATTTACTTTTTAAAAGCCATTCTGGAATGTTGAAGTGTCTCAGGACCTGCATTCTTGGCTTTGCAGTAACTCTAAATCTGTTCATTCTCTACACAAGGAAATTGAAAGTGTTAAAATTATAATTATAAGATGTAGATTTCAATTCACACTCTTTTCCTATTTTTCATTAATTTGTAAGTTCCTGATTGGTAATGAGTCATTTTAACAGTACTATTGTCTACTACAGTTAATTTCTTTTACTTTTATCACATTAAAATATTTTCATTACCTAGAAAAGATCATTTTAATATATAAACATTAAATCAGGGATGCCTTACTCCAGTGTGAGAAAATGAGGAATGGTTAGCCCTCACAGTTTTAAAAACAGAATGTGAATACTTCAGATTTGTCCAGACAACATATGTTACAGGTTTATGTCCTACCGTGTTGTGCAGTAGAAGTATTAGATTTGGAATCATTAGCCCTATGTTCAACCTTCGTCTTCTACTACCTTTGTGATTTGGATAAATCATTGAACCTCTTCAGATGTCATTTCCTCCTCTGTGAAAGGCGTTTTGGATAAAATTTGAAATAACTGAGGAACAAAAATTTGATCTTTTGAGCATTTTGATTCATTAAGTAATAGATACTGTGTGAGATGAAAGAGTTCAGAGTCTGAATCTAAGGTCATAAAAGATCTTTATTCTTTCTCATGAGAAAGGACTCTACCCCCTGTCGCCCAACATGTCATCTGCAGGGAGAGAGCGACAGGTAGAAGGCAGCTCATGATTATATAATCTTCCAATGCAGAAACCCAACCCCCCCCCCCCAACTGGCCTTCACTGTTATTGGTAGGGGGGCTGACCCCCAACCTAAGTGCGGGAATCTCTCTGAGACAAAGGACCCAGAAACATGTGGGTGCCCAGTGAAAGCAGTCTTAACCTTATTTGGCATATCTTCTGCTGAGTTGACTCTGGGGAAGGGTCTCCATTGCTCCAAGCTTGAAGGTCAGGTGACCTGATCTTAGGCCTAGTGAGTACTGAAGCCATTCTAGATTTGATTTTTCAGAATGGGGAAACTTCACTATAAATTATCCCTCACAATACCAATTGCATAACAGATTGGGACTGGGGTTCCTGAGCTTGGCTCTGGACACTGAATACTAAGTGAGACGAATTTTAATGAATTAAAAGAAAGCAATTAATGGAATATAAACAAGGATACAAGATTAGGTAAAATTACTTCTAATTGGAGGAAAGATTAGGGATTTTCTGAGTAGGGGAGGGAAGAAAGAACAGGTACAATTCCCTAAAATCAGAAAAAGAGTTGTCTTGCTCCTCCCATCAAAGGAACAAGGAAATAGTAACTGATAGAGCAGTACAGAGCCAGTTTTCAAAGATGCATGGGTTGTTTGAAATGTATAATTGTGAGAAAACTCCTTTTATCAATCTTCCGATCTCACTGGGTTTCTGGTCAGCATAACCTAGGTTCTTACTCAAGACCCTTTCAGTGCTTCTTAAACTGTGGGTCTCAAGCCCATATGGGGTCAGAAGAGCTGAGCTAAGGGTCTCTGAACAACAGGTAGAGGTGATTCAGCTTCCCAGCCATGCAGGGCTAGATTCAACCAATGCAATAAAGCTTTCTCACAATTTCTATAATTGAACAAATTTTCTCACAAGACAGAAATTGTACTGGATCCATAGTTGAATAGAAAGGGAACTGAACCAGATCCAAAATTAAGTCACAAGATGGAGTCAGGGTGGTTCATTCAATTCCCACAATTCCCACAAAGACAGGAATTAGATAACCTGAAAGATTCCTTCCAGCTTTAAATCAGTGATCTCATTAGAATGTAAACTCTTTGAGAGTAGGAATTTTTTTTTTCTATTTTTCTATTTAATTCCTACCTGAGTACATGGCAAATACTAGATCTCAATAAATGCTTTTTGGCTGATTGTTTCATCAGTATTTCTTTGACCCTATAATTCCTGCTGAGGGCACTACTTTTCAGTAACCCAGATTCATCAGTTATCAGTCTTTCTTGACTCTCCTCTCTCCCTCACAAAATGCTCTCTCCCACCCCCACCCCCACCTCATTCAAGGTGCATTAATTCTACCTTTCAGTTTTTATCTGATATCCACTCACTTCTTTTCATTCACACTGTCTCCACCTTAGTTCAGTCCCTGGCCATTTTACTAGCTTCCTAATTTGTCTTTCTGCCTTTTTATTTTCTTTTTTGTGCTTCTCCCCATTTCAGATGATCATCTACACAAATGACAACTTCAATAGGTCATGTTATCCATATCACTCCGTTGCTCAAAATCTTTTACACAGCTTTCCAATGTCTATAGAATTTAAAAAAAGGAACCTCCTTAGCCTGCCATTTAAAGCATTACAAAATATGGTTCTTATCTAATTTTGCAGTCTCATTTTATTCGTTTCTCTTTCCTGAGGCCTATAGTCCTGTCAAACTGGACTACTTTCTATTACCTAAAACTCAATGGACTTGGACTTACCTGAAAGTAACTCCAAAGTCTGCCACCCCCTCCCTCCCTTGCCAGTAATACATGCCCTCACTATCTCTTTCTCTCAAAAAATTTGTCTTTCTAGATTCATATCAGGTGCCACATCCTCCATTAAGTCTTCCTTGATTCCCCTGCACTCCCGCTCATTAATGTTCTCTCCCTTTTCTTATGTATCTTGGATTATACTTGGATACAAGTTCATTTTGTTCTCCTTCCCCTCCCTCCATTCAGTTGAATGTACACTTTGACGTTGCAGGGAGTGTTTGCTTGCCTTCATTTCCCCAGTGACAAGCATATATACCTGCATGTTATAGTGGAGATTTTTAATGCTTAATTTAGAAGTTTAGGAAGTTTAACTAGGAAAATATTCCATACGAGGAATGTGTTAGAATTTAGTGCTTGTCAAAATCTGCAAGTGTGAATAAAGCTACTAGTCATGTTCCTGACCTTTCTTTATTTTATTAAATTATATATTTTTCAATTAATGAGCATTAATTATTTTTCTCTCCCACTTGCCTCTCTTCTCCTACTAAAAATGAATAAAGAAAACAAAAACCTTGTAACAAATACACATAGTGAATGAAAACAAGTTCCCATATTTGCCATGGCTCAAAATGTGACTCATTCCATATAGTTAGTCTGTTACCTCTATCTCTATATCATTCTTCAGCACTGAACTTCTGGAATTATAGTTGGCTTTTGGATTGTTTAGAATTCTTGTGTTTCACAGTTATTCATTTATACATTATTTTTATTATATAAATAATTTTTTTTTTTGGTTCTATTAACCATTGTCTTTCCCTCAGTGTACCCCTTTCCTTTTTTTCCATTTGGTCTATGTAATAAATAGGTAACACATTCCCTCATGCTGAAAAAATTAGGAAAAGTTTAGGAGGCAGATTTTTTTGGACTGGCTATTTAAGTCAGTTCTTTTTCTTAACTGTCTATGGTTTGTTTTCATCTCTCTTTTCCTGCCAGCAAACATAAAGGATGTTATTTCATTAAGTTATAGCAATTTAAGTTTGGCAAAGCATTTACTTCACAATAAACCAAAGTTAGGCAAGTATGTTCACCTCTATTGTAAATCTGAGGAAAATAATTATCGGAAACAAAAAAATTTGATGATTAATACATAGCAAATGTTAAAAATATAAAGCTGGAAGGGTCCTTAGAGATTGTCTAGTCTAGGAGTTCTTAACTTGAGATCTGTGATAGATAGATAGATAGATAGATAAGCACAGAGGAATATAGTTTGTAGATGTAAAGACAGAGGTAGAGATAGATAATGGACATAGATTATATATATGTATATATACTTACGTAATTATGTATACACACATGTGTATATACAACATATATTGAGATATAGCCTTCTATTTCTATTTATGTCAATGTATCAAAATAGGTGTTTATAGACAGATTCATGTTAGATAGATATGTTTGAGTATGCATGCTTATATGACTGTATCTGTATATTTGATATATTTTTATACAATTGGTTTCCTTCATAATCTCATATATTTTATTTTATGCATTGAAAAAATATTGTGAGAAGCTATTCATACACTTCAACAGATTGCTAAAGGGGTCTATGATAGAAATAAACAGGATTTCTTAACCCTTTAGTACCCTTTGATTTTATAAATGAGGAAAAAGAACCATAAATAAGAGGCCACTTCTCCAAGATCACATAAACTTTGAAGCTCAGTCTTTTGACTCAAATCCAATGTTTTTTCCAGTATACCATGCTGCTTTCTCTAATTCATTATTGTCTTTGAAATAGGATGATGATAACTCATAATTCTGTAAATCTTAAGCATCTTAAGCATCATATTTTCCTCAAAACTTTCTTTCAAGATAGCTAGTGCAAGTATGATTGTCTCTGTTTTACAGGTGAGGAAACAAATGTTAAGCGATGTTCATGAAATGTCAAGTGACTTCACCATGATCAATGTCTGATACAGGAAACAATTCCAGGACTCAAGTCTAGTACTCTTTCCATTGGGCCATGATATGATAAAAGGGAAATCAAGAAGAAAGGTAACCCTCTGTAGGAATAATTCTGTAACATTAGGCAGCAATTTTTGAACCAGTGAGCAGATACATGCACACGTGTACTTCTTTTCCTGTCTCCCCAGAAAATCTAGTAATTGCTTTTCTATAGCTGTCCTTCATGTTAGGAGTGCCTTATGGAATGATTATCTTTATTATCAAACCTTTTCTCCTTTATGTAGGGCACCAAGTATCGTGCATCCTTTCATTTTCCCTCCAAAGCTTATCCATCCCTACTCTATATACCAGGTGCAGTCTGGAGCTGGGTTGTAGTATCATTTACAGGCACAGTGATGTCAGGGATGGGAATTTTTCAGGAAAGAATTGTTTTGTGTTCTGAATAAAGGTAACAAAAGATGATGCTAGGTAAGTAGGGAGATAGTGTATCAGTTTTCACTATGTACCAGACTTTTCACTAAGCACTAAAGATGCTTTACACCATCCTTTTCCTGAAAGAGGATATCTGTTAAGGCAGGAAAGACAATACATAATGGGCAGTTCTGGAAAGGGAGGAGAGAGAAGTCCAAATAGTTTTTCAAGACATGCGTGACATGAAACATGGCTGGGTCTCCTTCTGGGCAAGGGAGCCACCAGTCAGGACAGGGTTGTTGAAGGCAGAGGGTGGTAAAGAGGAGAAGAGGCATGAATGCACTGTGATATAGTAGAAAACATATTGACTTTGGAGTAACAAAAAACTAAGTTCAAATTCTGTCTATAATTTAACACCACAGGGAATGTAAGTCATATAACCTCTATATATCTGTTTTCTATCTGTAAAAATGAGGACATAAAACTTAATGACTGTCAAGAGCCTTTCCAGATGTATGGTCCTAAAATAATCTCCCACCCATTGGTATTTGGTAGCCATCATTTTCAGTTAGGAATTTTCTTAGAACTCTAGGATAGGTTTGTTGGTGATGGTGATATTGTTTTTGTGTGTTTAATATTTAAATAATACAGATGAGGAGAAAAAACAGAATACCTAGTAATAAAGATATTTTCATACAAAGAAATGTGAGTTGTAATCCTTAATATTCATATCAGGCTATGCTATCAGTTCTGGTATAAGGAATATTCTTTGTATATCTTACAGCACTATACATTTATAACAACAAAGTCATCACTGACTCTTCCCTCCCCAGAACCCCATTCCCATATGCAATTAGTTGCAAAGACTTGTCCAGATTACCTCCACAACTTCTCTTACATACCTCCCCTTCTCTTCGCTCAGATAGACACTACTAGCTCTCACAGGGAGAGCCAAGATGGTGGAGTACAGGTGGTAACTCAATTGATCTCTCTCAACATCTTCAGACAAATTTAAAACACTGCCTCAATAAGAATTCTAGAGTGGCAGAGCCAATAAAAGATTGGAAGGAGACATGTTTCCAGTCCAAAACAACTTAGGGGTCAGAAAGAGATATCTGTGTCACCAAAACGGGGACCAATCCAGAAAGCAGTGCACGTAGCAGCAACATTAGCAGCAGGCCTTGCCCGGGGCAGGGGGGGGGGAGGTGAGGGGAAGGGAGTGGTTCAACAGCAGCAGCAGTTTCAGGAGCTCTCAACCCGTATATAGAAAGGGGTCTGAGCAACTAGTCTGAGATTGCAAAGGATCCTTTGCTGGATCTGAGTGAAGGACCCTCTTCCATTGCCTATACACAGTTCCTGTTTGTAGTTCCAGAGAAAAGAAAAACACTAGCACTTATGGCTACGGGGAAGTAGGGATGATGGTCAAAGTTCCAGAGTGGAGAAGAGCACTTGTAGTTGCTCAAAAGGGAATAAAAGTCTTCATCACATTTCCAAGGCCAAGAGGAGTGCTAATACTTGTAGCTGCAGAAAAGCAAGGTCGCTTATTGGGGAAAGACCATAACACAGGGCATGAAAGCAGTCACCACACCTTTCCTTGGATTATATAAGCTTGGAAGCACTGAAAACCTATGGACCCCCAGAACTAGCTCTGAAAAAAGTGTGCAAAATCCTTGAAGATTGTGATAATGCCTCCTCCACCCAAGGAGCAAAGTCAACATTAACATAAAGGTAAAAGTCAACAAATAGGTTGAAAAATGAACATAGAACAGCAAAAGAAACTAAACATTAAAAAAAGCTAATATAGGGAAGATGAAAACACAAACTTGGAAGAAGTTATCAATGTCAAAATGCATATGAGCAAAGCTGAAAAGGAAAAAAAAAAAAGGCAAATTGGACATAAGTCCAACAAGAATACTTGAAAGAGTTCAAAAAGGATTTTAAAAATTAGAGACTAGCAGCAACCCAGATGAACTCTCACAACATTCTCCTGTAAATAACCTTAAAATTATATGAAAATGAAATTTTGTAAAATCAGAAACAAACAAACAAAAAGTCAGGGGAAAACATTTTTTCTGTCCTAAAAAAATTGAGGGGGTTGAGAAGAGAGGTCTATGATATTGGAGTTGAGTCCCTTCTGTAGTGGACTTACATACAAAAGAAGCAATAAAAGCCACAGCAGCAGCAGCAACAACTTCAGGATCTGTTATCATAGAGATGGTAAAGGGGTTGGAAAACTAGTCAGGAGGAGTCTTACAGGCAACCCTTCGACAGTACTAAGTGCAATAGATGCTGATTGGCAACTCTGTGGGTAGTACTTGGCAGAAAGGACCATTTGTGGTAGGTCACAAGGGAGCAGAGGCCCTAGACACATCTCCAAGGCAAAGAAGGGAGCACAAGTAAGGCAGCTGCAGCAGGAGAAATGAGTACCCTGTTCTAGGAACAAGACAATACTAGTGCTTGTGGTTGCAAGTGAACAGAGGCCCTTCCTGGGTAAAGACCAGAGTACAGACCAGGAGGGCAGTAACCATATTTCCCTGTGAAACATACCACCTTGGAAACAATGAAAATTTGCGGATCCCCAGAAGTAGCTCTGAAAATAGACCACAAAAAAGCCTGAAACTTGAGGCAATGTGTCTCCACACCAAAGTGAGCAGAGCACAACATATACACAAAGTTCAAAGTCAAGAAAGGAGCTTGAAAATGAGTCAATAATAACAACAACAAAAAAGAGCTTGATCATAAAAAGCTACTATGGTGGAAGGGAAGATGAAAACACAAATTAAGAAGAAAGCAACGATGTGAAAATAGCTATAAGCAAAGCCTTAAAGAAAAAAAAAAGTGAGTGTATACAATAAATGATGGAAGATATAAAGAAAGAGAAGAGTAGTAGAAGAAAAATTAGGAAAAGAAATGAGAGTAGAGCAAGACAATTATGAGAATAGAATTAACAGTTTGATAAAAGAGGAACAAAAATACTGAAAAAATAAAATCTTAAAAAAACAAAAAAAAACAGAATTGACCTAATGATTGTAAAGCCAAACATGAGCAGCTTTCCAGAGGACTGCTGCTATGGATAGCTCTAAGGTTCTGATCACATAGTACAGTGAACTCTTTATTTATTCAGCAGTAAATTAAAGCAAAACATTCACAGAAACCAAAATACAGCATTCACAATGTTATAACATAGCAACTTATCTCTAAAGTGGCCACAGTTTTCACCAAAGTGGCCACATCATTTTAAGCAAAAGATATCATTCAGTATGTCCTTAACTCAACTGTCCTTAAGGAGCAGGCCTCCTTAAGGGACACAAAGTACAAAGGTCAAAGTTCTCCACCCCTAAGTCATTGTAAGTAATAATCTTCTCAGTCAGCACTCAGTACCCAAGAAGAGGTCTTTTCATCTTGACTTGAGGCTGGCTCTCAGATTCCATGGGTCCCCTTCCATGGTCCCAGCTCCTGCAGAAATCCACCCATCTGTCACCTGTATTCAAAGGCAGGCAGCCTTCAGCTCCTTGTCCAGCTTCTTGTCCAGTTCCTCATCCAGTTCCCATTCCATACTGAATTTCACAGTGTCCAGTTCACCTCGAGTTCTTCACAGTTCATATCTCTGGGAAGATAAAGCTTAACAGAGCCAAAACAACATTCATACACATTGTTGGTGTCATCATCAATTCACTTTCTGCTTATGGAACGAAACAGACCCACAAAGTCTGAGAACTCAACACAAATAGTCAGTATAGTCCCAGGGCCTCTGAAACACTCCTCCAGGACTTCTGTAAACAGACAACAAGGAAATCCTCTTTCAGGGCTTCCAGTAAGTTCCGAGGGCTTCTGTACCAAGTATTACAAACACAAATCAAATAAGACAGAACAGACAAACAGAGTGCTGGGATATCAGAAGTTTTCTCCTTTTCAACTCTACCACCACAAGTGTTCTCTTCTCAGTTCTGCCCTTTCCCAGCTTGGGCTTCTCCTTAAATATGATCATTAACTTCTCCCTGTTCCACCCCTTCCTGTTGCATCATCAAGTTCCTCCCACTATGTGTTCACAAGTTCTGTTTCTTAACAAAGACTTGATATAACTATGGGCAAGGCTCAAAAGAACTTTGAACTGAAACAATGTGCTAAATAATTAAATAGCTGAAACAAGGCATTAAGTACTTCTTTGCTAGCCATTACAATGATAAAAGAGGCCAAAAAAAAAAATCACTAAAGAGAAGAACTCCTTAAAAAGCAGCATAGGCCAAAAAGAAAAGGAGGTGCAAAAATTCAAGGAAAAACAGCCCTTAAAAATCAGAAATGTCCAAATAGAAAGGGAGGTACAAAGACTCGCTGAAGAAAATAATCCCTTACAAACTAGAATTGGGAAAGTGGAAGCTAATGACTCCATAAGACTTTAAAAAAACAATTAAACAAAAGTCAAAATAATGAAAAATAAAAGAAAATGTGTAATATTTCATTGGAAAAGTAACAAACTTCGAAAATAGGTCCGGGAGAGATAATTTAGAATTATTGGACTATTTAAATTATGTCAAAATGAAGTTTTGGAGCATCAGAGCCAAAAAATGGTAAGGGGAAAACATTTTTCTGACTTAGGAAAATTTAGGAGGTTCAGAAGAGAGGTCTATGACACTGAAGTAGAGGCCTGAAAGTCATGATCAAAACAAGAGCCAAGATATCATATTTCAATAAGTTATTAAGGAAAACTGATCTGATATCTTTGGTCCAGAGGATAAAATATCTATTTACAAAATCTACCCATTACCTCCCAAAAGAGATCCCAAAATGAAAACCCCAAGGAATATTATAGCCAAATTTCAGAGCTCCCAAGTAAAAGAGAAAAGAGTAGAAGGGGCCAGAAAGAAACAATTCAAATCCTTGAAATCACAGTCATGACCACATTAGATTTCACAGCTTTCACTAAAAGGAGTAGAGGGCTTAGAATCTGATATTCTGGAGGGCCAAGGAGCTAAGATTACCACAAAGACTAACCTATCTAGCAAAACTGAGTATAATCCTTGGGAGGCGGGGAGAGCGAGCAGTGCATATTTAATGAAATAGGGGACTTCTAAGTTCCAGATAAAAACAGCAGAGCTGAACAGAAAATGTGACATTCAAAACAAGACTCGAGAAACATATAAAAGTAAATATGAAAGAGAAAGCATAAGGGACTTAATATGGTGAAACTATTTACATTCCTAAGAAGGAAGATACTTGTAACTCCTAAAGCCTTAATCATTATTAGAGCAATTAGAAGTCTACATAGGCAGAGGGCACAAATGTTAGTAGATCATATTGGAATAATCTCAAAAACAAAACCAAAAATGAAGAGGTGGGAAAAAGAGATGGACTGGGAGAAGGGGTAAGGAAGTAAAATGGGGAAATTTTTCTCACTTAAAAGAGATATGAAAGAGCTTTTACAGTGTAGGGAAAGATGGGGAGGGGTGTTGTGGGGGCAATGCTTGAACTAAAACATTCTCATTTGAATTGGTTGAAAAAAGAAGACTACACATACATACATATACATGTGAATACACATATACATACATATACATATGGATGTGTATGCATGGATGTATACACACATACATATGATTATAAACACACTCAGTTGAGTATAGAAATCTACTTTAACCAGTAGATAAATTGGAGAAGAAGGGGAGAAAAATTTGCAACTGTACACAAAAGGCTATGAAACTGGGTATACTCTTTGAACCAGCAATCCCATAGAAAGGTAAGTATCCCAAAAAGATGAGAAAAAAAGGCAAAAGACCTATTTGTACAAAAATATTTTAGGAAGTACATTTTTATGATGGCAAAGAATTATAATTTGGGAGATAGAGAATTGTGAACTTAAAATTTTATAAAAATCAATATTAAAAATAAATAATAAATTTGGAAAATAATCTAAATAGAATTCCTTCCTTCCTGCAAGACTTCATTTGAATAACATCTCCTACATGAGACCAATTTTGATCATACAAATTCTTAGTGCCCTTCTTGTCCCAAAAATTATTTTGTAATTACATTATATTTACATATCTGTATGCATGTATTTCACTTAATATAATGTAAGTTCCTGGATGACTACATACTGCTTTTTGTTGTTGTTATTTTCTTTACATCCTTGGTATCTGGTGCAGTGCCAACAGCATAGTAGACGGTACATAAATGCTTGTTGAATGAATGAATGAGAAGAGAAATTTAGTACACACACACAAACACACACACACCACTGATCCCAACCATCTGCTAGAGCTCATATCCGGCTTCTGATACTATCTGTGTGATCTTAGGCAATTTATTTAACTTCCCTGAATCTCAGTTTCCTCATCTGTGAAATAAGGTGGTTAGACTAGATGACCTTTGAGGTTCATTCCAGCATTGGATATTTGGTTCTATGGGCTAAGAATATATTTTAAACTGTTAACTCATAATCAACTTCAACAACGATGCACCAGTCAAATGAAAACATGTATTCATGAACAAATGTATTTATCTATTTGAGTGGTTATCCCAAAACTCCTTTAGTCAATACCCAGTTTTCATCTTTGATCAAGTATTTAAAATTCTACTTAGATTTCAGATACTGTCAGCTTTGGTAGAGTAGATAAAGGTAGGTAATCTAGTCAAAACTCCCTCTATGAAACATCTGTGACAGATGGTCATCAAGACACTACTTATTATTTCCAGCAGCACCATTTCACAAGGCAGTCCATTCATTCTGTTGGTGGACATCGCTAATTCTTAGAAAGCTTTCTTATATTAAGAGAAAATCTATTTTTTAAAATTTTCTATTCGTTAGGCCTAGTTCTGTGTCCCTCCCCCTCCCCCATAAACACATAACAAGACTACCTGTTTCTTTTTTTACTAATGTCAAAGAAGAAATACCTATCACTAAAAAATAACTGTGTATGTAGATGCTGTCATTGTTATTGTCACTGTTTTTCTTCTAAACACAATAACTACAACAAAATGCTTTTTCTTTGGGGATATACATTGGGCAATACTGATAAGCCTGTCTGACATTTCAAATACACCAGAACTCTATTTATTCCAAATCTTCAAGAAAGTCTGAAACTTGTATGTATTTTATTTCATATAATCAGTCATTTGCACTCCCAATAACCCATTGTCTTTAAAAGTGCAAGATTCAGAAGCCATCTGTGGCTTTTACTCTAACACAGTGGATTTCTCAATTGAGAATGCACCATCCCTGCTGTGGGCTAAATTTGATACCATAAATATCCCTAGTATGTTTGTTTATAAAATATTTACTTATGAAGATACATAGAGATCATGAAACTATTGTCCCTGCCCTATTATTGTTACTCACTGCACAACTAAAGCTCTAGATGTGGATGTTAGTTTGTCTTCTGGAATTTGAAAATGACCCAGTTAGGATTAAATAGAACAAAAGCCTTGACTTCAAAGTGATCTAAGTATCAATTCTTTGATTTTGCCTTAATCCTAACAGCTGAGTGTGAACATCATCAGATCTCTGGTGGAAACCTCTGTTCCTCTAGGGAAGGAGCTATTGGGATCTTCATGGCCTTCCTAGCTTAGTGCCAGGTTCTTCTGAGTGAGTAGGGTTAGATATGTCCTCAAATAGAGGCAATAACTTTTGCAACTTTATTTGTAATGCCTGTGTATTGGCTACACAGGCACCTGGAGGAAGAAGAAATGAGGGCCCATTAAGCACCCTGTTTGTCCCATTTTTACACCACATGTATTGCTTTAATTGCTATTTCATGCATATTCAAGTATCACTCTATACTTTTATGTAAAGTTACATTCAGTCCTATAATAAACATTACTCAGCATCTCTCTGCTTATCTGTTCCTCTAGTCTCATAGCATTTGACTGCTCATTACTCTAAAGTTTTATTTACCTTTATTTCTCTAGTATCATTCATTCTAAAATTTCTGCCTTTATAAATTATTTTCCAGTTAACTATTGGTTCTACATCAAGAGAGATGACAACATTAATAAAAGGGAAATAGAGCATACAGAGGGGAAAAATATATCACTCTTCTCCAATGACAAGTCTTCCTCAGTTTCCCCTTGCTTGTCATTATCTGTCTCCCTTTTACTCTTCATAAATCCAGACTAGTTGTTCTTTCTCTATAAAAAACTCTTAAATTTCAGACCAAAAGCATAATGACATTGGCAGACACTGACATCATCGCACATCATATCTCTATGGTAGTTTCCCACTTAATGCTTTGTTTTGTTTTTTCTGTGTGACACTTTGAAGGGATACAAAGAATTTTATCATAGAAATAGCTCAAAGCCAATGTTTTTTTCTTAATATTTCAAAATTTGTAAAATTCCTTACACATAGTCCCATTCAATCCTTACAACATCCTTGTGAGGTAGATATGATTATCTCCATTTTACAGATGGAGAAACTGTACTTTGAAGAGGCTAAGTGATTTGCTCCTGGTCACACTACTATGTGTCTGAAGGGGAATTCAAATGCAGGTCTTTCAGACTCCGTATTGACTGATCTATCTACCATACCACACCAGAGCTTGAATGTTCATGTTGAAAAATTAATATATAACTTTGAAGAGCATCACAAATTTAGGGGGTGGGGAGGAGCAATAAAGATTGCCAAGACTGGTAGCGCACAAAGGTCTATTTTTATTTAAGAGAAAAAAGAGTCAATGGAAAAATTGGGGAGTAGAATTGGAAATGATGAAAGTAAATGATGAATAATATTTAATTCATTTTCAGCTAGAGGAGCACAGCTGCTTCAATATAATTTGTCATCATCATCATCGTCAGCTTCATCAATATGTCTTGAATGGTCCTTGGAAACCTGGGACTATACACAGCTCTGACAAAGATATATCTGTTGTTTGTGAGAGCATGTAATCTCCCTTCATTAGACTTTTCAATGGATTCTGAGAAATGTTCACGTGTACTAAACAAAGCAACTCTACATACTTTAGAGATAGAAGATAAAGAGGACTTAAAGAAGTCCAATTAATAAGCTTTTTCTTCTAGGGAAAAATTTCTCTTTTTTAAAAATTTCTATGTCAAGGGGTCTGTAATTTTTGTTTTTAATCTACTTTTTAAAAAAGCATCCCAAAGGATCAACTAACATTACCTGAATATGATGAATGGGTGAATAAATGAAATAGATAAAACTTCCTGTGTGCAAAACACTGGTGACAGAAAGATAAAACAATCCCTGCTCTTAAGGACTTCACAGCCTAAGGGAGGAGACAACATATATATTGAAGGTTTCAGGTTCAATTATGGTATGGCAGAAAAACTGATGGCTATGGCTTTTCTTTAATATAATTTTCACTGATAAAATCATATAATAAAGTTTCTCATGTAGAGTCATTTGATAATGCTAAAGACTTTGGTGGTAAGAATTTTCTTTTCTGGGTCTTTGCTATCTATAACTACAGCACCTTTAGGAACAGTTGTCAGGCAGAATTTCCACTGGAATACTTCCCAGGGTTATGGCCGTGGGCACTGTGTTGCAAACATGACTATTACAAAGGTTCTTGCTTTCAGTTATATATGATATCCCCATAGACATCTGAGGGGATATGATGGTCAAAGTAGCACTGGTAGTTTCACTTGCATGGGATGTGCTGCCTCCTGTCTCAACCTCACAGTACCTTGCTTAGCCCGCTGAGCTAGCTTGCCTGTTCTGTGAATAGCAATGGGATGGCTGGCTCTTCTCCACTGGCTTGCTTCCCCTGATGATGGCTATATGGGCGAGGCTGGAAGGAAGGCCAATGATCTCAAGGGACTATTGTCATTCCCAGGTCTCTCATGCCTTTTGGTGGCAATTGGTCGGTAGTTGTTGCTAATGGTGTTGAGGAAGGTGGGTCCCTTCTCTATAAGGATTTCTACCCTCAATGGTAGCTGTGTCTTTTGAGCTAGAAGCAGTTTTAGTGGTTTGAAGGGGTCACTACTATTCCCTAAGCTATTGGGTTCAGCATCTTGGACTATTTTTCCTCCATTCATATGTGTGGTTGTCTAATTGCCTAAATATTTTTAGTTATCCTTGTGGGATTTCTATCCCTATGGATTGATTTGATATGATAGAGTTCTTATGAATCAAAAGAGATCTGTATCTTTCCAGTGGACATTTTCCATATTCCAGATGTTCAGTTGTGAGAAAGTGAAAAATCAATAAAGAATGCCATGATTCATTAAGAATAGCTTGATGAGGGCGGCGGAGCCATGATGGCAGTGTAGCAGCAGCAACATATCGCAGCTCTCACATAGCCACTCCAAAATACCCATAAAATAGGACTCTAAACCAATCCTAGAACTCCAAAATGCACACAAAGATCCTTCCTGCTAAAGTCAGCTCAGCTACGAGGAACCATATCAGCACTGTGAACTGCAACCAGTGTGGCCTGAAGCCGCTGCTGAGCCCTGGGGGCGGCCGGACAAGAGGAGTGGTGAGCGGATTAGTGGCAGCTGCAACCAGCGTTCAGAACTAGGTAAGAGGAGATTGCAAAATCAGGAGAGAAAAGCAGTCTGGCTGAAAGGCCTCCAGAGTGGAAAAGTGAAAGGCAGAGGTTTTGCACCCGCCTCCACATTGTAGCTTCCTGCCCACGGCCTGCAGACAGCAGGGGGACTAAGCGATTGTTCAGAGGCCAAGTGCTCTCGCGTTGAGCAGCCTGGATCCGGATCGCCGTCTTGGGCCTCGGTCTTGTAGTCTTCATTATCCAGTGAGGCGGAAGTAAGTAGGAAGGGTCCCAGCAACTTCCTGAGAGCTATGACAGCTGGGAGGACCCCAGCGATTTGGGGCAGTGCTTTCCCGTCTGGAAGCAGAGCCCCACAGAGGTTTAAAAAAAAAATCATGGACTGACCAACCATGAGTAAGAATAAGCATAAGAAGCAAAGTAAGAACTGCAACCAAACCCTAGATTCCTTCTTTGGGGAAAAGAAAGATCATGGCAGAGAGAGGGAGGAGGACAGCACAGCCAGAGCGCCCCCACCAGGGGCCTCCAATAAACATGAAGAATGCCTTAAAGCTACGGATGAGCTGAAGGAGGATTTTCAAAACCAAATAAGGGAAGTGGAAGAAAAATTGGGA
>CM053587.1:233509128-233519441 GCA_028646515.1 Pseudochirops corinnae
GGAGTAGTACCTGGATTGAATTGAGAACTTACTTGCTAAAGGAAAAAGTTATACTGTATTTTGACTTTCTCTGTTCTGTAAGTGTTTGCTGAATAAATGGGGTTTACTATGCTGGTAATCTGAACCTTGGAAGTTGCCTTTGCTTAGCATTACACCTTATAACTTTAATTCCTTCAACTCTCACATTCAATTAGCTACCAAACCTTGTGGATTCTACACTCCTTATGCCATTAGGACATGAGATAAATGCTAATACAGTTGCAAAATTAGATTTGGAAATGGTCATGTACCTGGGCCTGAAGAGAATTCTTTAATGTTCTGATGCCAGGTTAGAAAGGAGCCTCCACAAGGATCTGTGTTTAACCCAGTGCTGTTGAATGCTTTTATCAGGACTCCATTTGTTCCTTTTTCTCCACTTACATGACCAGCACCTGCAATTGGGCCCTGATCCCTTCTTGTCTGAACTTTTGCAAAAACCTCCTAATTGATTCCCCTTCTTCTGATCTCTCTTCTGTATAATCCATCTTCCATAGAGTTACTAAATTAATATAACCAACACACTGGCTTGACCATTTTATTCCCTTGCTCCAGAAGGTAACTTTTGTCTCTAGGATAAAATTTAATATACTCAGTTTGATTTTGAATGCCCTTCACAACCTGGATGCAGCCTAGCTTCACAGGATCATAGCACATTATTCTCCTTCATGGACTATAAATTCCAACCAAAATGGTTTGATTTATTTTTCCCACACATATCATTCCATCTCCTATTTCTGTGATTTTGCACAGCTTGTACCTCATTCATGGAATAGATTCTCTACACTCTTTCATTTCATAAAGTTTCTAACTTGCTTCCCATTTTTTACAGGTAGCCTTCCCTAACCCCATTTAAATTAAACCCCATGCTTCTCTTTTTAAAATCATTTCATTTTTATCCTACATATAGCTTATATATATTTGTCTACATGTTGTCTCCCCCATTAGAATATGAGCTCCCTGAAGGCAGGGACTATCCTTTATCTCTTTGCCTCTTATTGTATCCCCAGTGCTTAGAACAGTGTCCAGAACACTTAGAACAGTGGTTCTCAACCTGTGGGTTATGTTCA
This sequence comes from Pseudochirops corinnae, assembly GCA_028646515.1. NCBI lineage: Eukaryota > Metazoa > Chordata > Mammalia > Diprotodontia > Pseudocheiridae > Pseudochirops > Pseudochirops corinnae. Next base: position 233,510,235 of record CM053587.1, read on the forward strand.
ATTTGTAGAAATGAAAATACATCCTGCATATCAGATATTTACATTATGATTCATAACAGTAGCAAAATTAGTTATGAAGTAGCAACGGAAATAATTTTATGGTTGAGGGTCACCTCAACATGAGGAACTATATTAAAGGATCAGCATTAGGAAGGTTGAGAATCCCTGGTTAACACATAGTAAGCCCTTAGTAAATGTTTATTGATTGATTAAGTTGAAGTATTCTCTCCTACAAATGCCTTTCTACTCGGAAATTAGTTTCTATGTAATATAATTTGCATATTTTATATTTACTTATTTGTATGCTTTCTTACCCCTAATGGAATGTAAGGCACTTGAAGAAAGGAGTTTTTCCCTATTTGCCTCTGTATCCCCAGCTCCTGGAAAAGCATCTGCCATGTAATAAGACCTTAATCAGTGCCTAGAAAATTGAATTGTCTTCTCATCTCAAGTGGTTCATTTTTTCCTTTGCTCTTTTTTTTTTTCTTCTTTTAGCAACATAGCTACACATTTATTTTTTTGTGGTCCTCAGGTTCTCTTATCGATCTCAGGTGAGATCCTGACACTGGTCTTACAGAATGACACTATGTTTTATATTCATCATTTGTTATGTATTTTAGCTTCTACCCATTGGATATGTGTTTTTAAAATTTAAACCAATCATGTTGTTCTTTTTTCATTTATTTCAATGTCTTTTCCTCCTCATTAGATTTATTCCTGTTTGTGTCTTCAGAATTTCATTCTGTCTTACTTACATTTAGGGTCCTCCTGTAGAAAATTTGTCCTGTGATCCTATTCATCATTACTCTAAACCTTTTGAAATCTGTTTACCTAAAATCTAGGATTTACTTCAAACTATTGCCAGCTTTCTCTCCTTACTCTTTCACAAATTCCAAGATGGAGTCATCACTTCTCTCCAAGATTTTCATAATTTCTTCCCCAGTAGTCATCAATTTTTTATTATCTAGAATAACATACAAAACAGTTCTTCTTGTGCCTTCCTCGTACAGAAGCAAGGATTTTTAACTTTTGCAGGTATGAACCACAGACATGAGATTATCATTAGTAAACGCCAATAAATATTCTCCTTCCGATTATGGAGGATGGCTGATGTCGGGATAACTGAAGTCTCCTATCACTAAATACACCAGGCCTCTGTGACAATCTTGTGATTGGTTCTCCTAACTTTTATTTAACCTTTTGTCCAGGTGGTCTATACCTTATTATAGGGACAGTATTGATTTTACTTCTCTTTCCATTAATCTTCAATCTAATGCTTACTATAATCTTTCACTCCTCACGTTCCTAGATTTCCTCATTTAAGAAAATAGTTTTAATGTGAAACACTAGACATCATCACTCCAACTCTTTGTTCATAGGAAGAATCCTAAAGAGCTTTCTGCTTATGCACATTAAAGCCAAAATGTGTCTTAAAACAACATTTTACATGATACTATGTTTGAAATCACAAGGTAAAATATTCATGCCTAAAGAGATGAAAAGACAGGATCTTTCTTATAGTTGAGCAGCATGGAAATGTTGAATGATGCTGCAGGTATCACTTACATGTAACTAAAGTCAGGGAAATGATAAAATCACTGGGGTCAAGATATTCAAGTTTTACAATAATGAACTTTGTCTTGGATTTATTAAAGTCACTATATTTCATTGCAATATTTTTGTCTTAAGTTTCTCATGTGGAAAGGTACATAATTTATGATGGTGTTGAAGATGAAATGGCCTAGGGTATTAGTAATGAAATATGAAGTCTTTCATCTCAAAGTTGCTAGTTCAAATCTATGATTGTTATGCTTGAAAGGTTTTCTTTCTTTTTTGTTTTTGATGTTTTTTCTCCTTTTAAAAAATTACCTGATGTCACTGGGGCAGTTTCTGTAAACTAAAATTAAAGAACTGAGTCTAGGCCCAAATGAGCAGAATGTGATTTTCAGAAATAATATTTGCTTCAATAATTAGCCTCCTTGCTGACAGTCTCCATAAAAATAGGTTTCTCTAAGTCCTAATTCCAGAAGCACAATATCCCCAGAACCAAGTGTGACTTGAAAATTGTGAGGCATGATGAAAATGGGCTATGCAGGCCACACTCAAGACTGAGTCCTTAATCAGTTCACTCAAGAGTTGGGCTGATTTGATTGCTTTCTTTGAATCTAACCACATGAATAGCATTTCTGGGACCATTAGGTCCACTTCAAAGCAAGATGCTAGCATTTTTGGCTCACTTTGTATTTTGTCTCACATTTTTACAAAGCTTTGGTGCAGTCAATCGTGTATCAAATAGGCTGATTGAAAATCAGAAGCAGTAAATCTCAGAATTGCTGGGTACTTCAGAAGCCCTCTGTGGTTCGTATCTGCAAAAGTAAAAATCCTTGCTACTGTATGAACAAGTGGTCATCTAGCCTGATAGAAGGGGAGTCCAATAACCTGTAAGGCATTCCACAACACTTTTGTATCACTTCAATTGTTAAGAAATATTTCTTGATATCAGACCTAAATTTGTATCTTCTCAGTTTCCTTCTGTTGTTCTTAGTTTTGCTTTCTTTGGCCTAACACAACTCAAATCCAACTTCCACAAGAGAGACTTTCATATCTTTGAAGATGGTTCTCATAGTCAACTCTTGAGTCTTCTCCTCTCCCAGTTAAACATATTCAATTACTTTAAGTAACGGCTTCAATGCCCTTTATCATTCTGTCCAACCTACGTGTATGGACTTTTTCACTACATTATTCCCTTGTTGTTACTCAGCATCTTCAGAAATTTTAGCTACTCACTGAGTTTCTTTGAAGATAACACCACTTAGCTTCTATGGGGTATTTTCTGACTTAGTACTCAGCCACTACAGTATCATGAAATATGCTGAATATACTGAAGCAGCAGTTTGCTAAAAGGGTAGCTCAAAGATTAATTTATGCAGTAGGGAGATCAGGCCAGTTAAAAGCAATGAAGACAAAGCACACAGCAGAAACCAATGAATTTTATAAGATGAAATCAGGATACACACTTGGAAGGAAATATTCAAGGCCTGTCTCTAAATTCACTACCCTATTACTGGTGCTTCTTCCCACCCATCCTTCCCTACCACCAGCACTCCACAAAAGAGAAAAAAATAAAGGAAAATAATTTTCTGGCATGATATAAACTGAGAACTTACCCAAAGTATACACTGAGAAATCTTATATCAGCAGAAACTAGATTAAAAACTAATAATCACTTTCCATGAGTTGTTGTGCCTTGATGTAGATCCAAGAAATTAGTTGCTTTTCTGAATGAATCCTTTCATGGTATTCACATGACAACTTTTATCACATAGAAAAGATAACAATGAGGAAAGGCTGTGTGGTGTGAAGGAATACCAATCAGACTGAGTCAGGAGACCCAAGTTTTAGTATTAACTCTGACAACCAATCACTGTGAGATCTTGAACAAGATACTTAAACTTTCTGGGCCTCACCTTCCTCACCTCTTAAGTGAGAGTTGGACCCAATGATTTCTAAGTCCCTTCCTAGTTGTACACATCCATTTTAGTAATACAAAAACAATTCTGGAATATTCAATGTTATTTTAATGGTGCCCAATTTTCTCATCTGTGCATAGGCAACTAGAGATTCTATGGGAGAAGAAAAACTGTGACTTCTATAAGGGTAAGCAAAGGAAACGCTTCTTTTCACTGGCTTCATTGGAAGAATGGAGACATGCTATTGTAGCCCAAGGATGGATAATAGAACTAAGTACTCTTAGTAAGATTATCAATATTTCTTTTTAGACTTCTGCAGTGTCTTTCCCTTAATGATGCTTCCTTTCATACCCTTTGGATATTGCTTGCCATAAAAATTTGCCTTAAATTCATATTTACTTTGGTGTTATTTAATAGTCATTGTCTCATCTGGTAGATTGTTGTGAGCAGTCTCATTATTTGGATCTCTCTGGGAACTTTCTCATAGAATGCAAATAATAAGGCATAGAATTTCTTCATTCCCACTTGTGACCAATTTACATTTGTACCTTTAATTTTCTTAATCTTTTCTGAAGTGCACTAGGAGAATAGGCTCCATGGCAATTACATGGGCAATCAGTAATTACCCCAACCTGGATGTTGTCTGTAGGCAATGACATTAGGGAAGAAAAAACAACATCTAACTCTGGCAATCTTGCAATTTATAGAGTAAATGTAAACTCCCCAAAAAGACCCTCAAAAACTTAAACCCCATGTAAATGTTGAGCTAATATTTTGAATGAATTAGGAAATAAAGTCAGGGATATAAAGCTAAATGGTAGCATTTTACAAATTGAATGGATAGTCAGGTAAACTGCAGTGGCATATAATAAGAAAAGGCTATCTTTGACTTAGGAAGTTAACAAAACCTTGACAATCAGGGAACAGAGAATTTAGAGAGGGTAGATTTCCCAGGTTGCTTCCCTACAAATAAATCACTGTCATTTTCTGTAGACTCTAATAGTGCAGTTACTCACTGTGGCAAACCTTTGAAAACAACTCTAATAGATCTTGAGGTTAGTGTCATGTTGGATAACTTAGAACAAATTCCAGGTGGCTAGATCCGAGGCCTATGACTCATGGACAACGAATGACATACTTTTCTGTGAACCTCTTAATCCTTTGGTGGTTCTTCTTTGACATGGTGGTATAGTCCATAAATCACCATGATAAAAATGAGCAGCTTTAGAGAAATCTTCATTATTTACTGTCTCTTTGGTGAAATCTCTCCCCTGAGCCATATATATACCCATGTGTTAATAGTCCTCATTTTAAGGAAAGACTAATTTTAGAAGAACATCCCAATGACATGTGACTCCCAAGTGTGTTACATGATAATCTGTGGCAGAGAGACAATGTGGTATAGTAGATGAGAGAGTTTTCCTTGAAATAAGAAAAATCAAGGTTCCAGTCCCAATTCTGATGTATACTGAGACTGTATGAATAAAAGGAAACCAATTTAGTTTCCCATGAAACTCTTTGAAAGTACTAAGAGGTGTGGATCAGAAAGTTATTAGATGTATTCATGAAGAGAGGAAGTTGTTCCTTATAACACTACCAAAAAAAAAAACGTGATAAGACTGAGAGTATCCAATTAAAGTAAGAGATGAAAACAGATAAGCTTTTACACAGAATTTTCTACAACAGAACACAGCTTCTTAGGCAAACAATCTAGTTAAAGTTAAACAGAAAAAAAGGTCTTTCTGTATTTATTGACTAAAAAAAGAAAAACCCTTCATGGAACAAAACAGGCTTAAATTTCTTCCTCTAATAAGATGTCACCCATACCTGGGTTAAGATCATACAAAATTTCTTGGTAGATACAACTACATGCATGGCTTTGTTCTGCATCCTCTGATAGTCAATATCAAGCAAGGTATAAATTAAATAGATAAATACACATAAAAAATTTTTGTCAATCTAGTGGAAAACATCTTAAGTAAAGTCTCTGTAGAAGAAGACTTCATTATAGATGCAAAGTTTCCACAGTCTTTTTTGCACACAGCATTGTCTTGATAATGCAATACCTTCCCAATAAGATCAGCAATTCGATTGCTCAAAAGAGATCTCTCTCTCTCTCCCCTCTCTCCCTACGCACACACACACACACACACACACACACACACACACTTTAGAAATATTATTTATTGTCTAGTCTGTAGCATTCAGTTCTATAGTCTAGTTATACTTGGTATGGGTGTATATACATACACATACACACATATACACATACAATATGCACATATGTATATGTATACACATACTCATACACATACACATACACATACACACATGTATCTGTAAGATAGGTAACGATTTGGACCTAGAAGTCAATACAAGGAAGAACAAGGTGGATTTCATTTGAAAAATTTTATGGCACAAAACAGATTTTTAAACAGCAGTATTCTTCTAGTGCTTCAACTAATATTGTTTTAAAAAATCTACTACTATGCATTTAAGTGGCAATACACAGACAAAAATGAGACAATGCCTGCTTTCATAGAGATCACATTCTACCAAGGGACACAACATACACACAAATATACAATACAAGATAATGCAAGATGGGAGAGCAACTTGGAGTAACAACTTGGAGTGATGAGGAAATGTCCGGGTAAGTCTTCAAGGAAGTGGTATCTGAATTGTCCCTGGAAGAAAGACATGGATTTTAAGAAGAAATAACATAGTGCAGAAATGGGAAAATTGCCTTGTAGAAAACAGAGGCAAAAGATGGAAGGACAATTTCAGAAAATATATTGAATTTTGCTAAAAAAAAAAAAAAAAGACTGTGTGAAGAAGATAATATTAAATATCACTGGAAAATAAAGTGTATCCAAGTTATGGAGGGCTTTAATTATAAACAAATAAAGTTGTCTTTTATCCTTAAGGCAATAGGGAAGTCATGAAAACTTTTCATCAGGAAAATAGAATGGACAGACATGTGCTATAGAAAGATAATTTAACAGATATATACATGATGGATAGAAGAGGGGGAAACATTAGAAACAAAATGAATTAAATGTCTATTGAAATAATCCGAGTAAGAAATGGTAGCTATATTAGAGGAAAGAAGTGGGTAGATATGAAAAAATGTTGTGATAAAATTGTTGAGACTGGAAAATTGATTAGAATTCAGCAGTTCTCAACCTCTGGGTTGCTAACCCTTTGGGTGTCGAACAACCCTTTCACAGGGGTCACCTAAGACCATCAGAAAACACATATTTCCAGTGGTCTTAGGAACCAAGACATCGCTCCTCTATCCATCTCCAGGCGGATCCGCCCACATGCAGATACGCCCACATCTGAGTATTAAAGGGTCATGGCATTAGGAAGATTGAGAACCATTAGATTAGATAAACTGATTAGATAAATATGGGGCACCAAAATAGGGAATTTTGGGGAGGGAGCTCAGCTTTAGGGAAGATGATAATAAGTTCTTATTCGGTCATGTTGAGTTTGACATATTGATTGGCACATTCAGGTAGATATGTCTAGTAGGCAGTAGGCAGTGTTAGATTGGAGTACATGAGAGAAATCAGATCTGAGACATAACCATGAGAGTCATCTGTGTAAAGATCGTAATTCTTCTCCATGGAGTGAATTAGATCACCAAGAGAGAGAATGTTGAAAGAGAAGAAAACAAGGCAAAGGACAGAGTTTTGGGGTATATATCCAATAAGCCAGTAAGAGTGGATGGTGAAAAAGTAATGGGAAAGAGAGAAGTCAGACAGGTAAGAAATAAAACAAGAAAAGGCAGTGTCATGGAAGCCAAGAAAAGATAGAAAATCCTGGAATAGGAAGTATCTGATAGTATTAAAAGCTGTAGTGAGGTCAAGAGAGATTGAGACATGCCCACAGAATTTAAGAGTTAAAAGAATAATAAGTCTACTTTTAGAAAACAGCTTTAGTCCAGTGATATGGTCAGAAGCTAGACAACCAGCTGAAAAAGCACATGGGAGATGATATTATATGATGAGGAATCATAAAATAGCATAATCTTGGAAAAATCGAAATTCCATAAGATTCAAAGGGCTAATGGACACGTGCATGGTAAGTATAAGTACGTCATAGGGCATTTCTATTAATATTGTCACCATGAGGAATTACAAAAAATTATCCAAGAAAAGGAGACCTGTTGTTTATGCTTTCTTCCTAAGAGAGAAAGGGGCAATCCACAGACTAGCACTATTATGGGAGAGAGGGGTTTTGGGTACTATAGTATTTTAATATTTGAAAAAATGCTTTACATACTGTATATTTAATCATTCAGTGATTACAACAATTCTATGAGGAACATGATATTACTATATCCATTTTACAGATAAGGGAACTGCAGCATGGAGTGACTGACTTGCCCCAAGTCACAGTAAATTTTGTTCAGTAAATTTCTGAGACTGAATTTGAACTTCTCTACAGAGTCTACTGACTCTGGGTGCAGCATTCTATGTACTGCATCTCCTGGAAGACAATCTATGGATGATTTACAGTGGCACGTGGACAAACAAACAACAACAAAAACCTGACACGCTGAAAAGATATACTGGAAGGGTTCTATTGCATATCATTAGAACCATTAACCACATCATATTCTTCCTTCTTCCTTCCTTCCTTCCTTCCTTCCTTCCTTCCTTCCTTCCTTCCTTCCTTCTTTCCTTCCTTCCTTCCTTCCTTCCTTTTTTCCTTCCTTCCTCCTTTCCTTTTTTTCCTTCCTTCCTTCTTTCCTTTCATATTTTCTTCCTTCCTTCCTTCCGTCCTTCCTTCGTTCCTTCCATCCTTCCTTCCTTACTTCTTTCCTTCCATAAACATTTGCTAATTAATTACATATGCTGGGCCAGGTGCCAGGCACTATGCTAAGCTCTGGGGATGCAAAGAGAGGCAAAAGACAGTCTCTGCACTTGAGGAGTCTAAAATCCAATGGGGCAGACAACATGCAAACAAACATATATAAAGAAGCCATATGCAGGATAAATATGAAATAATTGAAAGGGAGAAAGCACTAAAATTGAGAGGGATTAGAGAAGGTTTCTTTGCAAAAACCAGGATTTTATTTAGGACTTAAAGAATGCCAGCAAAGTTATGAGTTGAAGTGGAGAGGAAGAAGATGCTCCAAACAGGAGTGATTGCCAGAGAAAATGCATAGAGATAACTCATTGAAACATAATGTTTTAGAGACTGAACACAAAGAATACTTAAATAACTGTCTCAGAAAAAGAAATTGAACAAGCTAATGATTTATGATTACTATACCTAAGCCATGGAGGGCAAAAACTGAGAAAGAAAACTATAAACAAATTTCCTAATTGAATATTGATGCAATTTTTAAAAAATAAAATACTACCAAGGATAATGCAGAAAATATATCACAAAAATCATACACTATAACCAGTGGGGATTCATAGCAGGAATGCAGGGTTGGTTAAATATTAGGAAAACTATCAGCATAATTGACCATATCAATTACAAAACAAACATACTAGAAAGCACTAGAATCAATGGAGCCTTTCTTAAAATAAGTAGCATCTATCAAAATAAAGAGCATCATCTGTAATGAGGATGAACTTGAAACCTTCACAATAAGGTTGGTAGTAAAATAAAGACATTGTTACTACTATTATTGAATTTTGTACTAGAAATGTTAGCTATAGCAATAAGAAAAATAAATCAAAGGAATAAAAATTGGTAAGGAGGAAACACTATC
>CM053587.1:233527855-233549650 GCA_028646515.1 Pseudochirops corinnae
TTCCTTTTTGTTGAATTTCTTTCTTCTGTTTTTTCCCTTTTGTTATGATTATTCTTTCACAACATGACTAATGTGGGAATATATTTAACATATATACAATATATATAATATGTATGTATAAATATATTTATACATGATTGTACATGTATAACCTGTATCAGATTGCTTGGTATCTTGGTGAGGGGGGAGAATAGAGAGGGAGAGGGAAAATATTCAAACTCAAAATCTTATAAAAAATAAATTGTGAAAAAGATTTTTACATGGAAAAAAGAAAATACCATTTCAAAAAAAAAATAAAATAAAATACAGAATAAGAGTTTGACAGTCATGGTAAACTCATACCTGAAAAAAATCCTTCCAATGCACAACCTTATTAGCTACTGACAGAGTTACAGTTTCCTACGACATGGAGATATTGAGTGAGTTACCCAGGGTCACATAGTCAGGATATATCAGAGACAGAACTTGAATCCAGTTCTTGTTGTTATCAAAGCCAGTTTTCTATTGGGTACTCTATGTCCATCTATCAATATGGATGAATATCATCCAATGGAAGGGGATGCAAACAACAGGGAAAAATCAGAAGATATAGTTATGTAGATGATAGAGAGGAAGAAAAAGAGAGGAGAAAGAAAGTCATATATATTTATGTATATATGTGTCTATACACATGTGTATGTCTGTGTGTGTTTGTGTGTATGTCAAGTGACACTTAAGGTTGAGTGAAATTAGGGATTCTTGGAGAGGAAATTATAAGAGTAAATTCAAATATATAAAGTCAATAAAAATTGGAGCTGGAAAGAAAATTTTCAATCAAAATAAACAGAAGCTAAAAAATATATGCATGGTTTTATCTACCAAAATTCACTCTGAGATTATAGAAATCTGATTTTAAAACATTATTTAGAGAAATAAAGAAAGACCTAAATAATTGGAGAAAAATTGTTCTTGGTTAGGTTGTTAATAAAATGAAAATGATAATAATATCTAAATTAATTTACTATAACAAAATATCAAGAATATTTTTATAGATGTAGAAAAAATAATGGCTTTCACATGGAGGAATGTCAAAAGAATGTCAAGTGTAATCATGAAAATAAGGGTTAAGGAAGTTTACATATCAATTAATCCATAAACATTTATTAAGTATTATGTGCTGAGGATAGAAAAAAAGAAATAAAAGACAGTCCCTGCCTTCAAGGAGCTCACAATCCAGCGGGCTATTAATCTTAGATCTCCAACTCTAAAACAATTATCATTAAAAGAAATTTAGTCTGGTGAAAAAACGTCAGTGGAATATTGAATGGAACAATAAAAAAAAACAAAACAGACAAAGTACATACCACATAGAAATAAACCAAGTAGAATAATGTTTCATAAACATAAACACACTAGTTGCTGGGTGAAGGACTCACTATCTGATTGATAAAAAAACACCTATTGGGAAAATGAACAGCAATCTGTCAAAAATTAGACCTAGAACAAGATATCACACTACGCAAGAAGATAAGCTCCATATGGATATGTACTTTAGATATAAAAACTCATATCATAAACAAATTTGAGGAGCTAGAAAGAAATTTCCTTTTGCACCTGTAGATAGGAGAAGTTAATGATTAATCAAATGTTAAAGAGGATCATGAGAGACAAATTGGACATTTTTGATTATATAAAATTTAAATTCTTTTGTGCAATCAAACCTAATGTAACAAAAATTAGAAGAAAAATAAGTAACTTGAAAAAAGATCTTTGCAACAAGTGTGTCTGATAAAAGTCTCATTTACAAGATAAAGAAAACTCAGATTTGTAAAACTAGGAACTGTTTCCCAATCAATAAATGGTCAAAAAATATAAATAGGAAGTTTTCAAAGGGTGTAATCTAAGCTATCATCAAAAACATTTAAAAAAAAGTTCTAAAACATTAAAATTAGAGAAATGCAAAAACTTTGAAGTTCTATCTCACACCTAGCACACAAAAGAGGAAAATGACAAAAGCCGGAGGAACTGAAGGGGGATGGGGGAGAGAAAATGGTATACTAGTATACTCTTAATGGAATTCTGAATTGGTACAGCCATTCTAAAAAGCAATTTGGAATGATGCCCAGAAAGTTACTGCCAATTGGGCACACCCTTTGGTTCAGCTGTACCATTACTAGAAATCAAAGGAAAATCAAAAGAACTTATGTGTACAAAAATATGTATAGAAGATTTTTTTTTTTTTTTTTTTTGCTTACTGCACTGGGGGCAGAAAAAAAAAATTTGGTACTTATGGGAAAATGATCAATTAAAAAACTATAAAATCCATGCCCTCAAAATTGCCATTCTTTATGGGGAAGCAACATATGTATATGTAAGTGTATATAAAATATGTATATTTAAAACGTATTTTAGGGAAAGGAGGTACTAGTGACTGGGGAAGGAGAAAAGATCTAAAATAAAAGATGGCACTTCATTTAAACCTTGAGGAAAAGATTCTAGGAAGTGGATAAGAGGAGGGAAAGTATTCTAGGTCTGCAGTAAAGTCTGAGAAAAGGCTTGGAGGCAGGAGTGGAGATATGACGTGGAATATTGTTTGATAAGAACAGAAGTCCAGTTCAATCAGATAATAAGGTATAGGAAGGGGGATGATGAATTTCAAACCTAAAAGTCTGAAGCTAGGCTCTAAAGGACTTTACATGTTTCTAGTTGGTTCCTCAGAGGTCATATATAGAACTCATTGCCAAGCATTAACATATTTTTATCATTTTCTTCAAGAACCCAAGGTGGGTTATTTATGCTATAATTAGTCATTGGGGTAGGACTTTAGAAGAGGTGAGACAGGATTAGCCATTTGGTATCTCATAAGTATTTTGATTATATCTAGAGATATACTGCAGGTACATGGGGCCATTTACATTACAAAGAACAGAGAAAAATTATTTTAATTATGCAAAATAATTATTCTAATTATTTGATTGGCACTAATATAAATGTATGTACACACTACAATTTTGAAGACCATCACCCATGAAAGCTTTATCAGCTCAAGCAACTCATCTCTGACCTCCTATGAATCCCCCACAGGGATCTATCTAAAATTCAGGGACTTTCCTCTAGGGCATTAGATGTAAAAACCCATACTAATATAGAACTCATGTTGTCCTTGTTCTCACTGCATGATTAACCTTCTTCATTTTGTAATTGTATGACCCAAGATGTACATTTCAATGGACCAGTTCAGTGGTCTATCCATCCAACTTGACAACCTTAACCAAACTAAAGTCAATAAAGGGAACCTGGACAGGAAGTGGTTTATTTTATTTTTTACAACAAGGCCAGCCCCTGCCACCTTGCCATGCCATTGATTGCATTGCAGACTGCCTGGAGGTATTTAAATTAGAGTTACACAGCATTTCAGTTCTCTTTACTAGACTCTGATTCAAAGCCAGCTGGTTGTCAGTCAGAATACTCAAGAGGCATTTTATTATTCAATAATATGTGCATTAGAGTAATCTAAAATAATTGCAAACAGAAAGTTTAACAGTGGAAAAAGGAACTATGGCTACTCATTTATTAATGATGATGGATTTTTTTAAAGTAAGAGCACATTGTTAGATTTCTCATGCTTCTAATCAGATTGTCAGGATAATTACCTATAGACTGAAATGGGTTCCTACTAAAAATGTCTCCCAAAACACGAACTATGTGACAGTGGATCAGTCATTTCATCTATCTGAGCTTCCATTTCCCCATCTGTGCAATGGGAAATGAGCCTTACTCCACTGAAATCTGTATTCAAAGATATCATGGCTGCAAAGTAGCTGACACCAAATATCATTGTAAATGCAGAGAAAGCAAGGTGATGCCGAAGGGTCACTGAATTTGTAATGTAAGGACCCAAGTTCAACCATCACCCTTGCTCTTTACTCTTTTCTGATATCAAGTCTCTGAAATGGTTTTCTCAGCTATACAATGAGGAGAATTGGATTAGTTGACTCTAACTTGCCTTCCAGTTCTAAATCAGTCAACAAATCAATTAATGAATATATAATAACTGCCTGTTTTTTGTGTCAGGCACTGTGCCCATTGCTAGAATTAGAAGAAATAGAACAATCACTGCATTAATGGAGTTTGCATTCTTTGGGGGAAGGGAAGGGAAAACAACATGAGCATATATATATTACAAGATACTCTAGACAGGAAGGCCTAACAGCAAGGCATAATGTGAAGGGCCTCAAGTAGGAATCATCACCTGAGCTGATTTTTTTTTTTTTAAACCATGATTTCTAAGAATCAGAGGTGGGGAAGGAAGCTCATTCCTGGGATGAAATATGGTCTTTGTGAAGACACTGGCATGGTGGGCTTAACTATGCTCTATAAGAAACTACAAGAGGGCCCACTGGGCTGGATTCCACAATGCTTTAAGGCAGTGGTTCTCAACCTGTGGGTCACGACCCCTTTGTGTCGTCTAAGACCATCAGAAAACACATATTTCCCATGGTCTTAGAAACCTAGACACAACTCCTCTATCTGTCTCCAGGCGGGTCTGCCCACATGCAGATATGCCCACGTATGAATATTAAAGGATCTCAGCATTAGGAAGGTTGAGAACCACTGCTTTGAGGAGTAATCAGCCTAGAAAGGCAGTTTGGAATCAAGTTGTGAAGAGCTATAAATGTCAAACACAGTAGTTTATATTTGAACCTAGAAGTAAAAGGGAGGCTTTGAAGAGTATTGAGTAGTGGAAGGATGTAACTTTTAAGGACTGGTACAATCCCATGATCTCCCTGAGTAGACCATTTCTACTGATAAAAAAAATCAACCTAGAATTTTAAAAATATTGGATTTATTAATATTTGTCTTTTGCACAATGCTTTAAGGTTTGCAAAGTCTTTTACAGATGTTATCTCATTTTATTCTCACAATAAACCTGTGTGCTACATATTATTATTAATTTCATTTTAGAAATGAAGAAACTCAAGTACAGCAGACAGGCTAAGTAGCTTTCTCAGTGTCATATAACTCTTAGTGTGGAAGGCCAATTTTGAACTCGTCTTCCTAATTCCAGGTCCAGTGTTTGGTCTTCTTTGCCACCTAGTTGTGTCTTAATGGAAGGTTTTTGTCATTTTGCAACAGCAATGCTTTATTCACAGAATCACAGGACTTCAGAGTTAGATGGGACCTCAAAGTCATGTAATCTAACCCAGGGGTGGGGAACCTGTGGCCTTAAGGCCACATGTGGCCCTCTAGGTCCTCAAGTGTGGCCCTTCGATTTAATCCAAACTTTACAGAACAAATCCTTTTATTAAAGAGACTTTTTTTTTTATTAAGAAGATATTGGTTAGACTCTAACTAATACTTAGAAAAGAATCTTTATTACAACATACTTAAGCAGTAATCATCCCATCTATGGTTAAAAATTCCCTTCTTTGACTTAAAAAAACCCACTTTACACTGAAATTACATATTACACACTCAAATGAAATTTTACTTGGTATTATAAAATAATGCCCTGGGGATGTTTAAATAGTTTTCAAGAAAATTACTTCAATTAATCTCCTTGTTGACACTGGAGATATCAGTTTTCCTCCATTTGTCAAGCAATACAAAAAAAGTGAAAATGTAATATTAGAAATGTTTTCATCTTTTATTATGCTGAAAGATGGCTCCACCTGACGTATGGTGGAAAAAAAAATTCTCATATCTCCTGTAGATTTGTTCCTGCTTCTTTCTTTGTTCACTCCAAATGCCAAAATGTGTTTAATAGGGCCAAAAGGAAAGTGATACATATGCTGGCATCAAAAATAGAAGAAATGAGATAGAAGGTTCCTACTAAGAGTGAAGGAAGCAAATGATTTCATATAATCTGTAGTATGAGTCTATACAAAAGCAAGACAAAGCAAACAGAAGGAGTTCTCGGATATACCTGTTGGTAGTTTGTTTCTGCTGGTCTGGTTTCCTATTTATGTGCCAGGTACTCTGCTCAGTTCTGGGATTAGAATAAGTGGAACAATCTCTGTTGTAATGGACTTTGCATTCTATTGGGGGAGACAACATAGACATATATAATTCAAGGTAATCTAGAAGTATAATAATGATGATGATAGTAAAGACACTGTTATATTTTAAAATGAGAATTTACATAGGACTTCAACGTTTGTAAAACACTAGGAAGGGGTGCCTTACTAGGATTTCCCTTGATCTCTTGCTACACAATTATGATCATTGAAAAAACCCATGACTTAGAAATGGAAGACTTAGAAATCCAAGACTTTCGAGGATCACTACTCTCTATATGGTCTCTGCTCTCTATATGCTCTCTCCTCCATGAGTTGCTATTCTAATGTTTACCTTGTACCATAAATGTAATTATAATTCTGTTAGCTGTTCTATTGAGCATTATATCTACATCTCTTAATAGTCTTCATTATGGCTTGACCCAGAGATTACAGAAAAAATACCCTTCTCTATCCCACATCCAGGACAAGCATGGATGCATGTGGCAATGCCTTCTTACTGAGGAAGCTAAGGAAAATGCAGCACAGGCTCATGACTTGATTTAAATATTATTTCATCCATTACAAGGTAGAGACAAAAAGATTTGTTATTTTGGACATGACTCTGAGCTATAAGTAAGAAAGAGATTTCCAAATGCTTTGCTGAAATCTCAATAAATCATATTTGTTGCACTCCCCTAATCAAGTAGAGAATAGAAAGAGAATATGAAGAAAAATAAATAAACGAGCAAACAAACAAATATATATGCACATATGTCCATATACATAAATGGAGTTAAGTAATGATGGCCTGTTTTTGACAGAGACATAGTGGCTCTAATAATTACTATGCAATTTATAATACATTCTATAATTTTTGGCAGAAAATTAAGTCAGACTCACTTGACTGTGATTCAGAATATGTTCTCTTCCATTTTTTAAAAAATGTAACATCACCAGAGATAGCATTTTACATTGTAAAGAGAGATGTATGTGGAATTAGTACCCAAGTTGGAATCTCAGCTTTATCACCTACGACATATATAGCCATAGGACAATTACTTGCTCTTCTTTGATCTCACTTTCCTCATCTATAAAATCAGGAGTTTAGATTATTTCTAACATTCCTTTATCCTCTTAATTTCCATTATTTATTCTTTGAAAATAGTACCTCTTTTCATCTCTAAATTTTTAAAAAGAATAATTGACATTGGGTCAGTAATCACATCTGTCAATTACTTCAATTTTCAAGGAGGTGATTTGAACTTAATGGTGGCAGCTGGGTGCTCTATAACTATCACGTACCTTATGTATAGAGGCAGCATGGTGTAGTGCATAGAAGGTATGATGGCAATAGTAATTTGAAGATCTTCCCTGTCCATTAATAGGCCAAATGCAATCACATGGAGCCTATGGTGGGAGGGGTTTGCTAAAGCATGGAGCAGAGCTGAGAGGAAGCTGGGAGTGAGAATAGCTAACATGGTGGGAGAAGAGAGGATATAGGCAAGCAGACAGCTAAAATTAGATTATGAGTGTTTGTGGGAAGGCTGTAGGATGGTATTTCTGTGGTATTATTGTGTAAAGATTTCTTTGTTGTTATGATGAATTTGGCTTTCTGATATTGGGATTTGGCTTTCTGGTGTCTAAATAAATGTTTTGCTTCTTTCTTCTATATACAGAGTCTGTTATGTTTTACAATTCAGAACTACACCAGCATATTCATAGTCACTGTTGGTGCTGTGAATATTGTGTTGGCCCTACAGAAGGTAGTCCAAAAGATGTGAATTCAAGTCTTGCTTTTGATACATATCAGTTGTTACTTTGAGTAATCCATTTAATCTCTCAGTCCTTTCAGCAACTCTCTAAGAATATAACTTGCAGAATAGGTACTGACCAATTCACTTTCCCAATCTTGATAATTTACTTCCTCTGTTGATTTTTAATTATTTCCATTTTCATTTGAAAATATCTTCCTTTACTATCCTTCTAAAAGTCTCATCTATAGCTTTTTTTTTATAAGTATGCCTTCATTCAAGTCACTGATAAAAATGATGAACAGAACTGGGTCAAGTACACATACTTAAAACAATCCATTAGACTACTTCTGAGTTGAATTCATTAATAAATATCCTGTGGGACAATTCATTCAACTAGATACAGATGCACCTAACTGTGCTATTGTCTAGCACTCTAGCCCGTTGCTATCTTGTCTAGAAGCTTTGGAAAGACTTGGTTAAATGTTCTGCTAAAATCTAGGTATACTTCATCTACAATCTCCTGCTTTCTTTATTACATCAAAAATGAAATGAAGTTATGTCATGAACTGTCCTTATAAATCCATAGCATATTATAGTAATCAATGACTTCCTTCCCAAATGTGCAATAAATACACTTTTAACAATAGTGTGTTCCAGGTCACATCTGTAATCTACCAAAGAGGCTTAGTCTGGTGGACTGCTTGAACTCAGGAGTTTAGAGTTGCAATGTACTAAGCTGATTGGGTTTTCACACTAAGCCCAGTATCAACGTAGTGGTCTTAGAGGTGAACTGGCACAAATAGGTAATGTTGAAGATCAAGCCCCAGACCAATCACAAGTGGAATTCATTGGCATATAAATAGTAGCTATGCTTTCGTTTTGGGCCAGATAGTCTAAACAAACAGAAAGAAAAATTAAAACAAGAATTGTATGTTCTAGAATTTTGTCAGAAATATGTCAAAGGAATTTTAGTATTAGCAAAGACCAAGAAACAAAGTAAATGTCCACCAATTGGGGAATGTCTAAACAAATTATGGTACCTAAATACAGCTCATGCTATAGTATGAGCAATCATAAATGATTATTACAAAGAATCCTTTAGAATTTTTTATTATTTATGCTTAATATTCATCTTTTAAAAATTGTTGAGTTCTGAATTCTTTTCTTCCCTTCCCCACCCATTTAGAAGGCAAGCAATATGTCAATTCTATATGTGAGATTATGTAAAACATTAATAGCCGTGTTGCCAAAAAATGCAAGAATGATAAAATGAAAAATTATATTTCAGTCTTCACTCTGAGTTCATCAGCTTTCTGTCTGGAAATCTTTTAGAATTATCTTGGATTATTTTATAGACAAGAATCACTAAATGTTTCACAGTTGATCATCATAACCATATTGCTGCTACTATGTACACTATGCTCCTACTTCTGCTCACTTCATTTTGCATCAGTTCATGTAGGAAATTTCAATTCTTTTCCACCACAAAAGAGCTGATATAAATATTTTTGCACATATAAATCCTTTTTCTTAGATTTCTTTGGGCTAGAGACCTACTATTGGTGTGGTTGAGTCAAAGGGTAGACAGAATTTTGTGCCTTTGGGGTATAATTCCAAATTTTTCTCTAGAAAGACTGGACCAGTTTACAACTCCACCAACAATGCATTAGTGTCCCAATTTTTCCACATCCCCACCAGCATTTTTCATCTTCTTTTTCTCTCATGTTAACTACTTTAACACTCTTTTACCTATCTCAAACATGGATCTTATTCCTAGTTTGGTCTTCATCTTGTCACCAGTTCATTTTGTGCTTGAGTACTCCAGAAATTATTCTTACAGGACCATGCTACATTTTTTCACTCACTTTCAGTTATTTGTCCTTACTTCCCTTTTCTATATATTAAAAAATAAAACACCAAACTATCTAGTCAATGAATTCCCATGCAGTCATATTGTTCTCTTTAGGAAGCTCCTATGTTTCCTCTAAATTTGAATAATTTATATTTGGGTTTTCAGAATTTCAATTTTGAGAAGTTCAGATTGATCTTGGTTAAAATTCCTCTGTACTATATGAGAATATTGATTCCAACCTTTCTCAGCTTTTTAACATGTCCTTTCCCCATGTCCAGGTTGAATGTTAGAACATGTCTTTCCTTTGCTTCTTCTCCATCAGAAATTCTGCCATTCCAAATAAGTTTCCCATTATTACTACTTCAGGAACCACTTGCTCCATATACATCAGAATTATAGATCATTTTGTATCTTCTTCCACTTTTTGATGGATGTAATCATATTAAAGTCAAACCAAGAATTTCTAATCTATTATGTTTTGGACAGAGGAAAGTCACAAACAGATGTCCAGATAATTGAAGTTTCCCAATATTACAATATCATGCTTCTGGGTCAGGTCTGTTTTCTGTTTCTCAGCTTTACACAATTCCTCCTTATGTCCTATTGTTCTTTAATATACTTCTATGACAATAAGACTCTTCTTTCACCTTCATTTGATCCTTATCAAATCCTTCTGACCATAATTCCTCTCCCCTCAACCCCCACTTGGGTACCAACATTTCTTCATGTGCATATTTTTTAGCAAACAATGCAACTCTGCTTAGCTCTTTATCAGATCTATCCCTTTGGTATAAAGTATTTTCTTCCACAAACAGACTCAAGTTACTAGTTCCTTCTACCAAGTGCATTGCATTAAGATTTGTAGTTTATCTTGATGATTACTTATCTTTGCAAAGTTTTATATAGGCATCTGAGGTCATGGGCTTTATGGCTAGCTCTCACCCTTCAATTAATTTTGATCTTCTGTTGATATTTTTTTTCCTATGTAAAACATGCAAAAATCTATGATACCTTTTTAATAGATTAATTTGGGTATATTCCTCCTTCTATCCTTTTCAGTTTGAGAGCCCATGTACCATATTTATAATACACACCTTTTTTATCAACTATTGTTTTGGATAGTTAAGTTCTGGCCAGAAATCCATCATTTATGCATAAGTCAGGTCCATAAATCCACATTCCATTCTCATATATATTCTGTTTACTTCCCAAGTATTTTCTCTTCTGAAGCTTCTGCTCTCAACAATCATCAGTAGTGATGGAAAACAACACCTAAGCTCGTAAAATCTTCAGGGTGGTTTGGTTTGGTTTTTTTCCAGGTACTCCCTAATCTTTTCTGGCTTTTTAAAAAATTTTTCCTTTATGTGTATCACTGCAGTTGGGTAGTCATTACACACACACACACACACACACACACACACACACACACACATACACACACACACACGACCCAGGAAGACAGCAGAACTCTCTATCATTTGTCATTTTGACAAATAGACACTTTTTTTTACCCTTTCCCTAAGATTCACTCACACTATTCATATCTTCTTCCTCTGACCATTGCTTAATGACTTCTCACTTAATAGCAGTTCTGGATCCATATCATCCTCTTTAGGAGCAACAACAAACTGTTTTTCTAAAAATTCGGTTTTTCATCTCTTCTTTCTCTATGTCATTCTTCCATCCTCCAACCTTTACAATCACAGTAGTATTAATCTCTGTCATCCAGTCACCTTTCTTCTTCTTCTTCTTCTTCTTCTTCTTCTTCTTCTTCTTCTTCTTCTTCTTCTTCTTCTTCTTCTTCTTCTTCTTCTTCTTCTTCTTCTTCTTTTTTGAGGAAGGAACAGGATGTTTTATTCTCTTCCCCTCCCCCCCACAGGAAGAGGGTGGTCCTCTCCATGGCAGGGGTCAAGGAGAGGAGGCCTGTTACAAAAGACAGAACAAGAATTTATACCGTAAGGTAGTCAAGCCCCCGCCCCCCTGGCTATCCCTTCTCCCATTGGCTAGGAGGCAGGCTCTCAGTCTTGGTGTGAAATCTAACCCAATGGTGGATAACAAAGAAGCCTGCCACTATCTCCTATTGGCAGGGAGGTGGGACAGGAAGCCAAGGTATTATCCATGGCCTTATTTGGTAAATGCCAAATCAAGGAAGGGGAAAAGGTCACAAGCAAGGGTGGAGGTCAAAAACTCCTGAAAGGGGCCTAATGTTAATGACAACAAGGGAAGGCGGGGAAAGGGTCCTAGGTTGTGTAAACCCAGGACTCAGGTCTGTCCGGTCTTACAAAAGTCTATCTCTGGTTTCCAGATAGTTTCTCTCTCTTCTCATTCTGAGAAGTCTTCCAGAGGGTGCAAAGAATGTACCCCAATCAGTCCCCCCCTTCCTTTCATACTATCTGAAGACTTCTCACACTACTATTGATATAACTCATCTTCGAGGTTATCACTTCCTTCTACACTATCATACCACACACTTTCCTCAAAAATTCTTATTTTACCCTGGGATCCATTCCTCTCTTCTGGGTATATGAGGAAGGTGGTACTTAAACTAAGCCTTAACCAGAGCTAAGAATTCCAATACATATAGGTGAGGAGAGCATTCTAGGCTTGAGGGATGTTTTGAAAAGACATTGGAGGTAGGAGATGGAATGTGAGGAGCAGCAAGATGGCCAGAGCTGAAAAGGGGAATGATTTTGTGTTTGAAAGGAGAAAGAAGGTAATATAAAATAAGTCTAAAAAACCATCTGCATCCCAGAATAATAGAGGTATAGCTGGAAGAAAACTTAAATATAAACTGTTTCAATCCTTGTATTTTACAGATGAAGAAACCAAGGCCCAGTGACATTATATGAGAGATTAAGCAGCTGAACTTGGATTTTAATCAAGGAATTTTGGAAAATTCATAATCATTGGGCCATGGAGATGTAGACTGATTGGCATCTATGAAATTTCTGAAGGTATGAATGATGAATCTTTCCTTGGAATGATGAATGGAGTTCTTACTCTTGAATCATATTTTCAACCAACAGCTTATTTTCATGCATGTTTGCTATTTTATAATTTGCTTGTATAGTATATGGTATCTATAACTATATCTTTATCTATTTGTTAAGTCATTTCAGTCATGTCTGACTCTTTGTGACCTCATTTTAGGGTTTTCTTGGCAAAGATACTGGAGTGGTTTGCCATTTTCTTCTCTAGCTCATTCTTACAGATGCAGAACTGAGGCAAACAGGTTTAAGAAACTTGCTTGGGGTCACACAACTAGTTAAGTGTCTGAAGCCATATTTTAAATCATGAAGATGAGTTTTCCTGATTCCAAGTTTAGTGCTCTATCTATTGCACAATCTATCTGCGCCATCTTTATCAATACCTAAGGCTCTTAAACATAATTAGGCATCTGATACATAGCTAGCTATTATATTCCGTCATAATGTTATAAATAAATATTGCATTATTCTGTACAAGCTAGTGACAAATATAGACTCACCAAAAAAAGTAGCTGAGGACTTTGATCTATTGATGTGGAGATTGTGAATTCAAGAATAATGATTGAATAAGAAATTATGGCAAAGGCATATAATTCAGAATTAGTAGACCCTTCAGATTTTCACCAATTACAGCCACAATTAGTGATAATACCTTCATAAGCACCTATTCCTTAGTGAAATATTTCAGAAAGATAGGAATTGACAGATGATGTTTAGACCAAAAAGCTGCAGTGTTTTTGTAGGGATTATTGTCAAAACTTCACTTACCTTAGAATCAAGAATCATTGGATCAAGATGAGATATAGAAAATAAGGTGTGATTGCCTATGTATACTTTTGTTTCTATTTCATTAAATTTCATCCCTCCTTAACTGTCCTATAGTCCCTTCTCCACTGGTCCTTTCAGCTGAGAACTCTGCTTCATATTTCACTCCCAAAAATAGAGCCATTCACTGAATTTTACATCCACTTCAACTCACATTTTTCGAAATGACTTCTACTCCTTATCTCTACCATCAACCCTTTCTCACATAATAAATTAGCTCTTCTCTTTGCTAAGGCAAGCCCTTCTGAATAAGTGATCCCTACCCATGTCATCTTCTCTAGGAGATTGTCCCTTTTATCCTCTCTGTTCTGTCATATAGCTTCAATTTCTTCCTGTCTACTAGCTGCTTTCCTATTGCCTACAAAGCCATGTCTCCACCATTCTCACAAAAATATTAACTTGATCCATCTATCCTGGATATTGCCCCATATCTCTTCTCTTCTTTGTGGTTAAACTTCTTGAGGAGACTTTCTACAATAAATCCCTCCATTTCCTTTCCTTTTAATTTCTTCTTAGCACTCTATGAGGTAGCTTCCAACTTCCTCATTCAACCAACATTGTCATCTGAAAATTTACTAGTGATCTCTTAATTGTCAAATCTATTAGCCTTTTTTTCAGTTCTCATCCTTCCTTATCTCTCTGCCACCTTTGGTATTGCTGATCATTTTCTTCTTGATATTCTCTTCTGTTTAGGTGCTCGTGGTACTGCTCTCTCCTCATTCTCTTCCTACCTATTTGGCCATTACTTCTCAATCTCCTTTTCTGGATGTTCACCTGGGGCATATCCTCTAGTTATGAGTATTCCATAGGCTCTGTTCTAGTTCCTCTCCTTTTTCTTTCCTTATACAATTTCATTTATTGATCTCATCAGCTTATACAGTTTCAGTTAATATCTCTTTGCTGATATTTCTCAAATTTACCCATCCAGCCCCACAAAAAATACTCTGTAATCCATTGACATGTTTTAATGTTTTTGCTGTTCTTTCACAAAAAACTCCATCTCCTGAGTCAATTCATTTTAATAGGCTGTTCTCAGTGTCTAGAAAATTCTCCCTCATCATCTCCAGCTATTGTCTTCCTTGGCTTCCTTTAAGTCCCAGCTAAAACCTTATCTTCTACAAAAAGCCTAATCCCCCTTATTTCTGATACCTTCTCTCTGCTAATTATCCCAACTTGTCTTGTATATATCTTGTTTGTTAATATTTGTTTGCATGTTGTGATCTATACAGTTAAAGTAGTAATCATTTAAAGACCATAGTAACAAATTTATTCACATGTTTAGGGTTGCTCACAATTCTTTATCTACATACAAGGTATAGGAAAAACATGCATAAAAGATCAGATTTATAATTTTCTGAAAACGTATTCTTCAAATGTTGTAGTGTTACATGTAAGAAGACCATTGGCTTCAATACTGATTGTTATATTCAGACTTTACCCCTAATGATAGTTCCTCTATGGCAAGGACTGTATTTGTATCCCAGGAACTAGTATTAAGAGCCTAGACTCAATAGACACATAATAAATGCTCATTAATTACATTATTAAAAATGTCTAAGCTAGGTGCCTACAATAGATCTCTTTAAATTCACTATTGCCTCCTTCTCCTGTACTTTTTTCCAGTGATTCACATGGGTTTCTTGTAGGAAGGGGATCCAAGACAGCAACTCCTCACACCCCACTCAACATTTCAACTTTGCTAGTTGATTCCCATTTTGAAGTGACCGTTAATCCCCATGACAGCAACCTTGACAAATACTTCTTACCTACTATCTCTTTTTGAAGTCACAAAAGGACAATTTTCTTTTGAAAAGCTGTGCTTGTTATAAAATTCTTTCTTGTGATTAAAAAAACCTGCCTCCTGGTAACTCCTACCTAATGGTTCTAATCTAACCTTTTGAGAACCAAGAATATGTCAAATTCTTCTTCCAAATGACAATCTTTGATACAACCTTCTCCCTTCCTAATCTCAAACTTCAACTGTGTTGTTGAGTCATTTCAGTTGTGTCTGACTCTCCACGAACCCATTTGGAGTTTTCTTGGCAAAGATACTGGAGTGGTTTATCATTTCTCTCTCCCACTAATTTTTCATATAAGAAACTGGGGCAAACAGGGTTGAGTGACTTGTCTAAGATCACATAGATAGAGGTGTCTGAGGCTAGATTTGAACTCAGGTCCTCCTGAATCCAGGGCCAGTGCTCTATCCACTGCATCCCCTAGCTGTCTCAAACTTCAACTAGCTCAATTCTAATCCAGAATGCCTTAAGTCCTTGTTCTGTTACTGTTCACAATTTACTGCTAGTTTCTGCATCTCATAATTACATCCTAAATGGAACAAAAGGCAATCACAAAACTGTGCTAGATAAATCCATTACAAATTTGTATTTTCTGATATCATCTGAGTCTCACTCTAGCAAGATGGATTTTTTTCACTAATAAATTCTTTTTGCACTTCTTACACTGACTTTTCCAATTTTTTTTTTCCTATTCAATCTTCCCATAGTGCTTCTCTTGCAGTCTTTCAACTGAGGACTTGCCTCATACTGAGAAGATCGAATTGATCCTGTATTATTTTCTTATTTATTCTATTTACAATTAATTGCTTTCATCCAGTAACTGCTTAAGTCATGGTTCCTTATTTATTAATTTAGGTCAGAGACTCAGCTGCTTTGTAATGAGTTAAGTTTAAAATTTTCATTCTCCTGCTAATCATTTATCTATTCTCGCCTCAAGGAATTTAACTGACCTGGGGGATGTGTATGAAAACAAGGAATTTAGGTCTGATATCTTTACACCACCAAGCTAGGATGCCTAATTTGTCTTTCATTTGGATTCTCTGGAAGGAAGTAGGGGGTTGTTGCTGGTCCCTATTACCAAACTTCTAACCAATCATGTTTCTCCCTGTCTCTCAGTTCTGTAACCAATCATGCTGCACTCAATCCAATGATTTCATCTACCCTGTGCTGTTCTTTGTTCTGTGCTTTCCAAAATCTATATAAGGGGGATTGTCCTTTTGCTCAGTGCCTTTGGCACAGAGGCCAGTCAATTGATCCATCTATTGACAGTCAGCATGCCCCTGCTAATAAGTGTTATCTCACTCAGAGAATTGCCTCAGTTCATCTGTTTGTTAAATTTCATCCACAACAAAAAATTCCTGACAAAATCAAGGCCATTTGCCATGGTGTCTGTCATCTCCCTTTCTCTTCATTAGAATAATACATGACTTCTTCCACAAATCTCATTTGCTTTCTTCTAGTCTCCAAAGAAGAAATGGTCCTTCTCTTCACCAACGTCAAACTCTCCATACTCTTGATTCCGCTCCCTCATCTTCTCTACTATCATTCCCCTGTATACTTTTATCTCTTCCTGTCTACTTCTCTGAGGCCTGCAAAATAAATGCACAACATTCTTCCCCAGTCCTGCAAAAATCCTCACTAAACTCTGTCATTCACTCAAGCAATCACCCTATTTATCATCTCCCTTTCTTATCCAGATTCCTTTAAAAAGCTGTCTACATTCTCTGTGTCAATTTTGTCTCCTCCCACTCTCTTCTAACCCTCACCACTTCAGTTACTGATCTCATCACTCAACTAGAATTCATCTCTCAAAAGTAACCAATGATCTCTAACATGATGAATCTAAGTAACTATTATCAATACATATCTGATTTCATATTTCTATAACATCTGATATTATTGATCACTCTTTCCTGCACATTCTTACCTCTCTGGTTTTTCCTGACACTGTTCTCTCTTATTTCTCCTACATATCTGACTATCCCATCTCCATCTCTTTTACTGGATTATCAACAATTTCTGGCTGCCCAAATGTGTATTTACCCCAAGGCTCTTTCCTGGACTTCTCATTTATCCCTATACTTTTTGACTTAGTGAATTTTTCATCTCCCCTGGGTTTAATTATCATCTTTTTAAAGAAAAATCTTTTTTTTTATCTTTTTAACATTCATTTTTTATTTTCAGTTTCAAATTCTCTTCCACCCTCCAGTCCATTTCCCACCTATTGAGAAGGCAATCAATATTATACCCATAATACATGTGAAGTCATGCAAAATATATTTCCATATTAGCCAGATTCCCAAAAAAAAGCAAGGAAAGTGAAGCTTAAAAAATATGATTCAGTCTGTACTCAGAGATTGTCAGTTCTATCTTTGGAGTTGGATAGTATTTTCCATCATGAGTCCTTTTTAATTGTTGTTAATTATTGTATTGATCAGAATATCTAAGTCTACTCCTTCTCTCCATCCCTAGCTGTCACCCTAGCTGAAGTCTATCACCCTCCTGGACCAATAGATATCCTCCAAATTGGTCTCTCTGTTTCAAGTATCTTCCCACACCAAACTTTCTTCCTCACAGTCACCAAAGTGATTTTCCACTTCAGTCACATCACCTCTCAAAAAAAAATTCCAATAGTTCCTTATCATTTCTATGATCAAGTATGTACAACTCAGAAAAGAAAGTTCTTGCCACCAAATTCCTTGGCAGTATCAAATGATTCAACATCAATGTAAATGACATTAAAGAATATATAATGCCATCTCCTTTGCTTATGCATCCTAAGGACCATGAGGCCTTTCAGTCTGATTCACAGATGAAACCTTTCCTTTGTGTTGCCTTTACTAGTAGAATGTAAGCTTCTTAAGACCAGGAAGCACCTTGCTTTTCTGTATGTATCCCTAGAACTTACTACAGTTCTTTATACATCATAAGGTAAATATTTTATGTTCATTTATTTATTCATACATACAGATACACACAAACACACACACACACACCTTTGATATTCAAAGTTCTTCACAACATGGCCTACTCATATGTTTCCAATTTTAATAACCTTACTTCAAACTACTTCTCACATTCTAGACAAATTGTCTTTCCAACATAATATTCTGTCTCCTAATTCTGTACCATTTCACTGGCTGACCCTTATGTCTAGAATACACTTTTTTCTTGTGTCGCCTTTGAATTACTAGTGTCCTTCAAGACCCAGCTCACAGATTACCTTCTTCAATAGATCTTTCCTATTTTCACAGTTCCTAGTACTCACCCTCATCAAGGTTATAGTCTATCTGTTTTACATGTCTTTTGTACACACACACACACACACACACACACAAATGCACACATATACACACACAAACACACACATTTGAATATAAATTCCTTGAGGTAGGGGATTTTTTTTTATCTCTGTACTCCAGTACCTTGTATATCACCTAGCACAAAATATATGCTAAATAAATTCCTGTGCATTGATTGCTTGAATCTGCCAGATAAGTGAAGACAACAATCAGATGTGATACAGGCTTTCCCTTCTTTGGCTTAAATATCTCCAGTTCCTTAAAACCATGGGTATAGGATAGGGAACAGAAAATCAAACGTCTTACATCTTTTTATTTGATTCTGTTTTGATTCAAGGGGCATTAAAATCATATTTCAATTTGTGAAGTAAGTACAAAGACAAAATGGTGTGATTTTTTTAGTATGACTTTCACTTAATGTTGATTTGGTGTATGGTAGAAGCAGACTTTAATTTGGGCTACTGAAAGAATAGAATATTGCAAAGTTTATGCAGTGGGAAAGTCAAGGGCCCCAACAATTCATCACTGAGGATGTGAAGATAGATAAAAAATGTTGAGCCTACTATACAACATATTAAGTCTTAGATATTAGGTATAGCATTGCAGACAAGATAAACAATCTCTCAACAATAATTGAAGTGACTACTATAGCTAGTCCCTGATTAAGGAAAATAAGGAATCCTATGAAGTGGTTGCATGTATTCAAATTTGTGATATTTAAAGTTATAATTATGTAAAATATGGTAATTTGTTTCAGCCAATAGAAATATACAGTATAACTTCCAATAAGGCAACCACATAATGAGATTCTTTATTGTCAGTAATTAAAACCTAGGTATGTGTTCTAGCAAGGAAAGAAATATACAAATGACATAGCTACTGTGGAATATTACTGTGCTATAAGAAAAGACAGGTTCAATGATTTTGCAAAAGCATGGAAAGACTTGTATGAAATAATGAAGAACAAAATGAGCAGAACCAAGAGAACATTTTATATAGTAACAGCAATATTGTTTTTAACAACTACTTTGAATGAATAAGTTATTTTGATGATTATAAGTACCCAAATTAACTATAAGGATATATGAAGAAAGACATGACCTGCATCAAGAGAAAGAACTAATAAATTGGAGTATATATAGAATAATTTAACATATATGTGAATATATGTATATATACACATACATACATATATGTATGTGTGTTTACGTGTATGTATTCCTATTTGTGTCTAATGATAGCAATCCCTTACGGAGAAGGGAAGATAAAAAGAAATTTACATGATAATTTTATCATATATTTGAAAGGAATAGTGGTAGAGGCAATATGGTGGAGTAGAAGCAGAAAAATTCCATGAGCTTCTGCCACAACAACCTTCAATACCTGTAAAATATGATTTTAAACAAATTTTAGAGCTACAGAACCCACAAACTGACAGAGAGAAACAAATCTCCCACTGAAGGCAGCCTGGTAAGCCAACAAGAAGGGTGTATCACACTGAGTTGGGAGCCAAGCCCAGTCCTGCGTATAACCCCTCCCCTAATCTGCTCTCTCCTATGTCCTTCCCCATCGCCCTTCTGATTTTCTGGTAGGGCAGGATGGATCTCCCTACCACAGTGCCTGTATATCTTAATTCCAAGTTGCATGTATTTTAATAATAATAATAATAATGATAATAATAATTATACACACACACACACACACTATTTCCCTTCCTCCCTTGTCACCCACTCCCACTGGAAAGACAAGCAATTCAATATAGGCTGTACATGCATAGTTACGCAGAACATCTCCACAATGGACATATTGTGAGAGACTGATTATATGTCCCTCCTTCCTATTCTGCCCTCCCCTTGTTCTATTCTCTACCCTGTCCCTGTCCCTTTACAGAAGTATGTGCTTCCAGCAACCCTCCACTCCCCACTGTGCCTTCCCTTCTACCATCACTCCTCTCATCCCCATCACCCTACTCTCCCGTGTGGCAAGATATCCAGTTTAGAGCTTATGTCATTCCTTCCCTAAGCCAAATTCAATGAGAGTAAGGTTGACCCTTTCCCTTTTGCCTTCCTGTTCTTCCCCTCCACTGTAACAGTTATCCCTTGCCTCTTCTATATGAGATGCGTAACCCCATTCTGTCTCTTCCTGTCTCCTCTCATTCTATTCATTTCCTACCTCTCAATTTCACCTTTTAAAATATCATCCCTTCCTATTCAATTGGGCCTGTGCCCTCTATGTACATATATATACACATACTCATATATGTATTCTTACACACATATATATATATACCCTCATATATAGACATATGTGTATACACACACACACACACACACACACACACACACATATATATATAGATAGATAGATAGATAGATAGATAGATAGATAGATAGATATACATTTGTTTTCCTCTCACCTATCCTCATACTGAGAAAAGTTTCATAAGTTACAATTATCGTTTTTTCATGTTGGCATGTAAATAGTTCAACTTTGATAAGTTTTTTATGATTTCTTTTCCATGTTAACCTTCTCATGCTTCTTGTATTTGATGTCAAATTTTCTTTTTACTTCTTTTTTTTTTCAGCAAGAATGCTTGAAAGTCCTCTACCTCATTGAATGACCATATTTGCCCCTAGAAAATTATACTCAATTTTGCTGGGTTGGTGATTCTTGGTTTTAATCCGAGCTCTCTTGATTTCCAGAATATCATATTTCAGGCCCTTTGGTCCCTTAACGTGGAAGCTGCTAGATCCTTGGTTATCCTAATTGTGTTTCCACAGCATTCAAATTGTTCCTTCCTGGCAGCTTGTAATATTTTCTCCTTGATCCGGGAACTCTGGAACCTGGCTATAACATTCTTAGGAGTTTTTTTTTTTTTTTTGCTCATTTACTTTTAATTTACAAGATTCAGTTCCACAATCACTTGAGTTTCAGATTTTCTCTCCTCCCTTCCCCCCATCTCCCATGGTGGCGTGCAATCGTGTATAGGATCTGCAAATACTTTCACATTGTACAATAGTTTGGTCATATAGAAGGGCTGTAACCAATGAGCGATCACTGGGAAAAGAAAAAAAAAAACCAGAGACAAAAGAGAACGATAACGAGTTTTGCTTCAGTCTCATTTAAACTATAGTCTTTCTATATCTTTCTCTGAGTTTAGGTATCTCCTTCCTTCTTGAGGCTTGTAGAGTTGTCTTTAGCTGTGCATTGTTGAGGATAGTCCAGTTTATCAAGGTTGGTCATCATATGTACAATGTGTCTGTGATTGTGTACAGGTTTTGCCTGGTTCTGCTCTTCTCAC
>CM053587.1:233550150-233594277 GCA_028646515.1 Pseudochirops corinnae
GCGGGCCTCTACTCCATCCCCAGACTGTCGCGGTGCACTCCCAGCGGCTAATGACGTCAAACACTCTTACAGATAAGGAATTTATTAAAGTTGAACTATTTACATTCCTACATGGAAAAATGATAATTGTAATTCATAAGACTTTTCCCAGTATGAAAATAGTTGAAGGGAATATATATATACATTTGCATATATGTGTATATATACATGTGTGTTTATGTAGAAGGGTATATGTGTGTATAAATACATCTATGAATGTGTGTATATATGTGTACATGTATACATAGACAGAGGGCAGAGGATCAGTTGAATAAGAAAGGATTATATGTAAAAATAAAATTAAGAAGTGAGAGAGGAATACAACGAGAGAAGGAGACAGAGAGAGATAGAATAGGGTAAATTATCTCATATTAAAGAAGCAAGAGAAAACTGTTACAGTGGAGGGGAAGAACAGGAAGGCAAAAGGGAATGAGTCAACCTTACTCTCATTGGACTTGCCTTAAGGAGGGAATAGCATCCACACTCAACTGAGTATCATACTCTACAAGAAAGTAGGGGGGAAGGGAATAAGAGGGGGATGATACAAGGGATGGCAGTTTGGGAGAGAGGGTAGTTAGAAGCCCACACTTTTAAAAAGGGACAGGGTCAAAATAGAAAATACAATCGGGGGGGCAGGATAGGATGGAGGGAAATATAGTCTTTTACAATATATCTACCTTGGAAACATTTTGCATAAGTATACAAACAACCTATATTGAATTGCTTATCTTCCCAATGGGGGTGGGGTGAGGAGGGAAGACGGGAAAGAATCTGGAAATCAAAGTTTTAAAAATGAATATTAAAAAAAATCTTTTTTACATGCAACTGGGAAATAAGATATACAGTCACTGGGGTATAGAAATCCATCTTGCCCTATTAGAAAGCTAGAGGGAGTATGGGTAAAGATATAAGAGAGAGCAGATTGGTGGAAGGAATTTTTAGTGGGCTTGCTATCTTGGGGTGGGGGATAGGGGATAGACAGGGAGAAAATTTGTAACTCAAAATCTTGTGGAAATGAATGTTGAAAACTAAAAATAAACAAAGTTTTAAAAAGGAAAGGAATAGCATGTTGTGCATAGCAGATTTGCAGTTTCATGTGCAATCATCTTTTTATTGTACCAGATTATGGAAATGTTTGTTGTATTGCATAAATTAAAAAGAAAAGAATTTTGAAAAAAGAAATAAGACAGCAACTGTCCTCAAAGAACTTACATTTAGAGGATGGAGCACAACATGTTCATAGGTAAGTAAATCTAAGATATATACAAAATGAAGAAAAAAATTATTAAGAAATAGAAAGAAGGAGTATTGAAGAATATTGAAGGAAGTGATTGGTAAACTAAGGCTTTAATGGTGCTAGGCATTTCAAAAGGCAGAGAAAGAGAGGAAGAAAATTCCAGGCATGCATATCACCTTGTACAAAATCAAAGAAATAGGACAAGAAAATTGTGTATAGGAAACAGGTTTATAAGTAGTGTGTAATTAGCCTGGAGAAAATAGGTTAGGGCCAAATAGTAAAGGCTTTAAATAAAAGAGAAGCTTTATATTTTTTCTAAAAGGTTATGTGGGAATCGATAAAGTTACTTGGGAAGAGGGGAAAAAAAAAATCTGACTTGAAATGGACAATGAATTTTAGTCCTTTTTTTTTTTTTTTTGCTTTTTCAAGGGGGAAGGTAGGGCAATTGGGGTTAAGTGAATTGCACAAGGTCATATGGCTAGTCTTTTTGTGTGTGTTAAGTGTCTGATGCTGGATTTGAAATCAGGTCTTCCTGACTCCAGGGCTGGTGCTCTATTCACTGTGCCACCTGGCTGCCCCAGTACATTTTTTTCCTAATTCCATCATTGTTGTTGTTGTTTCCAATTTTCCCATTGAATTCCTTTGCTAAACCATCAGGGTTTGGGATGAGTGGGTCATTCCAAATGTTCTAAGGATATACTGTGCAATAGAAACTTGTGGCCCTGTGGCCAAAGAGCAGGAGACCATGGTTCCAGTGGTGGGGGAGGGAAGGGTAAAGCACTCGACCCTGGAGAAAGATTATTAGCTTTGACCAATTATCAAATAAATTATCCCTGCATCCTGTAAAGTTCCTGGGGCTTAGTTTCCTCAACTGTAAAAGGAAGAGGTATAACTAAAGTCCTCTGATGTCTTTTCTATCTCTAAAGCTATGATTTTTTTAAAAATAGGACCAACAAAGTTAGAAACACCTCACAGACTCTAGAATATAAAACAGCAAGTGATGAAGTTTACACTCAGAGTAACTTGTGAAACTAACAATTAAATTTTGGAAAAGTCCCAATCAGCATCAATGAATAACTACATGAGTGAGATTAAAAATCTTTTGAAGTATCAAGTAATATTATTACAGTCAGAAGTTTCTATAGACAGGCCATAATGGAAATTTTTAAAGAGTCTCTGCTCAAAAGAGATGTGGCAATCTTGAATAAGCTCCTAGGAGCAATAACATAAAGCTCAAAAAAGAAACTAGGTTAAATATCATGACATATTTCCATATTAGTACTATGCCATTAAGAAATTCCCTTGAGCTGGTAGAGAATTGTTCCCCAATTAAAATCTCTATGCCCTTTTATTTTGGGGCCTAATCACATCAGGCAAGTGATGAGAGTTCTTACATTTGGGTTTTATATTGGGAAAAATACTCGAGATTATTCTTTGAGGATTATACACCATTTTATTGAACTCTGGACAATCCATGCTGATGCGATTAATACCAGGAAATTTCAGTGGTTGGCTAGTGATTGAACCAGGGAACCATGCTGATTTGTTGATTGCTAAACTGTTAGTAATGACACAGTAGAATGAGAGAGAACTGATGTGCTATGGCTTCTCTAGGTGCTGTTTGAGATGAAAAAGTTCAGAGTCTGATTGAGATCAGAAAAGGTCTTTATTCATTTTCATGAGAAAGGGCACTGTCCCTGTCACTCAAGTGGTGTCTGCCAGGGAGTGCAAAATGTGGAACCTAGCAGGCTTCTCTTGTCCTGATCCTAACCCCACCTCTAACACCTGTCCTACCTCACCATTGGCTGGTGAAGCATGTTCACAATCTTTCACTAGTGTTAACTAATCCACGCAAAGCAGTTTCAATCTTTCATTATGTATTTCCTTTCACTAAATTTGGAAGTGCCCAATGAGAAGTGGACTCATATGGTTTTCTTTCAAATTACCCCATTTTGGGGAAATCATGAGTTACTTGTGAGACTGGCTTACGAAGTATGGAGAAGAGATAGGAATGTAATAGGAAGTTTTAAAAAAATTAGGAAATTCCACTGTTGAGTCATCTCTCACAGTGCTATTTAATAGTTTTCTTGCCTTTAAATTTAGTCACATTTGGTAGCTGACAAAATGAATTGATTTTATGACAACTCGTTAGTAATAAATGTGGACTATATTTATGTATACTTAACTATTAAGATAACTAGTACACCTGAGTTCATTTTTAAAGAACATATATTGAGTAAATTAAATTGACTGATAATTTGATGTATACTGTATAAAATTGAGATTACCTATTAGTAATGGTTATAAAGATTGGCACTGACAAAGAATATTCTTTAGGTACAAAGATTATAGAGAAGTTTATTCAGTCAATATCAAATGAGATAGTATTTGTAAAGCACTTAGCAGCATGCCTGGCACAGAGTAGGTGCTATCTAAATGTTTATTCACTTTCCCTTCCCCATAAGAGAAATTATTCTTCAAATTGAAATGTAATCACTGACATCATTGTGTGACCTATATTATAGAAGAATGTAAGCTTCCTGAAGGGAGTAATAATGTCTTTTTTTATTTCTAGCACTTAGTATAATGCCTTATTTATGGTGAATAATACATGGTTACTGAACTGGATCAAATATCTGTCAATGTAAGTATAATCTTTATTTAAATTCTTTTTTTTATTTTAGGAAAGAGAGAACAAACCAGTGTTTGCTTTAAATAATAAAGATCCAAATTATGAAAATATATATTCTCTTATGATGTTACATGCTTGAGGTAGCTGCCAATAAAATATAATTATCAGATTTTGCAAGTAAACAAGGGATGAGAAAGAGTACTCCATATTGGGTTGAATCTTAAATCCTTTTTTTGGTAAGTAGTAAAAATTTGGCTGAAATAAAGGAAAATCAAAAATGACATATTTTGCTTTACACCTTATAGAACCATGTTTCTCTACATTTTAAGGGCTAGAGCTCTTATCAATGTACAGATTGTTAGGAAAATATGTGTGTGTGTGTGTGTATGTGAATCATGATTATTTCGTATCTACCATCAAATCAAAGAGGTGATTAGTTTGAATAAGGGAATCAGCCTGTTCAAGTCAGCATTTGAGGGTAAATATGACTTCTCAGTAAATAGTTTTAAATTAATTCAACAAATATTTATTAAATATATACTTCGTGAAAGGTAATATTGAACACAATGAAAAAAATGCTTCTGGGGAAGAGAGTATTGGAATAGGGTTACATCAGAATAGATAAAGCAAACTTTATGGTATAGAGCAAAAACTATCCTTACAAGAAAAATTATGTCCTTAAAATAAGTGAACAAAATACAAAAAAGAGAAATTAGAAATCAGAAATTAGAACTGTAACAAATAAATAAATCCAAGATCATCAGAAATGAATAAATCTTGAAAAATAAAGGAGAAATTAAAAATCAAAAACCCAAAAGGCTATAAACTGATCAAAGTAAAAGCTGTCATTGAAAAAGCTAACAAAAATTATAAACTTTTAACCAAACTGATTAAAGAGGGCAGAAAATCAAATCCTTACTTTTAAAATTAACTAAATGAAATAATTGCAAAATCAAGAGAAATAAGAATTCCCAAAACCTACTGGGCAAATTTTATGTTCCCCCCAAACTGAGAATACAAAAAAGATAGGTGCATCCCTTCAACAATATAAAATATCCAACTAGCAAAACACCAAATAGAGATATTAAATAATTAAATCTCAGCAAAGGAAATAGAACTCGCTATGAACAAACTACCAGAAGAGAGGAAGGGAAACTCCTGGCTACAATAGAATTCTATTCAACTTTTATGGAAAAATTAATATCTATGTTATACAAAGTACTCAAAAACTTGAGAAAGGCCTCTATTAAATTCCTTTTCTGAGATAAATATGGTTCTAATAACTAAACTAGAGAAAGATAGAGCAAATAAAATGATAAATTGATGTTATTAATGAATTGCAATAAAAAATTTAAATAAAATCCTAGTCAAAAGATTATATCAATTAGTCTGAGATATTGTTTATTGTGACAAAATTAGATTTATTCCAGAGATGTAAGCATCACTCAACATTAAGAAAATATTCAGCTTGATTAATCATATTCAAAAACAAAAGCATCCAAACACATTTCCAAAACACAGAAAAAAAAAATCCTTCCCAAAGCACAAGCCTCACTTATGTTATAGGGATAGGGTAGAAACTTTCCCAATATAAAGAAAAGTGAAGAAAAAGTGTCCCCTTTCCCTGCTAGTATTTGATTCAGCACTAGAAAAGCTATCCAGAGTAGTAAGGGAAGAGAAAGAAATTAGGTCATAATGACAGGCAAATGAGAGTCAAAATCTATCCCAATGTTCTGATAACATGGTTCTTTATTTACAAAATCAGAGGGAAATGGTAAGGAAACTATTTGAAAAAAATTAACAGAGTTAAGTTTCAGACTACAAAATAAACATACATGCACACAGGCATATAAACAGACATACGGATATACATACACAGACTTACTGACATAGATATGCATGCATGCCTAGTTGTATATGCAACTATACGTACATGTGCATCTACATATACATACATACATATGAACAAATGTATATTACAAACTCCAGGAAACAAAAACAAAAAAGAAAATTACATTGAAAATAACTATACAATGCATAAAATATTTGGAAATGTACTAAAGCACACCCAGTATGTGTATATTCAATTTTTTTAAAGTGTTTCTCTTAAAATGAAGAACAGTTTAAATTATTGGAGGAATAATCAGTAGAGAGAGCTAGACCATGTTCAATATAATAAAAATATACCCAATGTTCATTTATAAATATAATGTTATTCCAATCAAAATACCAAAAAATACTTTATACAGTTGGATAAAATAACAACTTTTAATGAAGGAACAGAAGATTTTTAAAAATGTAGTGATCAAAAGGGAATAACATTTTCAGTCCTTAAAAATGTCATAATGCAGCAATCCTACAAATCAATGGAGACTAGTTAGAAATGGAATGTTAAATCAATAGACCACACTGGAGAAGGAAAAATTAGCTATAATTGAGCTCAATAACTCTTTCAATAAACCCAAAAGCATAAATAACATTATGAAGAAATCCCTATTTGATAAGAGCTACTGAGAAAACTATTAAGTAGCCTAGCAAAAATTAATTTTAGACCAATATTATACATAATATTCTATAATAAATTCAAAATGTAGACATAGCCTAAAAATTAAAGATCATACTTATGGAGTGCTAATGATGAATCCCTAAAAGGCTCTGGACTTCATGTGGTCAGGTGGCTCGTGTTTGCCTAGGGCACCTTGCCCTTCCCAGTTAATACTTTCATTGTGGCCCTCGTTGTCCGCACCTGGCTGCATCCACACCTTAAGTCCATCTAGACCCCACCTCTGTTCCCAGAGTAGTTGGCCACTAATAGATCACATCCAGATCTCATAAAAGGTCCATCTTGCCTCCATTAAAGGGCTCAGATTCAATCTGGCCCACTTGTCAATACAAGTACCACAAATGCTCAGACTCTTAAAATTTGACCAATAATATGGATTATATTTTGCCCATCCTAACTGGTGTTTTAATAAAACTTGTCTCTGACTGAAAGATGACTTGGGCTGAATTCATTCAATGCAGGAACCATATCATTTGTTTTTTAATTTGGAGATTCTTAGTAGTTCTCTTGCAGAGGGAGTATATTTTCTTTTAATGTTCTTTCTTTTTGCTTTTCTTCTTCTATGTTGCCTTTTAATTCTATATATTTACATTCCCAGTCAATTTTTCTTTTTTATGTTTCTTTGGTGAGACTTACCATTGCAGATTCAAGTTTTTCTATTCTGTTCATTTTTTCTATACATTTTGGTAAAAATTCTTCTCTCATAATTTCTCTCTTAACTCAAGAACAATATGTTATAGATCCATGTTCTCTTCAAATTCCAAAGGATCTTCTATCATTTCAAGTATTAGAGAATTTTCTTTCATTTATAGTATTTATTCATAGATTCCTAAGTTAATTTACTAGATCTAGAGGCAATATTTCCTTGTTACTATTTTTTTTTTACTTTTAACTTATATGCTTATATTCAAGATCTTTGAGATTTCCTCATCATGAAATTTGTAGTACTCTCAATCTCCTTTCCTTCCTTATATTCCTTATCACTCATTTCCTGACTACTTTTCTCTGATTGTGGTTTTCTTGGGGTCTGGATCTCAAAGTGTCTCTCCTCCCAACCTGGGCAATTCATGGTTCACCAGGCTAGATCTTTGCCTCAACTGACTTTTAGTTGGTCAGAAATGGTCTCGGCTGAATACTGTGCTCTCTCCCTTAGGCTTAGTTTAGTGCTGCACAGCTACCTTCATACAAGTGACCCTGACCTAGTGATTTGTCCCACACCCTCAAGTTCTTAGTTCGCTAGTCCTGTACCAGTAGTTCAGAACATGTTTTCTCTGGCACCAGCAGTTCAAAGCTTTTCAGTGTTGGTGCTTCTGGGTTGCAGTCCCTGACATTTTGAAGGGCTAAGGCCAAGCTGCATGTTAGGGCTTTAACAAATTTTCATAGCCTAGAGTCAATGTTTCTATAGCACTGGAAAGTGAAAGAGGGGAGCAGAGTGAAAGGGTGTTTTTTGTTGTTGTTGTTGATGTTTGTAAGCCTACAGTCTACTAGTACAGCCTTGCTGCTGATTGGGAATTGGGGCAGCATTAAAGACTGAGCTCAGGGTCAGTGAGTAGTAGTAGTTCCTGGTTGTGTTGGGTTTGTTTTTTTAACCTTCTGATTCTGAGTGGCCTAGACCATCCTAACAGTTGAAATTACTTTATCTTTGGTGCATAATTTCTGTTTTGAAAGGGTCTTGCTTTCAAGGAGATCAGAGAAAAATTTATGGTCTGTCATCTTGTTACTTTTGTGAAACAGGAGTATGACTATTTTGTGATCATGGTGGTGGAAAGACATGAGTGTCTTTCTCTTTTTAGAGTTGTTTTCCATTTTAATAGTCTGCAGAGATGAGATAATTTATTTTATTACTTTTGATTTCTTTGGTTGCTATACTCACTTAACTTTCATATATTTCTGTTTTCCAGGAAGTTTGCAAATCTTCTAATCTGCTCATCTTTTTTTGTAAGAATATTTAAATGTCTCCCTTTTTTTAACGTTTTTGTTTTTTTTTTCATTGATGATTAGACTTAGGTTTGCAAAGTGTGTTGCCTTGTCAGAAGAATGCTAAAGAAGCTTGTGCTGGCTCTAGCAAACAAATTATAGAATTTTCATTGTGTATATTTATGCCTCAAAAATAAGCAAACACTAAAAAAATCAGGGCTTGATTTATTATTTTGCTGTCTAGAAGTTAAAATATAAGAAAATGTTAAAACTGAAAATAAAAAACTTAAAAGTATGTTGTGCATTTACATCAGTATAGCCTGCTTGGATTGTATCTTGAGTTCCTTTGTTCTTTATAAAACATGATTCCATTTCCTTCTGAGGTTGCTTTAGGATGCAGATTAGCTTTGTGTTATTAATATCTTCCCTTTCTTTATATGTGAAAGTTTTTTTCTCTTGGTCAAGAGAATAGGTTTCAGAGGACTTTAAAAGTCAAACAAGATCTTATATTTGATTTTGGAAGTGATAGAGAAACACTGAAGCTTATTGTTTTCACATTTTTAGGTTTTTCTTGTTCTTCTGGGAGACCTGCAATTTTTAATTTGTCTCTACATATTCTGCTTTGAGATAAATATGCTTGCATGCTTAGAAATTGTTTTGTTTTAACATTATTGCTTCTGGCTTCCTTTGTTCCTGATTATTCTTTTTTCCATATTTTTGAATTCCAATCAGATTTTTTCTTTTGTTTTGTTGGAAAGAATAATAATTTTAAATTAAAATTTTTAAAGTTCCAAATCCTTTCTCCCTCCCACTCTCTACCTGACCCACTAAGAAGACAAGCAATATTATATCAATTATATATGTAAAATCATGCAAAATATATTTCCATACAAACCATATTTTGAAAAATAAAGAAAGTGAGAAAATTATACTTCAGTTTGTAGTCAGATTCCATCAGTTCTCTTTCTAATGGTGGATAGCATTTCTTTTTCACATGAGTCTTTGTCTTGGATCATAGTACTAATCAGACTAGCCAAGTCTTTCACAGTTGATCATCACAGCAATGCCATTACTGTGCATAAAGATTTTCCTGGTTCTGCTCACTTCATTTTGCATCAGTTAATAAAGATCTTGACTTTTTTTTTCTGAAACCACCCCCCTCTTATCAGTCCTTATAACACAATCATATACCACAATTTGTTCAGCCATTCCCCAATTTATGAGCACTTCCTTGATTTCCAATTATTTGCCACCACAAAGAGAGCTGCTACAAGTATTTTTTGTTCCTATAGGTCTTTTTCTTTTGATCTTCTTTGGATACAGACCTAGGTGTTGTTGTTTTTTTTTTTTTTCTGGTGAATTTTTGTACCTCCTTTTTCATTTAGCACAGCCTACTTTTCAAGGAGTTCTCTTAAGGAGATTTTTGTGCCTCTTTTATCATTACGGAAACTCTGTTTTTGAGGGTTTCTTTTTCCTTCAATATTTTCTGTGCCTTTTTTTCCCCAACATGCTGTTAATTCTCCTCTTGTAACTTTCTTGCATTGCTCTCATTTCTTTTTCCATTTTTTCCCCTATCACTTTTCTTTCATTCTTCTAGGAATTCTTGTTCTGCTTGGGCCCAATTAGCACTTTTTTGAGGGGTTTTTTTTGTAGCAGTTTTCACATTATTGTCTTCTTCTGAGAATATATCTTAGTTTCCCCTGACACCATATTAGCTTTTTATGATCAAATTCTATTTTTCTTGTTTGCTCATTTTTCCAGCTTTTTTCTCAGTTTTAAACTTTATGTTAAAGTTGGGCTCTGTCACCCGCAGGTGGGGAGACACTGTCCCAAGATTTAGACATTTTTGTGCTGATGTTTTCATAGCCAATTCTTGAGGTCTGCAAGTTTTTTGTGCCTCAAAGGTTGTGTGATCCTGGGAGAGATATTGAAGAGGTGCTGGGTGGCCTATGTAGTATATTTTGGGGTAATTTTAATTCAGCTTTGTGTTAAGTTGTAAAAGCCACACTTCTTAACTGTTTCTCCCCTTCCCCTAGCTGTACTTGTCTTTCCCTGCCCCAGCCTAAAGGTATTCCCTCTCAAACCATTAACTCTTCATTCAAGGTACTACCTCCTTTTTTCCTAGCAAACAACCCATCCACTTGCAAATTAGGATGGGAACTTCTCACTTGACCTGAGCTCAAATCTGTGACCGCTGGTAGACCTTATGACATTTCAGGGCTCAAACCACACCCCCCTGCCCCTTCCCTTCTGCTGTTTGTCCCAGTGTATTATGGGTAAAACACATATGCAGTTGATGTCAAGGGTGCATGTCCCTTTAAGTATTAGTCACGCCCTGGCTCCTCCCAGGTTCCTCCCTAACTCCACCTTTGTACACCTTATTAGCTTAATGAACTTGTGATTGACAGCTTTGTATCTTTAAGAATTGCCCCTAGGGCCCCTAGAACTTCCACAGATGGACCTTGGTAGCTCTTGCCTTTTCTGTCAGGTCAAGTAGGCATTCTAGTAGGCCATCTGCCCGCTGCAGAGCGTCACACTTCCAAACTTCCAAACTTTCTCTGACTCCCCCCTTGCCCCTTGAAAGCTTTTCCTAGCCAGGTTTCCTCACCCTACCCCTTTTGGTCCTGTGAATCAATAAACTTTTGTAAATCTACCAAAAGACAGCTGAGCTGGAAATTCTTTTCAGACACGAACCTAGAAAGGATTTCTCATTAGAAATCCCCCCAAAACCTATCCCGCGACAGTATGATCACTTCTCTCCTGGTATGCACTCTGTGCATACAGTGCCAGCTGTATCCGGTGCTGGCAAAGAGTTCTCTGTAATCTTTTTCTGACCAGTTATCCAGCCCCCTTATTATTTCTGGGCTGAGAGCTCCTGAAGTTACTGCTCCTATGACCACTTTACTGCACTCTAGGTTTCTAACTGAATTTTCTTCTTCCTCACATCTTTAGTAACTTCAGTCTTCCCCACCTCCAATTGCCCTATCACTTACTTTCTAAACAATCCTCCTCCTAAAACTCTGATACTAATTTATCAGTGACTGTCTAAGCCTCCTCTTGCACTGGAAAACGTACTTTTCATCAACTTCAGTCCTTAATTCAGGTGACTTTTGTTGAGACGTAACTTGGCACAGCTGAATTCTAGTCCCCTTTCCTTCAGACCTAGTGCAGTATCCCCTTCCTCTACACACACAATCTCATCATGCAGTAAGATTGAATTAGCCTTATTCTTCAGATTTCATCTGTAGCTTCTGCCCTTCTTGTTGGTTGATGGAGGATTCAATTCCAAATACCTCCATTTAAGGAAGGAATCTAAGACAACCACATAATTATTTTCCATTTGCTGTACTCTTTAGGATTTCTTTTCTCTTTTACATCATGCGCCCCCAAATTTTATCATTGAGATATTAATTCTATCTCCTACTTTTAAGCTTCCTTTCCCAATTAGATTGTGAGCTCTGTGAGGGTAGGGACTCTGTTTTTCCTCTTTTTTATATCCCTAACATTAGGACAATGCCTGGCACAAATTGGGTACTTAATACATGTTGATTGATTGATTGCTGCAATTCATTCTTTTCTTTAGTTTTCTAAGTCCTGTTGTTACTGGCTGCTTCTACTTTCTTGTGCCTACACCTCTTCTGCATTTTTATAGGGTGAAATGCAAACTGTTTTTTGTCCAAAGGGCAAAAAGGAAACAGAAGTGAACCATACAGATTAAGGTCCTTTTTGGACTTTTATTATTTCATAAGTTGCCAGGCAAAGAGATCCTTTTCTTATGGGCAACCTATTCTCGGTTTGTCTGGTCTTTTGAAAATAAACACTATTTATCACAGGAACTACATTCAATCTACTTCCTGTGTGGCAGAGATTGCTAGAGCTCTGGTTACTTTAGCATTCAAAAATTCTTGGTCACCTCCATGACCACATAAGGAAAAGCAGAAATGTATAAAGAAAGGAATGCACAAGTTTTAGAACAGTTTAACTGGATCGATGGGAATAAGAGAATTATCAGGAGATTCAGCTAGAAAGTATGTGATAGCCAGACTAATAATGGCCTTGCACTGCTTAAGAAGTGTGACTCTAAAGTAATGAGACTAATTTCTATCCATTCCTTCTAGAAGTTACTCTTAATGCTTTGCTGATAGACATTGTATAAATGGCTTGACATTTATCCCCTGTTCTGCTTGGATTAACCATGCCTCAGCTCCTCTCCATTAGCTAGGATAATGAAGTGTGGTCTTTGCAAGATTTCTCCAGGATTTTCTTTTTCCCTGCAGTGTATCTATCCTGCAGTTATGTTTTGGTAGCTAAATTGGTTCATTAGAAAGTTAATTTTGTTGAAAAAATTGTCGATATACCAGAGGGCAAAAGTACAAGAGGATAGATTTGTATTAAAATACTGAGTAAAGCCTCTCAGCCTCTCAGATATACAGTAGTGCATGCAATGAGATAATCAATCTACAATCAGGCATTAATTTATTGCAAAATTCTGTGCAAGGTGCTGGGCAAGATACAAAGTTTAAGTGAAACATGACCCATGTCTTCAAGTAGCATACAGTCTAATAAGCAGGCGAGTGGGAAGACACCAAGTCTATAAAATTATGTATCATATATGTATCACTTGTATTAGCACAGTACCTGGTACATTTAGTAGGTATTTAATAAATATTCATTGAGTAATATATATGTATGTGTACATATATATGTTATGTAATATATATTATATATATGAGAAACCTTTTAGTATGTATGCATATTTCCTTTTTGTGATTTTATTGGAATAGGAAACTCCAAGTAAGAAAAATCTAGAACACTACAGGGCAGCGCCTGCTCAACAACTTATGGTCTTTGAGTTGCCTAAGCATACCAAGTGGTTAAGAGATCTGCCCACAGTTACACAGTCTTCCTGTATAAGAGGCAAGATTTGACCTCAATCAGGGATACCACACTCCCTCTCTCTTATGGCTTAATATTTTTTTAAGTCTAAGGAAAGGCTTGTTAAAAAGCTAGACATATGGGGAAAGGAAAATCAGATAAGGCTTCCTGGGGAAAGTGGCATTT
Source organism: Pseudochirops corinnae (assembly GCA_028646515.1). Lineage (NCBI taxonomy): Eukaryota > Metazoa > Chordata > Mammalia > Diprotodontia > Pseudocheiridae > Pseudochirops > Pseudochirops corinnae. Next base: position 233,563,600 of record CM053587.1, read on the forward strand.
CTTTAAAAGGCAATTAAGAGTTTGACTGGTGAATATAATGAGGAAGGGTACTCCCTTCACAAAGAATATCCCAAACAAAGACCCCAAAGTGAGAGGGTTCACTGAATTTTAGTAGGCAGAGAGCTGTCTATTAGACAGGAATTGCATGAGATGAGATGAGGAGAAAAGGATACCTCCAGATTTTGGGGGGAATAAAAGATCCAAACTTGCCTCAGGAGATAACAGAGAGTCACTAAACATATTGGAAAATAAGACTGAAAATGCTACATCTCTGTATAAAAGAAGTTATTCCACTAATAATGTGGGGGGAAAGTATTAGACAAAGAAGAGAATGGAAACAGAAATAATTGTCAATGGCTAAAACAAGAGTTCAGTCAAGTAGTTAGTAACTTGGCATACATACCAATAGGTAAATTAAAAACGTGTTTTAGTACAGAAAGGGAAATGATGACTTTAGGGTTCAAATAGAGCTGAGTCTTGAAAGAAAGTAGAGATTGAGAGTGGTAGAGGTCTGAGTGTATTTCAGGTTTAGGGACTAGCTTGTGGAAAGGCATGGATATGGGAGGTGATGTGGTGGAAAATTAGGAACTAATTATTAAACCAGATTAATTGGAACATAGAGCAGCTGAGGAGAAAGATTGTGAAATAAGTCTTGGTATCAAATAACCTTAATGTATGTGGCCAAAATAAATGATCACTTAATAATAGAGTAACAACTTTTAATTTGGAAGAAATCTAAATGATCATCTAATGCAGTAATTTCTAACATTTGAACTAAACTCAGCTAGGTGGGACAGTAGATAGAGCATTAGGCATAGAGTCTAGAAGACCCGAGTCCAAATTCAGCCTCAGATATTTATTTACTCAGCTTCTTCAACTGTAAAATGGAAATTCTAATAGTACCTCCCTCCCTGCCCAGGCTTGTTTTGAAGTACTTATTGCAGTATTTGACACAAAGTAAGCACTTCATAAATGTTTGTTTCCTTCCTTCCCTCCTTGCTTGCTTCTTTCCTTCTTATGGACCCATAGAAAACCAAAAAGTTAAGCAACAGGGCACTGTGACCTCTTTCTGGTTCTCAATATCTCCACATTTCAATAGGCTGCTACGTGGATGATTAAGTCTATTGCTTGGTTCTTACTCGACGCTCTTCTGGGTTAGTATTAACATGCCAAAGATTGTGTTCCTCTAGCAAAGACATGGGTTATCTCATTGTCACAGAGGAGGAGAACTGTAGTAGAGGTTAAGCTAAACAAACAAATAAATAAAACTGAACTTCTTTAGCTACTTTTTTTTCTTTCCAGGTTGAACTAGTCTAATCTTAATAGGCTTATTTGAATACGTTTATTTTCATGATCTGTTAAAAATCTGATCAGATACTTCACTGCTTCAGTCTTACTGACTTGACTCAGAGCACATCTACTAGTGCTGCAAATATCATCACATACACATCTTCTCCATACACCCAGGGACCTAGAATAGAGCTGAATATAAAATTATTGGTGTGTTTACATACTGGTTGTTAGTGTCAGACTGAAAGTATCTAGCATATACCTCCACTAAGTATTTTGGGTTTCTGAATAAAAGTGGATTCCCACAAGAATGATAGGGGCAACAAAAGAAGAAGTAGGGGAAACTTGAAAACATTTTTTTCAGTCATTTCAGAATGTCAGTTTAGTTTTCTTGGCTTTATTCTATATCCTCCCTGATTAAATTGTTCTAGAGATTTTATCATGGGAATCTAAGACACAACATATTTCTTTCCACTAGAATGAATTTATAAACATGTTTATACATAAATGTCATTTCATGAAATTATATATTTATGAACAAACAAATCTATGACTTGAAATGCCATGATAAGATGCATTTGTGATATGACACAACATCATGACATGAAATGGCACGTTTTATTGACGTGAGAAGACATAATGCTATATTATCAAAACATGTCTAGATATAAATCTTTTTATGCATAAATATTTCATATCATAACAAATCATGTCATGTCATTTCATTTATAGATAAAGAGACTTATAAATTTCTTCCAGTGGGATAAAAATGAATCTTACACATCATGCTGCTTTAATGAGTCATGAATTGTCATGTTGCCATGATATTGCATGATATAAAAATGGCATGAAATGAAATGGCATAATGTGAAATGTCATGCCATGCCATCATGATGTGTCATGTTATGACACTAATGCTGTTGTGATATAGCATGATATAATATTTCATCATGACTGGCATGATGCATTGTTGTGATAGGTCATGTTTTGGCAGGATATGTCATGACATGACATCTCATGACACAACATGCAACATGTCATAACATGACACATTGCCATGATATATCAGGCCATTTCATGGTATATTATCCGTACTGACATAATATGTAATTATGATGTGACATGTTATGTGACCTCATACATCTAATCATTGGAAAATTTATTGTTTGCCCTTGGAACTTTTAAATTTAATCACTATGTAAATATCTTAGAGTCTATAACATAAATATGTGGGTTTTTTCCATGTATGATCTATAAATTTGTTCAATTGAAATTTTGTTCTCTGTGTTCTAAAGTTTTGGCAATGTTCTTGTGTTATTTGCATTATTGAACAGGGATGTGAAATGGTCAGAGCTAGGGTGAAAGAGAGTGAGGGATGATAATGATACCTCAATAGTCATTAGGAAGTTAGTAAAAGGGGAGGGTTTGGGGGAAAAATAATAATTTCTGTTTTGGATATATTGAATTTAAGTTGGCTATGAGACATCCAATTTAAGATGTCCAATAGGCAGTTGAAGATGTTAATCTAGAGGTCAGGAAAGAGGTTAGAGACAAACAAATACATTTGAACATCTGCTTAAAATCAATACTTGAATGCATCAGGGTTTATGAGATCATCAAGTGAAATATTATAGAGGCAAAATAAGAAGAAGTAAGACAGAGCCCTGTGGAACATCCATTATTAATATTCTGTAGCAAAAGATACTAGAGACTGAGGAGTGGTTAGACAGGTAGAATCAGGAGAGAGCAGTGCTATAAAAACCTAGAGAGAAGAGAGTATCAAGGAAAAAAAGATTATCAACAGTGTCAAAGGCTTCAGAAAGTCAAGAAGAATGAAGAGTGAGAAAAGATCATTTTTTCTGGCAATTAAGAAATAACTGATAACTTTGGGGAGAATAGCTTCAGTTGTATGATGAGGTTGGAAATCCACTACCAAGAGTTAAGAGAATAAGAGGAAAGGAAGTAGAGATATCTATTGTAGATGACCTTCTTGGAATTTAAACACAAACAGCAGGAGAGATACAAGCTGAGGGTAATTTAAGGATGGGGTGGGATCGATAATCAGCCAGTACACAGGAAGAGGTTGAAGACAAGTTAAATAGTGGAGATTATAGAGGAGGCAATCTGCTTAAGAAGACAGGATTGTATAAGACAAAAGAATTTCAAAGTTCATGGACATGGAAGTGGTACATTTGTGATGGATGGCTAGATGAAGGAAATGACCATTTCTGCCAGTCATTACAAATATTGAAAGAATGCTGAGAAAATCCTCGGAATAACTAAATCAGTGGAAGATTTAAAGAATTCTTTCATGACAGAATTGTATGGAATTTGGAATCTTATTAATTTAGGGAAGCAACATGTTACAATGAAAATACCATAGGTTTGGGGGTCAGAAGATCTGTGTTCAAATCCCACTACAGACATTTACTATCTGTGTGACTTTGGGCAAATCATTTAATTTTCTTGGACTTCAGCTTCCTCATCTCCAAAATGAGAGGTTTAGATTAAAAGGCCAATGTGGACCACCACAAGTTTTCTCCACTGTGCTGTGCCTCTCTTGATTGAGTGAGTAGAGGCTAGGGTATCTGTGTCCCAAGCTTCCAGTCTCTGTGTGAAGGAAGGACAAAATATTGCTGAGTGTATGTAAAGTTAATGGAATCTGAAGATCTTCCATGCCCCTTTGTATTGGCAAGAAAGCAGGTACTTAGCACCTTGTTTCAAGTTAACACCTTGTTTAAGCTATTTAGTTAACACAGAAGTAGTTAACACTTTGGGAGGAAGTTGCTGATGTGACAGGAAGAGGCAGAATAGGGAGGAGCTATACTGTATGTAAGGAAGAGCACCAGCAGGAGAGTCAGAATTTCTCTCAGTGAGCATCTGGAGGCTGCAACTTCTGCTCAGACCTTTCTTCTGGGAATTTTTGCTGAGACCTTCCTTCTAGGAATTTCTACTGAGACCCTCCTTCTGGAAACTTCTGCTGAGACCTTTCTTCTGGGAATTTCTGCTGAGAACTTTCCTTTGGGAATTTCTGCTAAGAACTTCCAAGAACCAGGCTGAGGAGCTACCATGACTGCAAGAGGAGGATCCCCACTTGAGGGGGACTGTTCTGTTGTGAAGGGTTAGGAATGTGGGTGTTCACTGCACTAACTATGTGTATCAACTTCATGGCTACTGTAATGACTTTGGTGTTCTGGTTCTGGGATTTGGTTTTCTGGTATTTGAATAAAGGTTTTGGTTCTGCCCTCCATGTGGAGAGTCTGCTATATTTTGTGATTCACAACTATACCAGCATATTCATTACCACTGTGGGTGTTGTAAATATTACATTATTGTTACAATGTATGACCAGCCTTCCCAAAGTTTCTCTACCAAATGTGCTTCATCTAGTTGTAATATAAATTATGAAGGATGATGGGTATAGGAAAGTTCTCTTTATATACATGATGGGACTCTTAAGGGATTCTCCTTAGTCTACAATTCTACATCTAGTTCTACTAGTTCTACATCTAATAATGAGATGAACTCTTCTCATTTGAGTTTTATCACCTCTGTTCCTCTCTTTCTATTGTCTCAACTAGCAACTATACACAGTAAGGAAAGTACTGGGAAAGGAAGGCAAGGGACCTGGGCTTGAATCCTGGCTTTGCAACTTTCTCTTTTTGTGAATTTGGGCAAGCTTTCTGTGCCTCCATCTCTTACCTTTAAAACTAGCATATTGGACTAGTCACTTTAGCTCCAAACGTATTGTTATACAAACCTTTCATTCACAAAGACGTAAGAATCTAAACAATCAAAATGGGATCATCGCTACTCTTGTCCAATCTGGCAATATCTCTTGAACCTCTATACAACTAGAGTCATCTAATTTGTCTCTAGCATCCCAAGTCTCATCTCTTCTCTCTCTCTCTCTTTCTCTTTCTCTCTCTCTCTCTCTCTCTCTCTCATATATATATATTTATGTATGTATGTATGTATATATATATATATATACACATATACATATGTTATACAAATATGTATATATATATATATATACACATAATTTAAAATTGTGTGTCAGATCTCCTACTATAGATATGGGTCATAGTATTCTCTTCTGTTTTCTTCTTCTCAAGACCTACTCTCAAAAAAGATCTGAAAATTCATTCACACTCATTCATGATAGAAATGCATTAATATGTTAACTGCTCCCATGGGGATTTGGATTTAACCTAAAGCAAAGCCTTAAGCCAGATGAATGAATTCCCTATTTGTAGAATTTTAGGCATCAGCAGACACTTATTTGATGTTTTTTTGTTGTTGTTTTTTTGGGGGGGGACATTGGGGTTGTGTTTCTGTGTGCTTCTCTTTTGTTTTTTGATAGAGACAGAGGGGAAAAGTTTCTTCCTGACACAGCTGGAATTACACCACACAAGTAGCTGCTATCTTATAAGACTGGTTCTGGCTCCCATCCAATAGCTCTGCTGACTTCAGTCATCGTGCAAGAGCTATTTGGTTCCCATACAGACTCTGTCCTGTTGTGTTGTGCAGATCTGCATTACATCAGAGAGCAAACATTGATTATGCCTTTGGTTTAAACAAACAATAGGACCAATAGATTAAAAAATAACACTTCTAAGGTGAAAAATGCAACACTCCAGAAGTTGTAGGTACAGTACCCTCAAGAAAAAGCTCCTTTTCTTCCTTTGATTATTGCCAGCTTGGCAAAGGCTTAACATAAAGCTGCCTTAACTAAGTACAGCTAAGAACTCTGCAAAAAGAAAGGTCTGCATAATTGTCTTTGATTACAGAAACTACTTACTCTGCTCTCCGATGGGGACGGGGGTGATATTTTATTTTATCAGCTCTATAACATCTCTTTGTGAAACTGTTTTACCCCAAATTGATTTCTTAAAGGTGCTTCTTTGTCCTATTTTGGAAAGAGGAGAAGCCAAAATTGTTTCTTTTAAAATAAAAGTGTTAACCCACAAATTTAATAAGGCACATGTTCTATGAAAGCAAGAGAGGTAAATGAATATTAAATGCTTATTCCTGGAAAATGTGTTTGCTCATTAAATTTGACAGTCATTGCTTATGTGGTAAATGTTGTGAGTGCCAAGAACTCTTTGGCATGGGTTGCCAGCCATAGGTCCATTATTTTAATTGCCTTTAACCTATAATCAATATTTACTGCTTTCCATAGAAAGAGAGTACATAGCTAAGCAGTATGAAAAGTGAGTTTTTTTTACTGCAACTAAGTTTCTTCTTTTACATATTGAAGACCATATTAAATGTATCCTCTGGGTATCACTTCCTTTATCAAAATGTTTCTTATCACTTATTTTGTGAAACTTTAACAACATCAGCCAAATCATGTCTATTTTGGTCTGAAACAGTTTGAATTTGCAGTTAAATGGGATGCACAAATCCTGCTGTATCATAAAAGATATCCACATCACTTTATTGTTGTGGTGGAAGATGAAGGCTTTGAATTTTAATGATATCCTTTTAGAAATGGCATAAAAAGGAATAAATGGTTTCAAGTATCTTATTGCCTTGTTTGTTCTTTGATATTTCTAATTTTCATTAATTCTTCCTCTTCTCTCCTCTGATAATTTATTTTTTTCCAGTGACCATCTCTTTTGGTTTACAAGCACAGGCACACATATGTTCATGCATCCATTAACATTGTACCATTATTAACTCAGCTCCAGCTAGGAGGAGTTGTAGTTGACACCAATATTTCTTTGCAGCAAACTGGCTAAACTGTCTCTTCCCATGAGACTAGTGGTGCCCTGAAGACTCAAATCCATTAGTTTGCTGAACTACCTGAATAATGTATGCTCATAAATAAAATATATGTGTATTCCTCTATAGCTTATACTTTACAATGTTTAAAACAGATTGGCATCTGGCTTCTTAAGCAGTTTACCCAGTGCCACCTATGAGACCTAATGAGCATTAAGTTCATAAACAAAATCACCAGCAGAGGAGGCACAGAAAATTTTTAGTCTCCCAACATTAAAGTAATGCTCATTATGACAAAACTGTTTCAGGCTTAAAATGTGTGAAGAGTTAAATGATTGGAGATATGGCAACAACCATTGTGTAATATTCATCATAACATGGTTTCAGACAACTTGGAATAAATGGATAGTTTGGGAAACATAGCTACATAATCATGGCTAAGAAAAGGAATTACTCTTTCTCACAACAGCTCAGGTCAACAGAGAGTTAATGTTGCAAATGGTAAAAGGTTCTCTGAGTTGAGCTGTAGACATCAGTAACCTTAGGATGGACAATATCGATGCCAGAATGCAACTTCCAGTATCCCACCCAAACAGGCCAACAATCAACCCTGGAAGACCTTGAACATTCCATTCAGTTGCCTTCATCAGCTGAGAGTTTCCTATCCATAGATTCTGTGCTAGAATAGTTTTCCAATGGTTAACAAATATCCATGCACATATATTCTTCTGTTGTCCATGGTACTAAATTTCCAGTGATAATGAATGTTCAGAAGACCAAACCCCATCTCCATCTCCTGCTGCCTACTCTCTCAATCCTATTCACCTCAATCCTTACTTCAAAATGTCTGGAGGAGGAATCAAAATATCCTTTTTTTCCCTGCTGTCATTTCCAGACTCTCCCAGTAACTCTCACCAATCTATATTCCTTTGAAGATCATTATATCCAAATATATCACCCAATATAGATCCTGATGACTCTCTCTATATCCACAGCACTATTTCCTTCCTTCTTCAATAAGTTTAATGCTTGGATCATAGTCTTATTCTGAACCCTAACATCCATTCTAGAAGAATCTCTCTCTCTCTTTCTCTCTCTCTCTCTCTCTCTCTCTCTCTCTCTCTCTCTCTCTCTTCTGTCTCTCTGTCTCTCTCTCTGTCACACACACACAAACGCACACACACACACGTGCACACACACACACACAGATTATATGTTTGTGTGTGGTTGGTTGTTGTCCTTCAAAGAGGACCATAATGGTATTAAATTTGTGTTACAGTCAAGTTATGGTTTATCAGACCAAAACTTGGAACTTAGAGCTTGTAATGCTCTACCACAGGTCAGGGACAAATAGTCCATGTGATCTGGGGTGGATTCTCTAAATTCGCACATCTAATAACACATAGGAATGCATGTGAGTATACATATATATGTACATAGAGAAGAAAGAAAGGAAGGAAGGGAGGGAGGAAGGAAGAAAGGAAGGAAGGAAGGAAGGAAGGAAGGAAGGAAGGAAGGAAGGAAGGAAGAAAGAAAGGAAAGAAGGAAGGGAGGGAGGAAGGAAGAAAGGAAGGAAGGAAGGAAGGAAGGAAGGAAGAAAGGAAGGAAGGGAGGGAGGGAAGGAGGAAGGAAAGGAAAAAGGAAAGAAAGAAAGAAGGTAGTAAAGAAAATAACTAATTTAAAAGGACTTGCCTTGGTAAATTTGTGAATGAGATGTCTTTGTGCAGTTAGACTATTGACTAGATAGCACAAAGACAAAATAAGAAAAGATAAAAATGAGAAACTATACCATACAATTATAGCAGCTCCAACTTGTTCTAATCAAACCAGCTGCTGAGCTTAAAAAAAAAATGGAAAATAGAATTTGGGCATTACCTAGTGCCATTTTCTTTTTAAGTTTAACTAGTGGAAAGCAATCACATTTTGGCATATGAGTATAATGAATATCACAGAGCTGTGATAAGTGATGAATATGGAGAACATAGAGATGCATATGAAATCTTATGGCCTGATTCAAAGTTATGTAAACAGAACCAAGAAGGCAGTCTACTTAATTGTTCTTACAATGTAAACAAGAAAGAATAAACAACAAAACTGAATATTTTGTAATTATAGGGAACACATTTCTCCCTGGAGAAGATCTGGGAAAATACATCTCCCTCCATTCTTTGAAGAGGACTATAGTACTAGGAAAATGCATATACCATCAAACATGATTTCCATGTTTATTGAGTTTGCATATTTTCTTTCTTTTTGCATATTATTATTTCAAGAGAATGTTTGGTGGATAAGAGGGAAAGAGAAGGCTATATTTAGTGGAAAACAACAGTAATGTAAAAACTAAAAATAGGAGGAAAAAAGAAAAAAAAAATCACTATCATAATGAGGCCAGTCAAAGGTGTCCAGAAACCACCTGAGTCACAAACACTTGATTCTAATCAGTGACACATGACTATCAAGTTTAAAATATAAGCTTATTTGAAAAATCTAACAGAGAATAACAGTGCTGAAGTACAGGTAAATACAATTTCACAAAAGAGTGAGAAATGGAGGAAAAATGCAAATGTAAAAAGATTTGTGTGAGACTCAAATGAGCTAGGATTCTCAAGGCATTTAGAATTAACAGTAAAAGGAGGGTGATGAACATGAAAAATGAAACAAATCTGTCAACATTTCTATAACAAATTATATTCTTCATAATTAGAGCTATTAGAAGCTGAAATAGATAACTTTAAGAGATTGTAGGTTCCCCCTCATTGGAAATCCTTGAGGAGGGACTGAATGATGACTTATAGGTATGTTATAGTTGGAACTCTGTATTGAGAATGAGTTAGTCTAGAACAGCAGTTCCCAACCTGTGGGTTATGTTCAATTTGTAACAATGAAAATACATCCTGCATATCAGATATTTACATTACGATTCGTAACAGTAGCAAAATTACAGTTATGAAGTAGCAACGAAAATAATTGTATGATTGGGGGTCACCACAACATGAGGAGCTGTATTAAAGGGTCGTGGCATAAGGAAGGTTGAGAACCACTGGTCTAGAAGATGATCGCTGAGTCCTCTTCCTACTTTGACATTCTATTATGCTGCTTGTTTGGAAGCAGAATCATCAATTTCATATTTTAAAAGCTATGTGATAAATGAAATATGAGAAATATCACTAAAAGAAACAGGAATAAAGGGGCAGCTAGGTGGCACAGTGAATAGAGCACCGGCATGGAGTCTGGAGGACCTGAGTTCAAATTTGACCTCAGACACTTAATGTTTACTAGCCATGTGACCTTGGGCAAGTCACTTAACCCCAATTGCCCTGCCTTCCCCCCCTCCAAAAAAAAGCAAGAAAGAAAGAAAGGAAGGAAAGAAGAAAGAAAGAAACATGTATAAGAAGAGAAGATTAATTAGTCCAAGTATTCATAGGAAAATTCTTTCCTTGGGATAACATAATTTGTGGTCAAGAGGTCTAGTTTCAAAATATACAAAAAAGGGAAAAATGGCAAATGATTGAGGAAAAAATCACAAATGGAATTATCACAGAATAAAAATAATTGTAACAGCATTAATAACTACCAACTCCTAAGTTTACTTTCTCTTATCTGTAAAATCTTAATGAGAATGTCCTACATATATTTTTCTGGAATCTGCAAGGAAATATGAATAGGGAACAGCCATGCTTTTTCAGACTTCATTCAATTTAATTCAATAAACATTTATTAAGCACCTTCTGTATGCCAGTCACTGTGCTAAATACCAGGGATACAAATTGGAAAAATAAAAATCTCTGACCTCAAGGTACTCACAATTTAATATGGCATGCAGAAAAAGAAGCTGAAAAGCAGAAAGGGAGGGAGTAGAAGAGAGAGAAGTAACCAAGTGATACCGGGAGGGAGGACTTGATATTCTGTGGAGTTGCAACCAAGCAAAGATGCTGATGGAGAAGGATAGTTATTTGGAAAGTTTTAAAAGTTCAGAGCCCCCTATAAAGGAAGTCTTTAGGATAGTTTACTACTCTCCTCTAGGCCTCTGTAATGAAAATTTGAAGATCTTCCCTGCCCCTTAATAGACCCTGGGGGGGGATTTTAAATATCTCCCCTGCTGTGAAGTAAACTCTGCCCCCCTAGAGCCCACAGGAAGCTTCCCTTCTGTGAAGATAGTCCCTGCCCCCGATAGGCTGAATGTAGTCACATGAAGCCTGTGGTGGGAGGAGTTTGCTGAGGAGAAACCTAGCCCAAAGAAACTAGTAGAGAGCTAGTCTGACAGTTGGAGATACTTGGAGACAGTTGGAGACAGGTGGGGACAGAGGAGCTCAGGCAAGGAGATAGAGAGTTTTGTGAGTAAATATTGATCTTGTATTGGTTTGTGGGAAGGCTAGAAGATGGCATGGCTCTCAGTATTATTATGGCTTCTGAATATCTTTGGTGCTATGATGGAATCAGCGTGCTGGTTTTGGGATTCATTTTTCTGGTGTCTCAATAAATCTGTCAGCTTTATCCTCTATCTGGAGAGTTTGGCATATTTTGCGATCAAACATCATATGATACTTATAATCAAGGTCTTTATCATGATCATGAATGCTATAAATATTGCAATGGTGCTATACCCTCCAATCTGACCCATCTTCCTGGTTGTGCAATTGACTGAAAAGTACAGATAATGCAAAATATTGTCTGTGCTTGTTGCTGGTTTATTATAAAAATAAATCTGATTTGATGGAACAAAATGCAACCTGAAAGTCTCTCAGCCAGTAAAGTGGTATCCTATGCATATGTTTCAAGTTTGTAAACAAATCCTCAATAGATAGAAGAAAGATAAATTTGTTCACTGATTAAACTTGAACAAATGGTTCATTTGAACATTTGAACAAATTCCAGCTAGGTGGTACAGTGGGTAAAGAGCTTGTCTCAGAGGCCCAATACCTGAATTCAAATTCTGCCTCAGACACTTAGTTGCTGTGTGACCCTGGGCAGGTTACTTAAGTTTTATCTACTCTCCCTATCTGTAAAATGGGGATAATAAGAGCACTTACATCCCAGTGTAATTGTCAATATCAAATGAAACAATATTTGAAAAATGCTTTGCAAACCTTAAAATCCTACATAAAGGTTAGCTGTTTTTATTTCTGTATCACTATCAAATGAAGTATTAAGCAGGAAGATGTATGCTCACTGCCATGATTTTCCACCTAAAAGAGAGTGACCAGAGTCCAAATGGAAGAGAGCCTTACTATACATGATGAAGTCTCCATAGATGCTATTACTTGCGGATGGCATGCTGACTGCACCAAACCCATAATAAAATATCTCTATATAATCATGCATTATTTTGTATTATAGGTATTTTGCATGTGTTTATTTATCTCTTAAACTGTAAACTTCATGTGAGCAAGGATTTCACTTCATCTATATTTTGTATCTATCAGACAGTAAGCTCTGCGGCAATGACTTCATCATGAAAGGGAGAGATGACATTTTCCTGACTATGACGGTGGATCACATTCTCTGGCAGCACCAAGCAGGCACTTGATACATTGTATGACCAGTACTAGAAGATGAGCTAGGCCAATTCTATAGAGACTCATCACCTGTTTGATTTTAGAAGGAAAGATTTTTCATTCTCAGAAATTCTAAAAAGCTATTAAGTGAAAGATGGCTGGTGATACGCTCAGCTAGTGCATGTATTCATGCCAATACATCCCACAAGAACCTGAGATATCCCCCTGGGCCGGCCACAGTGCTCTGAACAAAGGAAGTGTTTAATAAATGTTTGTTAAAAGGATAAGCAAAGGCATGCTCTATTTCTAATTCTGTAATCATTAGTGGACATTAGTTATTTATACCCAAATTTAAGGTATTTAAAAAAAAACCTTCATATTTCCTGTCACAGTGCTAAAAGAAATGCTAATTTAACTATTCAGAGATCAGAAGTGTCAAAATAATGATAAGGAACAAGGGTATTTAATAATCAAATGCATAATTGTTCACATCTAGGCCCTTTTCTTCTCTTACAGAGCTTTTACCTGATTTCAATTTCTAGGTTGGATAGTGGGTAGAGTTTTGGATTTACAATTGGAAAGACAATTTCAGCTCCTGTCTCTGACACTGAGTGACCCTAGGCAAGTCAGTCCATCACTAAATATTTATAAAGTACTTACTGTGTGCCAAACACTGTGCTAAGATATAAAAAGAAGCAAAACACAGTCACTGCCCCTTAGTAGCTCACAAACTAATGAGAGAGACAGCAAGCAAACAAATATGTACAAAGAAGCTATATGCAGGACAAATAGGAAATAAATAAAAGAGGGGAGGCCCTAATTTTTTTCTTTTTTAAAAAATTTATTTATTTACTTTTGGTTTACAACATTCAGCTCCACAGACCCTTGAGTTTCAAATTTTCTTCCCCTCCCTCGCCTGCCTCCCCCCACGGCAGCATGCAATCAAATATGGTTTCTACGAATACCTTCACATTGAACATTAGTCAAGCTGTAAAGAAGGATTATAACCAATGGAGTGAACAATAAGAAAGAAGAAACAAAACAAAAAAGAGCAAGCAGTTTCCTTCAATCTGCACTCAGACTTTGCATCTCTTTCTCTGGACGTGGGCATCCCTTTCTATCATGAGTCTTTTGGAATTATCTTATAACCTTGCATTGATGAGAGGAGGTCAGTCTATCCAAGTTAGTTGTCACACATATGATGTTTCTGTAATTATGTACAAAGTTCTCCTGGTTCTGCTCTTCTCATTCAACATCAGTTTATATAAGTTTCTCCAGATTATTATGAAGTCCATCTGTTCCTCATTTCTTACACCACAGTAGTATTCCATTACATTCATATACCACAACTTGTTCAGCCATTCCCCAATTGATGAGCATCCCCTTGATTTCCAACTCTTTGCCACCACAAAAAAAGCTGCTATAAATATTTTTTGTACAAATGGATCCTTTTCCCACTTCTATGATCTCTTTGGGGTACAACTCTAGAAGTGGTATTGCTGGGTCAACCAGTATGGACTTATTTATAGCCCTTTGGGCATAGTTCCAGATTGCTCTCCAGAATGGTTGAATCAGTTCACAACTCCACCAACAATGCATTAGTGTTCCAATTTTTTCCACGTCCTCTCCAACATTTATCATTTTCCTGTTTTGTCATCTTAGGGGAGGCCCTAAAATTAAGAGAGGTTGGGAAAGTGGGATTTTAGCTGGGAGTTGAAATAAGTCAGGGAGGCCAGGAGATAGAGGTGAAGAGGAACAGTGTCCTAGACATAGAGGATATTCATATAAAATGGCTGGAGTTGGAAAATGTCACTTCACATTTCTCAGCCTCAGTTTCTTCACCTATAAAATGAGGATCATAATAGCACCTGCCTCACAAAGCTATTGGTGAAGAACAAATTGTATAATGTATATAAAGCCCTTTGAAAATCTTAAATTGCTATATTTGTGGAGGTCATGAATAGTAGTAGCAGCAGCAACGCAGTAGTAGTAGTAGTAATAGTACTAGTGGTGGTAGTAGTATTAGTAGTAGTAGTAATGGTAGTAGTAGTGGTGGTGGTGATAGTTGTGGGAGTAGTAGTAGTAGTAGTAGTAGTAGTAGTAGTAGTGAGAGTAGTGGTAGCAGTAGCAGTAATGGTAGTAGTTAGAGGAGAAGGAAGCAAGGAAAAGGAGGAGAAAGAAGAGAAGGAGGAGTAGTGGTAGTAGTAGTAGTATCTAGACACTTAACCAGCCTAATTGGTCAGCCTGCTTCCAGTTTCTTTTTTCCTATTCCATCCCACACACGGCTGCCAAATTAATTTTCCTAAGCACAACTTTCAACTGTCCACTCACAATTTATTCCTGCAGTAGAAATAAATTAGAAGTTGACCATCAAGGGATCACTGCTCAGTAATCTCAGGGCGGGTCTGTGAGGATGGGCTCAGTAAGTAAGCAAGAATCTGGAGACAAAACAGAAAGGTTTTTATTTGACTAGCAGGTACAGTGAATAGAATCCCAGGCCTGAAGTCAGGAAACTCATCTTCCTAAGTTCAACTCTGCCTCAGACATTTAGTAGCTGTGTGACCCTGGACAAGTTACTTAACCCTATTTGCCTTAGTTTTCTCATCTGTAAAATGAGTTAGAGAAGGAAATGTCAAAGCACTTCAGTATCTTTGTCAAGAAAACCCCAAATGGTGTCATGAAAAGTGGAACTGATTGAAAAACTACTTAACAAGAACAACATTTTATTTGGCTAACCAGGTAGATACTCACATGTGAAAGCATCTTCTCTGAGTATAAGAAAAAATATATATATTCTTTGACGCACCATTTTTCTAAAACATTCTGCAGTGTTAGAAAGAATGATTTAAACCAATCATAGTAAAAGTCTACTTTTCCATTAGCTGGATATCAGAAGATAACATATGACTATAAAAAATTCCAAAAAACTAGAATATTTTTCTCTGTGCTTAGAAGAATCTTATGTTGATCAGTAAACTAGATGATCATTATTTACACTTTAACTTGACAACATCCAAACAAAGAAATTATATGCCCTATAGTTTCACAAATAATACATGGGAGACACTGGAGTTTTTGGACTTCAGTCTCTAACAGGTTCACTATTGATCTGGTCAGACAAGAAGATACTTTCAGAGGAATTAATAATCTTACTTTATTCTTCTCAATGGAAGTTGCTGATAATGGTATCAACAGCTCCTACAGTATTCCCTAATCATCCTTCTTACAAGGGCCAGTGAAAAGCATGTATGTGTGTGTGTGGGGGGGAACTATCCCTATATCTTGGGGTCAATCAAGACAGGCACAGCATTCCAGTTTGTGCATTTCCCTAAGTCCCCTCAAGCCTCAATGGGAGCCAGTTGAGGCAGGTACATACATGCATTCCTCTACCCAAATCCCAAATGGGTTCCCCACTCATTGACCAGTGCTCACTTGCTTTATAGGGCAACAGAAAAAGAAGGCATATTGCCAGTAATAGACTCACAGGTTAACTTTAACAATTTTGTCATTTGGTGCAGGAATAGTAAATATCATATTATGTCATTCCATATCTCACTGTGTAGCCTCAGTAGGACTGCCTATCATTATGACTAGGAATTACTATGTAGGATCCTTGGGGCTATTCTTGGAGTTATATCTAACACCTGAAAACTAGAGATTGCCATAGCCATGGATCCTGGAAACTGAACTCTAAGAAGGACAAAAAAATCTTCCTTACATACACATATATGGAGTAATTAGATTATTCTGCATTTTTAATTGGTAAAATAATCAAGAAAAAAAAACCAGCTACAGCCAAGACAAAAATCTCAAGAATTAACACTAAACAACTTTAATATGTAATTACTCATCTACCTCTACTAAGCATAAGAGAAATCATAAAAAGTCTCAGAAAATTAAGTGATTGTTTGAAAACACACATACACCTCTCAACACTCACTTTATGAGAAGCAACATATACCAAATTATCCCAGGAATGTGAAGGAAAGGAGGAGAGGAAAGAAGGAATCCAATCAATCAATAACATTTATTAAGGGCCTAGTATGAGCCAGGCTCTATGCTAAGCAGTAGGGACACAGAGAGAGGAAAAAAGACAGTTCTGGTCAGCCTCAAGAAATTTACAATCTAAAGGGAAGATAACATGCAAATAAATGTATACAAAGTAAATATATATACAGAGTAAATAGGGAATAATTAAAAGAAGGAAAGCATAGGAATTAAACAAGGTTAGGGAAAATTGCCTATAGAAAGTGGAATTTTCGTTGAGGCTTAAAAAATTTAAAAAAGGTCAGTAGGCATGGAGGGTGGTCAAAGAAAATAACCAGAATTGAAAGATGGAATACCCAGGAGTGTGGTATCGCTGGATTAAAGAGCATTTACTGAGGAGTAAGGTATAAGAAGATTGGCAAAATAGGAGAGACTTAAGTTATTAAGGACATACAATGCCAAGCAATACATTTTGTCTTTGATTCTGGGAGTAATAGGAAGTTACTGGAGTTTATTCAGCTGTTGGGGGACAAGGAGGGGAGTGACATGATGAGACCTGCATTTTAGGAAAACCACTTTATGGTTTTTGTCTTTCATTGTCAAAGAGGACCATGCCATCAGGGAGATGATGACATGATTTACAACTGACTTTGATTTGAGTTACGGAGAGCTGTGAAAAGTCACCAGTCTCACTTTCTCCTCCAGAACCATCTGGGTCCAACAGCCAGATATTGATCAGTACAACTGGAGATGGCAGAGGATGCAGTGGGAAACCTTGGTCCTTTTAAGCTAAGTAATGAAAAGCACTTTACCAGCTGAATAGAGAATAGATTGGAGTGGGAGAGACTTGTGGACTGAAAATAGACTTGCACAGATAGCTGCAATGGATCTAAGGAAAAAAGAGACAATAAACACATCAGAGGCCAGTCCTATTACCTGGAGGTTATTCAGAACATGGAAACAGTCTGGCAAACCACTACTCTCTATCTGGAGAGGCTAAGGTAGGCTTGAAGGTGTGAGGCATCAGTGAAGAAGAAAAAGCCAGAAAGTAAGTGAAGGGAACTACAAGAAAAAAGGTTAAAATGCCAATGCTACCAAGAGAAAATAAGACAGAATGGAATAATAACACAGAAACTTAAAATATTTCAAAAGAGAAAGGCAACTCACAAAATGAGAAATTAAGAATGATTTCAGGTCAAAAATGAGCTGGGCTCAGAAATGTCATATTAGCAGACTTCTTATTTCCTTAAAGCAATGGGGTCTAGGGACATAGAATATGGCCTATCAATTTAGACACTTGATGTATCAGTTTATAAGACTCTCCTACCATTTTATTTTTGATTAAAATAATGTTAAATTATGCTAAAATGTCATTCTTGTTAAAAGATGGTTTTCTGGAAGAGGACAAGAAAAGGGATATATTGGGAAATGTGTGATATAAAATCAAAAGATATCAGTAAGATTGAAAATAAACTGGAAGAGAAGGGGAAAGTAAACTAATCACTTAACTGGGAGGGGATAGAGAGGGACAAAATGAGGGGGGATGATAACTAAATGAAAAGAGCATGAGAAAAGAGCAAGAGAAAGTAGGCAAGTATGAGTAGGGAAGAGAGAAAGACTGTGTGCATAGAATAAACAAACCAATAATGAAGAAAATGTGTCCTTAAAAAAGGCAGAGGGCCAACAAAATGGGCAATACTGAAGAAAAGGCACCTGACAAGTATAAAGGTTAATGGCTTTAAAATCCAATAAAAGGGAAAAGAGTAACAGAATTGAAAAACATGACAGAAGCTAGTCATCCATTGTGTGAGAGAAATATGACTAAGAAGTAATTAGGCATGCTGACTGAAAAAGGAAGACTAGAATAAAATTTGTAAGATCAGATCAATACAAAAGAGAAAAAGTTGCAAGAAAGATTTCAGAAAAAGCAAATATAAAAATTTGTAGTATGAAGAGAGATAATCATGGAGATTAAACTGGCTTATATGATAACTTAGGTTATCATATAAAATGAACCATAGCATTATTAATCTTATTACACCAAATGGCATATAATCTAAATTTTTAAAAGAAAAGCAAACTGCAAAAAGGCATAGAGATAAAACAATAATTGCATAAGATTTAATATCTTCAAAGAATAGACAAATGTAACACTAAATTTTTAAAATTGAATAAACTGTTGAAAAGCTTAATAGGGGAAAGATTTATTGTGCTTTGTTAATTGTAATACAAAGAATGTATGTTTCTCAGAACTACTTGGGACATTTACTCAACAAAAATAGACCATATGTGCCACAGAAAAAATTATAAATTTTTATATTAAAAAGCAGAAATACTGTACATTTCTTTATAGACTGTAATCAATAGAAAATATATGTAACATAGGGAATACAAATGAAAGATACAGATCAAAATGAACATAATAATGACATCCAAAACAGACCAAAAAAATGAATCATAGAAATTATTAATAACCCTGTGAAAGAGAATGAGAGCTATGATCCTGAGTGCCAACATTTCTGAGATATAGTTAAATCAGTACTCAAAGAAAAAAATCATTTGGATGAGAATACAAATTAATAAAATGTAAAAAAGAGGATTAGTGAACTGAATAAGCAATTAAAAATTAAAAAATAAATATAAAGGTAAGATTTTTTTTAATTAGGAAAAACATATAATGTTTAAAGAAAGAATAATTAACCAATGGAACTGAAAACTGGTTCTATGAAAAGACTAAAAAAGTTCTAAAACACTAAAAACTTCATGCTAATTTCGTTAAAATGAACAGTGGCAGAAATCGAATTACCAAAATATAAAATAAATAAGGAGAGATCTTGAAGGAAAGAAGAAACACAAAGAATTAATCATACAAATTAAATTATATGCATCAAAACTGAGAAGTTGAAAGAAACAGAAAATTATCTACTAAGGTGAATATTAAAATTAACAAAACACATCATGTAGATGTTTTCTACAGAAAAGCAAATTGATCTAGCTAGAATGGAAGTACCAGAGGAAAACAAAAACAAAAACATTGATCCAAACAGATGTTAAGGTGATTTCTATCAATCCTTTAAACTACAAATCAATGTCTATGTAAAACTTGGTATTTTCAGAAATTAAGGAAGAAAAAATTGTTTATGAGCCAAATATAATCTTGATACTTGAGCAAGGAAAGAATACAGAAAAAAAAATATAGACTAATATGATTAATAAAACTTAATTCCAAAATGTTAAATAACATCTTAGAAAGAGACTACAAATAGATCAATATAATTATTGATTATATGTGTCAAATTCATAGCAGCTATGTAAAGATGTTTTGTGATTAAGAAAACAATACAATAACATCAAAAACAAAAATATGATAAACCATATGATTATGCCCCTATTTGCTGTTGTTATATGTTCATATCAGAAGATACTGAAAATATTTCACAATGTACAATATTAGAAACTTTCTCAGTAAATGCAGAAATAAACCAAAGATGCTTTCCTGCTGATATTCAACATGGTTCAACAAATAGTAACAATAGCAATAAGGCAAAAATAAAAACCAGAGGCATAAATATAGGCAAAGAAATTAAAATATTCCTATTTGCTGATGATTATAGATTGCTGAAAACATTCTAAAAATCAACAAAAAACTGAACAATACAATTAATAGCTTCATTTAAGTAACAGCATATAAATCAATTCACAAAATGAATGGAATTTCTATAGAGTAGTAACAAAATACAGGATAAAACTTCAAAGTGCAAAAAACATCTGGGAATCCATCTGCTAAGTAACAATTTATGCTCCACAGAGGTAAAATTGGACTTCATTCTTTAGCAAAATTAAGGTTATCTTAAATAAAGGGGTTAGTTCTGTTCTGTTAAAATGATGAAATTGACAATACTGCCTAAATAAATTTAGAGATTTACTATCATGCCAATTGAATGACTAAGATGATGTTTTATAGAGCTAAAAAATAAATTAATGAGAAATAGATGAGCTAGAATCTCAAGGGAAATGATTTTTTAAATGTACAAATAAAGGAAGAAGAGTACTAAGTATAAAGAATTAATCATCAAAATTATTATTAGTTCAAAAGAAGGAACTATAGATCTGTGTAAAAGACTAAAGGATAATCCAAAGAATCTGAAATTATTTGACTTAAAACACAGTGTTTGAAAAACCTGAGAAAATAAATTACTTGCAGGAGAACTACTATTTGAAAATAAATGCTAAGACAGGAAAGCATGGGTTTTTAAAAAATAATTAGGTTTAGGCTATTATCTTATACTACATACCATAATTAGCTCAAAATAGATACACATTATTAACATTAAAGGTTGTTCCTAAATGCTCTAAATCACTATTAATTCGAAAAATGCAAATCAAAACAACTTTAAGGTACCACATCTCACCAGTCAGATTGGCTAAGATGACAAAACAGGAAAATGACAAATGCTGGAGAGGATGTGGAAAAATTGGAACACTAATGCACTGTTGATGGAGTTGTGAATTGATACAACCATTCTGGAGAGCAATCTGGAACTATGCTCAAAGGGCTATAAATAATTGCATACCCTTTGACCCAGCAATACCACTTTTGGGGTTATATCCCAAAGAGCCCACAGAAGTGAGAAAAGGACCCATGTGTACAAGGATATTTATAGCAACTCTCTTTGTGGTGACAAAAAACTGGAAATATAAGGGTTGCCCATCAATTGGGGAATGGCTGAACAAGTTGTGGTATATGAACGTAATGGAATACTGTTGTGCTATAAGAAATGGGAAGGAGATTGACTTCATAATTACCTGGAGAGTCTTATACAAATTGATGCTGAGTGAGAAGAACAGAACCAGGAAATATTTGTACACGATGACATCCTATGTGTGATGACCAACCTTGATGAACTGGACTCTTCTCAGCAACGCACAGCTATAAGACAACTCTACAAGTCTCAGGATGGAAGGAGGTATCTACATTCAGAGTAAGATCTAGAAAAACTAGAGTTTAAATGGAGACTGGAGCAATACATGCTATCGCTCTTTTTCATGTCTGATTTTGTTTCTTTTTCCCATTGTTCACTCATTGGTTACAACCCTTTTATACAACCAGACTGTTGTACAATGTGAAAGTATTTGCAAATCCTATACATGATTGCACGCCCCCGGGGGAGGGGGAAAAGGGAGAGGAGAAAATCTGAAACTCAAGTGGTTGTGGAACTGAATCTTGTAAACTAAAAGTAAATAAACAAGTCATTGAAAAAAAAAAAGGTCGTTCCTTTAAAAAGTAAAATAGATATAAGCTTGACATCTATTGAGTAGTAACCAACTTCTCAACAAATCAAGAGATAGAGGGAGCCATAAACAATAATATAAATAATTGCAACTATATGAAATTGAAAAAGTTTTTCTTGAACAAGTCACATAGCTGGGACAAAAAAAGGAAGCTGATGGTTTGGGTAGGATATGGGGAAGGGAATCACAATAAATAACTTTGATTATGGTTCAGAACATAAATATGTAAGACTAAAAGTCTTTCCTGAGATATATGAATAGTCCTAGCATATGAACAATTTCCAAGACTACTAAACTATTAAAAAGTTTATAAAAAATAATCTACACCATTAATAAGACAAGTACAAATCAAAGCAATTCTGAGGTTCACCTCATTTAAGAAGTTTACAAAAATGACAAAAGTATAATCAACACTGGAAGTATTATGTAAAGATATATATACTAATAAATATTTGGTAGAGTTGTGAATTAGTCCAATTACTACAGAAAACAATTTGTAATGATGCTGAGAAAGTTACAAAAATACCACATACTATGACCCAAGGAGATAAATCATTGATAGATGGATAGATAGATAAAACACTTGTTAAATGCATATTCTGTGTCCATTCCTACAAAAGGTACAAAGCAAGATGGATGATGCTTTCAAGGAGCTTACTTTCTTTTTTTTTTTTAATAATTTATTGTAAACTTAAATACTAAAATTTAAATACACAATAATAAAAGAAAAACAAAAGCCTTGCCATGTGCACAGCAGAATGTAAGAGAAGATTTGAAAATACAATGATAAACTACAATTTCAAGAAAGCCTATATGATAAATACTACACATTGTGTTAAGACCTGTCCATCTTTTCTTTGCTTCCTTGTAATTCTTCTGTTTTCTGCTGGGCACTTCTTACTTTATCCTTTTTTTTCTTCCTTCCTCCCCTCCTCCCCAAGGAAGACCACAATTCAGCATATATGTGTGTATGTATATATGCATACAATACACATATACTTACATATCTATAATCATACATATATATAGACATGTATATTCACATGCATCTATATAAGATCACGCTATATCTATTTGTCCTGTTTTTCTGAGGATGGATAACCTCTTCTTTAATAATTCTGCATCTTTCCATATTTTTCTAAGTCTTCTAACTCATTTCCTACACCACAGAAATATTCCAACCTTATATTGTCTAGTTATTTAAAATATTCTAAAATATTATTGAATTAGTATGGCTGACATATAGTGTAGTTTACCTACTTTTCTCTTTTGATTAAATCTATTTTAGCTTTAAGGAGCTATTTCTCAGGAGGCACTGGAATTTGGGACTCTATCATCTAACAGGATCATTCTTGATCTAGTTTAACAGAAAGGACAGGAAGACAGCTTGGGAGGAGTTAATAATCTTACTTTATTCTAACCTGGTGTTCTCATTGGATTCCTGAAAATGGGATCACTGACTCCTACAGGATCCCCTAGTCACCCTTCTTACAGGGGTAGGCAAGAAGGGGAGGCAACCAACCCTGCATCTCTATGGGGTCAATCAAGACAAGGACAACATTCCAACTTGTGTACTCCTCCAGATCCCTCAGTGGGTGCCAGTTGAGGAACACTCAGCATTACACTGTCATTTACCCCTATGGGTTCCCCATTCACTAACTAGTGCTAACCTGATTTATAGGGCAACAGACAAAGAAGGCAATTTGCCAGCAATAGCCTCACGAGTTTACATTGTCTCTCCATTATATCTCACTGCACAGTGGCAATGGATATTGACAATTTTAAGCACAAATGTTTATGATGCTGCACAAGCATGGCAGAGATGTTTACAAGTCTTGAGTCTAGGAAATAGAGATTGTTATGACCATGGATCCAGGGAAACTAAATTCTAAGAAAGAATAAAAAAAATTGACCTTTCAAATACTGAAATCCATATTACTTAACAAGTGTTTACAAAGTAAAGAGGGAAGAAAATACACAAAGAGATGGGGTGTAAAGAGCACAGTGAAGAGATGGGTAAAAATAGGATGCATATCTAACTCCTGACAAAACAAAGTGAAAGTTCACCCTTCCTATTCCGAAGTACAGGTAGTAGAACCTTATGAAGATGGGGATGCTAGCCAGGGTCAGTCAGACAGGTCAGACAGCCAACAAATATTTATTAAGCACCTTCCATATGCCAGACACTTTGTTAAACACAGTGGATACAAAGATAGATAATTTATGAGACAAATATGGTTTTGATACTTGAACAATGGAGAATAAAAACAAAGAAAGAATTAGGAAAACAATAGACCTATTTCCTTTATGTGATGCAAACATTTTAAATAAAGACAGTTTCTGCTTTAATGGTGCTTTCTTTCCAATGGAGATGGAGGTGTGAGTCAATATGTAAACATCCAGACAGATACAAGATATATCCAGATTAATCAAAATGAATTCAGAAAGGAAAAGGCATTAACAGGGGGTGACTAGGGAAGACATTTTGAAATAAGTAGGATTTGACCTGTTCTTGAAAGAAGTCAGGGAAATTTTTTCAAGAAATGGAAATGAGAGGAGAGACTATTCCAAGTGTGGCCAACCTCTACTGCAAAGTCAGAAAGACAGGAGATTTTGAGTTGTGTTTGAGGAATTTCAAGTAGGCTGGTTTCATTGAAACAATGCATGGAGGAGAGTAGTGTGTCAGAAGAATGGAAAAGTAGGACAGAATTAGGTTATGAAGACCTTTAAGTGCCAAACAAAGGGGATTCTATTTAGTCCCAGAGCTAATATAATGACATGATCCAACTTCCACTTTAGAATAATTGAGTTGGCATTTTAATGGAGAATGAATGTGCATTATACTACACACATCCTCTATACACAATAAAAAGGGAGAAGAGAACAGGTATTAGGCCTGAATCTTGGGTCAGAGTCTGTGGATTTAATGAGGGTGTGGTAGGGGAAGAAGGATTTGGTGGGAGAAGGAAAGAGGTAAAGAATACTCCATTTATATCAAATATCTATTCTGTACATTTTATAGTGATAAAAGGACTTGAAGCAAATAGATGACTTAACAGTTGGGTATATATGTAAATTTTGATACATGAATGTGAGAAGTTATTGTGCTCTAAGAAATGATAGAAATAAAAAATGGAGAAAAGCATAGGAAGACAAATGAATTGATGCAAAATGAAGGGGTAAACAGAAAACAATACAAAATGAAAAAGTAAGGAGAGATTTGAATCAGGGAAGATGAAGAAAAGACTATTTTAGCAGCAAAGATCAGGAGTGATAAGAGTCTGAACTTGAGTATAAGGAATAAGAATGAGGAGTTGAGGGTGGCACTGAAGTTTTAAGCTAATATGACTGAGAAGATGATTAATGTCTGGAATAGTAATTAGGAAATTGGGGGAAAGAAGATTTTAGGGAGAAAGATAAATTTGGTTTGGTCTTTTTTTTTCTTCCTTTTTTTCCACATGAATTGAGTTTCAGATGCATTTAGGACCTGATTTTTGACAAGTCCAAGCAGCACTTGGAAAGGAAAATTAAGAGAGAGACTAGAGCTGGATACACAGAAGTTGGAATCATCACTGTAAAAGTCATAATTGAACCCACAGGAGTAGTTGAGATTGCCAAGAGAAATAGTATAAAGGAAAAAGAGAGGAAGGCCCAGGCCTGAGCCACCTCCATGGTGTGTGTGTGTACATGCACATTGTGAGGAGGGGGATGAAGGGGAGTCATATGTAGACCAAAAATATTAACCATAGCAGTATATTTTGTAATAGGAAAAAAACTTGAAACAAAGTAGATGGCCATCAGTAGGAAAATGAATAAACATGTTTTGGAACATGATGGAATATTATTGTGCTTCAAGAAATTATGGAAATGAAGACTAGAAAGAAGCATAGGAAGATATATGAACTGATGCAAAATGAAGAAATGAAATCCAGAAAACAAAGGCACATGATTACAGGAATAAAAATGAAAACAACGACAACAACAAATCAAAACTGAATGTTATACAATTATGTCCTTAGTTCCTGTAAAGCCAAGCACAAGCAGCTTTCCAGAGGACTGCTGCTGTGAATACCTTGAAGGTTCTGATCACACAGTATTGTTAACTCTCTATTTACTCAGCAGTGAACTAACGCAAAACATTCACAGAAACCAAAGTACAGCATTCATGATGTTATAACATAACAACTTATGGCTAAAGTGGCCACATAGTTTTCACCAAAGTGGCCACATAGTTTTAAACCAAAGATATCATTCAGTAAGTCCTTAACTCAGTCATCTTTAAGGAACAAGCTTCCTTAAGGGATACAAAGTACAAAGGTCAAAGTTTCCCACCCCACCATCACATTGTCTTAATCTCTCAGTCAAAAAGTCTCTTTCTTCTTGATTGGAGATTAGTTTCCAATCATCCTTAACTCAATCATCCTTGAGAGGTACAAGGTACAGAGTACAGAGTTCTCCCACTCCTAGGACACAGTAAATCGTGATCTTCTCAGTCAGCACTCAGTACCCAAGGACAGGTCTTTCCATCTTGACTAGAGGCTGGCTCTCAGATTCCATGGTTCCTCTTCCATGGGTCTAGCTTCTGCCTGAATCTATCCAACTGTCACCTGGATTCACAGGTAGGCAGCTCTCAGCTCTTCATCCATCTAGTTCCTTGTCCAGTTCCATATTGAAGCTCACAGTGTCTAGTCCACCTCAAATCTTTGCAGTTTCTGTTTCTGGGAAGACAAAGCTTAATCGAATCACAATAACATTCATATACACTGCCAGCACCATCATCAATTCACTATCTGCCTGTGAAATCAACACAGACCCACCAACAAGGTCTGAGAACTCAACACACATTATCAGTATGGTCACAGGACCTCTAACCCTCCTCCAGGACTTCTATAAACAGACAACAAGAAAATCCTCTTTCAGTATTTCCAGTAAGGTCCCATGGCTTCTGTACAAAATATCACAAACAAAAATCAATATACACAGAACAGACAGAGTTCTGGCCTCCACAACTGTTCCCCTTTCTCAGGTCTGCTCTCTCCCATCTTGGGCTTCTCCTTACATATGGTCATTAGCTCCTCCCTGTTCCTGTCTTTGGCAAGTCCCTCCCACTGTGGGCTTCACAAGTCCTGTTTCTTAACAAAGACTTGATATAATCAAAGGCAAGACTCAAAAGAAACTTGAACTGACACAAGGTGCTAAATAATTAAATAGCTGAAACAAGGTGCTAAGTACTTCTTTGCTTGCCGTTACAGTTCCACAAAGGAGTTATAAAGATACAGCTTCTATTCTTTGCAGAGGTGTTACTGTACTATAGGTGGTACTATAGCATATATATCAGACTTGATTGATATGCTTCTTGGTTAGTTTTCCTAAGTAGTTTTGTTACTTTATTTTAATTTTCTTTTTCTTCTTTATGTTTTGTTATAAGTATTGGCATGCTGGTATGTTAAAGATGGAGAGAAAAATTGGAAAATGTAGTTGCTAATAAAATAAAAAATATAACAAAGAAAAAAAGGTAGATCTTTCACATTGAAGGCATACTTACACTGATCTGTTGGTTGGGAGTAGTAGTATTATTAACTCAAACTCTAAAGATTAATAAGCAAATCTGTGAGTATCTGAGTTGATTTGGACAAATCTAAAGAGACTCAACTAGATGTGTCATGGCAATCATTGAAATTGGTGTGTAGTACCTTGTGAAAAATGTACTTGCAAACACCTTGCTTTTTCAAAATGTGTAACTTTAAACCAATTTTTTCAACATTTCCATCTTAATTTATTGAATATACTAATTTTACAAGTTTTATATTATGATTACAATTGAAATAATTCAAAATTCCCATTGAAAATACATAACTCAGTGATTATTTTGTCTTTTTTTTTTTAATTTGTGATCTGGTAGTTCTCAGTATGTCAGCTATGAAAACTTTTTTCATAAAGGTGGAATTTACCCAAGTGGTAGATGCATCCAGTGCTGATAAGCAGAGGGGAGGAAGGCACTGAGAAAGTAACAAATTTCCTACTCCCTGCTTTGGAAGGCTCAAAAGTCCAGCTCAGTGTCTTATTAAATACTTGCCTTTGGACCTCAGAGTCTTCATCTGTAAAATGATGTGGTCAGACTGCTTGGCTGATAAGTTTCCACATAGATATTGATTTTTGAACCTATGATTCTGGGATCTAGACATACTTAGAAATCACTGGCTTCTGTTTTCAACCATTATATATTTTTATAATTTATAACACTACAATACATAATATTGTCCTCTGTGATATATAAAAAGTTTGAGATATAAACTGGGGAATTCATTATTATTTTTTAATTATAACTAGCAAATAATTAATAAAGATTCATCATTTTGTTGTCTCTCATGAACCAAAGATGTATAACTGTGGCCTATTGAGACTTATATGCCTTTGGAAGAGTGAGTATTTCAGATAGATGACAATTAATTCTGATTAATTAACAATTAATGAATATTTATAATAAGAGGTAGACCTATTCTTTTTTTTGGGGGGTGGGGAATGTTTTTTGAAAGGGGGAAGGCAGAGCAATTATGATTAAGAGACTTGCCCAACATCACAGAGCTAGTATGTGTTAAATGTCTGACATCACATTTGAACTCAAGTCCTCTGGACTCCAGGGCCAGTGCTCTATTCACTGCCCTACATAGCTGCCCAAGATAGACCTGTTCTAATGAGTGCTTGGGCATTATGACTTTGATCGCTCAGACCACCCCTACCAGGCAACCTAGATAAAGGGAATCCACCTCATGTCAGACCTGTCTGACTAGAACACAAGGGGCTGGATTTTACCTAGACTAAAACCTATTTACCTTTGATCAGATCTAAACTTTCCCAGTTAAGTGGGTCTGAACAAGACTGAGGAGAATGTTAAATCCAGTTTCATTATCAGCCTTATTTTTCAGGGGCTGATTTGACCTAGTAGAGAATGAGGAAATAGGAAGGGAAAAAAATCCTAGATCTTTCCAATAAAATGGAAGTAAATGCCAGTAAATGCCTATTAATATGAGAGGAATAATCATTTCTTTCACCTCTTATTAGAAACTATGTATTCCTAAAGACTACAGCTTAAACAGGATTGATGAAAGACAAAATACTGATTTTAGGTAAGCTGCTTATGTTGTATTCTTTTTCATATACATATGTGGAAATTGAAGAATAAGAATTTATTTTTAAAATTAATTAATTAATTTTTTTTCAACATTCATTTCCACAAAATTTTGAGTTATAACATTTTTTTTCTCCTTGTCTTTACCCACCCCCACCCCAAAATAGCAAGCCTACTGAATACCCCTTCCCCCAATCTGTTCTTTTTTATATCCTCCCCCATCACCTTCCCTATCTTTCTAGTAGGGAAAGATGGCTTTCTATACCCCAGTGCCTCTATATTTTATTTCTCAGTTGTGTGTAGAAAACAAATTTTTTTAAACATTTGTTTTTAAAACTTTTGAGTTCCAGATTTTTTCTCTTCTCCCCTCCTCACCCACCCCCACTGGGAAGATAAGAAATTCAATATGGGTTGTACATGCGTAGTTATCTAAACCATTTCCATAATTGTTATATTGTCTTCCATATTTCCCTCCATCCTATTCCACCCCCACTTATTCTATTTTCTCCTTTGACCCTATCCCTTTTCAAAAATATTTGCTTCTAACTACCTTCTCCCCCAATCTGCACTCCCTTCTATCATCTCCCCTCTTATCCCCTACCCCACTATTTTCCTGTAGGGTAAGATGTCCAATTGAATGTATATGTTATTCCCTCCTTAAGCCAAATTCAATGAGAGTAAGGTTGACCCATTCCTTTTCACCTTCCTGCTCTTCCCCTCCATTGTAAGTTTTCTCTTGCCTCTTTCACACGAGATAATTTACCCTAATCTATCTCTCCCTTTCTCCTTCTCCCAGGAAATTCCTCTCTCACCTCTTAATTTTATTTTTTAGATATCATCTCTTCATATTCAAGTCATCCTGTGACCTCTGTCTGTGTATACATACACATATATATGCCCACACTCACATATATATTTATTTACACATATACCCTCCTATACTTACATATATACTTACATATGTATATGTAAGTATATATACTTACATATATACTTAGATATATATATGTAAGTATATATACTTACATATATATATGTAATATATATATATTCCTTTCAACTATCTTCAGACTCAGAAAAGTCTTATAAGTTACAATGATCATTTTTCCATGTAGGAATGTAAATAGTTCAACTTTAATAAGTTCCTTGTGATTTCTTTTTTCTTATTTACCTTCTCATGCTTCTCTTGCTTCTTATATTTGAAAATCAAATTTTCTGTTCAGCTCTGGTATTTTTCATCAAGAATGCTTGAAAATCCTCTTTCATTGAATGACCACATTTTCCTCTGAATCATTATACTCAGTTTTGCTGGATAGGTGATTCTTGGTTTTAGTCCTAGCTCCTTTGATCTCCAGAATATCATATTCCAAGCCCTTAGATGCCTTAATGTAGAAGCTGCTAGGTCTTGTGTTATCCTGATTGTGTTTCCCACAATAGTCAAATTGTTTCCTCCTGACTTCTTGTAGTATTTTATCCTTGATGTGGGTTCTGGAATTTGTCTATAATACTCCCAGGAGTTTCCTTTTGGGTATCTTTTTCAAGAGGCCATCTGTGAATTCTTTCGATTTCTATTTTGCCCTCTGGTTCTAGAATATTGGGGCAATTTTGCTGGATAATTTCTTGAAAGATGGTATCTAAGTTCTTTTTTGATCATGACTTTCAGGTAGTCCAATGATTTTAAAATTATTTCTCCTTGATCTGTTTTCCAGGTCAGTAGTTTTTCCAATGAGATATTTCACATTGCCTTCTATTTTT
>CM053587.1:233599377-233621877 GCA_028646515.1 Pseudochirops corinnae
TCTTACCAACTGGCTAACATAGCAATTCCAGTGCTAGCCATATATACCTCAAGGATATCATCAAAAAAGAAAAAGAAGGGCTTCATAATATACCAAAATATTGCTAATAGAACTTTTTTTTTATGATAGCAAGGAATTGGAAATAAAGTAGATGCTTACATGTACGTTATTATAACCCATATATATTGGAATATTACTATACTATAACAAATAATGTATATGATGAATAGAAAAAAAAGCATGGGAAGACTCACATGGGTTGTTGCAAAGTATAGGTCTGCCCTCAAGGTGCTTACATTCTAATAAGGAATGAAAACAAATCAGAAAGGTGGTGAATTGAAGAGAGGGACATTCCCTTTCTGTAATTTATGGTATTCTTAATTTGGTTGATATGAGACTTTGCTATATATATGCTATATAAAATTAAGTTATATATCTGTTCTGAACAGGCAACTTGGTGGCACAGTGGATAGAGCGCCAGGCTGAGAGTCAGGAAGTCAAAGTTCAAATCAGCCTCAGATCCTTACTAGCTATGTGACCCTGGTCAAGTTACTTAACCTCTGCTTGCCTCAGTTTCTTCATAAACCTCCCAGGGTTGTTGTAAGAATCAAATGAGATAATAATTGTACAGTGCTTAGCACAATGCCTAGTACATTATGATCACTATATACATCTTAGGTATTGTAAAACATATATAAATTACTTTGTATATAGACATATGTGTTCATGAAATACACACAGCTAAGTGGATACTACTTAATAAACACTTATTTAGAAGCTAGACTATAGTCCTTTACCCCTATCCGTTACCATATCATCCCCATTTTCATCAAATTGCACAGAACTAAAAAACAAATGGCTTCATAAAGATACATAAATTTAAAACCAATATTGTACAGTTTGGTCTTTCTCATTTTTATTACCAACAAGCTGATCCATTTTATCTAATTAATTGCCTTTTCAGAGCCCTGGTCAGTTTTGTTTTTTTAAGTTTTGAGGAAGGGTTTATCTGGCAAAGGTGACAAATATAACTTTTGGGAGTATAATAGAACCTTCCCTCCTCTTTTTAAAAAACTCTTTAAACCTTCCTAGCTTAGCAAGCCAGTATATTTCTTAGCATCCCTCAACTATTACTTGGCTCAGCGCCCCCCAGGCACTCTCCTTCAGCAAAGGAACCTAAAGGCAAGCTCAGTTGTATTCCTGAGTCCTTAGCTCTGCACTAGACAAAATCAGAATCTCAGAGTTGGAGGGGCCTTCTTTAGCCCTCTGCATCTAGTCATCTAGAATAGTGGTTCTCAACCTTCCTAAAGCTGCCACCCTTTAATACTCGTATGTGGGCATATCTGCATGTGGGCGGACCCGCCTGGAGATGGGTAGAGGAGCGGTGTCTCAGTTCCTAAGATCATTGGAAATATGTGTTTTCCAATGGTCTTAGGTGACCCCTGTGAGCCCTGTGAAAGGGTCATTCAACTCCCAAAGGGGTTGCTACCAACAGGTTGAGAACCGTGAATCTAAAGCAACCTATAGTCAAAAAAGAATCCTTCTCCGACATAACTGATAAGGCATCATCTGACCTTTGCCTGAAAAGCTCCAATAAGAGAGGAACCCCTACTTTCCATGACAATCCTCCTAATCTATCTTTATAGCTTTTCTAATCAATAAATTTTTTTTCTCTAGAATTCATCATATGGGGTTAGGGCAAAAAAAAGCAATAACTGAGTAGCGGCAATCAAGAAGAAATTCTAACTAAGACCAACAGCTGTGAATATTTTCTTACAAGGTGAAGAAAACTAAATCTTGAACCAGAGAACAAATATGACCACATTTTTCATCCTGTACACTTGTATCAGCAAGCACCCTAGCATACCCAGGATGGCTGCTAGCACAGGTTCTTAGATCTGCTTTTCTAAAGGAAAGCAACTCAAAATGGGTTAACATCTCACTTTAATCAAACATATATCATTTACCTAGTTCAGGGGGAAAAGTCAGTACCCTGAAAAAAAAAAAAAGCCTTAAAACCATATGGTACAAACTAGGAAAATATTGGTGTTTTTAAAAATGGGATTTGTAGCAGGAAGCTTCTTGAAATTATTGAAAGTGTATTTAATTTCCCAAATGAGAGTCAGCCTACTCTTTTATTTCCAGTCAATTTGGCCATTTTGCCTGGAATTTATGTATCCTTTGCCCAGAGATTGTCTACAGTATAAGTGCTGATAGATTAACTCAATGGGCTACTCATGTAACTGCATATTATAATTTGGGAAATATTAATTTTCCTGTCACCTTTTTTTTTTTTTCCCTGTAGCCTGAGCTCCTTGGAATGGGTCCTCATAGATGTGCTTGAGAGTCTCTGGTTTTCCCAAGTCTGATACAAGCACATGTATAGTCAAGAAGGAATCCCTCTTCTATTTGAATTTTGCATAGAAGACCCTCCTTGACACTGGGAAATCCTTGATGAGTCAATTCCTCTCCATTTTATGCCTTGTGCAATATTAATCCTCAGAAATTTAATAAGCAAAGTAATCTCCATGGTTCCACCTGTAATGGAATCTTATAGGAGCTTAACATATGCATGGGAGACATTTTATTGGAGAAACTCCACAAAGCTGAATTTTACTTGTGTTGTGAGGTACGTGGGTTGAACAAGCCCTCAGCCAGCTACTTATCTGTCATATATGTTCTTCTCTTCCTTTTTTAAGAATAATCTAGAGGTACATTTGGATATTTCCTTGTTAATTAATAAACTGTCACTATCTCTCTCATTTAATGAAGGAGGTAGCTAGGTATGTGCAGTATATAAAGTTCTACACCTGACCTCAATTCAAAATCTAGTCTAAAGACACTTCTGAGGTTTATGACTCTGAGCAAGTCATTTAACTTCAGTCTGTCCCAATTTCTTCATCTGTAAAATAATAATAATATTTATTATTATGTGTACCAAATAAAGTTATTCTCATAACACTGGGCATCTCTCCTTAAAGAAAGTGACATTGTCTGTAGTTTCTGTAGAGGACAGTTTTGGATAAAGGGCTACACTCTCATTAGTCAAAGACCTTTTTGTAACAATTAATAAGTATTCTTAAAGTAGCTACTCTGTGACTAGAACTCCTCTAGACACTGAAATTATAAAAACAAAAAAGCAATCCCAAACCTTCAAGTTCTTTATCTTCCATGAAGCATTCTCATACTATTGTACTCTATAGTAATCCATAAATTCATGTCATTCATTATCTATATCAACACTTAAGTACAGTGCCTATCATATGTTGTTCAACTGTTTCAGTCATGTCCAACCCTTCATGGCCCCATTTGGAGTTTTCTTGGCAAAGATGCTAGAGTCATTTGTCATTTCCAGCTTATTTTACAGATAAGGAAAGTGAAGCAAGTAGGGTTAAGTTACTTACCCAGGGTCACACAGCTAGTGTCTGAGACCAGATTTGAACTCAGGAAGATGAATCTTCCTTGCTTCAGGCCTAGCACACTATCCACTGCACTACCTAGCTTCCTGGTATACATTAGGTGCATAGTAATTACTTGTTGACTACATTACCTCTTTGATAATTCATTATATTTAATTCATTATATTCTAGGTTGAAACCTTGTGAGATATCTTGGACTAGATTTCTTTCTTAAGGACCGTGTCTTTAACCCAAATCACTATGACTTTCATTTATTGGCCAACAATAAGTTCCAGCCCAAGCCTCACTTGGTAATTGTTTGGGCTCTGATGGCTCAGACTGAGTGTAAATAGCAATTGTTTCTGTTTTGGCCAGAAACCCCATGGGTCTTCCTCTCACTAACCTTAATCACTGAATGGGTGTTCCCTCAGACAAACAGACCTGGGAAAACCTTGGCTTTAAAAAAAAGCCAAAATCTCCCACTGCATCTGGAGTCATCTTCAGTTGTCTTGATTTATATCTTTCCATTGAACTCCAGAGGAGAAAGTGCAGGTAATTTTTTTTTTTTTTTATTAGGTAAAAGAGGCCATTCTTTGCTTCATTTCTTACAAAGCCTTAATCACCGAGTGGGCATTGCCCCCAGACAAACTGAGACCTGGGAAGGGCCATAGTATAAGAAGGCTGGCGTCAAAACCAGTCATCCTGATTTATATCTTACCACTTGACCCAGATGGCTCAAGAGGAGAAAGTGAGGCTGGTAACTACACATCCCTCCCTCACTTAAATCCAATTCACTTGCAAGTGATAGCATCATCTTCCTAATGCCATGGTCCTCTTGGAGAACACAGGACAGACAATAACAATGTTCTAGGCTGTGATGTGTAACGTGGTAGTTTAATTTTTTTTTAATTTAACTTTCCTTTCATCTATATCTTCTCTACTCAAATAAATTTTAAACCCCTTGAGGACTTGGGTTTTCTCTTATACATCTTTATCCCTCTGTGAGACCTTCAGCCAATTCTTGTTCATAGTAGTTTCTCAATCAATATTTACTCAATTGACTTAGACAAGAAGTAAGGTCATTTAGCCTTTGGGGGAGTGGTGTCTAAAAACACTTTCCCTTTATCATTAAACATTTCTTGGCAAAGTATTTGATCATCAGTATATGGATAATAGTCTTAAAACCTGTCCCACCTGTGCAAAGCTGAACTGAAGCACATTCCTGATATAAGATCCCTACATAGACACTTCAAGAAAATTTGTTAAATGAATGAACTAAGGAAAATCAAATGAATGATTATGAGAGTTTTAGAAAATCTCAAAGTTAAATTCTGAGTTTGTTTAAATTCTCAATTTTTTTTTCTAATCACAGGTGAGCCCTTATCTTCTAACTAGTAATCATGAAATCATGAAATTGAATTGCAACATGGCTTATCAAATCATCTCAGGTGGCTTCATGATTATGAAAATTAGCACAGCATAAATGACTGAATAGTGATCTGTCAACGGTTCAACTAGTTCAAATAAGGCAGTTAGTAAGCTGCAGTCTGTTAATTTAAGTTTTGTGGTTTTTGCAGGTGATGTATGTTGAGGTTTAGGGGTGCTCAAAACCCCAAAATGCCAGCACACCTCATCCTGCCAAATGAATTCGACCCAAGCCTTCTCTCAGCCAAAGTAAAGCTAAGTTTATTAAAGATTCTCCATACTGGGTAGACTCTTAAGGAATCTAAGCATTTGTGATGCTTGCAGGCCAAATTGAATCTTACTCAGCTAGATGAGCTAGATTGAATCTAAACTAGATTAAATTTGAGCACCTTCCTGGAGGCAAGATGGATCTTAAATACAGAAAGACTATGGGAGGGATATAGGCTTGGTCTAGTAGTCTGGAGTGATGAGGTCAGATTCCCAGGAAGCAAGATAATGGAATTAAGGGTGGGAAATAGCTGAAGGCTACCTGGAAATGAAAGACAATGGAGGGCTGGCCAGTTTAAAGGTAACAGTTTTGGGTATAGATATTTTGATAGTGTCACGGGTGGGAAGTAGCTGGACAATGGAGGGCTAAGCTAGGTTAAGAGCAACAGAGATTTGGGCCTAGGTATAATGAAAAGCTTATGGCATCAGGCAAATATTTCATCAAGTGGGAACATTCAAGGAGAATTCAAGGGGGTTCCCAAAGCCTGTACCACCTCAGTGTGTATACAAGCATTCTCCTTACTGCTGCCTGAGAGTCCACTCAGAGGCTGGATTTGATATACTCTCTCAACTCTCATTCCTGATCTAAATCCCCCACTCCACAGAAGGAGGAGAAGAAATATGGCTCTTGATCACACAATATCAAACTGGTAAAAGAAAAAAGGAACAATGATTTAAAACAGCAATCATTGTGATAGCAAGTAAACACAACATTGATGAATATTTCTAACAGCCTGAAGTCAACCAGTTGGCCTCCTCTGAGGACTTGTCATCTGATCGCTACCACTTCCAAACTACCTTTGTCCCCACAAGTTCAGAGAGCAACTATGGAAAGCAGCATTTTTTTGAAAACCATTTGCCTGTCACTAGAGTACTTGTCAATTTTAGAATCTGGAAATCATTTGTGACTGACACAAGAACATGGAGCTAAAGTCTGCCCAGGGACTTGAAATGCATGGACCTAACTAAATGAGTATGTAAGTCAAACAGTAGATGGAGCAATGAAAACTTTTGGATGCTACCTCAGAATCTCTACATCGATGCTCAAAATCCACCTTCATCTAAAAAGAAAGAAAAACATCCACATCCCTGGAACCTTTCAAACTTTGGTGCATAGAAATCCTGAGATCTAATCTCATCTAATCAAAGTCAGTGTTGGAACTGTGCAGTCAGTTCCTATGCTCATTATGGATGTATAGATAGAAGGAGACTAACTTGTCTCATACCCTCTCCTTTGATGTTCAGCTGTCATAGTGCCAGATGCAAATTTCTAAAACTAATATCCTAAAACCACAAGAGAAGTCAAATAGGCTTGGGTCCATCAGATCATCTCCTTCCTTTGAAATCCATCTGTACCTGAACACTATGAAATCGAGGCATTTCATGCTGAAAAAGCATTTGCAAATTTGGTAATTGGAATCAGTTTGTTGAAATTGTACCCTAGAAAGGCCACTGAATTTCATTTATAAGCAAACCAACTGAGTTTGAAATGATGGTAAATGTGCCAGATGGAAGAAAAAAATATTCTAAATGAATTCACTGAGGGTTTTTTATTAGCATGGAAATGGTCCAATGAGTATTTGTCTTTTTCACATTGGTAGGTTTAATTTGTTGAATGAAAACAATGAACTAGAGGGTTATAGAATTTTGTATTTTGTGCCACTTTAACATTTATGTTTATCATTTATGAGACCATGCTGGGAATTGATTTATACATTTATGTCTTTAGCTTTTATATATAGAATAATGGGATAGTTTGTTACACTTCTAGATTTCCTTTATAGATGAATAGTTTTGATGTTGCCTTCTTCATTTAAGAAGTTGGGATAAAATGGATGTAAGAGGAGTCAGCTGACAGCTTAATCTGACCATTTGTAAATCAGATTAATTTTTAATACCTGATGTTATACTTTCACTAAAGTTCTATTCCTAGGTCTCAAGTGATTTGAAGGTGACATTGTGGTCTTCAAGTCTACACCAGTGTATCATGAGATGTGACAAGATTGACCAAATTGGAAAGGCTTTCAGAATGGACAGAGTGAGAAACTCTATGGCTCTCATCTGAGTGATTCAAGAATTCATCACCTTATAAGTGAACCAAGTCTCTCAGTTTCTTACTAAGGCATTAACAGGGTTGGTCTCTGTTAGTAGGGTAAACGCCCAACTGGATGAAATGTAGGAAAGGTATAGAAAATAAAAGCAAGTATTAAAGACAAATATAAGAAATTTATGTTTTAGTCTGACCTATAGAAAAATAATAGTCATGTGTTGACACAAAAGGAATTATAATGAGCTGAGCAAGATGTTTTAATATTTCACATATAATAAAAATCATAATGAAATAATGATAATAGTAATTAATGATGAAGATGATAAGGATGAGGGTGATGGTGAGGATGATGGGGATGAGGGAGAAGATGATTATGATATTAAAAGAATACTAATAGTAACAATGATAATGTTCATTCTTACAAGGTTCTATGACTTGCAAGATATTTTACAAGCATTTTTTCATTTTATCACCCCAACAACACTCAGAGGGAGGTTCTATATTATTCCCAATTTACAGACAAAGAAAGAGTCAGATAGAAGTTAAATGATTTGCCCAGGGTCACACAACTACTAGATGTCTAAGGCAAGATTTGAATTCTGTTCCTCAGTTCAGATCTAATACCATTGTACCAACTGTCTACCCTGAGAGTAGGTAGTCCATAAATATCCCTCACATTAAGTAGAAGGGGCCATTCCTCATATGTCTTTAAATTCTCTGTGATCCCTAGAAGGTTGATTACTCTAAGATTTGTCTTTTGTTTTGTTTTGCTTTGTTTTCTTGGGGGGGTATTGTTTAGTAGTACATTGGGGGTATTGTTTAGTAGTACATTGAGGTAGAAATAGTGTTGCCCCAGATACCTTTTTTGTTCTAGTCTTTTTTTTTTTCTTTTACTGGGTCTAGTCCTATTGGGCCTCCATGAGAAAATTCTCAGAGTTTTTATTTCCTTATCTGGAAAATAAGTTGTATTGACCATCTGATCTCCCCAGAAGGAGGTCACTATTAAAATGACAATCATTGTCACACTTTTTCTTATTTGTTTTTTTCCAGCATCTTCCTTATAATGTTTACTCAAAAATATTTGTTGAGTAACATGCTAAATCATTTCCCCCAAGCTATAGTCTATGTGACAACCTGGCCAATGGCATGGTGGTTTTCTCCCAAGTATCAGCTTTACCTCTACTACAATGGTGACTATATACCCCTCTAAGACTTCAGATGACTGTGCTATTCCTTTATGTTCCATCAGGGTATTCCAATTTCAAAGTTGCTTCTCCATCTCATCACAGACAATTATATTATAATCCTAATCTGAATTCATTTAATGAATGAATACATTTCTTTTTTTAAGGAGTTAAACCTTTTTTTTAAATAAATTTTCAATTCAATCTGTCAATATCAAAGCAAAATACATTTTTAAATAAATATAATATGTAGCTGAATGTACAGAGGTCCCAAAAATAGTTTGAATTTAATAGAAATTGATGAAAATTTATGGAAAATAACCAAAATTAGGGAAGATTAACAGAGTTTTGGAGCTATAGAGCAAAAGTTCCAAATTTCTATGATGGGGTCCTAAACCTGGCCAGCTTTTATTTGGATGTTTAAAGTGAAACATAAAGAAGTAGAAATCATGATTGAAATTTGCTTTTGGCACATTGAGAAAATGAGAAGTTAAATATTAATGGGAAAATCAGCTTTACCCTAAAAGGAAGAAA
The DNA here is from genome assembly GCA_028646515.1 of Pseudochirops corinnae. Taxonomy (NCBI): domain Eukaryota; kingdom Metazoa; phylum Chordata; class Mammalia; order Diprotodontia; family Pseudocheiridae; genus Pseudochirops; species Pseudochirops corinnae. The sequence goes on from CM053587.1 coordinate 233,608,236, forward strand.
GAAAGTTTAGAGCTGAAAGGGATCCCTAGGATTCTAGGAATTCTAGGAATCAGTAGATGACTGGAATGCCTTAGTCAACAAACATTAGGTTTTGCCAAGTATTGTGCTAAGTGTTGTACTCAAGCCTTGTTTCACAAAGAAGTGAATAGATGAAATCTTACTAACAAGAAAAACAGAAAGTAGTTGGGGTTAAAAGTTATAAGATTCCATGCTGTGGCATAGAGACACACATATGTGCGCCTTCACAAGCTTACACATATAAATTCTCTATCCTTTCCATTTCAAATGAATTTATGATCTTTATCTGATCTGATACTGAATGAACAAGGATTATTTGAGTTCAATGTGAGTCTCAAATCAAAATCCACATAACAACCTGCATATCAGTTTAAAAATAATAACATTTTATGAAAGCTTGAAAAAAATGGTCTTCAAATAGTCAAGATATCAAAAAGGAAATTGAAAATACAACAGTGAAGCTCACTTCATATTATCAAAATCTGTGCCTCAAACTTAATAAAAAACAAGTAATGACAACTCAGGATTGACTTTAAAATGTCAGATTTCAATTAAAAATGCTGTTATAAATCAGAAACAAAAATACTACCTTTAAAAAAGTTGGGGTGGAGGGGAGATTCATTCAGCTACTTTGTCAATATTGGAAGGTAATGAAGAGATGTCCTTCTCCCCTCCAAGGCTTTGAAAGGCACCAATTTTTAATTGTTTTCATTTACTCTCCTTTCACTCATTCTTAAAATACAAAAGAGAATATGTTGCATGTAAGACCAGCTCAGGAAAAATTTGATTCTCCATGTTCCAGAACAGCTGGATATTGAATTGCCCTCCCTGTAGCCACAAGGAAAAGAATATTTTTTCTTCAATAGGAACAATGTTAAATTTCCCCACCCTTAGATTCTTACACCTAGCTCTCTATCCATAAGCTAGAAAGTAAATCCATAAGTATTAATATATCATCTCAACCAGGACTTCAATTTTTAAAAAAATTTTGACATTAAAAAAAAAAAACTTCCACAAAATTAGCATTGTTCACCTCAATATTCATGGATGCTATAATCCTATAACCAGTAACAGGAAGGTAACAGATCTACAAATATGTATAATTTTTCCATTTTGCTCAGTATCCATCCTTCTCAATTTTGACTCTTCCTACTGCTACTGAGAGCATTAATCCATCTTCCTAAGGCCCTTGAAATCCATCTTCCTGAGGACCTATATTATTTTCAAGCATGATTTGCAAAATGTCTTTCTAAGTTGGAGTCTCAATTGCCTACTCATAATCTGTCTATTTTTAGTTCGTGTTGCTTAACTTAGCTCATAGACTTTAGTCAGGAGTTCATTCATTCTTGGTGAAGATTTGCTTTCTATTTTTACTTGCACTTGAAGAGGTCATGATCTCTTCATAAATTAAACTCTGGATGGTCCCTCCAGGCCAAAGTCAAAGACCAAGTTCCTCTAAACATGCAAAGGAAGGGGGAGGGAGAAAATCACCAAGTATATTCACCAAGAAAGTTATTGTACAGAATAGCTACAATATAAGAAGAAGGATATGGGTGGAGATGTTTTGAAATTCACAGTAAAAACAAAAGAATTTGTAGGATAAAAAACCATAATTAGAATATGACTCTAGAAGGGTATACTTCATTCAAAATAAAGATGCTAGATAAGAGATAGGGGTAGAGGAAGCAAGGGAAGAATAAGATAAAGGTAGAGGTACTGTATATTAAAATGTTTCAGTAGAATTCAAGTAAAGCTGCATTTAGAACAGGGTGACCAGAGTGTTGTGACAAATCATTGTCATGCATGAGAGTACACTTTATCAGCCTAGGCATCAACAATAAGGAGCACATAATCTCCCCGTGACTATTTTATTGACTATTTGGGATGTAACAGAAGCCACTGAGGTGCAAGCAACTATTATGGGGATGAAAGGTGTCACCCTCCCAAGATACTGATATCCAGCACAGAGAAGCATACAACCACACATTAACCAGACTAGTGGCCACTATTTTCTAAGGGGCTGATCACCATACCGCCCCCAGCCCCCTTCCTGCACCTGTTTTCCCTCACTTACATGAACCACATAGCCAAGATTAACTGGTTGTCAAAACAATGATCTAAGACAATTCCAAAGGACTAGTGATGAAAAATGCTACACACCTCCAGAAAAAGAAATGATGGAGTCTAAGTGTAGATTGAACCATGCTTTTTAAACTTTTTCTTGGTGCTTTTTTTTGGGGGGGGGGTGTTAGGGGGTAGAGAGAGGTCTGTGTTTTCTTTCACAACACAATGTGTAGAAATATATTTTGATGACTGCATATGCATAACCTATATTAAATTGCATGACTTCTTAATGGGGGGGGAAGAGCATTGAGGGTGGGAGGAAATTAGAACTCAAAATTTAAAAAAATATCAAAAATTGTTTTACATGTAGTTGGAAAAAATAAAAGATTTTTTCTAAATTAAAAAAAATTAATTGGCTGCCCTAGAGATCTACATCTTTTATCTACTCTGAATACATTTTGTACGTGTCTTGTTATTTATATGTTTTCTCTTCCATTAGAGTGTAAATCCTTGATGGTAGGGACTGATTTTTATTTTCTTTGCATCCCTAGTGATTAGCACCATGTCAGACATATAGAAATTTACTTAGTGATTAATAATAATAATAATAATAATGACATAGCTCATATCTATATTAGACTCTAAGATTTGCAATCTCATCAGTGCTTCTTAAACTGTGCATCACAACAGAGTTTTCTGAAAGCACAACAACCAAAAATGAATTAAAAATCAAGAGTATAATAATCAATAGTGTTTCTGACACTTGCCTATGTTGCATCATGCAACTTCAGTACAACTTGGTTCTAAAGACAAAGTGTGACCACTTTGCATTGCACATGCCCTCTGGAAACACAAGTGGAAAAAGTGTAAGATGCCTAGCTTTACATACATCATTTCATAAGTATTATTATATCCATTTTTAAGATAAGCAACCTCAGACAGAGAGGGATAAAATGATTTGTCTAGAGTCACCACAAGGCAATGTGTGAGGCAGGATTTGAACTCTAGTCTTCTTTATTCTATTTGAATTCAACATTCTCTCCGTGATACCACTTAGTGATGTCTGTTGACTGACTTATATTTGGAATATCCTTAATCAGTGATAATATTGGTAATATATTGATTATAATATTGATAATATAATCCTATGTGGATGTTGCCCTGCCTCCTTCTTCTACTCCAACTCTGAGTTTCCCACAGAAGCTAGAAATCCAAATTATGCCTCTTGACTTCAAACTCAATATGAATTAACAGTAGGATATGGCAACTGAGAGAACTAATACAATTAAATGAGTCTGTATTAATAAAAGTATATTATCTAGAACTAGGGAGTTGATAGTCCTGCTAGTGTTCTGCTTTGCTCAGATTTTATCTGTAATATGTTCTGTTGTGAGTACTGTCCATTGAGAAGTATACTAATAAATAAGAGAGCATTCCTAGGAGGGCAATGAGGATGGTGACAAGTCTTAAGTTTAGGCTGAAAGATTTGAGAATGTTTATCCTAGAGAAGAGAAGTATTAGAATAACTGGATAGCTATTTTCAGTTATTTGAATGACTATGATGTGGAAGATGGATTATGCATTTCTGTTTTCTGCCAGCAAGCATATCTAAAATCAGTGAACAGAAGTTTCAAAGAAGTAAATTTAGACTTAAAGTAAGGGAAAACATTTCCTAACACTTAGAGCAACCCCAAAGTGGGGTAAGTTGCTTCAGGAAATAGCGGATTCTCCCTCACAGAAGTTATCTAAACAAAGGCTGAATGACAACTAACTGTGTATGTGGCAGAAGGAAGTTGGTTTGGGGTTTTTTTGGTTCAGATGGGACTAGATGGCTTCTGAGGTGCCCTCCAGCTCTGAGATCCTGTGACCCTATGATTTTTCTGATGGTATTGTGACATTTTCTTTGTGTTATCTCACAAAGAATCTTGACCCTATATGCTGTCACTCTCTAAATGCACTATAGAGTTTACAATTCTCAGGTTCCTAGTCTGGTCTATCATTATCACAAGTTTAAGAGTAGCTTTCCCATTAGTCTGAATACAAATTGAAAGGTAGGGTTTGGGAGGGCAGATGTACATAAAGAAAAATAATGTATGTGGACCAGGAGAATGGAGGGCTGTAGCAATCGCCCTTCTCACTTAACTTTTGTTCTCACTCAATTTCCATTTCCATGCAAGTCAGGGACTGAGATGGGCTTTGTAGCCCCAGTCTTCACACAGTTTTTGTGTGTATCCCTGTGTGTGTGTGTGTGTGTGTGTGTGTGTGTGTGTGTGTTGGGTAGACTACTCCAAATTGGGTTTTAGCGACAGAGAATACCAATCATGGATTAAACAGTAGTTATAAAGAATTTTCTAAGCCTGTTTGGTTTTTTACTTTTTTAGAGGGTATATTGTTTTGCTTTGCTTTAGAATTACAAATGCTGGATCTGTAAGACACAGAATGTAAAAAAAAAAAAGTGCTTTAATCATAGCCTAGAGACAGTGTAGTTAGTTTTTGTTGGTTGCTCTTACTCAGGTATGTTCGTTCATAGCCTTGGCTATGGATAACAATGGTTACCAGCCTGCCCCTGTCATGGGAGCTTTTCTCATCTCTGCATCTTGACAGAGAGGAGCCAAGGTGCCAGAGGATAGAGCTAAAGAACAAAAGTCCAGAAGATAGTAGCAGAGAGAAGCTTGGTGATCATAAGGAAATTAGAGACATCCAGCAGGGACAATGAGGAGCCCAGAACAGAGTAAGTATTCAATAAATGTGTTTTTTTTTCATTCAGTCATTCATTCATCAAACAGTGGCAGAGGAGATCAAAAGTCCCCAAATACCAAAGTTATGAGTTTCACTTCCTTTACTTGTCCTCTCTGTGTGTCCTCCATGTGTGGACCCTAGCCACATCACTCCTTGACATATTTCCTTTTGTCCATGTTTCCTTTTCATACATTTTCCCAGAACCTGTCTCCCATGAATGTCCTACAACAGTGTGTGTGCGTGTGTGTGTGTGTGTGTGTGTGTGTGTGTGTGTGTATGTTATCTCCCCTACTAGTTGAGTATACCCCATGTATGCATGGGCCTTATGTTTTTGTCACATTATACTGTTTGATTAAATGTATACCAAAGAGCTATGATTTTGAAAGGGTGCTGAGTTCATCAATTCTCTGATAACTTTTCTGGGAATTTTCACATGAGGTAGAGGGTGCCCAGGTGCTTCATAAGATACACACTATAAAGAAGATAATCTCACTTATTTTGTCCTGATGCGAGAACAAAAGGATTTCCTTAAACCTTCCAATCATGTGGGTGCCTCCCCATAACCAAGTGTAATTAAATTGTATAAATCAAGCAGGAAAAAACAAAACAAAAAAACAAAAATCCTATTCAAGATTCAGTTCATCTTAAAGGTAATCTGACCAACTGAAACAGAGTTTTAAAAGTCATTTCCTCCCATAGGGGCATGGGCAAAGCACTGATTTTAGCTAAAGAATTACATAGCCTGAAATACATACTACCTTACACACCTTTTCCCAGATTTATGCTCATAGAAAACCCACGGTTGGAGCAGCTAGGTGGTGCAGTGAATAGAGCACCGGCCATGGAGTTAGGAAGACCTGTGTTCAAATCCAGCCTCAGACACATAACACAAAAACTAGCCATGTGACCTTGGACAAGTCACTTAGCCCCAATTGCCCTGCCCTTCCCCCTCCAAAAAGCAAAAAAAAAGAAAAAGAAAACCCACAGTCAAATGTTCATATTATTGACCGCTACTGTTTCCTATTTGTTCTTCATCTTCTAAGAGGCATGTAGTGGAGTGGGACTTATGTTGGATTTGGAGTCAGAGGGCCTCGTTTGTAAAACACTTTATGAGACCTTTGTAATCTTGAGAAAATTACTTAACTTCTCTAAACCTCAGTGTCCTCATCTCTGTAATAGGATGGGACTTTCTCTTTCACATTGGTATCCCTAGTGCTTTGCACAATGCCTGGCACATAGTAGGTGTTTAATCAATGTATATTAACTAACTTACTGACGGGCCTACATTATTCACCTTATCCTTCCCTCCCATTTATGCTAAACCACTATAATAGCCGAAATACAAATTTAAGCAAAGTGGCATGTGCAAGAACTTGATATACAACAATCAAGAACAGGTCCTCCTTGTCAAAATGTAGCATGATTCCAATGATGCTCTAGAAGGAGTGCAAAGGATATTGGGAAGGAAATGTACAATGCAATCAAGAAAAGGAGGTGGGCCCATCAAGGGGTAAGAATGAAGGATAGCAAATAGCCTGCGGTCACCATAGTACCTACAAAAATGCAGTAACACCTCAGAAAGGGTCTCTAGCACATAGATTTGTTCTGTTCTGAAGATTTTTGAAAGAACCTGGACAAGAACTACATAGGATTAAAGGGGATAGAGCAGTGGTTCTCAACCTTCCTAATGCTGTGACCCTTATTACTGGTATGTGGGAGTATCTGCATGTGGGCGGACCCGCCTAGAGATGGATAGAGGAGCAGTGTCATGGTTCCTAAGACCACCCCTGTGACCCCTATGAAAGGATCATTTGACCCCCAAAGGGGTCGTGACTCACAGGTTGAGAACGGCTGGGATAGAGTGTGAGATATACTATTGGAGGAAATACCTACACAAATGAGCCACCATAGTGGTCCCAGGAAATCAAAGGAGCAGAACCACAAATAGTGAGTCCCAGAAGACATATTAAACTGTAAAAGAAAGGTTATGCTTTAGGCATTATAAGCTTAATGATTGTATTTTCCCTCCTACTTGGCACACACCAATGACAGCATAAAATTTTAAATGCAGGGGACAGCCATATGCAATGAACAATTATCTATCAAAGATTAGAAACTGTAATTTCTTTGACATTCAGTCAAGTGATTCTGAGATACAGAATCCAAAACAGATTATCCAAATAATGATTAGGCTTCATCTCTTTATTGTCCCTGAGCTTTACAACCATTGCAGTAAAAAGCATGCAAAATGAGACTACTCATAATAGCAGTGTTCTGAAAAGAGAAAAAGTCTATCCACTATAGATCTCCAGGAAAACAATACAAATCAAAAACATATCCATTAATTAACATTAAATTACATTGGAGCACCTATGTAAGGGATGATGAATACCACACAAATTCATTTTGATTAATGCTTTTATACTGAATACCAAATGGAGTTGGGATGATAGGACCTTGTAAGTGTTGCCAGATGTTTTTGATCAGTGTTTATCCTTTTTGATATAATTTAATGAGAGATCATATGTTAATATGCAGCTGGAGTAAAACTACCTTTCAAACTCAACAAGGCTAAGAAGAATTTCCAGCTGACATAGCATTTACCAGAGTTGTAATTACCAATCACTGGAGAATAAATTGGATGTTGCAGGGTGAGGGATAGAGGAAGTGGGGAAGGATAATTGGGATGCTCTGATGAAAAATTTGTACAAAGTGACTATTTCTATATTTGAGATACTTTTAAAAGGAGTTGGTTTTTTTCTTAGTCTGACAGTAGTTGATTGTGTATTTAATATACTGTTCAAATTCAAGCTTAATGATCACAAAATATAATTTTTTAGCAGAAATGCAAGTGACAGAAGACATAGGAGAATTTATGAAGTGGTTTAAATGGGTCTTTAGGTTCAGTTCCCTCAAGTTCTTAAGGGCCTATAGTAAGAGATAGAAATGATGATGAGTACTTGGTGTGGTATTTTTATAATATTTATAATATTCAATGTCCAAATGGAAATATGTACATATTGCATAAATATGTCCTTTATAATTTTCCTCTTCAGAGTAATAATGAACAATTATTGTGCCTAGGGCAGATGATTTTCACCAAATTGAGTCAATGGACAGAAATATGCCACCTTTTAGTGGTGGCAAGGCCATGTATGAAATTACCTAGAATGTGTCCTCATCCTATTTAAATAAATTATCCTTGTTAACAAAGTACTAGGCTCTTTTATTTCTTTTTTAAAAATTTTATTTATTTATTTGCTTTTAGTTTATAACATTCAGTTCTATAATCCTTTGAGTTCCAAATTTTCTCCCCCTCCCTCTCCTCTTCCTTTCCTCCTCTCCATGGCAGCATGCAATCAGACATATGTTCTACAAATTCCTTCACATTGAACATTAGTCAAGTTGTAAAGATAAGTTATAACCAATGGAGTGAACAATGAGAAAGAAGGAATGAAAGAAAACAAAACACAAGAGAGAGAGATAGGCTCTCTTATTTCCATACTGCCATAAGTCAATGACTTATAGATTCAGCATCATGACCTAGTTGCTCTATTATAAAAACATCTCTGTACCTCTTTATTTCACATGATGTGATGGAACTAAGCCCCTAAACTTATTAAACTATATATACTCTGATCCAGCAACATCGCTACTAGTCCTATACCCCAAGGAGATAAAAGAAATAGGAAAAGGACCTACACGTACAAAAAATATTTATAGAACATCTTATTGGGTGGCAAAGAACTAGAAACTAATAGAGTGCTCACCAATTAGAGATTACAGATCAAATCAAGTGGAGATAACTGAACAAATCATGATATATGAATGTAATAGAATATTACTGTTCTGTAAGAAATGATGAAAGAAACAATTTCAGAGAAATCAAGAAGGACTTATATGAACGAATGCAAAGTGAAGTGAGCAGAATAAAAAAAAAAATTTATATATTAACAACAACATCGTAAAAGATAGCATATGGAAAGGCTTAGTATCTCTCCAGTCAATTCAATGACCAACCATGATTCCAAAGGATGGCCAGAAAGGTAATGGATTCACAATGCAGATTGAGAAAAAGTTAAGGGTTGAAATGGAATGGAGGAGGAAATGACCAATGTAAGAATTTATTTTCCTTGAATATGCATATTTGTTTGAAAAGAGTTTAAATTCTCTTTTGTTTTCCAGTAGACTGGGAATGGAGGGGGAAAAGAGAAAAAAATGATGAATTGAATTGAAATGAAATGAAAAGATGAAATTAATTTTTTAAATGTAATATGAAAATCAACGAAATCCCCAAAGTATTTTATCACATGTGAGCAATACTGAAAGCTTATTTATTAAAAATGCTACAATGAAAGTCAAATAAAATAGCACTTTCTGAAAATGAAAGTCATAACACTTTTTATTTTAATATTTACCAACTCAATATTTATTTGTAAATGCATTTCAGGGGAAATATATAAGTCCCTACCTGATTGCTTCATTTTCCCTGAAAGGCTTTTATGGGCATGAAAAAAGGTGTTGGGCTTTACTTTGAACATCTTCAACTCCCTCCCTCAAATCAAGTTTTATACCCTCCCACAAACATTGAATTAAAATATAGAAACAAAAGCAAAAACAGTTTTTGGAGTGAAAAAAATTATCTCCTTTTCTATTACTGAGCTCCTTGCAGAGTGAAAATTAATATTTTCACATGGCTCTTCCCATTAACAGTTTGAATATTGCCAGGTGCAAATAATAATTGACTTGTGGGAAGAGAATTGTTTTGCTGTCCAGAGAGAATTATCCTGATTTCTTAAACTGTCCATGAAATGTTAGTAAATGGAATATGCTAAACAAGTTGTATTAATGTGGGATTATGTGAGAGACTCCCATGTTACTGATGAGGAGGACTACTCTTGTTTCAGAATGTCAAATAAAAAGGAAACAAAACTTTCCAGAAAAAGAAGCCACATCTTTTAGTAAGGTACTGCATGAGCCTCGGTCCTCAAATTAAATCACAGTTGGAAAATAGAATTGAAGCTAATGGGTCTAATCCAATTAAGTTAAATAAATCTATCCAGGGAAAAGAAAACAGGAATGACATGAAGTCATGTCTTCCTGCCTACATTATTGAGAAAGTCTCTTATACTGAAGGGCACCAAACTGAAATGACTGGGGACAGTAGGATCCCTTGAGCAAACATAGGGCACTTCACTTACAAGATGACTTGCAGCAACATTTAAGCCCCTGTTCCACCAGCATTTTATAACATATGGCTCTTTGATAAGTGTTTTTTTTTTTTTCTCCAGAAAAATCAGCCTCTTCTCAAAGGAAGATAAAGCTTTCTATTCAAAATTACAAATAGAAGAACAGAGCGTTTGCTTTTGGAAGTTTATTTCCTCAAAAGACTTTACCTTAGGCTTATTGCAAGTTATAATCTTTTACCAATTCAATGGTACATTCAAAGTTGACTTTTTGCTGTTTCTCACACATGGGCTCTAGTTCCCATTGCCATTCCTTTTCACTAGCTGCCCACCGTGACTGGAATGCCCTCCTTCCTCATCTTGGCCTTGTGGTTTTCTTCTCAAAGCTTAACTCAAATACTACCTCCTTTATGAAGCCTTCACAGATTCTCTCAGCTACTTCTGCTGCTCTTTCCCAAATAACATGCATTTAATTTGCATGTATATACATACATGTATGCACACAGATGTATGCCTACATGTACATGTGCAAATATATATAGGCTAAGGCATGTGTATATACATGCCATTATTTTTTGATAGAATATAAGCACCTCAAGGACAGGGAATGTTTCAGTTCTCTCTTTAGAGTTCATCAAGTCCATTTGACTCAGTTTTTCATAGGAGGAAACAGGCACAGAACAATTGAATATCTCAGGAATGCACAGCTAGTATGTGAAATAGAATAAGAGTTATGTTAGTAAATGTTTAACAACCAGGACTTTTCTGGAAGGAAAAAAATGTATTTTATAAATATACTTTTTAAAGTTTTAATCCACAATATTAATACACAACATCAACCAAAGGAAAAAAAATATATATTAAGCCCTGATTTGTAGTGATTGTGGATTTCTATTTATGATTAGAAATACTTGCATTGAAAATTTAACAATTAGCTCTCACAAGTCAGTTAGAGCTAACTCCAGCACATCCCTGGGTAAGAAAGTAAGATTTAAACCTAGATCGTTTAGTATAAATCTATCATTTAGAGATGAGGATAAAGGCCCAATATTGGGTAAAAATTATTTGCCCAGGGCAACATAAGAGCATGAAGCCAGGATATGTACCCAAGACTTCTTGTTAAAAATACAGCAAAATTTCCAATATACATGACCTATTCTTAAATATCACCCTGAGAATCTACCTACCCAGCATATTGGTACTGACTTTTTTTAATAGTGTGGCTACAAGTGCAAAACTCAAGACCAACATATAAAAGCTGAGAAATAAAATAACCAATGTGACTATTATTGGCCAAAGTTTGTTTCTATTTCAGGAAATGAAGTCCTATTTGGCCTTCCAGAATAACAAAGGGCTTGAGACTGCATAATCTGCTACCTGAAAATAGTCATCAGACTAAAAATGGAGTTCAATATTGGGTATGGTGATATGTTGGTAAAGGACAGATAGCATCATTTTACTTACTTATTTGCTTTTGGTAAGACAGCTGTTTATTGTACCCAACAGAGAAACTACTTAAGGAACAAAAATATGTAATAGATCTCAAATAGCCCATTACATTCATGATGCTACCCTCATAAATAAAGGAACTTTACTTTAGTGGGATTAATGAGCAGACATGGTCTCCTGGCCAGTCAGGTTCTGGCTTTGTCTTTCCTTAGTGTTTCAATTTCAGCCTAACCTGGGGCAACTATCTTCTACTCCAAGTACTACTATTAAGGAAATCAGAACTCACTGGAGTGCTAACAACTGAATGGAATTCATTCTATGAAGTTATAGCACAGGCTGGTAACAATCATTTCTCAAAATTCCTGGCCTGTATTCAGAGAAGAAAGAAGAAAAAAGCTTGTCATGGACTTGGGCTTATATAGGCAAGTAGACATTGCAGCTGCCAAGTTCTTGTAGATGCCCTTTGCTTCTAGGTGAATAAGAGGAAGGAAATCCTTTCCATCTAAACTTCTGCAAGGTCTAGAAAAGGAAGTTCTGGAAAAGAGTGTGGAAAGATATGACTCCAACAAGGAGACTATAGGATCGTGTGTTCAGAGTATATTAAGTCTAAAATCCCACATTTTACATAGGAGGAAACTGAGGCTCATGGAGATTATATGATTTATCCAGGGTCACCCCTCCTTTAAGTGTTGAAAATAGGGCTTAAACCTAGGTCTTTATGTCTCTAAGCCCAGTGATCTAGCCACTACACCAGGGTTAACCAGCAAGTCAGACAGTTAAAGGTAGGATTAAAAAAAATTATATATATATATATATATATATATATATACCTTTACTGTTAGCCTGTTTCTATAAGACATCATTTTTATTTCACTCAAGAATCAAGCAGTGTTCAAAATGATTTAAATAGGAATTGAATCAGGCAGATCTTCACCTTGAATTAGAAAAATATCTCCATTATGGAAGATTTGGAAATCATACATCAAACACCTAGTATAGTAACATAGAAGCAGCAGTTGCTGCAATTGAAGGAGGGAGGAAAGGGGGGGGGGACAAGGAGTAACACATTTACATTGTACTTAGTGTTTATGCACAAACCTTGCTATCTCTATTAATATTCTTTTTCCAAATTATTTTTAAGTTCAGGTCTGTTTCTCTCCCCCCCCCCCCCACTTTGTTACGCTCATTTCTAGGGTGACATTCAGCATAGCAGAATTAAACTTTTGGTGACTGGAAACTCTTTTTGTCACCAATAGAAAGTCAATAGTCATTATGTTAGCAGTTAAAGGCAAGAATTCCACATTTGAATCAAGGAACCAGTAATAGATGTTAACACTGTTTCTTGTTGGCAAAACTACCCATCATGAAATGGCAATCTCAAATTGTGATAGGTCCTGCTAAGCTTGTGTCTCCAAGGGATACATGATACCTATAACCAGTACCTAGGAAAGGAAGGAGAAGCAAAATGTGGCTCCTGGCTCATAGATGTCAGCTGGCTGAGGCTGAGGCCCTTTTTCTGGCAACCATTAATCATTTAAAGATTTTAAATTATAATAATCACTAGGCTTATGGGTAAAAAAAATAGCCCTAAAGTGGCAAGAATGATTATAAAGGAACATCTTAAGGCTTGCACGAGCCTTGGAAATGAGTGGTTTTAGTCAGGAACCTCATGGACCATATTACAGACACAAATACTAGACATATATATGTATATATATGTATAAATGTGTATATATGTGTGTACATACATGTATATATGCATCTCAAAGTTAGGTACAAAGTAAAATATAGGCTACAATAATAAACGATTCTGGAAAATGCAATGTAGAGTAGCTATACTATGTGAACAAAACAAGTTTGAGAATTATTCATATTTCAGTTTTAAATTGATGCACAAAATTAGCATATTATAGACTGACTCTACCATTGATTTAAAGATATGGGACAAATTTTGTATTGCATTTAGAAAGATATATAACTTTAAGATCATTTAAAATTCTATTTCATAGGTAAGTGCATAAAATATTAAAAAGCTTAGTGGAAGATTTCTCTATGAGGGAATGAGAGAAAGAAAAAAGAACAAAAAAAAGTAGTAAGAGATGAGGGGGCATTTTTGTAGCAGAGAGTACACCCTTATCAGTGACATTACAGGAGTATTTTCATATTATTTTCCTGTTGATGTTAGT
>CM053587.1:233624377-233629253 GCA_028646515.1 Pseudochirops corinnae
CTTAACCTCATTTGTCTCAGTCTCTTCTACTGTAAAAAGGGGAATTATAATAGCAACTAACTCCCAAGGTTATTGTTAGGATCAAGTAAGATGACAATTGTAAAGAGTTTAGCACAGTCTCTGGGACTTAGTAAGTAAGATATCCACAATGGTTATTGCTACAATTTTTTATTGTTGTTTGATGACATTTTCAGATACAAAACATTCCTGACAACATCAGTCACTCATTCTCTTAATCCACAAGCATTTATTAAGTGCATAGTATGTGTCAGGAACTGTGATAAGTACAGAAGATTCAAAGTGATAGAAAACATGATCCTTGCTTTGAAGGAAAATGCCTATATTCTAAAGAGAGAGACATAACATGTGAAGAAGTATGTATATACAGGATACAACACACACACACATATAATGTGTGCATATATAGACACACACATACATACACACACACACACACACATGATAAAGAACAGTAGAAAATTATTCCATAAATTTTAATCTGAAAATCCAGACCAAATACCATCCTAATGTCAACCAGATAAAACAGAAATTAACAGCAGATGGTATCACAAACCAAACCCAGTCCAGCTCATGGATCATCTAAAAGTAATGTCTAAGAAGAGAGCTTAGATTCCAGATCATTAACTAATTTAGAACTCAAGATAAAAAGACATGTGATAGTAAAATTTAGTTGAGGATCTTGGAGGACTGGGAAGAAGAAAATGGATAAAATGGATAGCAACTAAAGTGACTGGGAAGAGTGGGCCCTGAAAATTCAGAAGAGATGATTGACTCATCTTTTCTGAGAGAGAGATTGACAAAAGCCTCACTTTGGCTTTTCACCCAGTCAAACTCTCTGATATTGGGGCTAGAGCAGCTATGCTCCTATGTCCTGGGGAACAGGTAAAGGACAGGCTACAAAGTATATGCAGTCTAAATCATGGTTATATCGTTCAAAAATATGTTAAAATTACTGTGAAATATGGAGAAACCAGCCACATTTGAACTAATCACAAATGCCTATAAATACATATATTTAATATTTCATAGGTATTTAGTACTTCCCCTCAACCAAAATATAAATCTTAAAGATCTTCTAAAAATGCAAGTGTAGTAACACTCACTTTTTTCTATTTTTTAATTAAAATTCCAACTTTAAATTCAATGTTTTTATCTTTAAATCTATGACCTTCCAGTATATTTAAATCTATTGTTGAAAGTCAGTCATTCTGTCAGTCAATAAGCATTTATTAAACACTTACAATGTGCCAAGCACTGTGCTAAGCACTAACTGAGAATACAAAGAAAGGAATCTGAAAAAGCAGTTTCCTATTCTGTAAATCAAATTTCACTTCTATAAATTCATTCAAGAACTACATACATTATACATGATTATTTGTAGCACATGTTGATAATGTGTCAACAAAAGAAGTAGGGATAAAAGGAACTCCTTTTCAGGGATCTCATGGGAATCATTCAATCAACAAGCTCCTACTGTATGTCAGACATTGTGTTAGGCTCAGGGGACCCAAGTACAAAAGAGTTAAGCAAATCTACTTACAACAAGTTTACATTCCTTGGAGGAGAGAGCAGGGAGGGAAGCAGGAGAGAGTGACACATACACAAAGAATATGTACAGCATAAATATAAAGCTAATAAATTCAAATGCATGCAGACTAGATAAAAACAAGGTAGTTTGGGAATTAAGACATTGCTAGCTTAGGAGAAGAAAGCAGTTCAAGAAGGCTTTATGCAGAAGGTAGTATCTGAATTCCCCTCTTCCTCTTTTCTTCTCTCCTTCCCTAACCTCTCTCCAAACCATTGAACAAAATATCATGTCAGGATTGAAAATTCAATAGACTAAGAGTTTCGGTAAATAAAATTTAAAATGTCTTGAAAAACAAACTAGTAAAAAATTAATCTGAGATTGAATATCAGCATGTGATTTTAATAAATATTAAAGATCAAAGTATGTAAGAGAAAGAAAGCACAAAGCTGCAATGTTTTCTTAACGGTGTTCACCTTAGTTTTCTTTCCAGAACTGTTTACTTGGTTGTTCTTAATAAAGAGATGCTAAATTATGAAGTACAAAATTTTTATCACAAAAACCATGAAAGTAGAAATGTATCATGTAGTTTGATTCTATTTTTTTCTGTCCAGTTTCTAAAAGAAAAGATGCTTTTCATCTATTCTGAGCTGTGACTATCCTCATAAATTATTAAATATGCAAAAGGAAAATTTTTTTCAAATAGTAGAAGAATGGACAGGAGATCTCAGGTCCTGTTAGCAGGAAGATTCAGCCAGTTTTTTTGCACGTGGTACGCACTCAGTAAATATTTCATGAATAAACTTCCATCCAATCTGGCAACATTTTGAAATCATTATAATTTCTCTTTGCAATCTCCACTCATCTCTTTATGTGCCCCCTAACTCTTGCCCAGCCCTGCAGCTACTTTGGTGTGGTCCATATAAACACATACTTTCTCTTGCCCCTGTCAAAAGCCACTTTCAGGAAAGTTGTTGATAAATTCAAACAAACTAAAGAATGAATGACTGACAAAATTTAATGTGTTACTTTGGGCAGGGTCATTTCTATTTAGTAATGTGCCTTGGACTAGGGGTCATAGTAGACAGAGCACTGACCTTAGAGTCAAGAAGAACTGAGTTCAAATCCTGATTTAGATACTTAATTAATTGTGTGGTCCTAGGCAAATTACATAACCTCTGCCAGTCTTCTTTAGTTTTTTTTGACTTTAAAATGGTGATCATGACAGTATCTCTCTAATACTGTTCTTATGAGGATCCATTGAAAAAATATAAGGTTTTCCAAACCTCAAAGTGTTAAATAAATATTAACTCTTCTTTTGAGATTAATGATACATTAGTTGGGAAGAAACAAGCTGCTCTGCTGATATCAGAAAAATCTGGAAATCCCCTTTTTAAAGGCATTCTTCCTAGAAGTCAGAGGCAGAAAGGTCATAAAATTTTGTGGTTTCCATATATGAATCTGGAATTTAGTTGGAAGTTTTCGTGAAAAATAATTGGAGACTCTGGGGTAAGCTTTTATTTCTCTAGAAACTAATAGTAGCTAAGGCAAAAAACTAAACTAAACTAAACAACAACAAAAACAAAACATCTCTTCCCAAAAGTAGAAAAGATGTTTCTGCCAACTAAAAAAAAAAAAAAAACTAACCAACCTCCCTCCCCCACCCCCCCAGCTATCAAATGATACAGTAAAGAGAAACAAATTTACGTTCCTAGAGTAGGAAGTTCTTTTAGGATAAATACTTTTAAAACACAATTTCAGTCAGTCAATTAATTAATTTCTATTCATTTTGTCATTTGAAATCACTTCTTCCTGTTAGCTGGACTGAAGGTCTTGTCCCAAGTCTATATCTGACTTGTAGTTAGAAAGTTCCCTTTCACTACAACCAGTTAAAGATTGTCAATTTGCATTACTCTCAAGCCAAATCAGAGGGTTCTGCCTTCCAATAAATTACTTAGAGTCATGTGAGTCTAGAGTGGGAGTAACAACAGCAACTAGTGCTCTATGCTCTTTACTATCTATAAATATAATTTAGAGATATTACTTCATTTTGACCTCACAACGACATTGAGAATAGGTATTAACATTAACTTTGTTTTTTTGATGAGGAAACTGAGGAATTAGAAGTGAGTTGACTTACCCAGAATCATACACCTAGAAAATGTCTTAGACTTGATTTAAACTCTTTTCTTGACTCCAGGTCTAGGTCTCTATCCACTTTATGACTTTATCTATCATGACTGCTCTTAGCCCTTAAGATCCTCTAGGTTAATTATGCAAATGAATGACTGGAGCAAAACTAGAACAAAATAAAGAGGTGGAGATCCGATGGGATTCTAAACCTCTACCTCATTTTTTTTTCTAAATTTTGCCTTTGACATGAAAATGAGGCCATCAATAAGCCTCCCAGGGTTTGAATTGCTCTACATTACAATCACTGATAGGTGTTTTAATAGGTTCCCCTGAGTTGTGAAGCATGCACAAGTTACAGTTAATTGACCTTACTTTCTTTTCAGGAATGGCAATCCTTGACTATGAATTACAGTATGAACTTGAGGCCTGCTGTATATAGAGTGGACTTTGAGACATAGATAAGGAAATCAATAAGAGATCTAAACAACATTGTAAGAAAGATGTATACTTATTTGACTTGTCCCAAATGAACTACTGAGTATGAGTAATCTAAGTCTTATTACAGGTGTCACATTTCCTAATATTTTTATCAATGCCTCAAAGAGTCTAATAATATTACCTGGAGGAAAAGTTTTATATATTTTAAATTAACTATTGGTTGCATGTATTTATGATTGTCTATGATTATGGACACAAAGACAATATCATGAAATTAGATGCAAAATTGAAAGAATACAAGGAAATAGTATATTCTTAAAATATTATTTATATATATGCAAATATGAGAATGCATGTAAGATGAAATTTGTCCCAACCAAACATTCACTGAATGGCCATTGAAAGTTATGCAGACTTCACTTTCTTCACCTACAAAAAGAGAAATATTTACATCAATTAAATGTTATGTCAAAAGAGTAATTTCTAAAATATCATCATACAAGTGAGTATTATTGCTGTTGTTATTATTATTGTCACCACTACTACTGCTACTGCTGGTGCCACTGTTATTACTATTACTGCTAGTACTGTTACTGCTCCTCCCTTTCTTCCTCCTTCTCCTACTGCTACTACTATAGTTACTACTGCTGCTGCTGCTGCTGCTACTACTGCTACTGTTGCTACTACTACTACTACTACTACTACTACTACTACTACTCCTCCTATTACTACTACTACTACTACTACTACTACTACTAC
>CM053587.1:233629353-233655074 GCA_028646515.1 Pseudochirops corinnae
TGTATACATATATATTTACATGTATATATTTTATTGTTGTTTGGATATTGGAGTGGTTTGCCATTTCCTTCTCCCACTTATTTTACCAATAAGGAAATCAAGGCAAACAGTAGGTAAAACATATATTACATAGACATAATATGTGTGTATGAATGTGTATGTGTACATGGAAGGTACTATGTTACCCTTTGATCCTGGCAATAGTAATGCAAAACTGGTCTCAGAACCAAACAGGATTAGAATTCCACTGTGTGGCTCTTGACAAGTCACTGTACCTCTCAATGCTCTAGACAACACATTCTGACTATAACAGAGAAGCTATCAGCCTGTTTTGGTAAAGAAAGCTTTCATGTTGATTCTCTCCATGCACTATATGCTACAAAAGAAAATGGGCTGTTCTCTGACGCCTAAACATGCTCATCTTGGTTCATGCCTTTCATTAGGTTTTCCCGCTATGCTCTCATTTCTTTATGCTGAATTGCTTTTGTTTGCATTCTTGTTCCAAAATCTACATGTCTTAGAAAAAAACTAAATAACCAATTGACAGGTATGCTATATAGAGGATTATTGTACAAGTGTGGGCTAGGCAAAATGGTCTCTTAGATCCTTTTAGGTCTGGGATTCTTTGATCTATGGTCACTGAAAAGAAATTGCAATCATTCATACGAGGAAACTAAATGGATAAAGGCTGCCTATATTCCATACTACAGTATGCAAGTGAATAAGAAGCTCATTGAGCTTGTCCATATTTTTGACTGTAGACAGGCAATGAGTTGAGACTGAAGTAGAAGAAAGGAAAGTGGGTGATTAAAACACATATGAGAATTACTTAGTATTTTCAGTAATCCCAAGTGATTTACTGACACATGGAAAACACTCCTTCCCTCCCCTTGCCAAAACTAACTTCAATAATCTTCTCTCTCTCCATTCTGTCAAAAATTGCACTAGTCTTTTTGTTTTTTTGGTTTTTTTTGCTTTTTGGAGGGCAATTGGGGTTAAGTGACTTGCCCAAAGTAACATGGCTAGTGTGTCAAGTGTCTGAGGGCGATTTGAACTCAGGTCCCCCTGACTCCAGGGCCAGTGCTCTATTCACTGTGCCACCTAGCCACCCCCAAAATAGCACTATTCTTAAACTTGAAGTTTCAGACTTCAGTATCATCCTCAACTCCTTATATTTAGTCACCCTGCATCAGATCAGTTACCAAATCTTTTCACTATGTTTTCTCCAGATCTCTCCAATAAGCCATGGTCTCTCCATTAACATCACAACCACTCTAGTTCACGCACATTATCTCTTGCCTGAACTGTTATGATGGCCTTTGGATTGATCTTCCTGCCTTAAGTCTCTCTTCTGAACCACAATTCTTTCTCTAGTTTACATGACCACCAATGGTGGCACAGTGGATAGATAGCTCATTCTGGAGTCAGGAAATATGATCCTGGGCAAGTCGCTTAACTCCATTTGCTATAGTTTCCTCATCTGTAAAATGAACTGAAGAAGGCAATGGCAAAGTGCTCCATTATCTTTGCAAAGAAAAAACCAAACAAACAAACCCAAAAACCAAAATGGGGGCATGAAGAGTTGAACACAACTGAAAATGATGGAATAACAAAAACATGACATAAATTCACTTATTCTAATCTTCTTCCATATTACTGCACTTCACAAGCTCTATAGTCCAGTCTAATCTCTGTTTCTAATACAAGACACAGCATCTTCGTTTACACTGGATGTCCTTCAGGGGTGGAATGCACTTCCTACTTGTTTTTACTTCTTGGTAATTCAACTTCTTGCATGACTCCTCTCATGCCCCTTTTTGCTGAAAGCTTTTTCCTATTCTTCTAGCTGCTAGTTTCTTCCTCTCTGAGGTTCATCTTTCTCTACTCTCAATGTAGTACCAATATATTATGACAAGTATCCCTAATTAGGACGTAATCAATCCCTTTGAAGTCAAAGAATTTGTTCACTTTTTCTTTGTACCTCAAGATTGTAGTTCAGTCTCTCCCACAAGTAATAGGGGCATATTGATTGCTCTATTGATATGTGGTTGTTAAACATGGAATATCACAGTCTCTGAGGAATCAAGATTGGGAGTAATTCAGAAATGGGAGACATACATGTGCTTACAAGGAGAGTGTGGCATGTTACCAATGATATCATTTATCCAAGAAGAGGTATAAAAATACCATTCAAGAAACATAAAGCATATGAAAAGAATGACCATTCAAAGGTTTAGCCTGGTTACCAAAAATATTCAAAAGCCCAGAAGAAGACTTCCAATCCATTCATTAATGATGGATTTATGGGATATGCACTTAGCAAAGTGTCCAACACATAGTAGAACCTTAATAAATGCATATTAATGACTCATATGGTAATATGTCTTACATGACTGCCCATGTATAATCTATCAATAATCACTTGCTTGTCTCATAGAGGAGGCAAGGGAGAGAGGGAGGAAGAGAATTTGAACCTCAAAATTAAAAAAAAACAAAACAAAGAATGTTAAAATGAGTTTTTTTACATAACTGGGAATAATAAAATACTATTTAAAAAATTCAAGTTGACTTAATATGCAAAGTGAGAAGGATAGGATGACATGTGATTTATACTCTAAGAAGTATACATATTGATCAGATCACAATCCTGCTCAAGTATAAGGTCTTGAAAAGGAGAGCAAACTTTTAGAAATGTGGTTTAATTTCTATTTAAAAACCATTCTGAGTCTGTTGGCAAATTAAAATAGTCTTAAATAAATTGTTCTTAGAAGGATAAAGCAACAACACCAAAAAAGATTTTTAGTGGTAAGAAAATTATGGAGATCTTATCTCAAAATACTTAATTGAGCAGCACAAAAGCTCCTAAGCTCATGAATATAAATATAGATTAGCACAAAAGAAAAATGACCCCAATGTCTTTAATGCAAGAGTACCAGGAGGGCTATTTTAATTTGGGGTAACAGGATCATAGATCTAAAGCTAGGAGAGATCTCAGAGATCATCTAGTCCATTCATACTTATTTTATAGATGAGAAAACTGAGGCCGAGGGAAGTAAGGTGACCTACTTAAGGGCACACAGGTAATAAGAACAGAAACAGATTTTAATTCAGGTACTCTAATGTCAGTGCTTATTCGACTGTACCACTCTGCAAGGTTTGAAATTTTTTATGGAAAACTCCAGTGAAAATTTTGCTGATCTGAAAAGTTTCTTATTACTCCAAAGTAAAGAACACGTAGCCAAATGCAAAATTAAAAGCAGATTTTTGATAGGCTTTTAAGCAGATGATATTTAAACATAAGGGAGTCTCCCTGTGTACCACATACATCTGTTGCCTGTGGGAAATGCAAGAATTTTAAAGGATCTTACATAAATTTTGAATAATAAGGAAGAGTTGGTTTTTTGCACTTGTACACAGGAGTTTAAACACTGCATCATTCATATATATCTTCAGACAACAAATATTTACAAACTATGCTATCATTCCGCTCTCCCTAATACACATACACACACACACATGCATACACACACACACACACATTTTATATTATTTCCACGAATACTGAAAACCAGTGTTTTATAGTCAGTAAGTCAATAAACATTTATTAAGCATCTACCGTGTTCCAGGACCGTGTTCCAGGCATTTTCCTAAGCATTGATACACAATAGACACTTAATAATGCTTGTCATCTTTATCAGGAATGCCAAATTGAGAATCTAGGTTGAAGTTGCTCATTGTCAGTAGTAGATATTTAGTAGGAAAATTTTCTCTCAATTGACCAGAATTTAATGCACAGAAGTATTTACTGATTAATTTCTTCACCCATTTTCATTCATGTCATGTAGAAATAGATTATGAGTCTGGTCTACTGTTTTTAAACCATAGATGAATG
Source organism: Pseudochirops corinnae (assembly GCA_028646515.1). Lineage (NCBI taxonomy): Eukaryota > Metazoa > Chordata > Mammalia > Diprotodontia > Pseudocheiridae > Pseudochirops > Pseudochirops corinnae. The sequence continues at coordinate 233,633,246 of CM053587.1, forward strand.
ATTGGGGGGTAGTAAAGCAAATATGGATATAATTTTATCTCATAGAGGAAGAGTAGTTAGAAAGAAAATACAGCATCGATATTGAATGGTAAATTTCAGTTATAATGAATAATGAAGACATTACAATTTCAATTTAAGTGGTTTTTTTTCCTACTAGTGTACAGAGGAAATTGTTTTGCCCATTGCTTTTGCATTTACACCACTATATCAAAAGGAATTATTTGGGACGATTAAGTACAGAAAGGATAAAAAATAATAAAGGAAAAGGTCATCACTGTTCTAGGAAACAGCTGAATAGAGAAAACAATGGCCCTTCCAGTTGACTCAGTAATTGACAAATGAGGCAATAATTGAACTTGGAAAATATATAATATTATCAATGTAAATGGGAAAAATAACAATAACAAGCAAAATCAGATTCTGTGTGATTATAATTGCCAAACATGATCCTAAAGATGGGATAGAAAGAAAATTGCACAACCCATAGTATTTCTTATGAACTCTGAATAGAAATTTTATCTTATTGAATTGTTGAGTTATTCTGATAAAGAATATTGCAGTGTAGTAGACTAGACTTTCAGGGGTCCCCTGACCCCATTAAGGAAATGCTCCCCTCTTCTATGAAGTCACTAGGCAGATATGCAGGAGGAGTATAATCTTGTTGGATGGATGCCTGCATTGGTCCTATGAATAACTTAAGAAAATTCAGGCTAGTTAATTAGCAAGTCTTGTTTGTGACTCTCTGTTTGTTTGTGCCTCTGGACATGGTCCTAGGATGAAGTCTTAATGGATAATTAGCTTTGGGCTGGGGTAGGGAGTGATCGATTCCAAAGGAGGGTCCTTGCATTCTGGTTACCGTAAGAATTTCTGCTATAGGGAATATAAGCCTTGTGATTTTCCTATATCTTGGCTTTGTATGAAATGGTTCTGTAATACACAGACTATTGAATACATCCCTGTCTCTCTCTTTTTATTCAGCTGGTTGCTAGGCCATTCAACTGTGCTGGTCACAGTACTGCAGAGCAACTGGTAATAGATTGAAAGAAGAATCAGAAATAGTCAAAGGATAGAAACAAACAGTTCTCAAAAGAATTGCATATGAAAAATTGCTACAAATCATTAATAATAAGAAGAAATACACACCAAAACCACTCTGAGGTTTCACCTCACTTGCCACAAATTGAAAAATGTGCAAAAAGATGGATATAGTTAATGTTGTTGAGGCTGTGGAAAGATAAGTGGTCTAATACTCTATTGGTAGAACTGTGAATTGGCCTAGCCATTCTGGATAACAATTTGGCATTATGTAAAATAAAAAAAAATGTTATCCATACCTTTCAACCCACAGAACTTACTGCTAGTCACATGAACAAAGAAGCCAAAAACGGAAAGAAAAGTCCCATATGCAATGAAATATTCATATCAGCATTTTTTTTTGTGGTAGAGAGAATTCAAACAAAGTAGATGTTCATTGATTGGAAGATGGCTAAATGAATTGTGACACATGGATATAATGGAATATTTCTACGTAGGAAGATATTATAAATATAAAGAATGCAGAGAAGCATGGGGAAATATGAAATGATACAAAGTGAAATAGACAGAATTGTGGAAAATACACACTATGTGAACAATGTAGATGGAAAGCATAACAATAACAAACAAAATCCGATATTGTGTAATTATAATGACAAAGCTTGGTCCTAAAAAGAAATGAAAATATCCACCTACCTCTCTGTAATGGTAATGTAATTTGAATTTGAAGACCCCTTTTTGTATTGGGAAGTAAGCAGGTACTTAGCACCTTGTTTCAAGTTAAGCAAAGGTAGCACTTAGTAATTGATCAAGCCTCTGTTGGGGAAACAGAAGGTATGAACTCCTATCTCTTGTTACTGATGTAACAGGAAGGGATTGGCTGAAACAGGAAGCTAATGCTGTGCATATATGAGGAAAAGCCCCAGGAGGGACAGTCACAATTTCTTGGGACGGGTATATGGAGGCTGAACAGCTGCTGGTGAGAATTGAGAACTGAGTCAGATCTTGAAGCAATACCCGTGGAGGCTGAAGAGGAGCTGAGGAGGCTGAGGAGGAACCCAGGAACCCAGGAGCCCCACCAAACCCCCCTTCCAGGCTGGATAAGGTGATTATGATTTTTTGAATGAGCTGCAGAAGTCTGAGGAAGCATGACCGGGATGCTAAGACTTTGTCTGTTTGTGGCTTGGTTGAGCCTTGAATTCCCAGGAAGAGAAATTGTGAAGGATTTGAGATGGACTGGAAACTGTGAGCTCCAATATGGAGCAGGAACTGACTGGAGAACTAGACAAGTACCTAGGACCTGTCTGCTTCTAAATTAAGGTGACTGGTGGATTCAGGTAGGAATGGAAGGGGATCCAGGGAATCTGAGAGACTACCCCAAGTCAAGCTAAAAGAAGACTTTACTTGGATACTGTATACTGACTGAGGAATTGTAAATTTACTAGTGACCTAGGGGTGAAGGGTCTGTGTATTTTCTAATGATTTTACTTAGTGATTATTGATATTTAGTAATTGATTGCTGAATAAGTGACTGATTGAGTTAACTTAGTGTGACCCATGAATGGAAGACTTTGACTATTGTACTTTGAGATGATTATTCTTTGTTCAAAACTTTGTGGCCACTATGGTGGAAACTATGTGGCCATTTTAATGATAAGCTATAATGAATACAATATTGTGATTTTCTGTGATAAGTTGTAATATTGTGAATGCTGTACCTTTATTTTCTGTGAATGTTTTGCTTTGATTTGTTATGGAATAAATAGAGTATTCACTATACTGTGTAATCAGAACCTTAAAAGCTATTCACAATAGCATTTTTCTGGAAAGCCGCTTGTGCATGGCATTACACTCTCTACTTTGTACACAGAGGGAGACTATGGGTATGGAGCACTGTACATAATGTCATAAATGCATGATGTGTTGGTTAGTTTAGATGATGTTATTTTTTCCTCCTTTTATTCTAAGCAATAAGAGAACATTTTCCATGTAATGGAGGGAGGAGAGGTCTGTTTTGAAGTGAAGGACATACAAAAACAAAAGGCACCAATTAAAAATTTAAAAATGAATAACATATCAAGCTTCATGAACACATCATCAAAAGAGTTAAATTCTTACATCAATGGATAAGGGAAGAGTTTATGACTAAACCAAAGATAGAGGAGATTATGGGAAGTAAAAAGGATAATTCAGATTACACAAAATTAAAAAGACTTTTGTATATATATGTTGGTTGTTGTCCTTTGTTCTCAAAGAGGACCAAAATGACATCACTATGCTGGAGTCAAGTTTCAATGTGTCTGACTGTGACTAATCAGACCAATATGAGCTCAGAATGTTCTACCACAGGTCCGGCACAAATAGTTTTTGTGAATATTTGAGGTATATTCTCCAAATTTGCACATCTTTCATTTCCTTTGAGCTGTTTCAATTCTGCTTTGCTCCTAAAGCACAGCACTTTCTCTGATGTGGGCATACCATGCTGAGTGGTCCTGTGCCAGTGTCTCCCATGTCACACAATCAGTTCCAAAGTTCTTAAGAAACCCAGAGAGTGTCATTGTATCACTTCCTCCAACCACCATGTGAACACTTGCCCTGTGTGAGTTCTCCATAAAATAGTCTTTTTGACAAGTTTATGTTTTGCATCCAAAAAACATAGCCAGGCCCTCAGAGTTGCACTCTTTGAAGCAGAGTTTGAATGCTTAGCAGTTTAGCTTGAGAAAGGACCTCATGAGATGTCTGGGACCTTATCCTGCCAGGTGATCTTCAGAATCTTCCTAAGACAATTCAAATGGAAGCAATTCAGTTACCTGGCATGGCACTGATATATTGTCCAGGTTTCACAGGCATACAACTATGAGGTTACCACAATGGCTCTATAGATCTTTAGTTTGATAGTTAGTCTAATACCTCTTCCCTCAGTCATGAGGGCTTATGGAAAATTATGTCAAAATTTGATTGCCCAGACTTCGTCAGCATCATAAGTCAATTTTGTGACGATCTGCCTGCCCAGGTTCTAAATAATGGACAATGCTCTCATGCTTTGCAAGTCACCAGTGAATTGAAACGAGGGTGTGTGCCTTCTCCCATGCATTTTAGCAGGATGTTTTCAGCCATGTTGTTTCAGCCATGCTTTCTATGAGAACAAACATGGCATCAAGATCATCTGCTGCACTGATGGTAAATTCTTCAACTTGAAAAGGCTACAAGCCAAGACCAAAGTGGAGGGAGAATTGGTGCATGATTTTCTGTTTGCAGATGATTGTGCACTTTGAAACTGAGATGCAACAAAGTATGGATCAATTCTTTTCTTCTGCTGCTAATTTTGGCCTAAAAATTAACAGCAAGAAAACACAAGTACTCTACCAGCCACCACCATACCATATATACATGGAACCATCGGTTACAACAAATGGAGAAATTTTGAATGCTGAGGATAAGTTTATTTACCTTGGTAATATGCTTTCCAGGAATATATACATTGATAATGAGGTAGACCCAGGCACTGCCAGAGCTGGCTCAGTGTTTGGGAGGCTCCAAAGGAAAAAGGATATGTATGTGTGTATATATATATGTATATATATATATATATATATATGCATGCATATATGTGTACAAATGCACATGTGTGTGGATGTATACACATATATGCACACACATAGGCCAAAGTTAGGGGAAAAAAACTTAAAACCAAAAGGGGAAGGGGAAATAATTACAACAAATATCTCTGATAAAAAGCCTTATTTCTCAAATATATAGAGAACTGAGACAAATTTCTAAAAATAAGAATAATTTACCAACTGAGAAAAGGTCAAAAGATATGAACAGGCAGTTTTTAGAAAAAGACACAAAAACTATCAATAGTGGCATGAAAAATGCTCTAAATCAATGTTGATTAATAGAAGAAACATTAAAACAACCCTGAACTATCACCTCACATTTATCAGATTGGCTAGCATAACAGGAAAAAGAAAGTGAAAAATACTGGTGAGGGGACAGGAAAGGTACACTAGTTCACTACTAGTGGAGTTATGAGCTAATTCAGTCATTCTGGAAAACAATTCCACCAATGGTGAAGAAGAAGGTGGGAGCTCAGAGGAAAGGAAGATGAAAACTGACTTTAAGATCTTGACACATTGTCATGTCAAATGAAGATTAGAGTTGTTCCGCTTAAACCAAGAGGACAAGAAGAAGATATATGGAGGGAAATTAGAAGATGCAAATTTAGGCTTTATACAAGGAAGAATTCACTAACAAAAAGTGGTATCCTGTAGTCAAAAGGTCTATTTCAGAAGGCAATTCCTGCATACATGTTGGGAACAACCTTAAACAAAGATTGGGTGGCCATTTAAGTTTGTGTTAATGAGGATTCTTTTTCAGATGTGGATTGGACTGGATGGATTTGGGTAGCTTCCAGTTTTGAAATTTTGGTATGATGGATTCAGTTTTCTGTTGTTGGGATCTGGCTTTCAAGTGTCTAAATAAATGCTTTGCTTCTGTCTTCTATATGGAGAATCTGCCATATTTAGCAATTCAGAACTATGCTATCATATTCATAGTTGCCATTGGTACTGTGAATATTACCTTGATAATACAGGGACTAGCCAAACTGACTAAATTATGTGAAATACTTGAGCTGAAAAGTCAGGATATAAAGAAAAGAGAAAGAAGAGAAAGATTGAAAGAGAAAGATAAAAAGGATATTAGTGGAAGGACAAAGGAGAAGGACTTAATGAAGAGTAGAAAATGTAAGAAGGGGAGAAGAATAAGAAAATAATGGAGACCTGGAGGTAAAGGACAAAGTTGGTAATATAAAGAGGATAAGGTAAGAGATTAGCAATACAGAGGGAAGATCTGGACAGAATATAATAAAAATCATCTCAAAATTATAGTTCTAGACCTGGAAGGGATCTTATATAGTCCAAATTCCTCATGTGACAAAGGAAGAAACTGAGGCCTACTGTAGTTAAGAATCTTGCCTAAAAGCCCATGCCTTTTCAATGACCATCTCTCAAGTATGGAATGACCTCCCTCCTCACCTCTTCCTTCCACTCCTCCAAGGTAAGTGACCCTTGGGTTGCTCTAGTATAGCCTTCCCATATTTCTACCTCTTGCCTTCTTGTATGTCTCCAGTTAAATATTTGGTCATCCATTTTTGTCCTTCCTCTTCAAATGTACAACAAAAGAGCCTATTGATTTCAGAACGTACAGTCTCAATAATCTTTCTGCAAAACACTTTTGGTACCAGCAATAGACTTGGGGAGTAACCATCATTTTAATAAAGGTTTATTCTTCCCCCGAGGAATAGAAGTTGATCTCAATGGCTTATAGTTATTTATATATAATTTTCAGACTCCATTCTCTTTCCTCTTTTAAAAATTGAAACACTATTTCCTTTGTCCAATTCCATGGCAACTCTCCTTTTCTGCACTTCCAAATTTCAATGAAGGTGGCTCAGAGATTATATTTACTGATGCTTTCAGTGCTGCGAGATATAGTTCATTTAGTGACTTCAACAATTCAAGGGCAGCTAGATGGTCTCTCATTATCTGTCTATTTACCTTTGATTTTGACTCCTTCTTAGTAATTTTTTTTTGCCTTTTCCAGTCAAGATTTTGTCATAGAAAGAAGAAGATAAGAGTCGAGTAGCTCTGCTTTCATTCTATCACCCAACAGTACCATATCATGTCTCCCCAAAAACAAATGACTTTTTTTGATCCTGTGCTTTCCCTCAGTATTACTATAAAGGGCCCTGTAGCTCTTGATCTCTATATACTTTCTGGAGTGATAGCAGAAATAAAGATAATTTCTTACTTTTTTCTCCATCATATTACTCTGTTTATTGAATTCAGACCTCAAACTCTAGTGTCCATTCTTGGATGTATATACTAAATTGAATAATATAGAAAGAGAAGACAGAGGCCCTAACACTCAGGAGTTTATAATTTTAGTTAGAGAGATAATATTAAAGCATTTTAAGTAGAAAGATGTAAAATGCTACACAATTTAGCAATAAATTATAAGAAGAAGGATTAGAGTTATTGGTCCTGGTTCTAGAAAATACATCTAAGAATAATAGGTGCTTGTTAACAGGAATCAGATTCAGTCTCAACAAAAGAGAAAACTTCTTAACAATTAAAATGCTCACAAAGTAAAACGGCATACCTTGGGAATTAGTGAATACTTTAACCCTGGAGATAGTCAAGCAATGGATGCATGACCTCTTGTCACTGTCATAGAGATTATTCTGGCTTCTGGTAAGCATTTGAACTGAACAACCTCTGAGGTCCCTTTCAGTTCAGGTATTCCATAATTCTATAGTTCCAATAAAGGCAGTACAGACTTTATAAATAACAAGTCAGAGGCTTGTTACTGGAGCAGAGTTAAATGTCAGGAAGGTCTGAGGGTGAGAGTTTGGATTCCAGTTCTACTACTTTTGTTTCTCTGGACAAGTTAGGTAATTTCTCTTGGCTTCAATTTCCTCACTTATAAAACAAAGGTGTTAGACTAGATAATATGAAGGATATCTTCCAATGCAAAGTTATGAAATCCTGTGATCCTAAAACTATTGAAGGCTTGTTATTTTCAGGAGAAAAAATATGAATTAAAAAAAAAACCTTTCAGGTAATATTAATTTAAGTGACTGATTTACGTAGTCTTATCTTCAAGCTACTTGACTGATTCTGAAGTCTGATTTCATACACTATTTTATACTTGAGAACTATGCAAATGTTGTATCTTTCAGCATATAAATGCTCAGTCTTTTGAGTTCATGTTAATATATGAAATAATAAAACTGATACAAAGATGGGGTATATTATTTTGTTTTATTACACAGGAAAGGGAGATATGAGAAACTTATTTTAACCATCTAATTCTTTGCAGAATTTAACTGCATCAATAAAATATATCAAATAGTCTGTTTTTCTTCAGTCTCGTAGAACTATTTCATGGTAATCCTTCTATTTCTATGGAAATTGTACTGAGCTAATGGGCACTCCTTAATAGCTATGTAAGCACTAAGTGGTTCAGTCACTGACCAGTACTAGTCCAAATGGCGATCACATTCAAAGGTGTCCAACTAAGATACAAATTCTGGGAATGATGTCTATTTTCCAATAAAAACTCCAGTGCAAAAGAAAGGCCTTGGTCTTCTGTGCACTCACAGAGACATATACAAATGATATCTCACACCTGGTATTGACTGATGAACTCTGGTCAAGGGTAATTTGTATCCACTAGAAAGCAATAGGAGTGTTATTCTCATTCTAAGATCTTCTTGAAATGGCCAGCCTGAAAGTTTACCTAACATGTCCATTCATTCGCTTCACCAAGCACACACTTAATAACAATTTTAATAGTATGCCAAGCAATATATAGCTCACTACCACCTCTCACACTCTCCACATCAAGACATCTCTATACCTACCTTTTGTTTTATGCAGCCTGTCTACTTGCTGGCATTTCTAAATTCTTCAGTATGTCAGTCTACTTCAATTGATCTTTCATCTTCTCAGAGACAGGACTTTTTCTATTGATGCAAATAATAATCCATTCATACCTTCTCTTCCCGTGAGTCTTATGCATATCCTGCCATACATAGAAAATAGAGTTTGACATATGTATCAGCCACCTTCTTTAATTTTTTTTTTTGCAGGCAATTGGGATTAAGAGACTTGCCCAAGGTCACACAGCTAGTAAGTGTGTCAAGTGTCTGAGGCCTGTTTTGAACTCAGGTCCTTCTGACTCCAGGACCAGTGCTCTATTCACTGCACCACCTAGCCACCCCTATCAGCCACCTTCTTTCTGGACTTTTTATACTCTCTGTCTACCATTACAGCTACCCATCTATCTTTTTTCTTGCTATCTTTCTAGAACTTTTCGTTTTCTGATCATTTGCTTTCTATAATACTTTCATTTTGTCCCCCAGTTTTTTTTACTTCAGCTGAAGCATAATACATTCTGTTCCAGCTCTTTACCTCTGTATGTGTATGTCTGCTTCAAGTGCATTTCTTGTAAACAACATGTTTTAGGATTCCAGTTTTTAATCCACTTCACTCTCTGTTTCTGCTTTATGGGTGAGTCCATCCCATTCACCTTCCTAGCTGTGATTACTATGAATTTTCCTCTATCCACTCCCCTCTACATCTGACTTCCCTCCAAAATATATTTTGTTTCTGAGCACTGCCTCTCTTAACTTGCCCTTTGCTCTGTCAGCCTATTCTCTTCTTTTATCATCTTCTCCTCCTACTTCCCTGTAGTGTAAGATAGATTCCTATACCTGAGTATGTATGTTCTTCTTTCTTTCAACTAATTCCAATCAGAGTAAAATTAAAATGTTGCCCACTACCCCCAAACTTTATCTCCACTGTAAAAACTCTTCCTTCTCTCATATGCAAGATAATTTTCTTATATGTAAGATATTTTTTGCTTCTCTTATACGTGAGATAATTTTCTCAAATTCCCTTCCCCTTTCTTCCAGTGAATTTCTTTTTGTCACCCTTTATTTTTTTTAATCATCCCATTATTGTCAACTCACTCCTGCCCCTTCTGTCTATGCATACTTTTCCCAGTTGCTCTAACAACGATAAGCTTCTTAGGAATTACAAGTATCAACTTCCCATAAAGGAATGTAAAGAGATTAATTTTACTAAATCCCTTGCTTGCTGTCTTGGGGAAGGGAAAGGAAAAGAAGGAAGTGAGAAAAAAAATGGAATTAAAAATCTGTTGAAAACTAAAAAATAAAATCAAGATCTTGCCTGTTTCTGACCCTAGATGGTCTTCATTTCATTTTTCATTTCATTCCTGAAATTAAGGATCTTTAATTCTGCATAACATTTAGACTTGAAGCTATAGCTGTATCCTGTTTCCTAGGGTGAACAAAGGGTACCACAAACTTGCTTCAGAACTCCAGTGGTCCCTAGCAAGAGGACGTCTTCTCCATTCACTGCAAAGGGTAGTGAAGTATTGTTCCTCCCAACTTTCCAGTCAGAAAGGATGAAGATAGTCTGGAATTGCTTAAGAAAGGATTCTATTTCCTTTTACTTTCCATAAAAAGTAAAAGTGAATATGAAATGAATAATACCTCCTTTAGAGAAGCCAATATAGACAAGGCAGTTTGTCTTACCTATAACTGGATGGTCTTTCCGAGACAAAATTCTTATTGTCATCACTGTTAGTTGCTATAAATTTTCACTAAGGTTCTACATTACTCCCTCCAAACGATTTAAGTGGACAGGCGGAAGGAGAGTCACTGTCTTGTCACAGCTACTATTGCTTTAAGATTATTTATCCTCCCTCTCCCCTCAACCTTACCCCTTATTCAATTTTCCCATGAGGCTCCTACATGGCACAGTATATAGAATGCTATGCCTGGAGTGAGTTCAAATTTAACCTCAGACATTTCTTAGTGGTGTGACGCTAGGTGATTCACTTAGTTTCTGCTTGTTTTAGTCTTCCATCAGTAAAATGAGGATCTACCTCCCAGGATTGTTGTGAGGATCAAATGAGATACTGTTTTTAAAAGGCTTAGTACAGTGCCTGACAAATAGAAGGTTCTTAATAAATTCCTGTTTCCTTCTTTCCATGTACCATATCACAACCACTGACTTTAGAATATGACGCTATATATACTTTTTGTCTTTCTTTGCATCTTATCTCAACCATTCTCTAAAGGAACATCAGAAGACTAAACCAGTTAACTCTGATGAACCTGAAGGGCTAAACCAAAAATTGACAGGAGGGATTGTAACATGTAGCAAAGGAATTTTTCTCAGGCAATAATATCGTGGGAGGAATTAAGCTGTAGAAGAAGAATGTGACCTCCCTTCTCTGGGAATGGAAGGAGCTCTCAGGGTCATCAGTATCCATGGGGTGAATTTGCTTGCTTGCTTTTGTGTTTAGTTTGCAAATAGTTCTTTTGAGAAGTAGTGATCCCAGATGAGCTTTCTCTTTCCTAAAGCTTTGGGTTTTAGAGATGGAAATATTTGAATTGCATTCAAATTAATCAAATACAATTCAGCAAGTATTAAGCTCCTTCTACCTTTGTAGCCTTCAAGGCTGAGATCTTCATTCTCTTCTCTGTTCTTGATGACTGAGGAGTCCCTGAGCCTTAGGCCTAGAAAAATCCATGAAGACTGCTAAAAAGGAGTAATTTCCTTACTTAGAAATTTGCACAGTTATAAAGATGTTCTATCCTTATGCACATCTGATTTCAGTGGTGTTAGTTGGGAGGTGGTTATAAGGAGCATTGTGTTGTATTGAATTTTTTTTAGCTAAAATTACTTCAAATTAATTGATGTGATCCAAGGTTTGCAATAAATATGAATCCTTGTTTTCAAGAACAAATTCATGTATCTCTGACTTATTGATCACATTATACCAAAATATACTATAACTCATTTTGAAAAACCATGGATTTAAAAGATAAGTTCCCTTTTAGATCTGATAATAAGACTGCTCCACGAGTTCTTGAGAGGAATTAAAATCTCTTTAGCTAGTAAAATATGGAAGACTTTGATCTTCAGGCCAAAAGAGAAGGAGGTTGAAACTCCCAGATCATCAAGAACTGCTTTGTCCTATTACTAATGTAAAACCCACAGTATTGGTCTAAGACCAACCACCACTGTAATATTAGGGGCCAGAATCTTTACTTTCCATCAAAGTTTAACTGAAACACCAGCTTTTATATGAAACATTTACTACTTCCTTAAAAAAAAAATCACCTCATCTTTATTTTGTATGTATGTGTACATTATCTCCTCTAGTAAAATGGAATTTCCTTAAAGACACAGACTGTTTCATTTTGTCTGACAGCAAGTGGATACTTAAGAAGTGCTTGTTGATTGATTGACTTAGACCTATTTCACTTCAGAGCTGTGTGAGATGAAAGAGCTCAGAGTCTCAATCTAAGGTCAGAAAAGGTCTTTATTCTTTCTCATGAGAAAGCATTCTGCCCCTGTCGCCCACATGGCAGCAGGGAGAGAGCAACAGGTAGAAGCCAGCCCATGGTTATATAATCTTCTAAGGTAGAAACTCAACCCCCCCAACTGGCCTTCACTCTTATTGGTAGGGGGGCTGACCCACAACCTAAGCATGGGAATCTCTTTGAGACAAAGGACCCGGAAACATGTGGGTGTCCAATAAAAGCAGTCTTAACCTTATTTGGCATATCTTGTGCTGAGTTGGCACTGGGGGAGGGTCTCCATTGCTCTAATCCCCAGATTGCTGGAATGTCAGGTGACCTCTAAACCTAGGCCTAGTGAATACTGAAGCCATTCTAGATTTGATTTTTCAGAATGGGGAAACTTCAGTATAAATTATCCCTCACAGAGCCAACCACGAAGGTGGTGGCTCCTTGGGATATTGGAGCATGGGTTGGGGGTAGAGGTCTTATATATGGAGCAAATTTTCAGGTGTTCTTTTCCATGGATTTAGGCAGTGATTGTTTCAACTGCCAGAAAGTCCACATTGTGGAATTAGGATTCCTTTTAGCAAATAAAACTATTCAGGATGCAGATGTCACCTTAACACATTTTACTTACATATAAATCAATTTAGATATAAATGATATGAACATCTCAGTTAAGTATTACATACTAACTTTCCTGAAGATGCATCTACTCAGTAGAATTGATTAAAGTCCATAATATCATGGAACCTGATGATTTGCAATCAAAACATTTTCAGATTTCATGATTCTGAGAAATCTATTCCATTTCTTGACCTTTGATTGTCCAAATAAAGTAGACTCGGTTTTTATCTGAATTAACATAAAATATACTTCTGAGCTGGTAAGCAATGAAATCATTAGAATAATCACTGTGAATTTTTATTCATTTATAATGGTAGAAAATTGCCAGATTAACCATGCTGAAAGATCATTCTTTCTATTGGATATTCCTGTCATAAAGCAGTGCTATACATAAGTAGCTCTAGACCAATGAGTTTTCATCCTGATAGGCAAAATTAACAGTGAAAAACATTTTTAATTACCCTTAAGGAGTTTATTTTCCAAATAATTATTAGGGCTATATAAGCTATTTTTCTTATTAACTTTGGATCTATAATACATTATGAAGTCTCTGAACAAAAACCATATCTTGTATTTGTTTATATTCCTCCATGACTACTACTAAATTACTGTTACTATTGTTATTAGCATTACTATAGTGATAACTAATAGTAATATTACCATATTGCTATTATTACTACAAGTACTACTACTATTCCTCCTTCTTCTGGTGCTGCTACTACTACTATTACCAACACAATGCCTTACTTATAATAAGTGTTCATTTTTTAAAAATAGGTTTGAGCAGTATTAAGAGTTGAAATATAATTTTTTGTTCTTCTAGTCTAACACCTTATAAAACTGAGCCCTATAGATTTTAGTTGGATTTTCCAAGGTTATTGAATTTAACAAGTAGAAGAGTCAAGCCAAGACAATTGCCATCACACCCAAAGCTCTTTCAGTGATAATAGTCCGCATTCAATCCCCCCTTTAAACAAACTATAAAATTCATGATATTCCATATAAATGCCATGCATGTCTAACTCATAAAAGAAAAATTCCCACTGGTTGGTGTAATGATAAGGCTACACTGGGTAAAACATAATGGGGGATATACTAAATTGAAAGTCATAAGACCTGGAGCTCAGTCGCAGATTTTTCACAAGTTAATTTCTGTGACAGCTAGTGGGGTGGTTTTTTTTAGGTCCTCTCTAGCACAGCCCTGTTTGCCCCTTGAACTGAGGGCTTATTTGGTCCCTTGGGTAAAGTCTATGGTCCTTACTACAGGAAGAAAAGAAATCATAATTACAGCTATGTTTCTAGGTAAAAATGTCCACAAATATATTCTTTGCTATGTGACAATGGGAGAATGACAAGATTCCAGAAGATCTGACCCCCGTAATTACAGATCACACCTGGAAGACTTCTCTAATTTTCAAGAATCTGAAATGAGAGACACTTAGTGAAATGTCCTTTCTGAATCATTTCTTTGTATCTCCTTGGATGCATCAGCATAGAGAAGGTCTCAGGGCATGTGTTGCACTAAATACAACTTTGAAGAGAAAAGTAAAGTTTGGGTTTCCTTTGTCAAAAATACAAACTTTCAAACTAAGCTTTGGTCATGACTTTTGCTAACAATAGCAACTGTTTCAGTAGAAGATGTCAGATGGGCAAGAAGCAAATTTCCTCTAATGTTTGTCTGCCCAAGGTCCAATCCACCTCCTATAATCACTTTCCAAGAAACATAGACAAAAATATGAACTTAACCTTCATTTTGTGACATTTTTGTTGATGAGGTTTCTTTTGTGTGTCCTGATTGTTCCCTATATTAAATAGAACACATTCATTTTATACAACTTGTGCTAATCAAATTCCAGAAAGTATTTTTTTTTCTTATGTGCTGCTGTTCCTTAAAGGATTTTCAGAAATTTTATTGTATTATCTTACTGTCAATACCTACTATTATCTGACAAAAGTTAAAATACTTTTTCTGAATTGGAGAAACTATATTTTTCTATTGACTCTTGGCTGGGCTAGATCTAATGTCCATAGTCTCAAATACAATGGCCATGCATTTGAGAGCCAGCATGGCATAGTGATTGCAGTGCTAGACCCAGTATCAAGAAGACTTAGATTGGAGTACTGCCTCAGACACTTATTTCTCTATGTCCAGAGGAAAATAACTTGACAATTTCTTCATTTGTATAATAAATATGATACCTATGGCAACTACTTCAGAATTGATGTAAAGATCATATGACTGGCAAAAATGTTTTGAAAACCTTAAAATACTATAAATGCCGGTTATTTTTAAATAGACAATATCTATTTTTGGTGTTCTCCAACATCCTTTCTTAGTTACTTTTTCTTCACTCATTCCATACACCATCTTCTATATCTCTTTTCCTTCTAAAAGTAAGTAATTCCTTCATACTTGCTCTTTCTACTCCCTTATAAAGACTTTTCCGTCCTGGTCAATCCTGAATTTGATAGATTCAGCATTCAAAACTTTGTCCATAAAGATTCCTTTGTTAGTGCAGAGCCAAGATGACGGAGTAAAAGCTGGAACTTGATTGAGTTCATGCTTCAAACACCACCAATACCTGTAAAAAAAAGACTCTATACAAATGTCAGAGCTACAGAAGCCACAAAATGACAGAGAGAAACAAACCTCCCACTGATGGCAGCCTGGTAGGCTGGAGTGGAGCAAAGTACCAGCGTAGACCTGCAGCACAAACAGCTGGATCAGACTTACGGGGAGTGAATCACTGGCAGCTATGGCTGTTTCCAGACTCCTCAACCCATAAATGCCAAAAAGAAAGTAAAAGGTCAGTGGAGGAACTCTGTTGATCTTGGGTGATAGAAGAACTTGGTCAGGTCCCTGCCCCTGGGGCAGAGGAGATGGAGGTGTCTGCACCTGGTGTCCCAGTGGCTGCCTCCTGAGCTCCAGGCCCACACATTGTGGGATCACCAAGCAAATATCCAGAGATTAATTGCAGCACTCTTTTTGCTGGAGCTTAGGCAGAATTCTCCTTCTTTGTCCTACTTGGATCTGGGACACAGTCTTGGGTGGCAGTCCTGGGTGAGGAACACTGGCATGGCAGAGCTTGTTGAGGCTGTGGAGAGGCAGCCCTCCTCACAGTTCTGAGGCAGGTGCCTAGAAGAAGCTAGAAGAGTGGACATGATAGAAGCCAGGACAGATTGTGGGAGAGGGTAGTCAGAAGCAAACACTTTTGAAAAGGGACAGGGTCAAAGGAGAAAATAGAATAAGTGGGGGGTGGGAGATGATGGAGTGAAATATAGTTAGTCTCACAATATGACTACTTTGGAAATGTTTTACATAACTACACATGTATAACCTATATTGAATTGCTTGTCTTTCCAGGTATGGGCCAGGAGGGGTATGGGCCGGGAGGGGAGAAAGGAGAAAATCTAGAATTCCAAGTTTTAAAAACAAGTGTTAAAAAAAATTGTTTTTACATGCAACTGGGAAATAAGATATACAGGCAATGGGGTATAGAAATCCATTTTGCCCTACCAGAAAGTAAGGGGGAAAATGGGGGAAACATGAGAGGTCAGATTTGGGGAAGGGGTATTCAGTATGCTTGCCATCTTAGGTGGTGGGTAGGGGAGAGATGGGGAGAAAATTTGTAACCTAAAATCTTGTGGAAATGAATGTTGCAAATTAAAAATAAATAAATAATTCCAAACCTAAAATAAATAAATAAATAAATTTTGGGAAATGCTCCTTTGTCTTATTTACCATTCTATCAGGACTTTCCTTCATAGGAGGCAGGTCACAAGCAAAATCTAACTCATTTACCCCAAGGGGTTATTGTCTGCTGATAGTTCTGTGCACTCTCTCACTAATGTTTGAATTTTATTAGTTGACTAATAGAAATACAAAGCCTTATCTAGAATTAAGGAATCTCTGTTTGTGGGATTTCAGAAGTAATGGAAGGCTCAATACCTTCTCAACTTTATAAATGAGACCAACCTAGCAACAAGCTAGGGGAGAGAAAAAAATCATATTTTTTCCCATTTATTTATGTAATGAGACCAAACTTACATACAGAAAGATGTGATAAAAATCTCAAGACACTTCACTAGATATGCCAATATTATCTTTCCATTTCTTTCAAATCTTTTTTTTTTTTCCCCAAAAATAAAGTGCTAGGGAGTGAAAAAGATCAAGAAGTTAAATGTGTTTAACCTTACAATTTAGATAATTCATGACCCAACCTAAGACCTCTTCTCTCCCCTTTATCAGCACTTGACCTAATCCACTCATAGTGTACTGCTGAAGGGTATAGCAGTAGAATTCATTCCAAAGGAAAGAAAATGGATATAAATTCAGCTTTATGATCATTCGAGTGGAAATGGTAAAAAACCTAAACTGATCCACTGTGACCCATCATAAAAATTCAGATGAGTATGACTAAATGATCTTATTTATATTCAAATTATTTTAGAGAAGTTACAATAAAAATCATAAAGTTAGAACTATGATACAGTGTGGTTTTTAAATGCAAGTAATTTGTTAGGGCAGCTAAGTGGTCCAGTAGTTACAGTTCAAGGCTGAAGTCAGGAAGACTCATTTTCCCGAGTTCAAATCTAGTCTCAGACACTTGCTAACTGTGACCTTGTCAAGTCACTTAGCCCTTTTAAACCTCACTTCTTCATCATTACAATGAGTTGGAAAAGGAAATGACAAGTCACTCCAGTATCTTTGCCAAGAAAACACCAAATGGGGTCACAAAGAATAAGACACAGCTGAAACCACTGAACAACAACAAAAAGGTATTATTTTGCATAACAAATTCTATATGTAATCTAATTCTATTCAATATAATAATGTGGTGGTTTAATCAATCCAGGAATGGTCCAGAGAGGACGTATCCTATTACGTATGTACACATGGTCAAGGACACTGATCCCATTTACCAAAGGGTGCAATTGAGACAGAACAAATGGTGCCAAAAGTATAGCTGAACCCTCTCTTGTAAAATACAATTTCCTTACGGCTATGGGATAATTCCGTTTTTTTCCTTTGTACCTCTAGTGCCTGGCAAATAGCAGCCAAAATCTGTTGCCAAGGTCTGTCAATTTGACCTTTGCACCTTCTCTCTAATAAGCCCCCTTCTCTCCTCTGACACTGCCAAGTCACTCTAGTGAAGGTCCTCATCATTTCATGCCTGCATAGCTGCACTAGCCTGCCAATGAGTCTTCCTGCTTCAAGTCTGCCCACTGCAATTTGTGGTCCATTCAGCCACTAAAGTGCATTTTCTAAAGAACCCCTCCAAAAATATCATTTCCCTATTCATTAAATTCCAATGGCTCCTTATCACTTCCAGGATGAAGTACAAAATTCTCTACATAGTTTTCAGAACTCTTCATAATCTAACTCCCTCCTCTCTTACTAGTCTCACACCTTTGACCTTACCTTGTATTCTTTTATCAGTTACACTGGCCTGCTTGCTATTTCATAAACAAGACATTCCATCTATCAGCTGTATGCATTTTCTCTGATTGTCTCCAACGCTAGAATACTCTCCCTCCTTATTCTTACCTCTTAGCTTCTCTGGCTTCCTTTAAGTCCCAACTAAAATCCCATCTTCTACAGGAAGTCCTTCTAAAACGTCTTAATTCTAGTGGTTTCCCTCTCTCAGTCATTTCCTAATTAACTTCTATATATCTTGTTGGTATATATTTGTTTGTTGTCTCCTCCATTAAGTTGCCAGTTTCTTGACAGCAGGAAGTGTCTTTTGCTTCTTTTTATATTTCCTGTGCTTAGCACAATGCCTGTCACATAGTAGGCTTAATGTTTATTAACGGATATACACAAAACAAATCTTTATATTGTTTGTGTCATTATACACCTTGTAGAATTTGAAAGCTGGAAGGGACTCCTTCAGCAGTCTCCCATTCTGACTTGTTCATGAAAGGAATCACCACTATAACACACTAATAATCCATTCTGTGCTTGAAGTCCTTAAAGGAGGGGAAACCTATTGTGTCTTGAGGCACAACATTCTTCCTTTGGACAGATCTAATTGTAAAGAAGTTTTGGGTTTTCCTTTGTTTGTTTTCCTAACATCGAAATTAAATTTGCATTTTGGGAGCTCCCAAAGATGTCTCTCGGTAGTTCCCTTTTAGGGTAAAATAGAACAGGTCTAATCCCCTCCTCCACAAGACAATCCTTCATATGTTTGAATTATTATGTCCCCAGAATCTTTGATTTTTCTTGTCTCTTGGTCAAATATTACAAATTTCTTCAATTAATTTTCATTTAAATTTTCAACTGAATTTTCAACATCCTAGTTCCCATGCTTTGGATATATCCAGCTTATAAATGCTGTTCTGAAATGTTGGCGCCTAGAACCAGTCTCAGTTTGGTTAGTTTCATCATTCCATATTTTTCTTTTTTTGGACCATGCCATGCTTTTTATATTCACCCTTTCTTATCTGACCCTGATTCCATGTTCCCTATGCTATTTTACAAATCTAAATTGGTTTGCCCATTTCCTGTGTATCAACATTGGTCTATTTAGACAAATACCTCCTTCCTCCTCGATTCCCCTTCCCCCAGGACAATTTCCCCTTAAGCACTTATTTCATGGGATCTGACCAATGTTTCCTCTGAGTGCCTTGAAATCTACTTTCCCAAAATCTAGAGTGTTCGTCAGACTATTCTCAGATTTTCTTTCTTTCTATATCACAATTGCTAGGATAGAGCACTCAAATCCCCCAGAGTAACAAACATTTCTACCCCTGGAATGAATTCTTCTCTATTAGTGAGAATCATATTCAGAATAGATGTTTCCTATATTTGTTTATCCCCCTTTTAAAGTATGAAATTATCATTAAGGCAAGTCAAAAAGCAATTAGATTCTCTCCTTTCAGTAGCCAGAGAATGCTAACAGATGCTTAGATAATTGAAGGCATATGTCTTTCTTATGTCATGCCTCTGTGCCTGCCTTGTGATGTTTGCTAAACATATTGTCAACTTCTTATTTCTGTCCAGGTGATATACTCCCATGGCAGAATAACTTGCATTTCCATTTCCCCTTTCATTGACTCAAATACTTAGCACCATCTTCTCTCCTCTTGTTCCTGGATTTTCTCATATGAATATACCTTTTCAATATCCAGTGCTATCTCATCCCAACTACTCTTACCTATCCAGTTTCTCTGAAACAAGGTATAGACATCTGAAGTCATATTCTAGCCGTGCAACTCATCCCATACCATCTCAGTCATACCGATAAGAAAAAAAAAAAGGCTTATCTTATTAGAACTTTAAGATCCTCTTGTTTATTTGCGTAAATGTAAGACATTTCTGCAAAGAGATATAAAGCCATATAATATTCCTTCAACTCTTCTTTTTGTTAGAGAGGAAGAGGAGATAGCTACACATAAAAAATAATAATAATCATTTATATAGTGCTCGTTGTGTTCTCAATGCTGTGCTAAGTGTTTTTTTACTATTTTATTTAATGAATTATATTGTTTCATCTTTACAACAACCCTGGAAGGTAGGTACTATTATTATCCCCATGAAGAAGTCACTGAGATAAATGCGTTAACGTAGCTTGTGTCTTAGGCCAGATTTGAAATCAGGTCTTCCTGAATCCAGGACTGGTGCTCTATCTGCTGTACCACATCATAGCCCTCATATGCATAGGGCATAATAACTTTATTCTTTTATTTTTTTAGTTTTCAACATTTACTTTTATAAGATATTGAGTTCCAAATTTTTTTCTCCCACCCTCTCCTGCCTCTTCCCTAGACTATATGTGTAATATTAAGCATATTTCCACATTAGTCATATTGTAAAAGAAGAATCAGAACAAAAGAAAAAAAGCACAAGGATGAAAAAAAGAGAAAATATTATGCTTTGAACTGTGTTCAGAATCCATAGCTCTTTCTCTGGATATGAATAGCATTTTTCATCATGAGTCTTTCAAAATTGTCGTAGGTCTTTGTATTGCTGAGAAGAGCTAAATCTGCCCAACATTGTTGTTACTATGTACAACGTTCTCCTAGTTCTGCTCCCTTCATTCAGTGTCAGTTCATGTAAGTCTTTCCAGGTTTTTCTGAAATCTGCCTGCTCATCATTTCTTATAGAAAAATACTATTCTATTACGTACATGTACTACAACTTGTTCAGCTATTCACAAATTGATGGACATCCCCTCAATTTCTAATTCTTGGCCACCACAAAAAGAACAGCTATAAATATTTTTGTACATTAAGGTCCCTTTCATTTTTTATGATCTCTTTGGGATACAGACCTAGTAGTGATGTTGCTGAATCAAAGGGTATGCACAGTTTTATAGATCTTTGGGCATAGTTTCAAATTGTTCTCCAAAATTATTGGATCAATTCACAACTCCACCAACAATGCATTAGTGTTCCAATTTTCCTACATCACAAATTTATTCTTTTAAGGATTTCTTAGATAACTATTATAAGTTAGACTCTATGCTAGTACTTGGGAATAGAGAAACAAAAATGAAAAGGTTCTTTCCTTTTTTCCTCAAGATTCCTCATAAGTACTGAGGAGGATCACTCTTACAAGTTTCGCTTTGTTAAATTCTTGGAGGAATAAGTTTTCCTGGCAAGAAAATAGAGGTTAGATGGATATCTCTGATAATTTTTAAGACCATGTGAATTGGAGTACAAGCTGAGAGCTACAATGGTGACCATTAGCAGACAAGTGGGATATGAGTAGCATCTAAGGCCAAAAAAAAAAAATATGCAGAAATATTCCAGTGAGGTTAGAAGCCACACAGAATGAAATAGGTTAAAAACCTTGCTAGATTCTGGGTACTGTATGTAGATGTATCTCTTCACTGAAGTCTTTGGCTACCCCATTATTTGGGAATACACTGTTGTCCTACAGAGAGTTTTAAATATGAATCTTGGAGGAAATCCCTTTCAGGAGCTACTAAGAGGAATCAGAGCAAAGGAAAGGACTTTGTATTCTCTTAGAAGATTTCTGCTACATAAATAAAGAGAAGTTCATGATCAAGGCAGTGAATCTCAAACCACAAAATAAAAAAAAGTCTCAAACACTAGTGATCTCCAACTAAAGCTGTCACCAGCAGAGCTGAACCCTCCATCCCAAACTACTGGCTAATACTACTAGTCTTCACTTCCTTTTCCCCATTAAGGCTGAGCTTCTAGATTGTTTTTTTTTTTTAACATTTGTTTTTAAAACTTTGATTTCCAGATCCTTTCCCTTCTTCTCTCCTCACCCACCCCCACTGGGAAGACAAG
>CM053587.1:233655574-233672721 GCA_028646515.1 Pseudochirops corinnae
TTTCCAGGTCATTGTTTTTTCCAATGAAAGATGTCATGTTGCATTCTATTTTTTTTTTTCATTTGTTTGGATCTGTTTTATAGTATCTTGATTTCTCATAAAGTCATTAGCTTCCATTTGTTCCAATCTAATTTTGAAGGAATTATTCTTCTCGGTGAGTTTTTGAAATCCCTTTTCCTTCCAGCCAGTTCTACTTTTTAAGGCATTCTTCTCCTCATTGGCTTTTGGGGCCTCTTTTGCCATTTGAGTTAGTCTATTTTTTAAAGTGTTATTTCCATCAGTATTTTTTTGGGTCTCCTTTACCAGGATGTTGACTCATTTTTCATGATTTTCTTGCATCATTCTCATTTCTCTTCCGAATTTTTCCTCCACTTCTCTTACTTGATTTACAAAATCCTTCTTGAGCTCCTCCATGACCTATAACCAATTCATATTTTTCTTGGAAGCTTTTGATGCAGGAGTTTTGACTTTATTGACCTCTTCTGTTTCCATGTTTTATTCCTTTTTGTCCCCAAAAAAAGTATTTCATGGTCTCTTTGTGCTTCCTCTGCTTGCTTATCTTGCCAGCCAATTACTTGACTTTTGAGCTCCTTCCCACAATAGAACTCTGCTTCCAGAGTAGAGAGAGCTGTGTCCCAAATCACTGGGGTTTTCACAGTTGCCAAAGCTATGAGGAGGGTGCCCTCTCTACAGGCCCCACAAGCTTTGGCACACTGGCATTCCTTACCTCAGGACCACCACCCAAGATTATGATCCAGATCCAAGCAGGTCAAAGCAAGAGAGATTACCATCTGAATGATCACTTGGTCCCTCTATGATCTGCAGGCTAGGGGCTCCAGGGGCAACCATGCAGCAGCAGATGTAGCCACTGGTTCTCCCCTGCCTCTCACCCCGGGGCCAGGGGTCGGACCATGCTATTGTGGTCACCCAGTTCCAACAGACATTTATGGGTCAAGAAGTCTTGAAACTGCTATGGCTGTTCATTATTTACTCTTCTGCAGTTGGCCCTGGCTAGTCTGTGCCACTGGTCAGGGCTGCCCTGCATCTGGGCCTGCAGTTCACATGGGACTGAGCTTGGCTCCCAGTCTGGTGTGATAGAGCCTTCTTGTCAGCCTGCCCGGCTGCCTTCAGCAGGAAATCTGTTTGTCTCTGTCACTTTGTGTATTCTGTAGCTCTAAAAGTTGTTCAGTGTAATTTTTTTTTTTACTGGTATTGAAGATGGTTGGAGCAGGAGCTGAAGCAAGTTCCTGCTTTTACTCTACCATCTTGGTTCCCAAGCTTCTAGGTTTGATCTCAGAAGTTGCTGAAAGGTAACTAGCAGCTCAAGTTCTCTGAGACTAAAACTAGCCATTTCTTCCTAGTCTTCAGAATTTCTGGGCTCATTGTTTCTATGGATATCTCTACTAATCTTGGGAATATCAACACTCTCTAACTGTGGCTCTCTATCTTTGGTTTGGTCCCCAACCTACCTTTTGCTGAGCAAACACAGTCAAAAACAAATTAGTAAAAATCCTTTACCTCTCTCTAAGAAATAGTTCCATATTTATCTTGCTGCTGATTCAATAACCATAGCAAAGATATTGAGTATGTTGGCAAATACATTTTAAAAATATGCTTTCAAGTATGTATTGATGTTTACATATCAATAATTTCCTCCCAGAGTCTAACCCCCACCTAGAGACTCATCCCATTTAAAAAGAGTCATTTATAGATAAAAAAGAAAAAAGAAGAGGAAAAGTTTCAGTATAATTGATCAACACAACAAAAAACTTTAGGAAAAAATGTGCAATGTATGACACATGTGAACCTCTCATTTCTACAAAAGAGTGGATTAAGGTGTCTACTCATGACTCATCTTTAGAGTCATGCTTGCTCATTATAATTTTACAACAGTCAGTTATGTATTTTTGTGATTACTCTTCATTTATGCATTGTTGTAGTTAGTGTATATTATTTTCTTGACTCTACTTCACTGTGTATAACTTCTTCTCTATAGAGAGAACATGCCTCTCTATAATTCATCATATTTATCAATTCTTACAAGTGTATAGTAATATTCAAAAGCATTCATTTAGCCCTTCCCTAGTCAATAGATATTTACTTTGTTTCTATTCCTTTTCAATCATAAAAAATATTGCTATAAACATTTGGGCATATATTGTTACTCTCTTCTTATCTATAGCTTCCTTGGGTTATAAATCTAAGATTAGAATATATGGTTCATAGGATGTCAACATTTTGTGTAATTTATTTACATAATTTCAAATTGTGTTCCAAAATGCTTGTACTAATTCACAGTTCCACCAACAAAGCACAAGTGTGCCCATCTTGCCATGATCCCTTCATGATTGACTATTACCATCGTTTGTCATCTTTGACCATTTGCAGGACATAAGGTAAAACTTCAGAGTTGTTTTAGTTTGAATTTCTCTCATTTGTGATTTGGAGCATGCTTTCATATTGTTAATAGTATGTGATTCTACTTTTGATAATTGTTTCTTCATATCCTTTGATGAATTATTTATTGAGCAATAGACTTTGGTCTATAGTTCTACTAATTGTGTACATACATTGGATAATTTACAGAAATCAATAAAATAACAGCTCCAGGAGCTCTGATTCCCCTTCTCTTGGGTTGGTATAAGTGTTCTAGGAAGTAAGTATTTACATAGAAGAAACATTGTGAGGCCTTTATCTACCTCTATAGAATTCTTAATCCTCCCTGGGAGTGTCTATCAGTGACTCTCCCAGATACCACTAAAACAAAATTTCCAGTGTTTTTTACACCCATGTCAATCCTTCCTTTTGCCTCCTTGCCCATTCTACCATAGGCTCTCTTCTTGAGAGGTGATTGGAGTAATTTTCCCTTCATTATTAACTTTTGACTTTATTGTATATCACATCTTCCTCTCAATCTTCTTCCCTTCTCCCTTTTTAGGTGCCCTTCCCTTCTGAGTATCACGAAAAATTGATTCACTTAAAGACACAATGTTTTAAGATTTATTCCTTGGTATTTTAGACTTGTTTCTATACCATCACTTCTAGTAGTCTTCTATTTTCACCCTTGTCTCATTGTGTACTTTTATTTATTTATTTATTTTTGCATATTGAAGGGGAGAGGGCAGGGCAGTTGGGGTTAAGTGATTTGCCCAAGGTCACACAGCTAGTAAGTGTTAAGTGTCTGAGACCAAATTTGAACTCAGGTCCTCCTGACTCCAGGGCCAGTGCTGTATTCACTGCACCATCTAGCCACCCCCATTGTATACTTTTAGAAAGAAATCTCAATGATCTCTCTACTCTTATTTGGTTTAACTGTTGTAGTTGTGTGCATTTCTTATATCTGTGTAGTCTAGGGTGTTTTAAAATAAAATAATTTGTGTAGTTCTAGTTTTCAGTGTGGAAATGCTTCACGTGACTCTTATTTATTGAATGTACATCTTTTTTCATTAATATTTAGACATATTTTCAGGGTATATTACCTTGGATTGTATATTGTGCTCTTTTGTTTTTCAGACACATTATTCCAATACCTTCTAGAATTTCAAGTGCATGTGAAATAGTCTTAAGTTATTCGAATTTTCTCTCCTCTCTGTTTGAAAATTTTTCTCCTTATTATTTGCAAATTTTGTAGTCTGACATTTTAATTGTCCAACTTAAACACTATATGACTTGGAACTTGTAGCAAAGGTTTTGTTGAGTTGCTTTTTGGAGGATGTGATTTTTAAAATTTTTGTTATATGTATGTAGACCATCTAATTCCTTTGTCTGGTACTTTGTTTTTAGTGTTCAGAAATTTTAGGCAGTTTTTTTTTTGTATTATTTCTTCATTATGGTGTTCAGGTTTTTTGACTTGATGTATTCTTCTCAGTGACCTATAATCTCTATGGATATTGCCTTTGAAATCAGTACGTTTTGCTTGTCAGGAGATGATGCCTTCCATTGTTTTTCCTCTTTGCTTCTCTTTCTCCAAATTACCCTTCAACTTCCATGTATTTGCATCTTCAATCATTTATTCTCATTTGATTCTTTGGTGAGATTTACCACCATGGATTTGAGCTTTTCTTCTTCCGCTGTGAGGGTTAGAAAATTTACTTTCATAATTCATGTATCTATTTTAAATCATTCAGAAACGTCCTTCTGTGGTTCAATGCTCTCTTGGGATTGCAAAGGGTTCTCTGCATTATCAGGTATTTATACATTTTCCTTTATATTGAGATATAGATAGATAGATAGATAGATAGATAGATGATAGATAGATAGATAGATAGATAGATAGATAGATAGAGATATTGTTTTAGATTGTTTTACCTGATCTGAAGGCCATTTTACTTTATTTTATTAAAATCTTCCCTGTTAGCTTATCTGCTTATGCCCAAGGACCTTAATCTTATTTTCCTTTCTCCTGAGAACATTGCTAATTTCCTTTTTTTCTTCAATTTTCCTCTGTTGCTCATTTTTTGACTCCTCCTATCATAGGAATTTCTTTGTGGGCTGGATCTCAAAGTTAATTTAGCTTCCTCCAATGCTGAGCAAGTAATACTTCAGTAGCCTCAGTATATATCTTAAGTGTCTTTTTGGGAAGTGGAATTGGCTCCTGCTAAATACTGGGATCTTTCCTTCAAGCTTAGTGGATTGCCACATAACCATACATATTACTTGTCTCGGTTGCCACTGTTCCTCAGTTCTCTGAGTTCTGTTGCAGTATATAGGGCCAGCAAACTGCTTTACAGCCTTAACAAACTTCTGCTTTTTGGTTTTCTATGGATCTAGAAGGAGGTTGGAGTAGCTTTATGTTATACTGTAACCCTGAGGGTCAATTTATATAGCCCTATAGGAGCAAGATTGGTGTGGGGGAAGGAAGGACTGGATAATCTCATTAGGAGTTAGGTATATAATGCATTGCATTGATTCTTCCTCCAGCTTTTGATGTCCTAAACTCTAGAGGCAGCTGAAAAAAAATCTCTTGTTCATAAATTCTATTTTGTAGATGTCATGAGGGTTAGAGAAATGTCTAGTCATTTTCCTCTTATTTGTCACTCAACAGATATTGGCTAGCAGAATTTATAATAGATTAAAGTTCATAAATGAAAAAAAAATATTTTCGAGAAACAAAAGGTTTCTAAATTAAGCAGACTCTTAAAACAGCCTAGAATAGACAATGGGAACAGGAAGCGAATAATCAGTTAGTTAACAAATGGGAAGCAGCTGTGCCACCTTCATTTGGTTGTGGAGGGTAAAGGAATCTATTGGGTTTCTTGTGTCTAATTAGCACCATGGCCTGTTATTTCTGCATTCTTGAACTCCCACTGATCTTTATTCACATTTACCCACCCCAGCTCCTCACTCCTTATCCTTCATGTAGAGTTCTATAAGGCCTTCCACTTCTCTGCTTAATTAATTGAGAAGGTTCCCATCCCCACAACCTATGTTCACACTGGAATTCTCTTTCACTGTCAGTAGCACTAGGGCACTCTGAATAATTTGTCTCAGGTCAGGAACAAGGTTACCAGAACTTGATGAATGGTGGGGAAACCATCTGACCAGCAAACAAGTTGGTGGACCTATTCCATCCCATGCCTCTATGGGGATGGGAAAAGAGTTAGACTTCAATCATTTTGTTATGCCATCATACTAAATATTTTACTTTTCTACTGTTCTTTATTTTGGTCTGTTAGAATGGTGAGGAATTAGATACCTGGTCACTAATGAATCTTAGATATTCTCAATTTTCTAGAATTAGTATGGGTAAAGGAGACAAAATAAAAGTTCCTACAATTTCAATCCCTGTCTGGGATGGACCACAGAAAGAAAACTGACTCTCTATTGATAAATAGGGCAAGAAGATGAGGGTTTAGCACAAAAGATGTTTGAAGAGAGAAAAGGCAAGAGTCAGATGAGACAAGAGTGGAAAGAAATAAAGGTATTTGCCAGGAAAATACCAACACCTTTTTAATGTTATGTAGGAATGTTTTGTAGGTTGCTAAAAATCTTAAGAGGAGAAAATACTAACAATGGTTTGCAGAGACATTTCTGGTAACAAGAAATAGTAAAAAGAGACATTCATTCTCTGATCAGAAAGGGAAAAATAGTATTACCAAGGTGTGACTTGTGATATGTCTCAGCATTCATCATACCCTGAAGCAAGCATACCATTGGTCCTAGCCTAGAGGGAGCATGGAAGAGCCAATAACAATGATTATCTGTAGAGTGTGTCAGGACATCAGGTCCCTGTTCTTTGCTTAACTACAGTATCATAAGAGGGTTATATCCTATAGTGACATATTAGTAAGCTCCACAAAGAAAGGAAATATTCCTATGAAGACTGAGGAGAGCTAAACATAATTAGTGTAAAGAATAAATGATCTCAGAGAGTATAGAAAAGTCCAGAAAGCTATCCCATAAGAGATAATGGAACTAATTATCCCCAGAAGATGTCTTCAAATGCCGAAGGCTATGATATTCTATTTCAAGGGGGTCTTAATCTTTTTTGTGTCACGTATCACTACCACCCTCCTTTGTCAGGGTGATAAAGTTTGTGGACGCCTTTCCTGAGTAATGTTGTTAAATGTATAAAAGAAAATGCACTGGACTACAATGAAGCTAATTAATTGAAATGTGGTTGTCAAAGTATATTTAAAAAATCATAGATTGCATGTCAAGAAACCCTGTTCTTATTGAACAGGCAGAGATAAGTCAGGGGATGTAGGTATGTGTGTTTTGGGGAGGGGAAGTCATTTTAGTAAGCATTAATAAGTCAGAAGTAAACATTAGAGCTGTACTATACTCATTATTTAAAGAATAATAGATGAGAGATTGCATTTTCTCTTCTTCCTATAACATGCTTGTAGCACTTTGAATCTGTTTTCACAAATTCAGGAGGCTGCGATTTTTTGTTCTGAAATGAGAGAGATCGATTACACTTGATTTATGTTCCACCACTATAACTGCATGTCACTGCTCTTAAGTCTCTCATCTGTGACACTGAGCTTGGTAATGCAGACAGACAGGACAAAAGGGGAATGTAATTCCAGACCACCTTCTCTAGTCATGGAAGGGTCAGAGAAATCAGTGAAGGCTTCATTTCTCAACCATCCATAAAAACAAATAACCGCAACACACAGGGCACCGTTGCTAAATGTTTTTCATATATGTTTCAGCATATTTTACAATGGAGCCTACAACATTACTTCCCAATGGAGGGAAGAAGCAAAATAGAAACAGTAGTCACTTGCTTGCAAGATGATTCCCCACCTCCCACTCCTGTCCCCCATATCCCCCCCTCCCACCAATGACAAGTATTGAGACAGTGCCATCCTTGAAACATTCACAAATATCACAGGAAATATGTTGACAGGTTGGACAGGGTAGCATTTTACCCCATTGTCATATAGCAAACCTTATCGAGTTCTTTTGAGGAAGAGAATTGTTTCCTTCTTATAGACAGACCAATGACCCTACCTGGGTGTTTGACTCAAGACAAAATGATCTGTCTTTTAAAAATAGAAATAACAAAATTCTGGTTTGGCAAAAATAATGTAAATAACAAATATGTTCTTTCAGTTAAAAAAGAGCTCAGTCTAGATAGCTCACAAGACTTAAAAAAGAAGTCTACATATCATGTATGTCAGTGGCTGGAAGACTGAGCAAGAGGAAAATATGGAGTTAATTTTTGATTTTCTATGACAGCGATCTCAAGAGGTCTTTTAATTTACTTCCCTTCAACAAACATTTAAGTTCCTACTTTTTCTGTGTTGTATGTGTTAGAACTGAGGATACCGTTAAATCATGGAAATAGTCCCTGTCTTCAAGCACTTTGTATTCTAATGTAAAATTCTCAAAACAATTTTAATTAATTTTATTTCAACAGAAAATTGTGGGGGGGGGGGGTATGGGTGTGTGTGTGTGTGTGTGTGTGTGTGTGTGTGTGTGTGTGTGGCAGGGAGGGGGAAGGGGTAGGGGAGAAGGAGAGGGAGAAATGAAGAGGGAGAGAAGGAGAGGGAGAGAGGGAGACGGCCAGAGGCACCATGTCATGCCATATTAGATAGGGAGGCTGAAATTAGAATCAAGGAGGCCCAGATCTATGTTCTATTTCTATTTTATCAGAGGGTATCTGAGCATATACCAGGAGTTCTCTACAATGAAATCATGCATATGTAATAGGATACTGATCAATGCGGGGGAGGGCAGTCCTTGAAGCAGGTACAGATACTCTACTAGGTTTTAATCTTTAGAACATACATTGGTATTTTCTGCCTGCTTTTAATTCAACCATATATGTAGCTTTGTAAGCTTATTTCAGGCACTGAGTTACTCAGGGTCTAGTACTGTGTGGTGACAAAGAGTCTTCTGTTTGGTTAATGAGTTATAAGGACTGCCTTTGAGTTTCTGAGCTGAAACCAAGGGTTTCCTTGATCCCATTGCTTCTTTTCCCTCCTGATTGACAAATGAAGAAAAACAGCTGTGAGGTGCTGAGTAGAGGCAAATTGTCTGACATATCCCCCTGATCACCATTTGTCCATGAGTACATGGATACCTTATTTCTTCCACATTTGTCCTTCCCTGATATTAGTTAAATTAATCTCCAGAGATGAAGTTGAACACCTTACAATCAATCTCATGAACTTCCAAAGTTAAGAAAAGTGATCAGAGATTCCACTGGCAACCAAAGTTGGCAGCAGTGGCAAAAGCAGTAGCCAGCAACACAGGAAATGCCTGTATACAGAAAAAGAAAGACAGAAACCTAAGGAGGAAATGACAGCAGCTTCAAGGAATGAGCTCCTTGTGATTAAAGGAAGTGACTATGTTCTGTAGAAAGGCACTGATCCTCAGACCCTAGCTGAAAATTATACCTACAGGAAATTTTACGAGAAAATTACAAAGGGAATACAAGGGCTTACAGGGTCAGAAGTTGGGAGTTACTCCATGGTCACCTGTATTCTCTATAAGATGGAACACATTTATCTTTGGGAACTCATATGTATAACCCAGTTTGAAAGATTGCTTATGAAAATGCTATTCTTGCTATACTTTCTCAGCAAATTTGTTTTTGAAAATGTGATAGCTTTTTTTTTTGTTTGATAATCAGGATAATAAGGATGGAAGAAAAAGATAGAAATGTGTATGTCTGCCCTTATGAAAAGGCAGAGATGATGAAGCAGGAGCTGAGGATGGGGTCTCATATATGTAAGGATATCTATCTATCTATCTATATGTATATATATATATATGCATATATATATATATATATATATAGAGAGAGAGAGAGAGAGAGAGAGAGAGAGAGAGAGAGAGAGAACTTCATAACTATGGTCTAAGCTAATGGACTTTTCAATGTCACTACTTTTTCCTGATCTATGAAATAGGATCATTTTTCTTTCTCTCCCTTCCTATGTCTACTGTCTCTAGCACTCCCACTATTATCATAGTCTTTGTTGAGTAAGGCCCGAGGGAAAAGGAAATAAATGTTCATATTTGAAAATATGAATAGCATATTCATATTGATAAGCATCATTAAATGGAATTAGTTTCTGTTCCAGGCTGAAGTAAAACCTAATCTTCATTTTTTTCTGCCGAGATAAATTCATGAAGACTACATTCATTCATGAGAATGAAGAAGAAAATACAAGATACAGCAAAACTTCACCTTCTCCTTCACTCCTCCTCTAACCCTCCAGCTAACCTCTTTTGTTGTTCTCCCATTATTATAGAGGAGAAGCTGCCATCAATCCATCATTAAGAAAATGAAAGAAAGGGCAGGAAGCGTGTTTCCCAAAACAGAGGTGCTATTTGATTGCCCCTACTCCTGTCATAATACCCTTCTTCTCCTGCTATCTGTTATTCTTCTTATTACTATTCAGGACATTTTGGCAATGAGTAACAATAAGGGGACAGAAGTGTTGATGGCCGGGGGAGGGGGGGCAGAGTGGAGGGGGAAAGAAAAAACTAAAAGCCAGCCAAATAGCAGCAATACATCCTAGTATGATTGTGAGCAGAATGCCAATAATGATACATGGTAACATTTTTTTTCACCTTCCTCTACCCCAGCTCTTCCCCAATCCAATAGGCTGTTAAATTGGACATAAAAAGGAGGTCAGGACATTCTTAGCTCGGCTGGCCAATAAATTTAAGCAGAAGAGACAACCAAGTGGGATAATTTGGGTAAAAGAAAAGTCACTTTATAGACTTAGTGCATGACTGGATTCTGTTTTTATTTTTGATTTAAAGCATATGCTGTCACCAAGTAAAAGTCAACTCTTCCTTTTTTTCTGTCTTTTGTAGCTAAATTTCAAAAAAAAGTCATCTAAAATAGGTGCCTCTACTTTTCTTTTATTCTCTTCTTAACCCCTTATCATTCCATCAAAAATGTTCTCTCTAAAAGTACTAATGATCTACTAGTTTCCAAATCCAATGTCCTTTTCTCAATCCTCATCCTCCTTACCTGCTCTGTAGCCTTTGGCTACAATTGATCACTCTCTCCTCCTTGATATTCTCTTTCCTTCCTAGGTTTTTGGGACTGACCACTCCTTCTCAGTCTCCTTTACAGGATCCTCATCCAAGTCATGCCCACTGATGACAGGTGTGTGACAGGGTTCTGTGCTATGGGCTCCCTTTCTCTGTTCCTTCTACAATAATTCACTTGGTGATCTCATTAGCTCAAATTAATTTATTTACTGTCTCTATGCTGAAGCTTCTCAGATCTACCTACTCTGTTCAAAACTTTTTGCTGACATCCAATCTCCCTTTACTTTTCATCTTGTACTGATTGTATCTTAAAGTTAATATGTCCAAAACTGAACTCATTATCTTTCCCTCTAAATCCTCCTGCACTCCTACCTTCTCTATCACTGTAGGGGGCAAAACTATCCTCCCCATCCTTTAAGCTCACAATCTAGGTGACATCCTTGATTCTTCATCTTTCACCTCTTGTATCCAATCTGCTGCCAAGGCCTATTGATTTGACCTTTGCAGCATCTTTCAAATGTATCTCCTCTCCTCTGACATTGCCACTATGATGGTTCAGTCCGCCATTACTTTAAATCTGTATTATTCCAATAGCCTTCTAATGGGTCTACCTGCCTCAAATCTCTCCCCACTCCAAGCCATACTTCATTCAGCCACAAAAATGATCTTCTTAAAATAAACCTATGATCATGCTGTTCCCCTACTCAGTAAACTCTAGTGCAACTGTTCTTAACCTGTGGGTTGCGACCCCTTTGGGGGTCAACTTTCACAGAGGTTACAGGAGTCACCTAAGACCATAGGAAAACACATATTTCTGATGATCTGAGGAATCAAGACATTGCTCCTCTATCTGTCTCCAGGACGGTCTGCTCACAAGCAGATACGCCTACATATGAGTATTAAAGGGTCACAGCTTTAGGAAGGTTGAGAACCACTGCTCCAGTGGCATCTTATTGCCTCCAGGATCAAATTCAAAGTCTTGTGTTTGATATTCAAAGCCCTTTATAGACTAACCCCCTCCTGCTTTTACTTTCATTCCTGCCATGTATACTTCAGTTCAATGACATTGGCAGGCTTGCCCTTCCACAAACAAGATACTGTCTCTCAGCTTGGGCATTTTCTCTAGCCATTCCTCATGCCTGGAATGCTCTCCCTCATTATGTCCACCAACCTACTGACTTTCCTGGCTGCCTTTAAGTCCCAACTAAAATCCTATCTTCCACAGGGATCTTTTCCTAAGCCCTTTTAATTCTAATATTTCCCCTCTCTTAATACTTGCTCTTTATCCTGCATATAGTTTGTGTACATTTGTTGGTTTTCCTCTCCATTAGACAATGAATTTCTTAAGGGTGGGGACTGGGTTTTTGTATCCCCAGTGCTTATCAAAAGAATAAACACTTAATAAATGTTTATTGATGGATTAATCTTTACTCAAAGGTAGGGACCTGGTCTAAACTGAGATAGGATCATATAAGATGTTTACTAACTATATTTCACAAAAGACAGCCTCAAGCTCAAAGCAAAACTGATAAATTTCTCACCATTAAGTCATTATATATTTTATATATTTACAGATAAAATATCCATACATATGTGTGTGACTGAATGTCTAAAACATCTTAGAACTTCATCATCTACTGGCAATGCATGTAATCTCTTATTACTAATTTATGAGACGCAGCAAGGTAAAAAGTTGATAGGGTACTGGACCTGGTGTCAGGATGACACTCACTGTGTTACTTTAAGCACATTACTTAACTTCTACTTGCCTCAGTTTCCTCATCTGTAAAATGGAGTTAATAACAGTACCTACCTGCCAGAGCTGTTGTGAGAACAGAATGTGATGATGTTTGTAAGGTGTTTTGCAAACTTCAGAGCACTAGCTAAATGCTAGTTATTATGGACATTAATTTGAACAGGTCCTTTTCCTTAATCAATTGGCAAATATTCATTAGCTATCCCACCACCATCTACCCAGCAGCATTGTGAGTAATATTAAGTAATTATTAAGTACGAAACATTAATCATGCTCAGAATTGCAAAATGCAAAGCATACTAGAGGAACTGGTTCAAACTAGTCCAAATCCTGGCTTGTTTACTTATTATTCATGCATGATTTGGACAAGTCATCATACTTCTCTGGGTCTCAGGCTACTCATCTGTGAAATAAAGCAGTAGGAGCAGGTGAACTCTAAGGCTTCTTCCACGTCTGAATATGTAATCCAATGACAGTATATACTTGGCTGCTCAACTACAGGTCATAGACCTCCAGAAAAGGGAAGATTCATTATGGACTGAAGCTTTCTTGGCTATCTTGTCTCCCCATTGGTTTCCTCACTACTGCCATTTTCTGGCAGTCAACAGCAATAGTAGATATGTAAGATACCATGAGGAGGCTGCCCACATTCATCTATCTGTCAGACCTACTTCTGGCTCTGCCCTTCTCTCTCTTCCTAGGAACCTAGAACTCATAATGCTTTAAGATGTCTCAGGGGGCAGCTAGGTGGCACAGGGAATAGAGCACCAGCCTTGGAGTCAAGAGGATCTGAGTTAAAATCTGACCTCAAACATTTAACACTTACTAGCTGTGTGACCTTGGACAAGTCACCTAACTGCCTTTCCCCCTCCAAAAAAAGCAAAAAAATTAACAACAAAAAAAGATGTCTCAGGAACTGACTAGTTTCTCAGATGCCCACAGCAATCTCTTTTCTGATCTTTCTAAAATTTAGCCCCTAGAGATGTCTAATACCTTTGTTGTATTATATTGACCCCCAAATGTTTTCTATTCAGCTTTGCTACATCCCAGGAAGACAAGCAAAACAGTGGTTAAAAATGCTTGGAGTCAAAAAATATTACACTATTTGCATGAATATGCTTAGCTTAGCACCTGGCTTCAGTGGAAGTTAAGTATGCCAAAGTAGCTATCAGAGGCTGAAATCTTTAATTTAGTATATGACACCTAAGATACATCTGCTCACCACAATTGATTTTTTTTTTTATGTAACAAGCCAAGAAGATGGCAATTCCTTATACCAAGAGCAGCTGTGGTCAGCTACTTCTTTCATAACTGTACTAGCCAGAAGAGGAGCTGAGATTTCTAAGAAAGAACCTGTTTTCCCATGATGCCTTAGGCAAGGGCACACATAGAAAGGACCAAACTTAGGTTACTAGTTTAAAAAAAAAAGGAAGCAAGCTGAAATAGTTTCTAGAAGATAGTGGTAGCAAAAAGGGCAACCCTAATGTGGCTGGCTCTGGCCACACTGGAGGACAAATTGCCACAGTGCCTAAGGCGAATTGAAAGTTGCAGGGGAAAAAAATGAAAAGATGTAAAGTCCAAGAGGTGAAAATACCATTTAAGCAAGAGAAAAAGGGATTGAGGTCGTAGGGAAGAGGCAGAAGGTGGCTGACACCAAACAGGCACATGCATTTAAGTTAGCAGCACATTTATGTTATTAAGACTTTATTAATTCATGTTGTGAATCTTTTAGAGGGCTCATAAACTAAAATGAACTAGTCATGATAGGTACTATATATAATCATTCCCTTTTTTGTGGTTGCTCTTTATATGTCTTATGACATAGATGCTTAAAGCTATTTGCTTCCTGTTTCTTGAAGTAGAAGAGTAGAATATCTCAAAAGAGATTAAAGCCAAATTAGCTTCTGATGTCCTCAGAGAGATTTCTATGTTGAGCCAAATATGGGTCATAGAGAAGATTGATTGTTGAGATGTTTTCAAAATTTAAATTAAGTTTATTCAATCCCAGAGCTTCAGTCTTTACCAAGAAATGGCATAAAACAAAATATGTGTATACATACATACATGATAATTATATATCTGCACACATATGTATAGATATATAAACACATGTATAAATATACATGTATATGTGCACATATATACATACATTAGACAGACAGACAGATAGATAGACAGATAGACAGACAGACAGAGAGACAGATAGATAGATAGATAGATAGATAGATAGATAGATAGATAGATAGACAGACAGACATATTTGATAAGGTATTTACCCAGGACACTTAGACATCAAGTGAATTGCCCAAAGTCACACAGTCAGTATGCATCCAAGGCAGAAATGGAAACCAGGTCATCTTGACTCAATGGCAGCTTTGTAGCCACTGCCCCTTAGAAATACTGATAGAAAAAAAACAAGGTAGGAAAATCAGACATCGTGAGTGGGGATTAGAAAAAAAAAATATTCAAAATGATCCACAGATGGTAACAAGATGTTCAAAGGACCCACTGGAAGTGTTATGTTGAATTGAATAGATATGTTATAGAATATTGTGAGCATACATCATATAAGATGAGATGACATGAATAAGTTGTGATCTATACCAATGGAGAGACCACCTACTTTGATGAATTCACAAAGTCATTGAAGCATCAAAATATCAACCCTTTTTTGCTTATGTAACATCCCTCCATTGCTATATGGAGGATGAACTGCTGTGGTCCTTAGGGTTGGTGCTGTCTCATTCCAGTATAGCCAATGTGATAAAAGAAGGAAAGATTGAGTCATTGAAGTCATTTGTATAAACTTCAAGTTCCCTAGTTCAGCAACCAGTCAAAAATGCCCTCTTCAACAGACAATAAATAGACAGTAAATAGTCAGACTTCATAATCCAGAATCAAGGTCGAGGATTACCTGACAAAAAAAGAGCAAATTCTTCATGCTCATAAGGACAGGACTCTCATTGGCTTGTTTATACAAAAAAAAATCATAAACTCTTAGATCCAAATTCTCAAAGGGTATCTTGTTGATACTCATTGCAGGAACTGCTTCTGTAATTTAATATATACATTTTGTTTTCTTCACAATTGTTTAAAACACGCGTTTCAAAAAAAAATATGCTAATCTTAGGAAAAGAGGACATTTCACTCCCCTTACTATCCCATTCTATCCCACAATCCTTTCCTTTAAAAAATACTGCTGAAGAGCATTGTACTATAGTGACTACAGAGATAGCCTTGGAATCATGAAGACCTAGTTTCCAATCCTACCTTGATCACACTGGTGGTGTAATCTTGAAAAATCACTTAACTTCTAAATTTCTAGGTTATAAATTGCAGAGGAATTGACAGTATGCATCCATAGAACCAATTGTCAACATCAATGAAGTCATAGGTCTGGCTTTCCTACTAAAAATAAAATGGAAATGGAACCAAAAAGCAAGAGTGAAGAGCTGAACTGCTAGGCAATTGTTATGCCCAGGATTGGTCCAAAAGAAGAGGTGAGAAAATGAACCTTGGTCATTTCTTTGCAAGGTAGTGCTCTACACTACTGGTGTAGAGCACTACATCTATCTTCAATCTCTTTTGATGTGTTGGTAAATTTTGCTTAATAATTTTGAACCCCTTCTTTCTCTTGTGTTTCTTGTTAACAAAAGGTGATTTGCTGGGTAATGGAGGCAGAAGGCATGAATTTGTAAATTAATATAAGAAACAAGTAAAAATTAAAACTAAAAAAAAATAAAAAAAGAATCCATATTGCATCACACATTTCCAGGGCATTTTAATTTCACAAAGTACCCTGTCTTTCTGAATTCCTTCAAGTTGCAATCTTTTATTATTCCCAAATATTTCTTATCCTGATTTCGCCAAGAAAACCTCATCTAATGAGTTCCCTTCTCCTTTCCTACCACCTCCAATAATTTTACTCGCTTCAAACAATTTAGAAATACACCATATTATACAGAGCTAAGACTGGCAGCAATATGAAAAACAGAGGGTTTTTATATCTGTTCTGTTCTTAATTACATCATCCA
Source organism: Pseudochirops corinnae (assembly GCA_028646515.1). Lineage (NCBI taxonomy): Eukaryota > Metazoa > Chordata > Mammalia > Diprotodontia > Pseudocheiridae > Pseudochirops > Pseudochirops corinnae. The sequence continues at coordinate 233,671,826 of CM053587.1, forward strand.
TATATTATTTTATTACATATAATATTATATGCATATATGAAATATATTATCAGTTTTGTACATAGATAGATAATTTGTCTAAAACCACATTAGAGACTGTCCAATGAAAAATAAAGATGAGTTCAAAATGATTTATTTAAAGTGATATTTTGTCAAGCATAAGTCAGTTAGCAACAAACCCTCAGTTTCCTCATCTGCACAGAGTTGACAGGAAAACACTATATAAATGTGAACTATCATTATTAATAAGACATTAGACAAATGTAAGCTATTATTATTAGCCTAAACCTTCTCATTGTACAGATGTGTTTGACTCATCTGTACAAAAACTTATAGGGGAGACATGGACTTGGTCAAAGTCACAGGGTGAATCAACACAGATAAAACTGTCTCGAGTCTAATTTGGTGCTTTTGACATCTCACTTTGGAGCCTCTTTTTTGTAAGTTTCTGTTTATTTTTTAAACAATGTAATAATTAAGAACTGTATGGATAAAATCTAAGAGAAAAGGAGCCCTATGTCATGATTTTTTTTTTCCTACTGAGGCCCTAAGTTACTTTTTTCCTAGTTATAAAATAAATGTTATTAGATCCCAAGATACCACAGAAGTAAAAGTAAATGAAAAACTCAGATTTATCTGGTGTGTCCATGACAGTCTTGCTTACTGTATTACTCTGAGCATATCATCATTTTTTTTAATTTATTTATTTATTTATTTGCTCATTTACTTTTAATTTACAAGATTCAGTTCCACAATCACTTGAGTTTCAGATTTTCTCCCCTCCCTCCCCCCCCCCCCATGGTGGCGTGCAATCATGTATAGGATCTGCAAATACTTTCACATTGTACAATAGTTTGGTCATATAGAAGGGCTGTAACCAATGAGTGATCACTGGG
>CM053587.1:233673221-233699881 GCA_028646515.1 Pseudochirops corinnae
CAATGAATTTTTGATCCTTTCTAGCCCTATTTATTATCCTATTGTAATATTGTGTTTTTGGTGTTGTTGCTATTATTATATATTACAATATGGGAAGTTCTAGAACAGAACATTTTATAAGTTGACTAGAAATGTTAGTATGTATTACAGAAATGCTTTAGTAGTAGGAAGACCTTGTAACCTTACCATCTTTCTTTCTCCTCTCTAGTGGTGTGATGGTTAAATGTAGCACTTTTTATGTGACCAGCATTCTCTTGTTCTGTAATAATTGATGAAGGAAGCAAGGAATTTTGCATCTAATTCATTAAAGAGTAAATTATTTTACAGCAGCTTTTCTCTTTTCTCTCTTTGTGTGTAGCTGATTTCTGGGATAAAGCTAGAATATTTTTTTAACTTTGAAATTGGGACCAAAAAGCAAATCATACATTGATACATGCATGACAGAATAAAAGTAAAGTAGCTGAGTTCTCACTTAAAATCCCTTACTAAAACAAAGAATTGTTTTCAGCAGTCCCAGTCTGCATATTCTGTCCTGGCTTTGTCTCAGAAGCCTAGGTGATTCTTGCCTCCATTATCAGGCTTAATCACAATAGGCATCCTCGATATGTTAAGTTTAGTGAATAATAATGAAATTGCGCATCTATTTGGATCATAAGGTGATAGATTTAGGATAGAATTGATCTTGGTGGTCATCTAGTCTAAGTTCATCATTTTAAAGTTGAAGAAACAGAGGCTAGGGATGCTGGGTGACTTGATCAAGGTTATTAAGTGTCAATGTTAAAACATGAACCTAAATCCTCTGATTACAAATTTTCATATTTTTTCCCATTTGAAGTCAGTCAGTCAATAAACATTTATTAAGCTCCAACTAAGTGTGTCACTGTGTTAAGCACTAGATACAAATAAGAAAAAGAAAGTCAGTCTCTGCCTTCAAGGAGCTAATAATCCAGTGGGGGGTGGGGTGGGGAGGACCACCCTGAAAGGCAGGGAGTAGAGGGAAGCAGGTACTCACTACTTATGGGCAGAGTGAATAGAGTCCAGTCCCAGGAGTACAACTGGTAGGAAACGAAGAGTTGACTCGGTTGGGAACGCTCTTTAAATATAGGTTTTAAGAAAAGTTCTTTGGTTTCCTTTCCAGCCGTCCAATCAGCAGGGCAAATTACTGAGGGTACTAATGAGATGTCAGTACCAAAACTGATAGTCTCACAGAATGATGAGTATCCTGGTAATGCAGTTCCTGTAAACATCTGCTTAATGGTATTCATGCCACTGTATCTTGATAATAATCTAGGAAAGCTGACATGAACGATTAGGGTCACTGTTACCCAGGGCATAATCTATATGTATTGACTTATGAACAAGTCAGATGAACTTAGGTTCAAGATAAAGGGAAAGAAAGGGTAAATCAAGAGATAGAGATGGAAATAAAGAAAGAGTCGAAGTGTGTAAGGTTAGTAGTAGATAAGTGTCATGGAGTAGCGAAGAGAGAATGTTCCTGAAATCAGGAATATCTGTATGAATTCAACTTCAGAGCCTTACTAGCTCTGTGACATTGGGCAAGTCTCTTAAGTTGATGGGACCTGAGTCTGTTTGTCTGTCTCTCTTTTTTCCTTCCTTCCTTCCTTGTTTCCTTCCTTCCTTCCTTCCATCCATCCTTCCTTTCTTGTTTCCTTCCTTCCTTCCTTCCTTTCTTTCTTTTTCATATGGTTGAAATCAATGAATTTAAGATCCTTTCAAGCTCTACTTATTACTCTATTGTAATATATAGTATATGTTGCTGGGATTCACAGGGACCATATGGCACTTGAATCTGAACTCCTATCCAGTACTGAAATATGTAGCTATATATTAGATTAAAAGTTAGGGGGAGTCTGACCCCTTCCCTGGAACACTCATTAACTCTACCCCAAGTTTGATTTCCTGATGAAAGTTGATAATTATAGTTATGGTTAAAAAGTTCAAGGGGTCCAACAAAAGAGGAGAATTTTAAGAAGGAGGTACTCACAGTATAACATACATTTGGTGTGGAGCCGGTCATTTATTTTTACTCAGAAAGCAGTGCTAACCTATAAAAATCATACCATGCATTAAAGACTGATTTAAACAAGATTTAAGTAACTTATTTTACTATTAGACATGTCATTAGTTGCAAATCTGATAGTTGAGCTTCTTCAGAACATAAAGCAATTTTTTCAAGGCTGTTAATTAGTCATTTCACATTTCTCCCCTTCATTGGGCATTGTCTGATCAAAAACCAAGTTAGTGGCCTCTCTCTAATGCTAACTCTTCCCATTTCATTGTAGTTTTAATCATTCCAGTAGATGCCACTTATCCCAGTACATCCAGGCAGATCTTACCATTTTTTCCAATCTCAGCTGCCACTGCTTCGATAGATACTGATGCCATTGTAGATTTAGTAAAGAAAGAGAAACAAAGAGAGGCAAAGGGAGACAAGGGCTCCAGGTACAAACTCATCCAGTTAAGTTTCATGACATGAGTTGCCACACGGGCAGTATATCTATGACCCTGGGGAAGAAACCCCATCCCTCAGCAGAGTCACATCTTCATTACCTCAATAGCTACAGTCAAGAGGAAAGCCAGTCAGATACATTCTTCTCTTTGAAAAGGTCTCTTGAGTCCCAAGATTTTCTGAAAAGTCAGGAGACTTTCAGCAGATGACTCACACATGGCAAGAAGCTGGCCCCCCACATTCCCAAGTTGGTATGCTCCAGAGTGGGTAGGGGAGTGTCCCATGATACTATGATCCTATAAAGAGAACCTTAATGTGAGGGAAAAGGAAGTTAAATAGAGATCAAAACAGTGAAAAAAAAATAGAACAAAATAAATGAGTCAGAGGGGTTGCTACCAAACACTTTAGAAACAGGGGAATCTGGTTTCTGCCTCTTTTAATAACGTATGTTTATTTTTTTAAAACAATTTATTTCAATCATAATTTGTGTTAGCTATGTTGTGGCCATTAGGCTAGGAACTGGGATTACAGAGCAAACAAAACCATTGTATTGCACCTGTCATTCAGTTCGTTAGATTATAACTTCCTTGAAGCCAGGGACAGTTTTTTGCCTTTTTTTAAAAAAAAATCCCCATCACTTAACACAGTGGCTGGCACATAGTAGGTGCTTAATAAATATTGATTGATTGAATGAATTGTATTGTATTGTAGTAGAAAAAAAAACACTAGATTTGGAACCAGAAGGTCTAAATTTGATTCTCAGCTCTGCTACTCTAAAGTTACTGAGGTGGTACAGTAGCTAGAGCACAGAACCTGGAGTCAGGAAGACCTGAGTTCAAATTTGACCTTAGACTAGCTGTATGACCCTGGGCAAGTCATTTACCCTCTGCTTATCTCAGTTTCCTTACCTGTAAAACAGGGATAATAATAGCACTTATCACCCAGGGTTCTTGTGACAAATAAGATAACATTTGAAAAATTCTTGGCACATTGTAAGCATTATCTTTCCTGACTACTTACTACAATGGCTGTGACTTTGTTAAAGTCCCTTCATCTCTTTTGTCTTTGCTCCATGCTTTCCATAAAATATTAGGATTAGATGATCTCTAAGTTCTCTTTCAGCTCTAAATCCTAGGATCATATGCCTAAGTGGCTTTTGGAGATGACAAGGCAATTGTTTCAACTTGAGATGCCTACTTCTGGAAATGAAATGAAATACATGCAGTGAGATAATTGGGTGGTAATAGAGAGGCAATGTGATAGTGGCATATGGTTGTTTTGAGGTAGATGTGCTTTAAAGATCCAATTTCAGTTTTTCATTGGAATAGATTTTTGACACTTTCCACATGCTGTTAGGTACTGACAAAGAAAGTCCTGTACAGAGACATAGAAAATGTGCTACACTAAAACAACATTCATTTTCCCAGGCAAATTTCACTTCAGAATAAACTTTCACTTTGTTAATAATAACATAATGGTATATGTTGTCCTTCAATGTGTTTTTAATACATTATTTTGTTTGAACCCCACAGTCACTCAGTAAGATAGACAGTATCAGTGTGATTACCTCATTTAATAGAGATTTAGGCAGTCACATGCATATTAAGAGGAAGAGATCTGGGGCTTGAATCAAGGACTGTACAACACTGTAAGATATAGAACTGTTAAAGATTTTAAAAATCAACTTTCCAGCACTCTTATTTCATATATGAAAAGTCTCTGACCCAGAAAGATGTGAATTGACAATATCACATATGTAGCCAGTGGCAAACATGAGATTCAGTCCTATGAATTCTAACAACTAATACTTTGAGAATATATCTCACCACCTGACTCCAAAGATAGTACTCTTGGATATTGATAAATTAAAGATAATCCAGATGAGGTTACTAGGATAAAGGGATTATAGGATCATAGATCTGGAAGTATAAAATTGGAGTTTATCTTCCTGGGTATCTCTATGCCATGCCACCTTAGCTTCAGCCTCTTTATTTATTTATTTGCTTTTTGGAGGGGGAAGGTAGGACAATTGGGGTGAAGTGATTTGCCCAAGGTCACATGGCTAGTTTTTGTGTTAAGTGTCTGAAGTCAGATTTGAACCCAAGTCCTCCTGATTCGAGGGCTGGTGTTCTATTCACTGCACCACCTAGCCACCCTACAGCCTCTATTTTTATTCCAGCCCAGAAATAGAACTCCCATCTAAGGACCCTCAGCTCTCATTGATGAGCATTTCCCTCATCTTTCTAAGATCTAGGCCCAGCAATCTCCTTCCTAGCAATCTCCATGCCATGGAGTCTTCATTCCTGTCTCTACTTCTGTTCTGAAAGCATAATCAGATTTCCTTTCCTGAGAACCTAAATTCTGATTAGTGAACAGTCATTTAATCTTACCTGGATCTAGTTGACTTTCTGCCATGCAATATAACACTTCCTGGATATTTTCATGGTATGTCCTGTTGTGGCTACCCCTGCCCCTTCCAACTCTAGCTTGTTGTTATTGAATTATTTCGGTCATTTTTGACTGTCCATGACCCTTTTTGGGGTTTTCTTGGCCAAGATGCTGGAGTGGTTTGTCATTTCCTTCTCCAGCTCATTTCACAGATGAGAAAACAGAGGCAAACAGGGTTAAGTGACTTGCCCTGGGTCACACAGCTAGTAAGTGTTTGAGGCTGGATTTGAACTCAGGTCTTCCTGACTCCAGTGCTGGCATTCTATCCACTATGGCATCTAGGTACCCTAGTTTAGAGAACATTAATCAAATGAGTACTACCATTTCTGGTAAAGATTTGTCCATTAATTACCCTATAACACCAAAATACTTCTTCCAGGTGATCATTTCTCTATTTGTGCCTTGTTTCCTTATCAAAACTTGTGTGTGTGTGTGTGTATGTGTGTGTGTGTGTGTGTGTGTGTGTGTGTGAGACATGGTCTGGCTTTTGCTTTAGGAAGATCAATTTGATAGCTGAATGGAAGATAGAGTAGACTGGGAAAATATTTGAGGCAGACAGACCAAACAGCAGGTTATCATAACTGTCTATGCATAAGATGATGAGACCCTGGACCAGCATAGTAATAGTGTCATTGAAAGGAAGGGGTATAATTGAGGAATGTTATGAAGGTAAGGTCAATAGGACTTGGCAACAGGTTGGATATAGGTTTGAGGAACTGAGGCTGACCCCTCAATAGTAATACGGAAGTAAAGAAATTCAGTTTTAGACATGTTGAATTTAAGATGTCTGTTGGACATTTAGTTTGAGATGCCCAATAGAGTATTGAAGTATGTAGGTTAGGAGAGAGATTAGGGCTAGATAAATGATTTGAGAATTATAAGTGCAGAAAATATAATTAAATCATATACCAGGCAATGTACTAGGTCCTAGGCACACCAAAGGCATAAATGAAGCTGTCCTAGCCCTTAAGGACCTTATTATATTGCTTACATTCTACTGGGGGGGAGGGAGAGGCAAGACATCTGTAAATAGAGAAGTCAATACCAAATAGAAATCCACACACACACATACATACACACACACACGTATATGTATATGGACTTGCACACTTACATACATATGCACACATTATACACACACATACATGTATATATATGGACTCGCACACTTACATATATATGCACACATCATACACATATGCATGTATATGTATATGGTCTCACACACTTACATGCATATGCACACATTATACACACATACATGTATATGTATATGGACTCACACACTTACATACATATGCACACATTACGCACACATACATGTATATGGACTTGTACACTTACATATATATGCACACATTACACACATACATGTATATATATATGGACTTGTACACTTACATACATATGCACACATTATACACACACACATTTAGCATAAAGTAAAAGTAATTTGTGGTGAAATCCTAACAACTGGAGGAATCAAGAGAGACCTTGTGTAGGGTGTGGCACTTGAACTATGTCTCAGAGGTAGCAAGGAAACTCTAACAGAGATGAGAAAAAAATTCTAGTCATGGGAGACAGTCTGTCTATAGCCACAAAAAGCTGAGGAGGGAGGTTGCAGAATATGATGATTGATTGACATAACTGCAGTTGTTTAGCCTGGAGCAAAACATCCTTCAGGAGAATGGACATGATAGCTATCTTTGATTGTCTGAAGGACTGCCACATCAGAGAGGAATTTAATTTGTTCTGTTTGGCTCCAAAAGACAGAACCAGGAGTCCTGAGTCAACACTGCAGGAAGACAGATTTAGACTTTGTGTAAAGAAAATATTCCTAAAAATTCAAAGCATTTCAAAGTACAATGGGCTGTCTTGGGAAGTTCTCAATAGAGAGATTCCCACAAGGGATGAATGACCACTTGTGTCTGATAAAGACATTATTGTTCAGGTATTGGGTGGGCTCAGAATTCTCTAAGGTTCCTTGCAACTCTGAGATGCTGAGGTTTTTTTCCACAGCTACTTTTTGGTCTGGAAAATTTGAACCCCTGTCATCCACAAAGAGTAAAGCTTGCCTATGATCAATAATGTCATGCTAACTGAATTTAACAAACTCATGGAATCTTCTCAGCTGTATCTTGGATCACTTTTCAATAGCCCCTTCCTTATTCTACTGAATAAACTTGCCTCCCCAGTCTGTATCCAAGAAATATCTAAATTTCAGTGGTGGTGGTGGTATGTATCAAATTATACTATTGTTGTTGCTTCTAGAAGTAGTTTCCATGTGACTGCAGCATTGGAAACAAGCTGTCAAAGGCTGTGCCTTCATTCCCAGGTGTACTACCTTTCACTTCCAGTCAGGATCTCATCTTTTAGACCATTAAAACTGTATCTTTCCTTGAAAATGCACACAGACACTAGCAGCCCTAGGGAACAATTTCTTTCTTTTTAAAATGATGTGTGTGTGTATGTGTGTGTGTTCGTGTGTGTATGAAAAAGCTACAAACAGTGACACTAACAAAAAACAATTTAAAGACAAAAATGACCCTGAAATCTAATATTCTTTACAGAACTGAGTTGGAGAAAGAAGATTGGGAAAAGATACATTCAAATACAGAGCACATACTTTTAGCAAGAGTGACAATAATTAGTTAATCTTGTGAGAATCATAGTTTCTATCCATATTACATACATTTTAAATCATTGTTTTAGCCGTGACTGCATAGGTTCTTGGAGTCTGAAAGGACCACGTGGACATCAGATTCAAGCTCCAGTCCCTTGCAGGAATCCCTTATACAATAATCTTGACTAATGTCTGAGTGAGCCATTTCATTTTATTGTTATACATGAAACAGAGGAAGTAGAAATGAGCATAGTTGATTTAAATATGTCATTAATTTTTCATATATAAAAATATTGTTGACTTTTAAAAAATTAACATCCTTAATTGTGTCCTTCTGATATAAATTTCATTTGACTTGTTTTCAGGGAAAGATAGAATATAGACAGGGTAGAACATGAAATGTCAGAGGAGAGTGGGGACTTTTCTAATTGACTTGAGAAGTAAGAAGAGAATGATGATTGTGATATGGCCCCACAGTATCCACTCATTTTTCTGTACTAAGGCGTTAATAACAAGGCGTCATGTCCTTTGGAGAAGCAATCAAGATCCCAATGGACTCACTGGATACAGCAAGATGATCCAAAGATAAAGAAGTGATTGGGAAGTAGGACAACAAGGAGAACAGTGGAGCAGAGGCAAACCTGAGGCAGTAATGCCCAGAATGTGCCTGTGTTTCTTGTAGTAATGGAGCAAATGGGTCTCAAGCTTCGTATACACTCATTCTATCTTATTCATGCTTGGGTGGAGGTAGGTGATTTGTGCAGGAAAGCTAAACTTCTGATTATGTGAGTGACTCAATGAGACTTTATATTGACTATCCTTTATCTTTTTTTTATTTTACTAAGTACTGTTATTTCCCTAAAGCATTCATTTTTAACTATGATAAGGAAACCTGAATAATTAGAAAGCACAATAAGGATTGGAATGAAAGAGTTTTGTGGAAGTAAGGTGTGCGAGGCAGGCAAAAGGAAGCATAAACTGATTAAATAAACTACAAAGCAAGCCCTAGATTAGGTTTGTGAACTTTTTTGGGGGGAGGAGTTAATATTTGGGTAATTGTTTCAACACAATTGGCTTCCTTGGTAGTCCTATGCACATTATTTTATGTATTTAAGAACATTATTCTGAGAAGTCTTTGCTATGATGCTTAAGGGGTCAATGGCAGAAAAACAAAAACAAAAACATGTTAACCGTTGTCCTAGAACAGAGGTGGGGAACTTGCAGCCTTGAGGCCACATGTGGCCCTCCATGTCCTCAAGTGCTGCTCTTTGACAGAATCCCAACTTTAGAGAACAAATCCCTTTAATAAAAGGATTTATTCTGTCAAACTTGTACTCGATCAAAAGGTTGCATCCAAGGACCTAGAAGGCCACATGTGACCTGAAGGCCACAGGTTTCCCACCCCTGCCCTAGAAGGACAGAAAGTTATAGTATTCACAAAAGGTCAGAAAAGGGAAAGTTGGAGCTAGCTTTCCGAAAGCCTTATAAAAGAGCTTGGTGAATACCAAAGAATGACCTCTGGTGTTGGGTGGTGGCAATGACAGATGATCATAAATGATTGACAGCACCTGTTTTGTACTAAGTACTGGTCATATTGCTACCTATCTGCTGAACATTTCAATTATTGCTCAACTTCATTTATGTCACAAATATGTTCCTTTAAAAAGTTTGTTATATATATATATATTTTAAATTGAGTTATTGCAATTTTACTAAGAAGGTCATGATTTATGGTAGCCCATAAGATGATTTGTAAAATAAACAGTCATCTCCTAATCATGGATCATGGACTTTGAGTCAAAAAGAGCTGGGTTCAGATCCTGCCTTTAATGCTTCATAAAATTATGACCATCAGAAAGTCACTTATGTCCCTCCCCAAACTTCAATTTCTTCATCTCTAAAATGGGGTTGATATTTTTTAACCTGTCTCACAAGGTTGTTGTGAGGTTCCAATGAGATAATGTGTGCAAAACACTTTGTAAGTTTTACTATATGATGCAAATTATTGTTGTTGCAATGGATCTTCATATATTGGGTTTCCTTAGCTCAGTTATATCACCACAGTTACCAAAAAAGCTACAAAGACTAAAGCATGATAGGCAGTTTATAACCTTAACATTATCATCTGATCTTCATGGGTTGGAGCTACCTGTAGTTTATGTAACCTTTTAGTCTTTGCACTTCTCCCTTTTTCTCACTATAACTTCTTTTATTCAAATGAAGGTGATTAATCAATCAGCAAACCTTTGCTAAACAGCTATTAAGTACTTAGCATTGTGCCAAGTTCTATATTTTATTTGCCAGGCAATTCAAGCAAAAGTAAACTTATTTATTCTGGGTTAGTTAGATATTTAAATTCTTGAATTCATTTTTGCGATATGGACTTTGCCTATATTGAATGCCAAATTTGAAGGAAATCTTTTATTCCTCACTCATTCATTAGTAAAATTATGGGGTGTAATATTAAGACCACCATTTCCCTTTCTCTATTTTTTTACAAATTGCCTCTTTATATTACAGATGATAAGATTTCCAACTTAGGGGTGTGAGTGATCATCTAGTCCAACCCTCTAATTTTACATATGGACTGAATGAGGGCTACAGTGGTTATGTGAATTGTCCAAGATCATGTAAGCAGGAATTTACAGAGTAGGGATTTAAACCCATATTTTTCAATTGCAGATCTCTAGTCTTTCCTGTAAACTGCATGGTACAGTGGATAGAATACTGAACTTGGAGTCAGAAAGACCTAATTTCAAACACAGCCTCAAACAATTACTCAGTGTAACCCTACACAAGTCACTTAACCTTTGTCTGCCTCTGTTTCCTCATCTGTAAATGATCAATAATAATAAAACCTACCTCCCAGTGCTATTGTGAGGATAAAATGGGATATCGGTAAAGTACTTGGCAAATATTAAAGAAACAGAAAATTTAATGATGATGATGTCTTAGAACTGATATGATAATTTCTAGGGATCTCAACTCATATTTCATTAGAAATGTTTTGAAATCTTTAGGTTGATGGTGCCATACTTGTTGAGCATAGGCATCACAGGATGGGCATGTATGAATGGGTTGTAATATACATAAGTGAGGATTCTACTTAATACTGGTAATATCATAAATCCATTGGCATGTTGGAGGTTGCTTATCATTTAGAAGTTCTGTCACAGTTCATAAACAAAAAGAAATATAATTTTACTGAGCATTGCCTTAAGTCACATCTAATCCAAGTAGGACATTCTGGTTAGTCAGTGGCTCAGAAATTCAAACTATTCCCTTTTAAGAAAGGGTATTTTTTGAAATTATCCCTTGATTGCAAGGACCATGTGCAGGCTTATTTCCATAGTTTCCAAAGCCTTAAACTCTGAATGGACATAAATATCCTGCATACAAATCACTGGTAATGATAATTAGAAGACAAAATCCCCGACAGCTTTTGGATCCTGGCGGCTAGCAGAGTATATTTTCATGAGCAGTCATCACTACTATGCTATTCTTTTAATAAACTAAAAAAAAAAAAAACATGCCTTAAAGGAACAGAATTTTAAAAATTCCAAATATTAAGTTGCTTCTAGCTCAAACATAAATATTTCTAATATTTAGATTGAAAAATAGAACTAGATTAATTATATATCTTTAGCCTACCATTGAAGTTTTAAAAATTCATTTCATATCTATTTCATGGGTCAGTCCAAAGCCCACAAGCATGTTTCAACTGAGCTGGAGGATGTCATTTCTTTTCATTATCAATGATGCTATTAGTAAGAAGAACTTGAATGCTGACTATATGTAGAACACTAGGTTATATACAATGGATCTTATAATATAGTCAGGGGAAAAATAAAACATACATTAGTAAACACTAATATGAAATTAAAACCTGAGTAAGGAGCTTGCCATTGCTTAGTTAGGTAGGTCCAGATTGACTAAATCAATGGGTACTGAAAAGCATGCAGTTCTTATTAAAGAAACATAAATTACTTTCTAAAAATTGCTGAGAAAAAGAGAAATGTCACATAAATAGAAATGAACAAAATTTTCACAGCTTTGAAAAATGGAAAGAAGGGTAAGTCAAATGATGAATTTGACTTTGATTTAGCACAATTCTAGGATATATTATTAAAGAGATGATTTGTGGATCCTTAGAAAAGATAGTGGTGATTTCTGTGAGCTGGCATGGGCTCATTAAGAAGAAGTCATGCCAGACTGATTTCATTTTCTTTTTTTTGACAGGGTTAATCATAGTTTATATTCATATACCATTTTATACTTTGCAAAATATTGTCTTCATAACAAGCATGTGAATTATTATTAATTTTATTTTTTATTAGAAAAACTCAGGGCCAGAGAGGATCAGTGATTATTAACGAACATACAGGTAGGAAGTAGAAGAGTGAAGGCTAGAACTCAGGTTTTCTGATGCCATCCTCACATTGCATCTGAGTTTGGAGTTCATCAGTTACTTAACAAACATTTATTAAGTAGTTATATGCCAGGCACTGTGTTAGGGGCCATGAACACAAGGAATAGCAAAGCACAATCTTTGCCCTCAAGGAGAGTGCATTCCAAGTGGGGAAAAAGCATGCAAATGAGTTGGTAGATGAAGTTAATCTGAAAGGGGAAGCACTGGCAGCTAGGGAAAGAAATTTGGCTGAAGTATGTAGGAAGAACATTCCACACATGGGGGAGAGTTCTTGCAAAGACAGAAAGATTGGGAATGGAGTGTCATATATGAATAACTGCAAGTAGCTCAGAGTAATTAGAGAGTGCATGGAGGGGAGTAAGGTGTAATATGACTCACAAGGTAGGAAGGGGTTAAGTTATAAAGAGCTTTAAATGTCAACCAGAAGACTATAGTTGATCCCAGGAAAGGGAGTCACTGGGGCTCATTAAGTTAGAACCAGAGAAAAGACCCGAGTTTGAATATGGCCTCAGACACTTAGTTCTGTGACCCTGGGCAAGTAAGTCACTTATCTCCATATGCCTCATGTTCCTCAGCAGTTAAAATGAGTGTAATAAAATAACAACACCTACCTCACGGGGTTATTGTGAGCATCAGATAACATAATATTTGTAAAGCATTTAGCAGAGTGCTTACTTATAAATATGTATTTCTTCCTTCCTTTTTCCAAAGAAACTGGGGAGGGTGACATGGCCAGTTTTTTGCTTTAGAAAAATCACATTGGCAGTCAAATGGATGGATTCTAAATGAAATAGACGGCAGAGGGGAAAAAACCTGAGTCTGGAAGAGCAGTTTGAAGGTTGCTACAGTAGATGTAATGGTAATGGAATTTGGAGATGCCCCTGTATTGGCTTGGTTTTCCAGCTGAGTGTTAAAACCCAGAGCTTGAATCCCACTTGTGGGATGGACTTGTTGATGTGAAGAGAGAGGGCTGAACTGGGAGGAGCCATGAATTGGGAGAGAGGCCCAAGCCCAGAGGAGGCCAGAAGGACTTTGGGAGAACAGTATCCTGTATTGTGAAGCCCGAGTTGCTAAGAGAAAGAATGCTGAGGGCCAGTTGGAGCTCCTCAGGACTTTTGAGAATTGCTACCTGCAGCTCCAGCCAAGAAGTGATGTGGGCTTATACTAGGATATATGAGGAGGAATGTTCATGAGAGATGTTAAATTACAAATGACAAAATCTGATGATGTATTAGCTATGTGGAGTGAATAGCTTCATTTTTTTTTTAAATGAGGTTAACTCCTCAGCTAAAAAGAATAAGGAGGGAGTGTTGCAGGAGGCTACAGGAGATATGAATGTTGGCACTGCTGCTTTGGAGAGTAAAATTAATAAATCAATTGTGAAGGAAAGTTTACCTTGTGATAGTGGGGGCTCAGTTGAAATTGAACATTATAAATTTGAAGGGGGGGGGAGTGGCTAGGTGGTGCAGTGAACAGAACACTGGCCCTGGAGTCAGGAGGATCTGAGTTCAAATCTGGACTCAGACACTTAACACTTACTAGCCATGTGACCTTGGCCAAGTCACTTAACCCCAATTGCCTGGCCTTCCCCCATCTCCAAAAAAAGCAAAAAAAAAAAAAAATTTATAAATTTGAAGTCAGCCTACCAGCTTTGTCTCATATTTCTTACAGCCCCATTCATTAGCTCATGAATAGGAGTTAATGAAGACGAAGGTGGGAATAATTAAGGGTTGGGTCTTGGTAAAGTATGATTGGAAAATAGGACAAAGGGGCAAGAAAAATGAAGGTGGAGGATAGGCTAGAGTTTAGCTGGTTCATCAAGGAGTTCAGATTGGGAAAAGAATTTTTGGCCCCTGGAACTTGGACCAAAAAAAGTCTTGGAGATAGCTTCCTTTTCTTTTAGAGAGGGGAAACACAAATATACCCATTATATGTAGTGGAGATTGTGATAATTATTACTTCTAGGATACTTAGGGTTTTTCTCTATGATTTCAGGGAACAAAAACTAGTGGCAATGGGTCATAATTCCAGAAATAAAGTTTTCAGTTCCAAGTCAGGGAAAAAATCCTAAGAATTGTTTAAAAGAAAAATTGGTTGTTGTCCTTCATTCTTGAAGAAGACCAAAATGACAACATTATGTCAGAGTTAAGTTAAAATGCTTCTGACTGTGGCTAATCAGACCAGTAATGAGCTTGGAATGTTCTACCACAGGTCAGGCACAAATGAACATTTGAGGTGGGTCCTCTAAGTTTACACATTTCATATTTCTTTTGAGCTACTTGAACACTACTTTTGCTCACAGAGCATAGCACCTTCGATTTTGACAGATATAAGCTCCCAATCTCTGGAGATTTTTTTCAAGTGAAAGCTAAATGAGCATTTGTGGTCATTTTTTGTGGGAAAGATATGTAGGTGGAGAGTTCTTGCTTCACATATAGCCTAGAATAAACATTGACCTTCTAATTGTTTGTAATCTAACCTGTGATTTTAATCAGTATAGAGATCATCTAGTGAAGACAATTTCTCTACCAATGCCGGTCAGCACCTACTCTTCTACTTTTAGTCTTAGTGAATTGCCTGGGGCATTAGAAAATTAAGTAAATAGCCCAGGAGAAAGAAGCCAATCTGTGTGTCTTAGGCAGAACTTTCTGCAAGTCTTCTTGGCTTCAAGGATGACTGTCTATCAAATATGTCATAGACTTCTAGCAAAATACATTCAAAAAGTCATGGAATACCAGAATTATAAGGAGCATTAGAGATCATATAGTCCAACCCTTATTTCAAAAATAAGTCCTTTCTATAGAATTCCTGATGTCACTATTCACTCACTGCATCAAAATTTCCAAAGAGAGCTAACACACCATGTCATGAGAGAGGCCATTCTGTTTTTAAATATTGTCAAGCATCTTCCCTTCATGTTGAGTTGAAATTCATAATTATATTGTATGATAAAAGAACACAGGGTAAATGATATGCAATTCCTTGTACTTAGGAAGCACTTAATAAATATTCGTTTATTTGACACTATCCTGATGATGGTGAGTTTCAGGTCTAGTTTTAAAAGAAATAAAGGACATAGCAATATGGATAAGTGTTGGGAAGGATGTTCAGTTAAAACAGAAGGCTATGAAGTAAGCTGGTGCATCCAGGTAGCAATGAACAATCAGTATGTGGAAGGAGACTGGATTGTTGGAGAGGAAGAGACTCATTGGAAAAACAAGAAAGATGAATCAGAGAGATAAGGAATCAGAGTAACCAGCAGCTGGTCAATAGCCTGATTGTTAATCTAAGGAATTATGGGTTTGTATCCAGATATATAAATTGGGTCTCTCCTCTCCTGAGTATTGGTTTTCCCTCCACCAAGGAACACCACAACTACTCTGTATTTTCTTTTACTACATGATTTCTTGTTCTTGGCTTCCTTTAAAATTTTCATAGAGGATCTGTTCAAGACACTAGACTCAAGTTTTCTCTGGATCTTTTAATATCTTAGGAATTCTAATGAAATTTAGGCTCCCCTTCTCTTGCCACTCATTCACGCTACTTGGTCCCGGTTACTTTCATTTCTAGTTGAACATGTCTTTTGTGACAGCAACCCCAGATTTTACATGAAATTCATTGTTGCTAATGAAACCTCATACATGCACTATGGATCTTTTTATTACCTTATGGTCTACCTGTAGTTTTTATTCTTTTAAATGAAAAAAAAAACCTGATGGAATCAGCAAAATTAGGAGAAGAGATTGTTAGACCATAGCTACAGAACTGAAGGGGATCTTAGAAGTTATAACACAGAACCCTTTCATTTTACAGAGGAGAAACTGAGGTTTAGGGAGGATAAGGGATTGTTCCAATATCACACTGGTAGTCAAGTGCTCTAATTCTAAATCAAGCTGATGTAGGAGGAATTGAATTATGTAAATCATTTTATTCTCCTAATAAACCAAACAACAAAAGAGAGTTCTAGATAGAAACAAATATGATTCACAGATTCTCCCTGGACAAGAAAAGAAAGGAGTTGGCAGAGTTGGTTTTATCATGTGTCCAAAGACAAGAATAATTTCATATGCTATTTGATCACCATGCTCACAATAAGTATGTGTAAAAGGACTATCTTGAAAATAATCACAGTTGCAACATCTGTTACAGAGGTTAGAGAAATAGAAAATTCTATGAAGAACTTGATTTTCTCCAAATAAAATTGACCTATACGTTGATACTTAACTTCCATGTAAAAGTAAGCACAGGTGGAAATGACTCAAGAGTCAAGAATGAAAGGGGCAGCTAGGTGGTGTGGTGGATATAGAATGCTTACTCTACAATTAGGTAGTCTGAGTACAAAATTTGCCCTCACATAATTACCAGCTGTGTGACCTGAGACAAGTCATTTCCCTTCCTTCAGTAACAGTTTCCTTAATGGTAAAATGAGGATGATAATACCCTTTATCTCCCAGTTTTGTTGTGAGGATAAAATGCCATAATACTTATAACATGTTTTACCAACCTTAAAGTTCTAAACAAAAGCTTTCTATTTTATGTTATTATTCAGTCTTGTCCTACTCTTTGTAACCTAATTGGGAGTTTTCTTGGCAAAGATATTGGAGAGGTTTGCCATTTTTTTTCCTCAAGTTCATTTTTATAGATGAGTAGATGAATATTCTTTTTTTTATAGGGACAGCTTAGATGAATTGTAATTTTCATTAATACATTGGTCACAGGGTAATATCCTCTTTTTCTTGTTTCAATAATTCAGAAAAACTTTCTTTTAATTTGTAGATGTGTTGGGATCTACTTTGGAGGAGGGAGTATCCATACAGACAAAATTACAGATTATTAATATTAATATTCAAATTTATGCTTTAAATGCCTAACCACCCAAGAAAAAAAAACTAAATTATTTATAAGACATAGACAATAATAACAGAAAGCATTAATGTCTTTCTTATGGCTTTGGACAAATCTAAAAGAAAGATTAAAAAAAGAGAACTATAGAATTGAACAAATTGCTGAAGAAATTAGAGCTAAAAGATTAATGACAAACCTAAATCATATTGCCAAAGAATGTGCATATTTCTCACAACTACATGAAACTTTTATAAGAACTAATCATATATTTCATATAAATGTTAAAGCGAAAAAAATAATAGATCTTCCACAGTCCATAAGAAAATAAAAGTAATAATCCACAGTGCACAAGGAAAATACACAAGTTCAAATGAAGACTTCATGATAAACACTTAAATTATGAATGGGTCAAAGACTAAATCATGAAAAATTGATAATTATGCAAAATTAAATGATAATAATGAAATAATATAGCAAAATTTCTGGGATGTAACTAATCAGTCCTTAATAGCAATATTATATCCCTAAAAATGCCTTAAAATAGAAACTGATATCAATGAACTGAATATAAATTTACAAAATTAGGAAACCAACAAACACCTAAAATAAGCACAAAAGAGGATATTGAAGATGAGAGGAGTAAAGGTTGTAAACTGTAAATCAAAGACTGTCATAGCAATCGTCTAAAAACTAAAAACTAGAATCTATTTCTCTGAAAAGATGAATAAAATTGTTAAACCTTTAGCCAAATTGATTTTTAAAAAGCAGGAAGGAAGGCACACCAATAAGTAGCAGACAAGGTGAAATCATAACAAAACAGGTTATATGATAAAATTGAGGACACACACACATTTGTGCAGACATATGGACATATGCATAGTAGAGGAATAGATTCTTTAATATATAATGCCCCAAATGACAGAAAACCAAATAGAGATCTTAAATAATCCATCCTGAGAAAAAGAAATAAAACTATTTGTAAAGTAACAACCACTGGAAAAAATCAGCAAACAAAAAAGGCAAACCAATAATGACAACATAAATCTCCTGGTCTTGATTGATTCAGAGGATAATCCTATCAAACTTTAAAAGTCTCAGACATTTAATGTCAATTCAACAACTATGACTCTGAAAAATTGAGAAGAAAAATCTCTCTATAAGATTCTTTTTGTGAGACAAATATAATCATAATATCTAAATTAGGGGAAAGTATAGTAAAGAAGTAAAGTAGTAGAAAGTAAAGAAGAAAAGCCATAGATCACTGTAATGAATGAATATGAATTAAAATTTTAAATAAAATTCTGTCAAAAGGACTAAAACAATCCATTCAACAAATCATTCATCATGACTATGTTGGAATTTTACCCAGAGTGCAAAGGTGCTTCAACATTAAGAAAAAACAATCAGCATTATTAAACCCATTTTAAAAATCCAAACCACATTATTATCTCAATGAAGAAAATATGGCACATATTTATCTGAAAACCGTACAAAGTATAGGTATAGATGAGCTTTTAAAATATAATTATAGTATCTCTCTAAAACCCAAAGTAAGCATCACATGCAATCAGTATACATTAGAAGTTTTTCCAATAAATATAATAGTAATGCAAGGCTACCCATTGTCATTGCTTTTATTGTATACTGTAATAGTAATAATACAAGAGAAATAAATAAATAAGGATAGCTAAAAAGGAGATAAACTATGAATGGTGAATACATGATATTTTACTTAGAAAATCTTAAGATGTCAGTAAAAACACCAATTTTGATCATTATAATAACTTCAGCAAAGTTTCAGGCTACAAAATAAACCTTAAAACATCAACAGCATTTTGTATAGTAATTAAAAAAATCCATGAGGCTATAATTGACAGGAAAACCTAATTCCAAATTACTACAAAATATATAACATTTTTGGTGATCAGTCTACCAAAGTATTTTCCTTCTTGGCCTTAAGTGTTCCTCTCTGTCCTTAAACTATGTCCCAGAAGCGAGTATGATAAATGGAGTTGCCAAAGTTGCCCCTTAGGACTCCTACTCTCTCTTGCCCCAAAGTGCTCCTCTTTGCTCTTGAACTATGACCCAGAAGCTGGTATAGGACATGAAGTTAGCAAACGGTATCTGGTTCTGTATACAGTGCTAGTACAGGGATCCTTTTTTATCTCTTTTTGACCAGCTGCCAGATCCCATTGCTGTCTCTTGCTTGAGAGATATTGTCTCTGGTCACGGTGGTGAGGCAAATAACCAAAAGACTGAGTGAGATCAGATAAAATAATGTATAAATATAATTATTAGATTTTTTTTAATAGAAAGGTTAATCAATCAAAAGGGTGAGGCAAACAAGACTCAGAATCAGACATAGAAATGTAATATTCAATAACCCAACAATCCCAGCTATTAGGATAAGGATTTTTTCAAGATGACAAAAAAATTGATGAGAAAAGTGTAAAGAAGCTTGGCAGAAAATCAGATTTAATTCAACATTTTATACCATATACGGAATAAGCTTCAATTGAATTTAGCCTAAATATAAAAAAGTCACATTCCAAAGGAAAGATAGAATCAACTTAATTTGTTAACCATTTTGATGGGAACTGTGAAGAACGGAGAGGATTTAGAATAATATAAAGACTTCAGATACTTGAGGCAGTGGAAATAGAGATAACTCTTAATAGAAATAATGAAATCCAGAAGAGGAACCATTGTGGAGCAAAGGTAATCTTGGTTTTGGACAACGCTAAGTTCGCAGTACAGGCAGAGCAATGATGTGGAAACCTGCTATTGATACATGCAGGATGAGATGTAGGTCTAGACCTCAGAAACGTTGGTACTGAAGCTGCAGATGTAAGTCATGCAACCATAGATTTAGAATCAGAAGGAACTTTAGAAATTATCTAAACCAACTCCCTTATGTTACCATTTTGGAAACAAACCCAGGGAGTTTAAATGATCATTAACCTGAAGCAATATAGACAGGGAGTGGCAGAGTTGGGATTCAAACCTAGGTTGTCTAATTCAATGTCTTCCTCTCTTTCCCTGCACTTTGCTGCCTCATTTCCAATAAAGAAAGTAGTTGAAGTTAATGGACTTTGGAAAAGGTCATGTAGATTTGTGTGGCCTGAAGTAGAGAGTTTAGAAGCAGAAAGGACTTTTAAATTGCTTTTGTGAAGAGGTAAGGGCTTAGGAGAAGATAAATCAATCCATTTAACAGAAGGGTCACTAATTTTCCCAATTTGTTTTCAATAGGAAAAATGATGACCTAGGGAAAGTGACTGCTGCACAATGTGAATGAACTGTGTAATTCTACAGAACACAATCCAGTACTTACTTTTCTTTAATGAATGAGCTTGGAAGAATATGCCTTGAGCTTTCTTGCACAGAAGTGCATTAACAATTTTACTTTGATTATTGTCTTCCAATTATGATCTGGTGACCACATCAAAACTGAAGGTTACAGACAGTGAAAGAGCTAGAGTACTTGGTATAGAGTTTGGAAAATCTGAGGTCAAATCCAGTCTCAGTTACTAGTTGTGCAATTATGAACAAATTTGTGAACTTCTGCTTGCCTCATTTGCCTCAACTATAACATGGGAATAATAAAATTGTAGCACCTACCTCACAAAGTTGTTGTGAATATTAAATGATATAATATTTCTAATGGACTTAGAACAGTGTCTGGTGCACTATAGGTGCTTAATAAATGCTTGTTTCCCTTCTCTTTCCTTCCTTCCTTCATCCCTATCTCTTCTTTCTTTCTTTCTTTTTTCTTTCTTTCTTTCTTTCTTTCTTTCTTTCTTTCTTCCTTCCTTCCTTCCTTCCTTCCTTTATTTCCTTCTCTCTCTCTCTCTCTCTCTCTTTCTCTCTCTCTCTCTCTGTTTCTCTTTCATTCCTTCTTTTCTCTCCTTCCTCCCTGTCTCCCTTCCTCCTTTCCTTCATCCCTTCCTTCCTAGGAAAATTCCATGCTGAATGCTGAAGTTTAATTTAAATCTTCTAGGATGGGCCAGAAATAGTATAAAGAATTTCTGCCTGGCCTATTACTTGGATCATAGTTTTAGACTTGGGAGGAACCTAACAAATCATCTAACAGTTCCTTCAATTCATAGACAAGGAATCTGAAACTCAAACGTGACATGGCCTGCCCCATCTCCCATAGTTAATACAGAATAGATCTGAGATTTCACCTCAGGTCCTCCAACTCCAAAGCAAATCTATTTCCCATCTCACCAGGCTGTGGTTTTTTACAAAGACTATCAGAATCACATCTATTTCACTGAGATGTCACTGGGTGGTCCATTAGAAACTAACTCTCTTGACTATTCAAATCAATAGTCAAAGGTAAATAGGGACTGTCATAAAAATCAATCCCCTGCCCAGTCTAGATGGTTCATTTCCAATCTCAAGATCTGGGGCCAAACAAATAAAATCAATACCAGTCCCTTCTGACATTTATGTAAAATGTCTTTCTGTTGGTCTAGATGTAGTAACAAAAGAAAATATGTGTGTGTGTGCTAGTGAAATATAGCTTTAGGACAATTCAGCACTCTGTACTTGGGGCTGATTAAAATACAGGGATTTTTTTTTCTTTCGCCCAAAAATTCTGCTTAGTAAGGCACAAATGAAAAACCTCATCTTTCATGCATGATGCTTATATGGTACTGTACAGGGCTTATCCATATTGCTCTACCTTTTAATTCAAAGACCTTCAAATTGCCTGTTATGGCTCTGTGAGTATCCTTTTTGGTACATTTCCCAATCTGATCCAGTTCAAACTGCTTGCTAGTTACCCGAATTTCTGCCAAGCATCAGCATGTGGCTATCATTTATCTCTTTGTGTAGTCATCCTTTTTTGTAATCAATTTATTGCTGAAGCACTTTATATGCATACCCAAATTAATTTGAGTCCAGGACTAGTGTGAGAATCCCACTGTATAATTGCCCAAAGCAGACCAGCCCAGTATGAGTTCTATTTGCTAATTAATTAGACAAAGTCCAAAGATAGACCAGCTAAGTATTTTTTTGGAGGGGAGGGGCTTAATGAATGAATCTATTAATTTAAGAAGATTTAGCAATTAAGCATTCTGTAATATTGATTTCCTCTGAATTCTATCTTGAAATTAAAAAGATTGATAATAAAACCTTTTATTCAGTTCCACTACAATAGAGCTAATGAATAAGTTGGCTGCTTGCATATAACCCAGAACCAGCTTCATTTAACAACAAATGGTATAATGTAATGGAATACGTTATCATTTAAATTAAGGGGAAAATACAGGTGTGGGCTGATCTTGGTAATATGTTAATGTGGCACAAAGGAGAAAGTATGCATAAGGAGTAGCCCATTGGTTGGTGCCACTTCTTTTGTGCTCCTTGGTGGAGAGGGAGGTTACTTTGAAATTTCTGTTTATTTTATACAAATGGGTTATGTTTAGCTATTTCTGCGTGAATGAGTCTTTAATGAAGAATACTTTATTAAAAAAAACTGGTAAAGAAAAAAACTGAGTATTGTCATTTGTATGAGTGGAAATGACACATTAAAACTGAAGTTGCCAGTTGGAAAATTGAATTGGTGTTTTTGCTGCTTAGAAGGAAAAAAACCAATCCATCGAGGTAGCCATATCTCCTGCTGAGGTAGAGTCCAAAGAAATAGCATTTAGTGGGCACTTCTTAGCATCTCTTTCAAACTAATTGCTTTCCAAGCCCTGGCAAACTTTGAGAAAATGCTCCATTTCTTCAGAGTAAGTTCAAGAATCTTCGGCCCCCTTTCCCCAGAGAATATCCTGATTCTCCAGGTTTCATAATTTCCTGTCTCCTTTATTTTTACTTATAATGACTACTGTGACTCAGGCATACTTGCATGAGGAGGTTATCAGAATTAGGGGATGAAACGTACCTGAAGCAGCAATTTTTCATATCCCAAACAACCTTACTAAATGTCTAGGGAGAAAATTATTTAAGGGAGATCCTGACATTGAGGTATTACAAACTTCTCTCTCTGTCACACCATATATATATCCATATATGTATGTATATATATATATATATATATATATATATATATATATATATATATATATATACACACACATATGTGTGTATTCACTCATTCATTTAACAATTAATTTATTAATGATAGTAAGTGACAGACATTATGTTAGGACCTGGGTCTGTTTCTTTCCGTCTTTATCTCCCTCATGTATAATCACACACACACATACACACACACACATACACACACATACACACACACATACACACATACACACACACATACACACACACATACACACACACATACACACACACATACACACACACACATAAACACCAAAGTAGAATATTCCCTTATATTTAAGCTTGTGATAGAAAGGTATAGGGAAATATAAGACATTTTCTCATTAATTAATAAAATTTCAAAATCTCTGCATCAATTAAACTCAGTTTCCATTTTAGTTTATCAAATATTATTTAATTAATACCCTGGAGAAATTCCCTTTCCAAAGTTTCTCATATTTCTGATTAGATTAAACCTTTAATTTTTTAGCATTAAATAAACAAGTTACTGAATATAGGATATTAATAAAATAGAAATGTAACTATTTATTACTAATGTTTTAGTTGTGGAAGAGATCACATTCAGAGTCACCTCAAACATTCACTGCAACTTTAGATGACATCACTTCTGGGAAAGGAGTAGGTATCACTCTGTTTATTCAAGATAACAAATAGTGTTCCATCTTCCATAGAAGATAACGATTAGAATAATTTCAAAAATAAAGATCCCTCCTTTTCTTTCTTTTTTCAAATAAATTTTATAGATTAAAAAACATTGAAAAATCATTACAATTTCCCCATTTCAGAGTTGCCCTGCATAAAAAGTAGAAAAAGAAAAAAGAGGGAAAAAAATTCATAAAACCCTCAAAGTATTGCAAAATCTTAAAATATGTACAATGTCTCATACTAGTGTATAGCAACCTGTCCTTCCCCCTGAACTGTAAAAAGGAGTTGATGGAAATATTTTCTCATACTGGGGCCAATCTTATTCTTTGTAATTTTGCAACATCATTAAATTATTTTTCCCATCTACACAGTTATAGTCATTATGTGTGTATGTGTATCTATTTTTTCCTTGCTTCTGCTTACTAAACTTTGCATCAGATCATATAAGTTTTTCTATGCCTTCTCTATTCATGGTTGTCATTTTTAAAGGCATAGTAATGGTCTCTTGCAATGGAATACCACAATTTGTTTAACTATTCCCAAATCAATGAACATCTGCTTTATGACTAGTTCTTTGTTATTATAGAAAGTGCTGCTATGAATATTTTCATGTTTATGGAGATTTTACTTTTTATTAATGTCCTTCCTGGAGTATAGGCCTAGTAGTGAAATCTCTGGGTAAAAGAATATAGACATTTTAATCACTTTACTTGCACAATTTCAAATTGATATTTTAGAATAGCTGTATTAAATTATAGCTATTTCATTAATGCATTAGTGAGTCTATCTTCCCACAACCCTTCCAACAACGACAATTCCCATTATTCATTATAATTGCAATTTGCTGAGTGTTAAAATCTTTAAGGTTGTTTGGATTTGCATTTTGCTTATTATTAATAATTTAGAGAATCCTTTCATATGGTTATTAATAGTTTGTAATTCTTTCGAGAATTGTTGTTTCATAGCTTTTGGCCACTTATCTATTGGGGAATGACTTGGTTACATATACACATACACACATGTATGTATATCACTCTTAACACATATTGTATATGTATATTGTATATACATGTGTGTATAGACAACACACATATACACCCTCCTCACATACACACATATAATCTAATAAACATTTATTAAGCACCTATTATATGCCAGAGACTTTGTTCAGCACCAGGTATACAATTAATAGAAAGATATTCCTTGCCATTAAGGAGTTTACAATCTAATGGGAGAAGAAAACACACAAAAAGTGGCAGGAAAACAGTATGGGGGGGGAGACAAAAGATACTGGGGGTTGAGGTCATCTTCTTCCATGGAATTTAACCCAGACAGAGCAGTAAATTTTTAATGGAGTGAGCTGAAATGTCCAGTTTCTGCTCTCTATAAAGGAAGGCATTGGGAGGAGTTGGTACTACATCACTGAACCTCCAATCAGAAGGCAAAAAGAGACTGAGAAAGATGGATCAGTCAAGACTTCAGTTAGCAGCATGGTGATGCAATTAAAGGTGATGAGTTTAACCTGGGAGGGACATCTTATTGAGTTCAAATAAGCAGAGTAGCATATGCAGAATGGAGTGCCTTAAAAAAGATCAGTTTCTGCCCTCCATGAAAGAAGGTATTGGGAGGAGCTTGGATATCCAAACGTTCTCTAAAAAAATTGAAATAAAAACTTTTTTCCTATTTGATCATTTCCTTTCATTTTTCCTGCTTAACTTTCCCCTATAATTTTATTTCTGCAGAAGTGTTTCAATTTCATGTAAACAAAATAATATAGTTTATCTTTTGTAATTGCTTCTGTATCTGATTTGGCTAAGAATCTCATACCTATAATTGTAAAAAGTATATGATCTGCTTCTCTTTTAGTTTTCTTTTGTTATGATTTTTAATATGCAGGACCTATATGCATTTTGTATTCATTATGAAATAAGGTATAAAATGTTCTCAGCCTAAGAGGCAGCTAGGTAGTAGAGTTGATAGAATGTGTGACCTAGAGTCGGGAATACTTAGGTTTGAATCCAGCTTTAGATATTATAAGCTTTGTGACCTTGGGCCAATCACTTAACCTCTGCTTGCTTCAATTTCCTTATCTATAAAAATGGAGTAATAATAGCACCTACCTTCCAGGGTGTTTTGAGGATAAAATGAAATAGTATTTTTAAAGCAAAGGAAATGATGGTATGGGGTAGAGGAATCTGCCTAATCATCAGCAAGTGAACTTTGATCAGATAGATCCCATAGCCTAAGTCCACTTTTTGGTTTGTTGATGAATGAAGTTGTGAAGTGGTCCAAACATCCTGGAGACTAAGTTTTCAAAGGGTTATAAGTCAAAGTGTGATAAAACTTGCAAACTCTTTGGCTCAGAAACTGTTCTGTATTTGCATACTAAAGAGATCAAAGAAAAAAGGAACAAAAAGAACCATATATACAAAAATATTCATAGCTTCTCTTTTTCTAATGGCAAAGAATGGGGCAGGTTGGTGGCTTAGTTGATAGAGTCCTAGACCTGGAGTATGAGAGTCTCACCTTTCTGATTTCAAATCTGGCCTTAATCACTTACTAGCTGTGTGACCCTGGGCAAATCATTTAACCCTTTTTTCCCTCAGTTTCTTCATCTATAAAATGACCTGGAGAAGAAAATGGCAAACCATTCTAGTATCTTTGCCAAGAAAAACCAAAATAAGATTTTTATAGAGTCGGACATGACTGAAAATGACTGAACACTTGAACATAGAATCAGAAATTGAGGGGATTCTCATCAGACTGAACAAATTGTGATGTATAATTGTGATGGAATATTAATTTACCATAAGAAATGACTAAAGGGTTGGCTTCAAAAGAACCTCAAATAAATAAAATACTTTTACGAACTGATGTAAAGTGAAGTGAGCAGAACCAGGACAATATTATACATAATAACAGCAATATTGTGATGATAATCAATTGTAAAAGACTTAACAGCTCTGATCAGTATAATGATTCATACTAATTTCAAAGGATTTATGATGAAACATGCTATCTACCTCTGAAGAGAGAAGTGATAAACTCTAAGTGTTTAAACTTAAAGCTCACAATCAAATAGGAGAGAAAACATGCAAACAACTATATATAAGATGTCTAATCAT